>CAWUFW010003576.1:0-600000 GCA_963921515.1 Calotriton arnoldi | reverse complement strand
TGTGACCATTTTTGGTGCAGTTGTAGTGAAGTGTAAGCTGTGAAATAAAAGAGAAAAGGTTATATTTTTAGTTTATTAGATTATTTTCATAATTTATGAACACATGTATGAAGCTAAAGAATTGTGAGTGTTTAATAGTGATTTTTAAGGAATCGCTATTTAAGAGTTGCAATTTTTAATGCATGTCGAAATTGCTAAATAAATTGATATTTATACACAATCTGTAATAGGGAGTAGAATCTTTTGTTATTAATTCCTATGGGTGTAGAGGGCCATAGGAATGAATTGGAAACTATTTGTAGTTTGATAGTACCTATTTTGCAATTGCGTTTTGAGTTGATGTATTTTAAAAGACCTTTTATTGGTCGTAAATGAGGCTATCTTGAGACTCGGCTTGTTTGCGACCGGCAATAAGCTTGATGCATGTGCTCATTCGTCTTTATTTTAAAACATTTTGTAATACAAATTATATACTTACTATTTTTCGTTGATGAAGTGGTTGTTGTTGATGTTGATGTTTAGTAGAATTTTGTGGCAGCTGTAAAAAGAAAAGTATTTGTTAGCTAGGTTTTGTACTTTTATTACGTTTAAAAAATCAAAATAATTTACTTTCTTTGTAGGTGAAGTTTTATATTTACTTTGTTATATTTTTAATGATGTTGAGTTAAATATTGTGGGCACGAAAATCTTTTTCCTGTATTTTCTAGGATTATTTGTAATGAAGTTTAATGTGTGATATTTAAAGAAAAACATGTGATGATTTTAGTTAATTAAATTAAAAAAGGCGAAATATTTATATTTTGTTATAGAGTTTTGTTCTTACCTGTGTTGTAGACTTTTCGATATAGCTGTTTATGCAGTTATTGTTTCCTCCCTTTTCTCTCTCTCGCAAAGTAACGCTCTTCCTCCCTGTTTGGCCGATATACGGTAAAATTGCGTTAATTAATTCCTTGTTTTTATAGCTTTTATTTAATTAGTTAACGTTTTCTATTGGTTTGTGTACTTTAAATTTATTGGTTGAGATACCTTTTTGAATTTTTTAGCAGTTACCTTTTAATTAGTTTAATATATATGTTTGTTTAATGTTTGTATCTATGTTATTTATTGTTGTTATTCAGATATATTTGTAAATAAATGTAATTTAAAATATTTATAGTTGATATATATTAATTTTAGTTCATTTTCAGTAGTTGGATATTTATTTAATATTGTATTGTTAATTTATTTATTTATTTGTGTTAGTATTATCATAGTATTTGTTTTAAATAATTTAGGGGCCCATTACGATACCCGGCGTAAAAAAATCCGCCAGGCATGGAAGCGGCATAAATCCGCCCGCACACACCGTCTGAACACCGACCGCGCCATTACGATTACACAAACCGAAAACCGCCATCGGCGGAAAAATCACACAAGATACCGCCCGCCATCGTCCGAGTCGGAGTCAAACCGCCCGCCACGGACGGAAACACGCACGACAACACAAAACCGCCCGCCCTCACGGCCGACACACCGCACGTGAAATTACGATCGCACCGCCATGAGCGCGGGAAAACTACAAAAATACCGCCCGCCAGCGCAAACAACGCCGATGAGAATCGACACGGAAGAAGCCATGGCGCCCACGTCCCTGAACAGAAACCATCCGCTGACAAAACCAATCGCAAACAACATGGCCAACAAGTCCACACAGCAAGGCACGCACAAATACACAAGCACAGTACACATCCCGAAAACACCCCCCCTGGACAAACAAAAACTACAAAGGCCAGAACCCCAGACACAACACACCTGAAAACAACAGACCATGAGGACACACCCACATAGGTAAGTACAAAAGCAGCACTCCCAAAGACCACAACCCCTTGCAACATTGCAAACTAGAGAGGAGAGGAGAGGACACAGTGACACAGCAAGGACAGCAGCACACCACAGAAACGCACACATCACAACCACCACCACCACCACCACCACCAAACACCGGCACCACAAACCCCCTGCACATTACACAACACACACCGCACCAGCACCACAAACACCATGGCACCACAAAGAATGCCCAAGTTCACGCCCATGGAGCTGACGGTCATGGTCGACGAGATCATCAAGGTGCACCCACAAATCTATGGGAACCTGGTCCAGCACACACCACTAGCCACCAGAAAGAGAATGTGGAACCGGATCATAGACCAGGTCAATGCAGTCGGGACCCTGCCCAGGAACAGAGTCGAAATAAACAAACGGTGGAATGACGTCAAGAGCCTGGTCAAGAAGAAGGAGACCAAGAACAGAGAGCTGGCAGCCGTCACTGGCGGAGGGAATCCCGCGCTCTTCAAGACCTTCAAAGCGTGGGAGGAGAAGGTGCGAGTCATCATACATCCCGAGATCCTCGCCGGATTAGCAGGGGAGTGGAGGCTGGTAAGTACAAACTAATGTATACCAGCACACCGCTATGTACTCACATGCACTACCACCATGCCACAGCTCCCAGGGACAAACACCCCCATGTCCAGCACACAATACACAACACATCACACACACATGCAACAGACACCACCACACACAGCCCAAACAGAACAACTGTAAGATGCGTGGGGACATGTGTACACTCAGCCAGCCACGTAACCACCAACAGGTCCCCAAATATGCCAGAAGCGCCACAACGAGCACCCACCACACCCATGTGTCCGCCATAGCTGCACCAACCGACAAGTAACAGGTAAGTGGCAGGAACACAAAGTGCAGTGGGTGGGAGGGTGGACAGCCCAAGTACAACACACAACAGGCCCCTAGTCCCACAGCACAGCAAGGAGGTGCATCCCCCACACCCCACAGCCACGTGTCAGCCACCGCAGTGCACACCGACAGCCGAAAGGTAGACATCACGGTCCACAGCAATCGGTGTCAGTGGGTGTCCAGCCACCACCACGACCCACAACACCCCCCCACCCCCACAGACCTGCAACATGGAGCACCCCCGCTTAGAACCATGTGGCATCCAGTACAGTGCACGCCCGAACAACCTGCAGGTGGGAAACTGGACAGGGCTGGATTACTGGAGGCATGAGGACCGTAACACGACCAACACATGGGACATGTCACGTAGCAGACTAACACGCAGCACCGCCCACCGTCACGAACAAGTGAACAATGTGCACACGGACATGAACCACAGACTCACACCTCACATGACCCATCACAGAGACAGCAACAACCAAGGAGCCACGTCTGCATGCACAAGCCACACTGAATATAGTACCACACGGCAGCCACTGTGCAACCCATCACACACAACCGAAACACCATTGAAGTCCTGTCCATGTAGCCCCTACTGCCTGTCAACCACACACCCCACAACTACGCCTATGTAAGACAAACAACACTAGACGCAACAGAGCGGAACAACATAAATGCACACGAACACCACTGAACCCATCAAACACACAGACACACCATGCACATACAACATACCATCCATCCCATCCGTCAGCCCCAGTCTCATGAAAGGCATGTCATCCGCACAGCTGCCACACATACAGCAGTCACGCTAAGATACATGCCCATGACCAACCATGTGCCAGAAGTCAATGAAGCGCACGACACACTGTGAGCAACAACACACAACATGGGCCACACCCCCCGAGCACTGCAGTGATGCACATGGCACAGGGCAGCACGCACACCAAGGAGATGGGACAACTGCAATACGTTGGCTGGCACACAACCATCACTCACTCATAACGATGCGTCCAATGCCATGTCCAGTAATCACAACAGACAGCAAATATGCAGGCCATGTCACGCATGCACACACCTCAAACCATGCACTGTCATGCTGCCACAACACATGTCACGTTCGGCACCCATGGCTCACAGCATGTACCCCAAAAGCATATTCCATCCCAAATGCGAATCTGGGGCATGGCCCACATGTTGCCATATGCGTTCCTAAGCGTCCCATCTGAACACCAAAAGCAAAGTACAAACCAGACCCAGGATGGGCCAGGAGCCCGCATACACCAGAGTCACAATAAGTAGGGGCACAGCAACACACCCATCGGCATGGCCAATCCGTCCCATGCCACATGTGCATAGCACACAGTCCCATTGCCAAGCACACACAACTACAAATGGTATAGCCACACACACGCCTCCGGGAAACCCATGTACGAGATAGCACGAACTGTTAATGTCAGACGACAAATACATACTTCGCCAGGTGCAACACAATAACAAATCTCATTCTCTCCACAGGTGACGAACTGCTGGATGCTGGGGATGGAGACAGCAGCCAGCACAGCCAGCCTACAAGCCCCCAACGAGGACTCACGGATGTGGAGGATCTGTCCTCCTCTTCGGACACGGACCACCAAGCAGGCCCATCTGGTGTGGCAGGGCCCAGCCGCTCCCCAGGACCCCTCCTACCCACCAACCCATCATCCAGGGCTGCTGAACATTCCCAGCCCCCTGCTGCCACTGTCGTTCCGGCCACACCCACGGTCATTGCGGCCACACCCACGGTCATTGCGGCCACTACCACTGCCGCAACCGCCACCATTGCCGCACCGACCACCACCGCCGCCACCACCACCACGTCTTCGCTGGCACCAGCCCCAGCGCAGGTGGTGGCCCGGCCGACTGGATCCACCCTGGGAGCCACAGCGAGGACCGTGGTGAGCAATGTGGCTAGTGGGCAGGCCGGTGGCAGCAGTACTGGTAGGAGGAGCAGGGTCAGGGAAACGCAAGTCTCCCCTGGGAGCCATGCCCTGCCTCAAATGGCCAGAGTCCTTGGGGCCTATGAAGAGGCCCAAGAACAATGGGTCAGGTCTGCTTCAGACACGCGGGAGGTGCTGGGGGTGCTGAGGTCCATGGACGCCCGTATAGGTCAACTCGTGGACCTCATGGGCCAGCTGGTGGTGAGGTCACAGCCAGGGACAGCAGCTCCACCACCGCCACCACCTGCCGGGGCGCAGGGTCGAGCAGCAGTGTCCAGTACCCCTGCGTCCACAGCCAGTGAGCACACCTCACCCCCCACCAGCAGGTCGCCACCACACACCCCCTCCCAAACGTGGAAGGGGCCGTCCGAAGTACAAACAGATCTCCCGGGAGGACTACGCACGCTCCAGACGCAAGTGAGGCAGCCAGCCAGCCTTCCTTGACCACCCACTGCATTGACTTGGACTACGATCCCACTCCACACAGCCATCTGGATGGCATGTGTGTGTTGGACTATGGACATAGAACCAGTGGGTACACCCTGAGCATCACGCAGCCATGACCGACAGCTCATTGTCACTGCACGCACCACTTTTGTCATCACCTTACACACAATCACATGTCACAGTTTGAAATAAATGCACCTCTTACACAAACTGCTGTTTGTGCCCTGTGTTTTATTTGTACGGAATACAACGGCCACCTTGGGCGGAAAGGCACCTGATGCGTGGCATGGCAATGGAATCCGGAGGGCCTGTAGGGACCTAGGGGTGGGAGACAGAACAGGAGCACATTCAATGAGTGTGTCACACACCCATCACACAGTACATGTCAACAACTACAAGCAATGTACACACATCGCACAGAGCAATAGGGCACAATGCCACAGCCACCAACAGTGGCATACTACCCTGGCCATGGAGCGTTGACACACAGCACGCAGTGAACAAACGGCCACCCTGACACAGCACACACACACCTGCACAGATACAGCCACATCAGCCGTCGTACATGGACACTCACCGTCAAGTGAAGTAGCGGGCGATGAGCTGCTGCCGCACATTCCCAGCTTCCTCCTCTCCGCTGTCCTCCTCACTCGAGCTGTCCTGGTCTGCGGGCTGGGGCCCTGGTTGATCTCCGTCATCCACGATGAGGGGGATCTGCTTCCGAATGGCCAGATTGTGCAGCATGCAGCACGCCACCACTATCTGGCACACCTTCTGTGGGGAGTACGCCAGTGCACCCCCGGTGCGGTCCAGGCACCTGAACCTGGACTTGAGGAGGCCAAAGGTACGCTCGACCACACGTCTGGTCCTCCCATGTGCCTCATTGTAGCGATCGTCTGCTGGGGTGCGAGGATTCCTCAATGGACTGAGCAGCCATGCCCCATTCGGGTACGCAGAGTCACCTGGGTGTGAGGGACACAGAGAACCGTTGCTATTCCAACTGGACAGGGGACAGCATCGCACAACCAGCACGCTACACAACTCCACATACTCACCGACAATACAGCCACGATCCTGTTGCAGATTGGACATCAGTCGTGGCAAGATGCTGTTGCGCATTATGTGTGCGTCATGGGCCGAGCCTGGAAACTTTGCACACACGTGGGTGATCACCATGTCCGCAAGGCACACCACTTGCACATTCAGCGAGTGCGTTTGCTTCCTGTTGCGGTACAGGTGCTCAGTGGCCTGTGGTGGAACAAGGCCAACATGTGTGCAGTCAATGGCTCCAACGACGTGTGGGATTCTGCCAAGGGCATAGAATGCACCCTTCACTGCCGCCAATTCACGAACCCTGGGGAAGCGGATGTACCTGTTTCGGTACAGCATCATGGCTGCCAGTACATCCCTCAGCACCTTGCTGAACATGGGCTGGGACATCCCTCCTCCACTGCCCACTGTGTGCTGGAATGACCCAGTGGCGAAGAAATGCATGGCGGCCATCACCTTAGCCGTGGGGGTGACAGCAGTCGGATACACCCTGCGGGGACGGAGATGGGGTTCTAACATGGCACACAGTCGATGCAGGGTTGGCCTGTCCAGCCGAAACTTCCTAATAACCTCTGTATCGTCCATGTCCGCCAGCAATTGGTATGGGCGGTCAATGTTCGGTCTCCGCCTAGGGAAAATGGCAGAGGACACATGTCAAAGCAACACAACACATAGCAATTTCGCATACACATCACTGACATGACTGAGCAAGCACATGAGCCACAGCCCAGCTGTCAAGCTGGGACGGCACGGCCACAATACACTTACACAGGTCTCCCAACAATGGCAATGGCTAGTGAGACATACCACTGCCATGTGCATGCACATGGGGATCTAGGCCCCAATGACTTGCGGGCGTGCTGATGGGGACTGACTGCATATTCGTCAAGCGGCAACGCCACGGCAACATGAGTGTCTGCTGAGCATGGAACTGCTTCCGAGGCTGGATGAGTATGGCACACGACCGACGACGATGTGGGCACAGGCTGAGCGGCCAAAACAAGTGGGACCTGTGGCACGAGGGGATATGAGACAGTAGTAGGTGTCAGCACTGCACCCTATGTACAGCACTGTACGGATCACACCTCCCGAAACATTGACAGGTGTCCACATTGACAGCCCCATGCCAAGACGGCTGTGTGCTTGCAGTCACACGTCACAGGTGAGAGGTTACATTGCACGTGCCAGGTGGCAGACGTACATAGTGGGAGCTGGCATGTGTGTGCATGTGTCTCCTGTTCAGGATCCACCAGATGGGCGCTGACTCTGTACTGACCATTGGACACAGCATGTTCCGTGGAAGGCTTGTGTGTGTGGGATGGTGGCACTGGATGTGCCTCCGTTGGGTGGGGGGCCATGCACAGGGCGGGTACGTCGATGATTGCGCATTGTTGGTCACGGTGGGTGCACCAACTAAGATGTGTTGCCCTGTGTTCAATTCCTATGTCCGCATGATGATGGACTGTAGATGTGGGCAGACTACACATTGGTCGATGTGCTGTCTATATGCATGTGCCTTCACACCAGGCACAGCTGCCCCTGCACATGTGACCCCTGCTGGACTCGCTGCTGGGTCTGTGGAGCTGATGCACCTTCTGTGCATGGGGCGGACAGCTCTCCTCACTTCCCTCATTGCGCATGTCATGACTTTGCCGCAGGTGACATGGATCATGGAGGGCCCACATGTACGCGTGGGTAGGCTACACATGATTGTTCACTGGTCGCCACCCCCAGTCAGTGTTTCGAATGGGAAGGTTGTCGTGCTGGTGGTATATTCGATGTGGCGGATGGGCGGGCCTAGGTGCGGGCTTACATTCCGGACATGGGGGTAGTTGGATTGGCGACTAGTTGCAGTACACACGGGACACGTCTCTTCCTTTCCACATCTGGGTCATCCCTTGTACTCACTGACAGTGATACAGTCATCTTCGCCCCAGCCCTCATGTCCTCCCCTCGCTCCCCCAATATGCATGTGCACCTGCGAGGCTGGCGCTTGCACAGGCAGCCCCAAGCTCACACCAGAGAGGGCAAGGAGTGTATGTGTGGGTCCAGTTGCACGAGTGGGCTGTCTCAGGGTATGATGTGTTGCGGGACGCCGTCCACCTGCGTGGTGCCACAAATGGAGACCCAGCCTGCATGGACTATGCATCACAGTCTTCGCCTTCCGGATCCGCCACCTGCGACACCCAGTGGCTGTGGCTGCCCTTGCGGCCATGCCGCGTCCGTCTGTGACTGATGGCCCACACATTCACTCTTTGGCCTCTCTGGGGAGGGCTCGGGGGTGGTGGCGCATGCGCTTGCACTTAGTCGCAATGGCATGTGGCGTGGTTGGTATAATGGGCAATGGATGGGATGGTGCGAGCCACCTCCCGTGACGTCAGTGCTGCTCGTGCTGTGGTGCGTCCCCTACACTTCCATTTGACTTGTGCCATGCTAGACGTTGAGGTTCTATTGCCTGCGTGATATGACCAGGAGGAGCGCGAGGAGACCTCTCACACACCATGCTCCACTGCCATCCCGTGCCCTGTATCGCCTGTGCGGATTGACTATGTTGGGGTTACACCTGGTCGACTGGGGCTGTGTGTGCCTTGTCAAGGGGCATGGCGGGCGCACAACAGGATCCAGCTTGTCCACAGAGGGTGGGCTGAGGTGCGCCTGGTACCGCTTTGTACGTGTGCCCGGCTGCTGTGCACACACGTGTTCACTCCCCCGACAGGTGTCCTCTCACAATGCCCAGGGAAGCGGTGGTGTACTGTTCATGACCCCTCCCAACACGGCGTGCTCCAACTTGGCATGTGCGCATCTACCCGTCACACCCACCCACCTGAGCACTGCGTCCATACGACTTCACACGACACATGTGTGTCTTCCACAGTTGTGCTACTCATTTGCGTTGACATCCAATACCAGTGGACTACATGGTCATGTCACGACTGCCGTGTACTTCACATTCTCTCATCCTCTCTCATTCGTACTTGTGAAATGAGTCAGCGGAGACAGTTTTGGTTTCAAACATTATATTGAGTCTTCTGTCCTCTGTGATGCAGTATAGTGGACACTACTGGCAGCGGAATACATGTTGAGGATATACTGAGCATGATTTCAAATGGGATAGGGTGTGGGGTTACATGTGACTGGCTGTTGCATGTGGGATGTGGGCTTCAGAGTTACATCTGCTTGGCCAAGGCTGTGATAATGTACATTTACGTATAGCTGCGGAGCTGCGGACTTTGACACAGACGGTATACATGTAGCCTACCAGACCGCTTGGCATCATGGGCACAGTCCATCTCAGTTCCATGTGACAGGTTTGCTGCGGTTGTTCCTCATGCACGCGTGCATGTGAGATGACATCAGGGCATGGGCTTGCGTGCATGCAGCGGCGTGCCACTTGTTGTTGCAATGTGGTGGTTACTGGACATGTCACAGTCACTGGGGTCGTGTTGTTGTTGTATGCACTTGTCGTCCATGCAAAGGTCCTGGTATGGGATTCCCGGGGCGGGGGTGGGAGGGGTGCAGCACCCACAGACTCCAGGCGACCTATTCATGTCCACTGAGCGGTGTGTGTGTCCATGTGCGCTGGATCCATGTCTTGTCCTGGTTGTTCGTGCAGTTCCGTCCATGTGGGTGCGATACACAGACCCCATGCCACTGCCTCCCACGATGCATGCGGTGTTCCTGGATGTGATGGGGAACAGTGTGCATGTCCCGGTCATATCCGATGTCATGGCGATGTCGTTGATGGTGTGGTGACAGTTGCCGGTCGTTTGGTATGGCTGTTGTGGTGGTGACTGGCCAGTCCGTGCGGAAGCTAAGCATGAGTGCGGGGTTGCACATCATAGGTCAATCGGTGAACCTGCGTTGTGGTCCGACGAATTTACAGGTTGTCAGGTATGCGATGCCGTCCAGCAGGGCTTCCATGTCATTGGTGGTGTACATGTTTGCCAGCCAATGTAGCGGATGGTGGCTCTCAAGGTGTTGTTCGTAAGTTGTCCCTTGGAGGACCATGATGGGGCATGCTGGGTGACATTCGATGTAGCTGTTCTCGACGATCCGTCGTGTGGAGGCACAGTGGTCCCATTTCAGTGCGGGTGCGATGTTGGCCACATACGCCATGCCCCCATAGGCAGAGCAGGCCCTGTCGTGTGCGTCCAGAGGGAGGAGTAGTGGTAGCAGGTCCGCCTTTAGACATGCCGGGTTGGAGAGGCACATCTCCACGGGATGCTGGTAGGGACACCTCCGACAGTAGAAGACGGGCATGACGCAGCTGAACAATGTGATGCGGTAAGTCAGTCGGTAACTTACGTTCAGCAGGGACAGGAGATCGCATCCCAATATATGTTTCAGGTTGGTTTTGTACAGATTGACCTGTCCGGCGTAGTTGGGTAGGTGTGTTGCGGTTGCCATTTTGCAGCGGTGCGTTGTGGTGGCGTGCTCCGGCTGTGTGTGCAGTCTGCAATGTGCACGCTCCGAGGTTGCTGTGAGCTCTGTGTAGTCGTAGGGAGACAGGACTTGTGTTCTGTTGGCTTGTTTGGAGGACACGGGCCCTCATCCCACATGCTTCTCAGACAGTTCAAGGTCAGTGATGTGTGACTCCTTCCAATTAACTTGTATGTGGCCGACATGAGGGAGTGTTTTCTTTTTTCTTCCCCGTCCGTTGTGTGCTTCTGTGATATGCGCTATCTGCCCTGTGGTCGGTCTCCTCGGCATGCCTGTGTTGGTCTTTTCTTGGACAATGGCTGTATTCACCGGCTTCTTTCGTAGGGCTGTGGTTTCGGAGTTGGAATGGAAGGTCATTCAGTGCTGTCTGCTCTCCCTTGTGTGGGCGGCAGGCTGCCTTTCCGCTCTGCCTTGGGCCTTGTGTGTGAATGTTATTCTTGGGCCACCTGTTGTCGGTCCCCGGGCTCTTTGGTGTTCCGTTTTATATGTCTTGTTCATATGTGCAGGGTGGTATGGGTGTTTCAGTGTGGTACTGGCGTTCCTCTTCCCGAAGGGGCCCTGCTTCTCCTAGTTGGTGTTGCCGCCGCTGTGTGCTACGCCATGTTTGTTACACTGGGGTGTGTCCTGCTGTTGCGTGACTTCACTGACATGTGTGCGTCGGTTGTGTGGCGTTGGGTGTTGTCCGTGAATTGGGCGTTGGGGACATGTCTGTGGCAGGCCTGTCACGTGTCATGTGCGTTCGGGGTGGGGCTGATGTGTGTGCTGCTTGGTTGTGTCCCTGTGTCTGTGTGCGACGCATGCATGGCGCTGCGGTTGGCCTCTGCGTTGTGCGCATGTGTGGCGGCGTCATCGCCGCTTTGGGGCCGTGACGGGGTCGTTGGTTCCTAGTCCCAGGTGGTGTGTACACATGTGTTACGCGATGTTACGATTTGGCCTGTGTGTCATATGTGGATGCAATGGTGGATGTGTAGTGTACACGCGGGGTGGTGGGTTGTCCGCTTTTTCCGCCCTTGCACTGTGTGCGCTGTTTGCGTGCACTTGTTGTGTGTGTGCCTACCTGCGTCTCCGCGGTACGTTGCATCCTTGGTTGTGCATCAGCAAGAGCATGGGGAGGGCCTGCAGTGCTGGATTCATGCTCGGGGGAGCCGCTTCTTCATTGTCCATGCTCGGCGTCCGTGTTAGCGCTTCGGTTTGTCGTACGGTGTCTCTTAGCCGTGGGAGCCGTTTGTTTGCGGCATCGTAATTTATACGCCGGGCGGGACGTGATTTCGTCGGACGGTGTGTGTCAATTGTGCTGCGCCGCTACGTGTACGGGCGCACTTTGATGGCGGACGGTGTCGCTGGCTTGACGGCGGTGTTTGGCTGACTTTTCGCATCGTAATCGGGCGGGCGTGTGGACTGCTGCGTGCAGGCGGTAACTGGTGGTTTTTGCATCCGCCAGCACGGCGGTAGTGCTTCCGCCCGACATCGTAATGGGCCCCTTAATATTTTTTATATATCTTGTTATAGTTTAGTTTAAGTATTTGGGACATGTATTTTAATTATACAATTGTAAATAGTGTTTTTTTTACTTTAAATTTTATTTTCGATATAGTTTAAATGTATATTATCGATATTTGTGTAGTTGATATTGTTACTATCGATATTTTTGGTGTGTTTCATTTAATTTTAATGTTATTGATATTTTTGTAAGCTATATTTTTGTTGTAGATATTTTTGTCATTGATATTTTTATAGACGATATATTTTTTCGATATTTGTATTTGTATAATTTCTTGTCAATATTTTATCAGTGATCCCTTGTAGATGGTTATTTTTTTGTTGTATTGCATCGAAACAGTTTTCATCTAGCAATCTCACTGAATACTAATGTGTTTTTGAAAATGTGGTGAATGCTGCAGTCTTTGGCCTTTCAATGAACTAGGTACTCACATTATTGAGTTTATTACAATTTAGTTTATTGACTTAGGTAGGAAGGGTGAAAGCCTGAATTGATTTAGTGGGACTCAAATACATTACCTGTTGGTGACACTAAAATGAAAGTAGTGAGGACTTTAGTGCTTGAGTCGTTTGAACCTAAAGGACTTGATTATACATCTGCTCTCATCTTCTAATCACAGCCTTTGAGCATTATGCTAGCACCCCATAGACGAAAAAAAGCACAGTACTATTTTAAGAGATCAGCACTTCACCATACTGATCCCTATTTTACTTTAACCCTTTGACAAATGCATCCACTGCTGAAACAGTAGATGGAAAAGATGTGGTTAAAAATGCAACAGAAAATAGCAACAAGTGAAATGGAGCTACTGAACAAATAGATCCAGTACTGCGTGCCTTAGCCACCACACCTCTCTCCCAGCAGATTGCTACCTCCTCTCAGTTTCCTCCTCACCACTTTGCTAACTCTCAGCTTTTAGACCTACATTTTTGGAGATTCTGAATATAGATCTTGGAGCTTGAGCCCTGTAACAGGCCTCTCTGACCCTCCCCTGACTCTGCTCCAGCAAACTGTAGTATAAATCTGTAAATACTGCAGCATGAAGCAGCTATCACGGCTGTTAGGGCAGTACATAATGATGTGTGCGTGTACAGTCAATAATCAGTCACCAGTTTATAAACAAGGAGGCAAATGCTGTCAATAAATTGTGTTGCCCTTTTACTTTTTTCGCGGCACCACGAACATTGTGCTCCTTATTTGGTTTGCGATTTTATAGCGAATCGCAAAATCTCAAAATGCTGGAGTCTCTAAGGTCACACAATTTGGTCATGTGGGGAAGCAGGAAAAGATTCCATGTTTTCTGGTTTATTTGTGCAATTCAGTCACTACATGTGCATTCCTTTTTACTGTTTTACATCAAAGGCTAAAGCTTTGTCAATAATCTTGATGTGATTGTATGTGAGAATATATATATATATATACATATACATATATAACCTACTGACGGTCATCAGTAGGTAGTTATAGTTAGGACTTGATGTCTATTAAAAAGCTATTTTTAAGTTGCCTATATCTTTGGCGTCGGTTGACAAACCTTCACGAAATTTCCCAAATAATTCAACACCCACTTCAGCTTGTGTCTGGAAAGTTTTGGGGTGACAAATGAAGCAGGGGCAAAAAAAGGGGGATCCCAAAACGCATTTTCCCCATATTTATTCCCAAAGGACCTTTGAACAAGCCTACAGCTCGAACTGCTGGACAGAATCCCACCAAATTTAGCAGAAAGGTACATTTTGTTCCGCAGATCCCGCTTCATGTGATTTGGTATAAATCCATTCAGTAGTTTTAGAGATATTAACTGGAAAACAAATTTGTATATATATAGGGACGCGGATCTTCCACAGAACCACACATGGGGATCCGCGGATTCATGCTCCAAAGCAAGGTCCCGAATGGCTGGCCGCACCTTCACAGATTAGTTGCGGCCACCATTTTGATTGTCGGGAAACGGTCCCGGGGCTGAAAATGTCTGTGCATGAAAATGTCTGTGCTAATTGAATAAAGGGGTCAGGGTACCCTGACACCATGGGTGTATTAGAGGGGTCTCAGAGGGGACAACATAAAGGCTAATAGTTCCCTACTAAAATAATTTCTCAAAGTGCGGGAATATGGGGACCCCCAGCGTTTCCCAGAATGACCTCTGTTCCCTGTGGAACCATGGATCCTGATGCAGCTCATCAGAGGCCACCCTCTTTGTCCATCACTCTGCAAACGTGCCTCCTGGTGCACTACTGGTTGGATCCTGAAGCCCGCTTGAATGCTGAGGGTCCTTGGGGGCCAAGAAGCCCTCCTGTTACCTCCAGTAAGCCCCACACAGCAGGATTACTGAGATGTCATCAGAGTCCATGCCCCGTTTCTCCACCAGTTTGCAAACGCGCCTCCGGCCACACTGCTGGTTGGGGGATGAAGCCCCCTTGGATGCTGAGGGTTCTTGGGTGCCAAGAACCCCTCCTGTTACCTCCAGTAAGTCCCACACAGTGGGATTGCTGAGAGGTCATTGGAGGTCATGTCCCCTTTCTCCACCACTCTGCAAACGCACCTCCTGGAGCACTACTGCTTTGGAAATGAAGTCCCCTTGGATGCTGAGGGTCCTTGGGGGTCAAAAACCCCCTCCTGTTACCTCCAGTAAGTCCCACACAGCAGGATTGCTGAAAGCTCGTGGGAGGCCCCACCCCATTTCTCCACTAGTTAGGAAAAATAATTTAAAAACCGTAGCAATAAACTGAAAAAATCAAAGGTTACAGTAACATTATAGTCAGGAATTAACATTAAAAACCTTAGTAATTCACTGACAAAACCAAAGGTTACATGGACGTTCTAGTTAGACTCAGATTTCACTCATACAAAACCATAGAAATTCATCAGTTATAGTTACCTGAGCTAACTATAACTTATGCCCCCACAATTCACTGCTGATGACCTCACATATTATATCACTCATGACATGGTCAGTGAAATCACTGATCACATCACTGATGACATCTCAAATGACATCACTGATGACATCATCATCAGAAGCACAAACACACCCACTCACACCCCCATAGAATCTTGCATACACTCACTCCCACTCCCACACAAATCCTCACATACCTATTCACAGACCCATACCAGTCCAATTTTAAAATTTTATCAGGATTTTTACAGCATGGCTAATCACCCAATATGGTATCCAGGCGCTTGCAGGCCCAGGAGGCTTATTCGAACAGCCTGTTCTTGATTGCCATTCGGAATCCCAGAAGTGAGGTGATGGTTTGTAGGTGCGTGGAGAGACTGTTCCAGGTCTTTGCTGGGATGTGGGCGAAGGAGTGCCCTCCACTGCTGCTTCGGTAGATGCAGGAGTATGGGCAAGTGAAAGGGAGTTGGAGCGAAGTCTTCTCAATGGTTGGTGGAAGTTCAGGCGGTGGTTAATGTAGTCAGATCCTTGGTTGTGTAGAGCCTTGTGTGCGTGGGTCAGCAGCTTGAATTAGCATCTTTTCTGTATGGGAAGCAAGTGGAGTTTCCTGAGGTGGGTGTGATGTGGGTTCATCGGGGAAGGCTGAGGATGAGTCTCACACAACCAATCACTCATCCATAGGGTCACTCACCAATGTTCCCTCTAATTGTTTTCCTCTGTTTGCGGCAGTGCAAGACTCCAAGCATGCGAGAGCAGCACTCAAGTATATAAATCTGTGGCAATTAACACTCAAAACCTTTATTTACAATGAGATCGAGAACAGGTGCATTTCATTCATATAGCTCTAGTTAACAGGGTCTTGAGACAGTTTTGCAGTGTGGAGACAGACCATCATGACATTGATTGTTTATTCTAGTTGCACCTATACCCCAGGTTTAGAAAAGGACAGGACCCAGAAAGGGAGCTCCATTATAAGATATTACTGAATATTCTTGATTGGAGCACTGATCGTTTGGTTGGAGAATTCTGGAAGACTATGCAAGAAAATATACATTTAGCAAGTTGACAATTACATAACACAGTTACATTATGATGTATGACATAATGATTAATGTCCCTGCTAAGAGGAAGTGTGTGAAATGTGCCTATCCAGGTCACACATAGACTTTGGGAAAGGGTGGCTCAGACAAGTGAAGTGCCATCACTAGATGTGTGACACATTTGCTTCTCTCGCTCGTCCTTCCCATTCTTCCAGTGCTGATAAACTCTATCAAGGTCCACTTTGCCATTTAAGAGGTGTTGTCCACATCAGCATAACCAAGTTATTCTCCTCCAGTCTAGTTCTTGATTTAGACAGACGTCATAGTGTTCAAGAGACTGAATCCTCATTTACAGTCTGCACTTAATGATTGAAATGTTGGAACGTGGCTGACAAGCCACACAATGCAAAACATGCTATTGTTTGGTCATTCAAGAACGGCGGATGGTATATGTCAATAGCACTCAGCAAACCTGAGAAAGGAAAGATAAAATGTGGTTCTTGTGTACATTAAGCATCTTGTTTGTCTGCTTTTGTGACAGACAGATGCATCACGTAGGACCTGTACAAAACTATGAAGTAATGTGGAAGGCGGACAGAAGAGCAACATAAGAAATACTCATTTGCCCTGACCTTACCTACTTCAGTAATTTTTAATACCCTGACCCCAGAATATAGTAATACAGGAGAAGGAATACCTCAGAGTGGAGGTGGACGAGCCAAGAAATTAATGAGTAGAGCAGAACCAAGGATTGGCTCTAGCGCTAAATATTTCAACAAACATGTTAGAGTAGGATAAGGTGCATTAAAAATTCAGGAAAGTATTTCCTTAAAACATACAAATGTTTCACCTTATCTTCCTGGCCTCATCTTAATAATAATGAATGCTACTGAACTAAGAGGCAAGTCCATTATCAAGTATACATTAGTTGGTGGCTTGATTTGTGCTATAGCTGGAGAAATATTATTTACTAATAAATCAAAAACACCAAGGTTTCTGTATAGTGCACATCCTGCACTCACGTGTTTGAAGGTGGTCTCATGTAATAATGAACAAAACAGAGGTTCGGTAAAATAAAGAATTTTCATTGGATCACACAATTTAGTCGAGCAGCATCCTTGTGCTCCAAAAATAAACAAGCATTAGCAAAGCCAAGTGGTCTGGTGCTGGCTGCTGCCTTTTGGCTTTTTCAATTCAGTTTTTTTCTGTTTTGGTTCTGCAAAATACTTTTGGAGGGTAAGCTGGTGTGCCCTCATCAATCTAAAAAAATGTAAACAACTAGTTAAAAGCAAAACTATTTCTTGGTCTGCAAATAACACACATTACTAGATCCAGGCTCTGAAAGAACTACTATTTGTGAGGCTGTACTCTTTCTGAAACTGCATCATGTTGTAACTGACAGTGAAGTCAGCCCATAGCTGAAGAGGACTGACTCATTGCCTACATGCTGGAATGGATGAAAGCAAAATGTAAATGACACAACAGCATACTATTGGAGCGCGCCTGACTCAAAAGCCCTATAACTATGTAACACACATAACTTTTGTAAAATCAAAAGGTCTTGGATAACCCCAGAGCTAAAAAAGTAAAAAGCTAATTCATCTGCCGTTTGCTGCTAGCCTCTTTGCTAATACATTTTTTGATGTTTTTATAAATTTTGTGCTTCCTCATATAGAGGTCCGTATTGAACATGAATGGTTTGTTGGTTATAGTGTTTGGGGAGCATAAAGGAGACAGCTGAACAATAATACCCAGGGCCACTGGAATTATACATTAGCCAGCTACAGCAGCAGCAGGACGTTCTAGGCTGCACGGCTTCAGGCATCCATTCAATGCCCTGTCGCCCTACCAAATAAATTGATGCTGCCCAGGTTGACTTTAGCACTGCCCAGCTGCACAGCCTAAGTCCAATTTATTTCGCCTGAAGAAACCCATCTGGCTGTTTAAAATATACTGCCTACGGGGAGCCCTCGACTCCCGTCCTGAAGTACTGACCCCAGGAACTACTCAGCCATACACATGGTTAAACTCAACTAGCTCACCGTTGTCCTGAAGATGAACCCCAATACTTGGGTTCGAAACGTCGTCGACCATTTTCACAACATGAACTCCTAAAAACTTGTATAAATCATTTAGGGAGTTCTACCATATTGTTGTCAATGCGATGTCTTTTTAAAAATTCACTACCACTCTTTCACAGCACGTTTTCTTTCACTTACTGTGTGAGCACCATAAAAAACTGAAACTGCTACGAATACATTTCTGTCATCTTGTGACCTACATGACCCTTTACAGACTCTTTTTTCCTGCTCCCTAGTGAATTAATTTCTTTGCTGGAAATAATAAGTGCCCCACTCTGGGTCGCGCTTTTGCTTTTGGACCTTTTAGGCCACACCTGAACCATTGTTTTTTATAAATCCATTATCACCCCAGGTTCATATATCGGGGTACCCTTGTCTCCCATCAACCTCACTGGAATTATACAGCAGGGGAAAACACTACATTTTGTGACAGGGTTGAAATTATGCGGCAAGAATAGCCAAATTATGTGGCATACTACAGCACATTTTTTCATAGTGTTGCTTCAATACCACCAAATACAGAAATAAGCATCTGAAAGATGACCAACTAATCTTTGCGAAGGGCCTTCGATGCACGCAAACATATGTCACAACGTTTTTAGTAACTTTTGTTTTATTTGAGCTGGAAATAATTATTTATTTGGTTAAAATCTGCAGATTACACAGCAGATGATGGATTATGTGGCAAATCCATAATTATGAAGAAACAAAAAGCAGTAGTCGCATAATCGCATGATTTCAGGGGCCGAGGCAATACCTTATACTTGTGATGCTGCATTGTGCCATGTGCTTGTGCAAGTCCATACTGCACAGGTTTAGCCTAGTGTTTCATGTGTTACCTAAGAGTGTGTAAAAGGAAGAGAAGGAAGCCCACAGATGTAGAGCAGCAGAAGTCTATGCTAGGAGTCTTACAGGACAGCCGCATATTTCAAAGCTCCTGTGAAAAAGTAGAGTGCTCAACAGGGACGGTGATGGGACAGAAGTGATATCAACAACTTGGAAATCTATGCCACCCTCCTCCACATTTACTCGGAAAACATTATAGGCTATTAAATAAACACAAGACTTTTTTTGTATGGCACACTTTCTAAATGGAACTATTTAGAAATGCTTTTATATGTGATAAAGAACTAACAGGATACTCAGTGAAAAAGTATTGAGCTGTATCTCACATACATTTCATTTTTTGTAGATCTACTCATTGTTCACTCACACTCAGTTCTGTGATCTGCGATGGTACATGTCAGTCACACGTTCTATGTAGTAGACACATTAACCCTTTGCTCTACATTAGGATGATTTGAACTTGCAACTAGACACAACTCTGCTCTCTCTCCAGCAGGAGCATTAATCACAAGAGTTATCTTGACACTTTTATTGTTGCATGAAGACTACTGGACACCCAAGGTAATCTGTGGAACCTGCTTTTAAACCGAAACGTTATTTTGAACACAGCACCCCCCACCCCACAGGGTCAGTGCCAGGTGTGACTGCCCCAACATGCTAAAGCAGGCCCTGATTGAACACACACAGCAACAGAGCAATACCATAAAAAATATGAGGAATCCATCATAAGTTATCAATTGATACAAAGAAAACATTAAAAAAGCAGTGAAAAATGGCAATATTTACCCGGCTCAAGGTCCGATCCTAAAGCACACCAGTTTAATTATTTTATTTTTAGCATCCTTGACTAGAGGCCGTTCCATACCTGAATGTATATTGGGTGAGGGAGGTGCGGGGGGGTCACAGGGAGAGAGAAAACATGGCCTGCACTATGGGGACTGGCATGTTTACAGTGAACGTTCTAAAATGCAAGTGAAAAGCAGCTCCGATTCCACAGTGCGAACTGCTATAGTATGACAAGAGCTTACAAGCTATCAAACCACCATGAAACCACTCCCACACCCTTACAACCACTCACACAGACATAAATTCTCCTATACAACCACTTACACACATTCATTTACTTATACAGCCCCTCAGACATCCACTTACACACTAATACACATAATCACGCAGCCACTCAGATTAGATATGTTAGAAATAGTATGACTAGTATAGAAAGAATAGTAATTTAACTTATGATGTAGCTTAGTATATATCTTTAAGTCTCAGTAACATTTATGAAACACAGTCACAGGATGATGTCATCAGTGATGTCATGAGTGATGTCATCCGTGATGTCACTGACCATGTCATGAGTGATGTAATATGTGAGGTCATAGGCAGTGCATTGCGGGGGCATAAGTTATAGTTAGCTCAGGTAACTATAACTGCTGAATTTCTATGGTTTTGTACGAGTGAAATTTGAGCCTAACTATAACATCCCTGCAACCTTTGTTTTTTTCAGTGAATTTCCAAGTTTTTTAAAAACTCTATTTCCTAAGTTTTTTTAATGTTAAGTTTTAACTATAACGTCCCTGTTATGTTATGTTATACCTAATTTGTATAGCGCTCGTACACCAGATTGGTTTCTTGGCGCTCCTCAGGAAGGTGATGGATGCAGGTTTGTTCAGATGATATACGAATTCCACGAATTACGCGAAAGCCTGTTTAAAGAGCCATGTTTTTTGAAGTTTACGAAATGTTATGAAATCAGTACAGGATCTAATCTCTAGGGGCATAGAGTTCCAGTATCTTGGACCCAGTGTAGAGAACCTGGATCCACCAAATCGTTTCTGTTTAAAGGAGGGGGTTGCCAGGAGGTGCATGTGGGCGGATCTCAGATTACGAGTTGGATTGTATCTGTTAATCAGGCTATTAATAAATTTGGGGTTTCTGCCATTCAAGGATTTAAAGATAATGCATCCCGTCTTGAATGCGCATCTCTGTGCTATAGGGAGCCAATGTAGTTTCTTCAGAAGGGGAGAGATGTGTTGACGTTTGTTTTCCTGTAGAATCAGTCTGGCCGCCTGGTTCTGTATCAGTTGGAGACGATGAATGAGATAGGCCGGGATTCCAAAATATAAGGAGTTAGCATAGTCAATATGCGAGATCACCATGGCAAGACCTGCCTGCAGTTTTGCTTCCTGAGTAAGGAATCTACTTATTTTCTTTATTTTCCTTAATTGGAAGAAGCAGGCAGAAATTACAGATCCTATTTGGGTTTTCATGGTGAGGTCACTATTGATCATGACTCCCAGAGTTTTAGCGTGATTAGATGGGGTCGGGGGTTGTCCCAGTTCTTTAGGCCAGAACTGGGAGCTCCAGGGATTGAGTGAGCCTCCCGTGAGGATCAGTTCTGTCTTATCTGGATTCAATTTTAATTGGTTGCTGTTCATCCAGTCACGGATGAACAGCATTGTTGACTGGTATTCATGGATGGAGGCCGGGGAGTCATTGATGGGAAATACCAATTGAAAATCATCAGCATAGTTAAAGGTTTGGATATTCCTTTCTTTTAATGCATGAATCAAGGGAAGTAGATATAAGTTGAATAAGTGAGGGGAAAGTGAAGATTCCTGGGGGACTCCACAAGTAGTTTTAATCATGGGGGTAGTAAAACCGCCAAGCTGAACTGCCTGAGATCGATTTATTAGGAAGGATCTAGTCCATTCCAGGGCTATTCCTTCGATACCCGCATCCCTGACACGGTCGATCAAGATGTTATGGTCGACCGTGTCAAAGGCAGCGGAGAGATCCAATAACACCAGGGCTTGAGGGAGACCTGTATCCGCCCCTCCCCTCAGAGTGTCCAATACTGATAGTATCACTGATTCTGTGGAGTGGGCTGGGCGGAAACCTGCTTGATGTGCATCCAAATATTCAGATTGCTCTAGAAAGGCTGAAAGGCTTTTGGCTACATGTGCTTCGAGCAATTTGGCTAGAAAAGGGAGCAGTGAAATTGGTCGATAATTGGCTAGGATTTTTGGATCAGCTCCTGGCTTTTTTAGAAGGGGAATAATAATGGCCACCTTAAAGGAGTCCGGTACCTGACCCTGGAGCAATGACTCGTTTAAAAGTGTCACAGCTGGGCTTGGGCAAGCAGTGAATGCTTCCTTCAGGATCCAGGGGGCAGCAGTCCTTTGGAGATCCAGATTTAACTTTTGCCAGTAAAGCTGTAAATATTTCTTGATTTATTATTGGGAATTGTTCCAGCCTGTATGAGTTCTTAGCTTTTATAGGACATACAGGACTCGGGCAGCTGGGGATACTTGTTTTAATGTTTTTTATTTTTTCAATGAATAACATTTGTTTTCTTCAGTGAATATATATATATATATATATATATATATATATATATATATATATATATGGAATATATGGAATTAGGAAGAGCAGCCTGATCGCCAGTGGTGCAGGATTGAAGGCGATGCCACATCACGTCTTCTTAAAATGCAAACAAACCCAATTTCAGCATCAAAAACGGGTCCTGCACTCTTACTCCGTCATAAACCATTTATTAAGCAGACAGCATTCTGAGAAAACTGGAACGCGTTTCGGCTGTTAGATCAGCCTTTGTCAACCAACGAATGTCATCAAGATCATGTTTTTATATATCCACCCCCAGGTGTTGCCAATGAGCAAACATAGAAAAGTTACTACGCTTTCCATTGCTTCAAGTGAAAACTTCAAGCAGTCTTAGTGCAATGACCTGGAGTGTGGTTTAAAACAATAAAGTTTTTCTGTCCAAGCAGTAAAATAAAAAAGGTGTTATTTATTCCTTTTTGTCTTCGTGGAAACAGTTTGTTGTTTGTTCATAATTCAAACGTTCTGGCGGTGCAACATAAAAACAGGTTTGTGTATGTTCCTTGTTTTGTTATTTACTTCAATATAAAACCACCTTTGTTTGAACTGAATATAGCACTCATATGCTCACTGTTCCACGGAGCTCACCTCCTTAATCTTGTCTTTACAACTGCTGGAGCCGGCATTATTCACAAATGCTGTCGGTGATAAATATGGGCTCCTGAGAAACAGCTCGGCATTTGCCTTATGCCGTACCTGGCTCCGAGTATTCCATAAATCAAATCCAGAGGGTTTCTGTAGCCTTGAAAGTTCCCGCCAAGGGTAGCAGTCCCGCTCCCAGCGTCGAACAAATTCAGTTACAAACAACCATCTATCCTTGGTTTTTCCAATGTAGTACTCGGGGGCTCTTCCATTTCATAATACTGCAGCCTGGGTCATGTGGAATTAGGAAGAGCAGCCTGATCGCCAGTGGTGCAGTATTGAAGGCGATGCCACATCACGCCTTCTTAAAATGCAAACAAACCCAATTTCAGCATCAAAAACGGGTCCTGCACTCTTACTCCGTCATAAACCATTTATTAAGCAGACAGAATTCTGAGAAAACTGGATCCCGTTTCGGCTGTTAGATCAGCCTTTGTCAACCAACGAATGCCATCAAGATCATGTTTTTATATATCCACCCCCAGGTGTTGCCAATGGCGGCATGGCCCGACGCCGTCTGGGACTGCACCACCTCGCTAACAGTTAGCTCCGTGCTGCCTGGAGGATTGCGGGTAGCCGTTGCTACCACAGATTTACTGAATAGAGGGCCAGGTTTTGCCTTTGATGACGGGCAAAATATGGGCGAGTAAGCTGTTTAAAGTTTAACAGGAACACAAACTATCGGAATCTTTTGGAGGATTTTATGATTTACACTTGCAGTAACTGTTTTACCAAGGTACTTTTTCCAATTGGATTCCCCATTTGGGGTATATTGATCATTTGATGTACTACTGAGACCACAATGCACTAAAATATTTCTAATTGGATTGCCCAATGACTGGGAGATGCCTTTGAGCTAAAATAACAACGGTTACCAAGAAGTGCTTTAATTGCCGGTTGCACCCATGATTAAGGTGTAATGACCGAAACGCGTAGGGGAGGAACGCGTTGTTCGGTGTTCCAGTATGAATAAATCAAGATTGGTACTTTCTGTGGAGTGCGTCCCAATTCCTTTGATGGGCATTGGGGGATTGTGTTGACATATATATATATAATATATAGATATATATATATATATATATATATGCAAACAAACCCAATTTCAGCATCAAAAACGGGTCCTGCACTCTTACTCCGTCATAAACCATTTATTAAGCAGACAGTATTCTGGGAAAACTGGAACGCGTTTCGGCTGTTAGATCAGCCTTTGTCAACCAACGAATGCCATCAAGATCATGTTTTTATATATCCACCCCCAGGTGTTGCCAATGAGGAAACATAGAAAAGTTACTACGCTTTCCATCTCTTCAAGTGAAAACTTCAAGCAGTCTTAGTGCAATGACTTGGAGTGTGGTTTAAAACAATAAAGTTTTTCTGTCCAAGCAGTAAAATAAAAAGGTGTTATTTATTCCTTTTGGCTTCGTGGAAACAGTTTGTTGTTTGTTCATAATTCAAACGTTCTGGCGGTGCAACATAAAAACAGAAACCCTCTGGATTTGATTTATGAAATACTCGGAGCCAGGTACGGCACAAGGCACATGCCGAGCTGTTTCTCAGGAGCCCATTTTTATTACCTGAGAGCATTTGTGAATAATGCCGGTTCCAGCAGTTGCAAAGACAAGATTAAGGAGGTGAGCTCCGTGGAACGGTGAGCATATGAGTGCTATATTCAGTTCAAACAAAGGTGGTTTTACATTGAAGTAAATAACAAAACAAGGAACATATACAAACCTGTTTTTATGGTGCACCGCCAGAACGTTTGAATTGTGAACAAACAACAAACTGTTTCCACAAAGCCAAAAGGAATAAATAACACCTTTTTTATTTTACTGCTTGGACAGAAAAACTTTATTGTTTCAAACCACACTACAGGTTATTGCACTAAGACTGCTTGAAGTTTTCACTTGAAGAGATGGAAAGCGTAGTATCTTTTCTATGTTTCCTCATTGGCAACACCTGGGGTGGAGATATAAAAACATGATTTTGATGGCATTCGTTGGTTGACAAAGGCTGATCTAACAGCCGAAACGCGTTCCAGTTTTCTCAGAATGCTGTCTGCTAAATAAATGGTTTATGACGGAGTAAGAGTGCAGGACCCGTTTTTTATGCTGAAATGGGGTTTGTTTGCATTTTAAGAAGGCGTGATGTGGCATCGCCTTCAATCCTGCACCACTGGCGATCAGGCTGCTCTTCCTAATTCCACATGACCCAGGCTGCAGTGTTATGAAATGGAAGAGCCCCGAGTACTACATCGGAACAACCAAGGATTGATGGTTGTTTGTAACTGAATTTGTTCGACGCTGGGAGCGGGACTGCTACCCTTGGCGGGAACTTTCAGGGCTACAGAAACCCTCTGGATTTGATTTATGAAATACTCAGAGCCAGGTACGGCACAAGGCACATGCCGAGCTGTTTCTCAGGAGCCCATTTTTATTACTGAGAGCATTTGTGAATAATGCCGGTTCCAGCAGTTGCAAAGACAAAATTAAGGAGGTGAGCTCCGTGGAACGGTGAGCATATGAGTGCTATATTCAGTTCAAACAAAGGTGGTTTTACATTGAAGTAAATAACAAAACAAGGAACATATACAAACCTGTTTTTATGGTGCACCGCCAGAACGTTTGAATTGTGAACAAACAACAAACTGTTTCCACGAAGCCAAAAGGAATAAATAACACCTTTTTTATTTTACTGCTTGGACAGAAAAACTTTATTGTTTCAAACCACACTACAGGTTATTGCACTAAGACTGCTTGAAGTTTTCACTTGAAGAGATGGAAAGCGTAGTATCTTTTCTATGTTTCCTCATTGGCAACACCTGGGGTGGAGATATAAAAACATGATTTTGATGGCATTCGTTGGTTGACAAAGGCTGATCTAACAGCCGAAACGCGTTCCAGTTTTCTCAGAATGCTGTCTGCTAAATAAATGGTTTATGACGGAGTAAGAGTGCAGGACCCGTTTTTTATGCTGAAATGGGGTTTGTTTGCATTTTAAGAAGGCGTGATGTGGCATCGCCTTCAATCCTGCACCACTGGCGATCAGGCTGCTCTTCCTAATTCCACATGACCCAGGCTGCAGTGTTATGAAATGGAAGAGCCCCGAGTACTACATCGGAACAACCAAGGATTGATGGTTGTTTGTAACTGAATTTGTTCGACGCTGGGAGCGGGACTGCTACCCTTGGCGGGAACTTTCAGGGCTACAGAAACCCTCTGGATTTGATTTATGAAATACTCGGAGCCAGGTACGGCACAAGGCACATGCCGAGCTGTTTCTCAGGAGCCCATTTTTATTACTGAGAGCATTTGTGAATAATGCCGGTTCCAGCAGTTGCAAAGACAAGATTAAGGAGGTGAGCTCCGTGGAACGGTGAGCATATGAGTGCTATATTCAGTTCAAACAAAGGTGGTTTTACATTGAAGTAAATAACAAAACAAGGAACATATACAAACCTGTTTTTATGGTGCACCGCCAGAACGTTTGAATTGTGAACAAACAACAAACTGTTTCCACGAAGCCAAAAGGAATAAATAACACCTTTTTTATTTTACTGCTTGGACAGAAAAACGTTATTGTTTCAAACCACACTACAGGTTATTGCACTAAGACTGCTTGAAGTTTTCACTTGAAGAGATGGAAAGCGTAGTATCTTTTCTATGTTTCCTCATTGGCAACACCTGGGGTGGAGATATAAAAACATGATTTTGATGGCATTCGTTGGTTGACAAAGGCTGATCTAACAGCCGAAACGCGTTCCAGTTTTCTCAGAATGCTGTCTGCTAAATAAATGGTTTATGACGGAGTAAGAGTGCAGGACCCGTTTTTTATGCTGAAATGGGGTTTGTTTGCATTTTAAGAAGGCGTGATGTGGCATCGCCTTCAATCCTGCACCACTGGCGATCAGGCTGCTCTTCCTAATTCCACATGACCCAGGCTGCAGTGTTATGAAAGGAAGAGCCCCCGAGTACTACATCGGAACAACCAAGGATAGATGGTTGTTTGTAACTGAATTTGTTCGACGCTGGGAGCGGGACTGCTACCCTTGGCGGGAACTTTCAGGGCTACAGAAACCCTCTGGATTTGATTTATGAAATACTCGGAGCCAGGTACAGCACAAGGCACATGCCGAGCTGTTTCTCAGGAGCCCATTTTTATTACTGAGAGCATTTGTGAATAATGCCGGTTCCAGCAGTTGCAAAGACAAAATTAAGGAGGTGGGCTCCGTGGAACGGTGAGCATATGAGTGCTATATTCAGTTCAAACAAAGGTGGTTTTACATTGAAGTAAATAACAAAACAAGGAACATATACAAACCTGTTTTTATGGTGCCACCGCCAGAACGTTTGAATTATGAACAAACAACAAACTGTTTCCACGAAGCCAAAAGGAATAAATAACACCTTTTTTATTTTACTGCTTGGACAGAAAAACTTTATTGTTTCAAACCACACTACAGGTTATTGCACTAAGACTGCTTGAAGTTTTCACTTGAAGAGATGGAAAGCGTAGTATCTTTTCTATGTTTCCTCATTGGCAACACCTGGGGTGGAGATATAAAAACATGATTTTGATGGCATTCGTTGGTTGACAAAGGCTGATCTAACAGCCGAAACGCGTTCCAGTTTTCTCAGAATGCTGTCTGCTAAATAAATGGTTTATGACGGAGTAAGAGTGCAGGACCCGTTTTTGATGCTGAAATTGGGTTTGTTTTCATATATATATATATATATATATATATATATATATATATATATATATATATATATATATATATATATTATATATATATGTCAACACAATCCCCCAATGCACATCAAAGGAATTGGGACGCACTCCACAGTAAGTACCAATCTTGATTTATTCATACTGGAACACCGAACAACGCGTTCCTCCCCTACGCGTTTCGGTCATCACACCTTAATCATGGGTGCAACCGGCAATTAAAGCACTTCTTGGTAACCGATGTTATTTTAGCTCAAAGGCATCTTCCAGTCATTGGGCAATCCAATTAGAAATATTTTAGTGCATTGTGGTCTCAGTAGTACATCAAATGATCAATATACTCCAAATGGGGAATCCAATTGGAAAAAGTACCTTGGTAAAACAGTTACTGCAAGTGTAAATCATAAAATCCTCCAAAAGATTCCGATAGTTCGTGTTCCTGTTAAACTTTAAACAGCTTACTCGCCCATATTTTGCCCGTCATCAAAGGCAAAACCTGGCCCTCTATTCAGTAAATCTGTGATAGCAACGGCCACCCGCAATCCTCCAGGCAGCACGGAGCTAACTGTTAGCGAGGTGGTGCAGTCCCAGACGACGTCGGGCCATGCCGCCAATAAATCAACACAATCCTCCAATGCCCATCAAAGGAATTGGGATGCACTCCACAGTAAGTACCAATCTTAATTTATTCGTACTGGAACACCGAACAAAGAAAACATTAAAAAAGCAGTGAAAAATGGCAATATTTACCGGGCTCAAGGTCTGATCCTAAAGCAAAGCAGTTAAATTATTTTATTTTTAGCATCCTTGACTAGAGGCCGTTCCATACCTGAATGTATAGTGGGTGAGCGAGGTGGGGGGGTCACAGGTAGAGAGAAAACATGGCCTGCGCTATGGGGACTGGCATGTTTACTGTGAACATTCTAAAATGCAAGTGGAAAGCAGCTCCGATTCTACAGTGTGAACAGTTGTAGTATGACAAGAGCTTACAAGCAATCAAACCACAGTGAAACCACTCCCACACACTTACAACCACTCACACAGACATTGATTCTCCTATACAACCACTCACACACACTCATTTACCTACACAGCCCCTCAGACATCCACTTACAAACTAATACACATAATCACACAGCCACTCAGATTAGATATGTTAGAAATAGTATGATTAATTACTAGTACAGACAGATTAGTGATTTAACTTATGATATAGCTTAGTATATATCTTTAAGTCTCAGTAATGTTTATGAAATACAGACACAGGATGATGTCATCAGTGATGTCATGAGTGATGTCATCTGTGATGTCACTGACCATGTCATGAGTGATGTAATATGTGAGGTCATAAGCAGTGCATTGCTGGCGTAAGTTGTAGTTAGCTCAGCTAACTATAACCAATTAATTTGTTTAGTTTTGCACGAGTGAAATGTGAGCCTAACTATAACAGAATTTCTAAGGTTATATATATATATATTTTCACTGTAAAAGCCATAGGTTTCAGGGACGTTATAGTTAGGAATTAGCATTTAAAAAAACCTTAGAAATTCACTGAAAAAAACACAGGTTTCAGGGACGTTATAGTTAGTTGGACATTTCACTCGTACAAAACCAGAGAAATTTGGCAGTTATAGTTTTATTTGTTTTATTTATTTGCAAAGTTTTATATAGCGCTGGCTAGACCCGGAGGTATCAGAGCGCTTTACATGAGGATCAGCGAGTTACAGGTTACATAATTACATAGCCAAGTATAGACATAGGAGTAAAAACATGAGATTACACAATAATATGAGTTATTAGCGCGTACACACGTCTTAAGGGGAGTGAAAGGTAGAGGGGGAATGGTAAACAGGGGTAAGGAATGCAGGTGAAAGATACAACGGGGAGACGAGGAAAACAATGTCCGATGTCCGGCTGGGTAGGTGATGGCCGAGGGGTGAACCAGAGCCAAACTCCTCTATAGCTGCATAGGACAGCTCCACCGGGCATCGGCCAAGGTTGCTCGGGCACCGCGGAAAGTACAGACAGTTATGGTTTCCGCCCAGGGGCATCGTCAAAGTTCCATCGAGAGCACCGGTCACGGAGTTACTGGGAAGCGCCGTCCGCCTCACCCTCCAGCATGCCCCCAGGTCAAGAGTGGTGAGAGGAGGGGTGGAAGGGACAGTTCCAAAGTCTGCAGATCTTCCCCATTCCCAGCAGCAGTAGTGAGTGTTGGGCATTAGAGCAGGATCCCAGTGGTAGGGGGACCATACAGAAACCATGAAACGGCATGCCTGTGAATTGGTGTTGAATTGGTGGTGATCTGTTCTTCTCTAGAGGAGTTATACAGCCGCCATATTGGAATCAGGCAGCCGGGTCGAGTTGGCCAGGAAAACCACCTATTCCACTGCTTAGTGCATCAAGATAGGCGGAGTGTATGCAAACCGCTCTGTTGTGTTGCCAGGTTGAAGTACTTGATTCTATAAGGCAGTATTTTCAAGCGTTTTTAAGCGTAGCGACATTTACATGGCCGCCATGTCGGGGTCAGGCATACAGTTACGCAGGGTGATAATCAAATCGATGGGCGCTGGTGGGCTAAATTGATGTAATCAGACTTTTGTTTAGGCGGCGATTTTGGTAATCGGAGGGTGAATGTACATGTTGTCACTTGTCCATGCCTCTCTACCTCATCAGACGTAGGTTATTCTGTGCACACATTCACCAATCACCATCTTAGGGTCAGGCAGCAAATGGAGTACAGCAATCCAGCTCAATTCAGCTCAAATTTAACAGTTCTAACAACCGAGTCCAACTGACTAAACTAATCTGATCTAATGAGGGACTGAGGTTTGATAAGGGTGAACTCTGGGTTGGCTTGCTTAATGATCGCGGAGGCTGTTAAACGGCCGCCATGTTGAGGATCGGTATCAAGGTCAGGCCAACCGGAAAGATCAGAATCATCTATATGCTCATTATTGCTTGTTAACGCTTACTTAGGAATACTAGATCTTACTTGTCTAGTCGAGAGGAACAGTTCTGTTTTTATGACTTTCTGCAGATTGCCGTGTCGGGCAGTCTCCGGGCTCAGCTAGGGATCCGTTCGTCTGCCTCTCGCTTTGCTCGTCGGGCTTATCAGCCGCTCGTCTGCCGTTTCTCTGTCTGCCGTTGTTCTCCCCCCTCACGTCACGATAGCCTGATGTTGTCTGCTTCCAATCGGTGTGCAATGGTGAGTGAAGCTCTCTGAGGCTTTGAGTGAAGTTGGTCGCAAGTAGGGTCATACTGGTTTTGTTCTGCTTCTGTCTGCCATGTGGCCGCTTTTCTAACGGCCTTGCTCCTTCCGCATTCTGCTGATTCTGGGATATTGGGGTGATTTCTTCGGGAATTCTTCAGATCGGAAGAGACTCCTGGTGTTTTTTGTTCAGGATCCGTCTTTGTTTTGTCCAAATACTTCAAATGTAGGACCGGTATGTGGATTAATCTGGTCCTCCGGAGCGGAGCCGAGAGCTCACGCCGCCATCTTCCTCACTCTCCCCAATGTATATGATGTATAATTATAATGTATAGTTAGCTGAGGTAGCTATAACTCACGCCCCCGCAATGCACTGCTGATGACGTCACATATTACATCACTCATGACATGGTCAGTGACATCACTGATGACATCACAGATGACATCTCAAATTACATAATTGATGACATCACTGATGACATCATCCAGTGACTGTGTGTTTCTGTAAAGTTTAAATATGTTTTATATATATATAGGCCAAGGTGTATTGAAGAATGAGTGGGTGTATGACTGTCTGAATGGATGATTTAGTAGGTGCATGACTGACTGTATAAGTGAGTGATTAAACGTGTCTTATTGAATGCATGGGTTAGTGACTAAACTGTGTGAATATCTGCATCAGTCTGTCTGTTGGTGTGTAAGCGGCTGCATGGGTTGGTGAGTAGCTACATGAGTGTCTATATTGGTTATTGATTGGTTGTCTGAGTATCTGTATGGGTGCCTGAGTGTCTGTGTGGGTGGGTGGGGGTGTATGACTTTGTGCATAGATGTGTGAGTGGGTGATTCACTGGGTGTATGGGTTTAAGAGTGTATCTGTGAAGGGCTGTATGGGTGGGTGAGTCTGTGTATGGGTGTGTCCGTGAGTGTTTAGATGTCTCAGTGGTACATGTGTGAGTAACTACATATGTGAAAGGCAGTATATGTGAGTGTTGGAGTATATAAATGACTAAATGTGAGAGTGAGTGATTGTGAGAGTACCTGCATGGATGAGTGTGTGCTTGTGTCAGTGATTGTATAAGAGAGTAAGTATGTGTTAGTATCTTTATGAATAAGTGAGGTGGTATGTGTATAATTCTGTAGGTGAGCAAATGGGAGCGTGATTGATTCTTTGCATGACTGACTATGTGTGTGAGTAACTATGTGTGTGAGTAACTCTATGGTTGAGTGGTGGTGTGTGAGTGTCTGTTTAGGTATATGAGTGTATATGATAGTGCTGTATTGATGAGTGACTGCATGTATGAGTGACTGTATGGGTAAATGAGTAGATGTGTGTGTAGACCTAGGAATCAGAAAGTGGGTATGTAGTAACTGGTATTGGTGTGTCTTTGGTTTCAAAAATGGTAGTCTGTATTTTAGAGTGGGTGTATCAAAGGTTATATTAGGGTGTGAGGAGGTGCATCAGATTATCACGTGGATGATGTCATCAGTGATGTCATTTGAGATGTCATCAGTGATGTCATCGGTGATGTCACTGACCATGTCATGAGTGATGTAATATGTGACGTCATCAGCAGTGCATTGCGGGGGCGCGAGTTATAGTTACCTCAACAAACTATAACGGCCGAATTTCTCTGGTTTTGTACGAGTGAAATGTCCAACTAACTATAATGTCCCTGAAACCTGTGGTTTTTTTCAGTGAATTTCTAAGGTTTTTTAAATGATAATTTCTAACTATATCGTCCCTGAAACCTTTGGTTTTTTCAGTGAATTTCAAAGGTTTTTTAAATGATAATTTCTAACTATAACGTCCCTGAAACCTATGGTTTTTTCAGTGAATTTCTAAGGTTTTTTAAATGCTAATTTCTAACTGTAACGTCCCTGAAACCTATGGTTTTTTCAGTGAATTTCAAAGGTTTTTTAAATGAGAATTTCTAACTATGCCTACAGAGGTAGGACATGTGCAGAAAGAGGAAGAAAGGCGCAGGAAGAAGCAAGAGAAATGCAGAAAGAGGCAACAGAAGTCCAGAAAGACGAAGAAAGGTGCAGAAAGAAGCAATAGATATGCAGAAAGAACCAACAGAGGTGTAGAAAGAGGCCTTGTTGCAAATTCATCCTGTGCCCCCAACTTTGTGCTGACTGGTACTTGTGGTAACTGACTCTGACTAACCAGGCCCGGAGCCAGTGCTCTGCTGAAAGACACTTAGAATACAGTGAAAACACCTACATACACTAGGGTACACTATGGGTTGGGGTACCCCTGTGATTGGCAGGACCTCCCCTGTAAGGCCCTAGTACATAATAGGGCAGGGAGATTAAAACTACCTCTAAGTCCCTAGCATATAATAGGGCATGGTAGATTAGAGGCCAGCAGCCCTTTGACCAGCGCTCAGGAATGCCGCTGCGTAGGACTTACAGGAGGTACCAGGAGAGCTTCTTGGCCCCCAAACTCCCTCAAGAGTAAAGTGGATTTCATCCCCCAACCAGTACTGTGCCAGGAGGCACGTTTGCAGAGTGGAGGAGAAAGGGGCGGCGTGGCCTCTGAAGACCTCTTAGCAATCCCACAGTGTGGGACTTAGTGGAGGTAATAGGAGAGGTAGTTGGCCCCCAAGGACAACCTTGGGGACCAACTACCTCTCCTATTACCTCCACCTTTTACACCACTCTGTAAACGCGCCTCCTGGCGCACTGCTGCTCGAGGGATGAAGTCCACTTGTGTCCTGAGGTCCTCAGGACACAAGAGGACCTCATTGCCCCACCAGCAGTGCGCCAAGAGGCTTGTTTGCAGAGTGGTGTAAAAAGGGGCATGGCCTCAGACCACCTCTCAGCAGTCCCACTGTGTGGGGCTTACTGGGGTTCCTGGGGGCCTAGTTGCCCCCCAGGTACCCTCACTAGCAATGGGGACTTAAACCCCCAACGCAGAGTGCGCCAGGAGGCGCGTTTTCAGAGTCATGCAGGGAGGGGGCGGTGTCAGAACCCTGCCACAGTCCAGTCGTGTGAGGGAGTCTGTTAATTCTGTGACCATTAAAACCCCCCTTCGCTTTAAGAAAATAAGGCAGTTCAGACAAGAATCTTGAAAAAAGAAATTCAAGATGGCTGCCAGGAAGCTAAGCGTAGTGCAGCATTCTAGTGCAGCAGCAGGTGTGGAATGTCCAAGGGAGTCTCCTTTAGAATCTCGCACTTCACCTGAGATTCCTGAGGAGAAGGACCCTTCCCTTGCTCTCGGCGCGAAAGTTTAGTTTAGGGTAGAGCGTTGCTTGTTATTCCACGTTTTAGTTTCGTCGTGCTCGAGAGAATTTACCTGGAGACCCTAGTCTCTTCCATGGATACCAAGTAAGGTTTTCTGGTATTATAATTCAGAGAGAGTCTGCGCAATAACTCAGTGTTGTTTTTGGAGTTTGAGCATTCAATTGGTGTCAGTCTTTTGAGCCTACACATTCCCAGTGTACATAATAGAGTTGCGCAGTGTATATTTTTCCAGGGAATGTGTCTCACATTTTACTTATCTTGCGAATGTCTGCTAGAAATATAAATAGTGTTCAACCACCAAATAACGGAACTAGCCTGTTTACAAAAGCAGTGTTTAGTGGAGGTTTTCTCGCCACAACCATGTTCAGACCTCTGTATGAATGGAAGTTAGTTAAATAAACAGCAAGTGATTTATTTATTTATTTATTTAGGCGTTTTATATAGCGCTGGCCAGACCCGAAGGTATCGGAGCGCTTTACAACAGTTGTCATGCTAAAGTCATACAATCTGGCAAGAAGTATACATATTGGCTCAAGGAGCTTTGTAAGTCTCAGCGCGATGTACATCGTTAATGTATGGACGTCAAGTAGTATTCAAGTTGTGTGCCTGTTGACTTGAACTGCGCCTCCTATGGGGAGGCGGGATAGAGGCAGGTGTCAGGGAGGCGGAGGAGGTAGACGTCTTAATGTCCCGATGATAGTAAGCTGCATTGTGTTTTGGCTAGTGGACTTCAACGGTAGCTATCGGTTCGGGAGAGACCGATTGATGAAGAGGTCTTTGAGCTGTCTTTTGAATTTTACAAATGAGGGGATGGTCCTGATATGGACTGGAATGGAGTTCCAGATTTTGGGCGCATTTCCAGCGAAGGACCAGGCTGCGTTTTTTTTGCGTGTTTTCAGAGGTATGAGGAGGTATGAGGAGTAGAGTATTGGTGTTCCTGAGGTTCCTTGTTTGGCCGACCTTCTTGAGTTTGGAGGCCAGGTAGTCTGGTTTCCCTGTGTGCAGGGCTTTGTGCGTGAGGCAGGCAGTTCTGAAGCTGGCACGCATTTCGACTGGGAGCCATTTTAGTTCTCTGAGTGCGGGTGAGATGTGATCATATTTCTTAACTCCGGTGACCATTCTGGCTGCTGCGTTGAGGGTTGTTCTGAGGGGAGCTAAGTGGGATTTTGCTATACCTGTGAGGAGTGCATTCCCGTAGTCGAGTCTGGACAGCACCAGCGATTGAGTCGCTTGTTTGAGGTCCTTGGGTGGGATAAAGGGTTTTATTTTATTGAGTAGTCTCAAGTTGAGGAAGGCGCTCTTTGCGGAGCTCTTGATGTGTTTGGCCATGTCAAGTTTTGGGTCTAGGGTGATTCCGAGCGATTTGACAGAGTCAGCTAGGGTGAGATTGCTGTTGAGAGCATCAATAGCTTTTAGCCATTCTAGGATTTGGGGGTTCTCTTCTTTATTGGAGATGAGGAGGATTTCCGTTTTGTCTTGGTTGAGTTTTAGATGATTTATTGATTGCCAGTGTTGAACTTCTCTTAGAGTGTCCTTGAGTCTCTGAATGTCATCAACGGAGGAGGTTTCGAGATAGATCTGGGTCTCATCTGCATAGAGGTGAAAGGGGATGTTGGCTTTTTTGAGTATGTTGGTGAGGGGTTCCATGTAGATGTTGAAAAGTTGCGGGGAAAGTACTGATCCTTGGGTGACACCCCTGCTGACGGGGTGTAAGTCGGACGAGAAGTTTTTGATTTTTATTCTTTGGGTGCGGTTGTGGAGGAAGGAGGAGAACCAGAGTAAAACCACCTCATCTACACCTACCCTTTCTTGGAGGACCTTAATGAGTCGGTTATGGTCAACCGTGTCGAAGGCTGCCGATAAGTCTAGGAGAATGAGTAGGCAGTATTGGTCTGTATCGAGTGACTTGTGGATATCGTCTATTTTTTAGAAGCGCGTTAGTGCGCGCATACTTTTTCTACAGATCAGAGGAGAAGTTTTTGGGAAGCTTGCGTTAGCAAGATATATTAGAGCGTTTGTGGGAGAGATTGTTCAGAATCTTGCCTTACAGTTAATACATTATACTTACCTGAGAAGGGTAAGAAGCTCTGGTGTTCTAGCTCTTACTCTCCCCAAGGCAGCAATATTTCTAGGAAGTAGGAGAAAGAAACAACATTATTGAACTGCATCTATTACCAAGAGGTATTTTTCACGAGATAAAGAAAGTTTAGCTCTTCAGTAATATAGAAAAATTAGAGAGCTACAATACAACACAAGATTACAGAAGAGAGGCAATGGTCAAGTGAACATTAGGTATGTAACAGAATGATGTATAAGTGACAAGAATACTCAGAAGTAAAAGGTGTAGAGTAAGGAGTAAGTTTTGTATGTTTATTTGCAGTTCTTCATCCTGGTACAATTACACAGAAGATAAGACAAGAAAGCAAGAGTGAGCAAGAAGATTGGGAGAAGAACTAACGAAGACTTGGCTGTCTCTTCTCTGTCCCCTTCACCTTTCCCCCCTTTGAGTATTCTTGGCGTTCAAGTTAAATATTGACGTTGGGGAAGTCGGAGGGGGGCATTGGGTTCAGGCGTCGTTCTGCTCCTGTTCAAGTGGAGGCATCGTCTCTGACAGAGTGAAGTGCCCACGTGGGTTTTTGCACCTGAGCAGAATGGTGGAAGGCTTGGATTTTAAGAGACTAGGGGAAATTTTAAAAGGAATTCAAAAAGAATTAATCGCAGTACGAGATGAGAATAGAGACTTGAAGCAAGATCTACTAATGGCTAGAAGAGAAACAGCAGATTTAGCAGTAAAAATGAATAATGTAATGCCAGGACCTAGTTTTAAAATTCCTGCATTTCATGAGGAAAGTCTCGGTGACACAGTTAGCTCCCAACCAAAAGTCACTACACAAGTGATTAGTTCTCTCTCCCCAGTAATACCACTAGCACCTCCGGAGCGCTTTAATGGACCCCCAGAAGGCCCAAATATTTTTGACACAATGCACTCTACACTTCATGTGTCGACCTGCGGTTTTCCCAGATGCACAATCGCGAGTTGCCTTCATACTGTCTTACCTCAGTGGTGACGCCGCATCATGGTCAATGCCATTGGTCTCCAGAAACGATCCAATTTTATATAATCTAGAGGAATTCAAGAAAGAATTTCTTCGAATATTTGACCGAAGGAAGGCATCGCAGGCAACAGACAATGAGCTATTAGAATTGAAACAAGGTAATCGAGATCTAATAGCCTATCTAGCGCAATTTAATAAGCTTATAGTAGAGACTGATTGGCCTGAAAATAAGAGATCAGCAGTGTTTTATCGAGGGCTCAAGGACGAATTAAAAGATGCTTTAGCTCAGGTACCCAACAGACCAACTGAAATCCCAGCCTTGATAGACTTGGTCCTAGAGATAGACTTCAGACAAAACGAGAGAAGAGGTGAGAAGAGACGAGATTTCCGTTCCAGCATACCAAGATTTGATCGAGTCAAGACAGAAGTCTCCAAATCTAGTGAAGGACAACATGGTGAAGAACCAATGCAAATTGGAACCATTCGAGGACCACTTTCAAAAGAAGAGAAGGAGAAATGAAGACAGAATAAACTATGTCTCTACTGTGGCAACAGTGGTCATTTTGTTCGGAATTGTCCGCAGAAACCCAAACAACTCCCGAAGGAAAACTCCCAGCACCATCAGTAACTGGAGTTGGACTGATGGTTGCAGATACGAATTCAACTCCAAAAGATCATCTCTTGGCAAACACGTTACAAGCATCCTCTCCTCATCGCGTGATGTCCATGTCTCTTAAGTTCAGAGATAAGCATTTGAAAAATATTTCTGTGATGGTGTATTCCGGTGCTACAGGGAACTTCTGTGACCTGAAATCCACAGAAAAGGTTGGGTTGAGGTCTCTTAAAAAAGAGAAAAGTGAGGCGGTCAGGGCAGTTGATGGTACGAACCTTTCATCAGGACCAATAGTTAGTCACACTGAGCCTGTGGAGTTGTAATCCTCTGAGGGACATAGTGAAATCTTGCAATTCAATTTAATTGATGCCCCTCAATTCCAGCTGATTTTGGGGTTGCCTTGGCTTATGGAGCATAACCCCACTATCGATTGGAGTGCTCGAACGATAGTTTTGGACTCCGAATTTTGCAAAGAAAATTGCTATCGACATGGAAAATTTGGATGTCAACACTCTCCTGCCACTCTCTTGTGTGAGGGAGGAGCAACAGTGTGTGTCATCCACACCACAGAAATACTAACGGAGTATGCCGAATATGAGGATGTCTTTAGTGAAATTGAGGCAGAGAAACTCCCGCCACATAGAACATACGACTGTAAAATAGAGTTGGAACCAGGTATCAATTTGCCCTGTAGCAGGATATATGCGCTAGCAGAAAAAGAGAACCAATACTTAAAAGAGTACGACCAGAAATATTTGAAAAATTGATTCATCCATCCTTCCCAGTCACCTGTGTCATCTCCGCTTTTCTTTATCCCTTTGAAAGAAGGCGCTGAGAACTTGCATAGATTATAGAGCCATCAATCGAATCACAGCCAAGAACCGTTATCCCTTGCCTTTAATCTCTGTTTTGTTGGACCAGGTGAAAGAAGCTAAAGTGTATACGAAGTTGGATTTGAGAGGGGCCTATCATCTTGTTCGTATTAGAGAAGGTGATGAGTGGAAGACGGCCTTCAGAACTAAATATGTGCTTTTCGAATACCAAGTCATGCCCTATGGCCTCTGTAATGCCCCAGCAGCATTCCAACATTTCATCAATGATGTGTTAAAAGAATATATGGCTCAGTGTGCCATTGTTTATATTGATAATATCTTAATCTATTCAAAATCGGAAAAAGAACATGTAGGTCATGTGAAAGGTGTTCTACAGAAATTAAGAGAGAATAGCTTATTCGTAAAATTAGAGAAATGTGCTTTCAATGTCTCCACAGTGGAATTTTTAGGATTTGCCCTATCACCCGCGTGAATAACTATGGATCAGAAGAAAGTCTCAGCAGTTACAGAATGGAAGTCACCAAAATCTGTGAAAGAAGTTCAAAGCTTCATAGGATTTGCAAATTTCTATAGAAGATTCATTGAGGATTTTTCTAAAAAATTAATTCCTCTTACACGCCTTCTTAGAAAAGGAACCCCCTTCGAATGGACAAAAGATGCAGAATCGGCATTCTCCTCTCTGAAGGAGGATTTTACCACAGCCCCAGTATTACTTAACGCGGACCCAGCAGAGCCTTTCTTTGCAGAAACTGATGCTTCGAATTTAGCCCTAGGAGGGGTGTTGTCCCAAAGGCACAAGAGAACGGGCAATTACATCCTGTGGCCTTCCGATCACGGAAATTGACCCCAGCAGAGATCAACTACACCATCACAGAGAAAGAGTTGTTGGCAATAAAAGACGCTTTTAAAGAGCGGAGGCACTATCTCATGGGGGCTAAGCACACTGCTACCGTCTTCACCGACCATCGGAATTTGAAGTTTTTGAAATCAGCTAAAACCTTAATGCCTATGCAATTACAACGGTCCTTATATTTTGCTGATTACGACTTTGTTATCACTTATCGTCCAGGTGCAAAGAATGGAAAAGCAGATGCATTATCCAGATTGGGAACAGAAGATATACAAGACAAAATTGAGGAACAAAATATAATCTCAGAAGAAAAGGTCATTTGTGCAGTTCTTCCAAAAGACGAAATGGAAGAATGGGCTGCTCAAGACCCAAAGAGAGAAATCCGAGAAAACTTACCGTATCATGAGGGAGCCTTGTACTTACCTACACTCAAGTTACAGAACAAGGCTTTAAAAGAATGTCATGATCACCAACTATCTGGACACAAAGGTATACAAAAGACAGAAGAATTGGTGAAGCGTAGATTCTGGTGGCCCCAAATGACCAAGGACATTCATCTGGATGTGGCAACTTGCAAGGTGTGTGCTTGGGGAAAACCAGATAAACACTCTCCGATAGGTTTGCTCCAACCCTTACCCAATCCCCCACACCCTTGGCATACAGTAACCCTAGATCTGATATTGGATCTACCATCCAGTCAAGGTTTTGATACAATTCTAGTCTGTGTGGATGCATACAGTAAAATGGCTCATTTTCTCCCCTTAAAGGGGGTGCCTAATGCTAAAAAATTAGCACAGGTCTTTAGTCAAAACATTGTGCGAGCTCATGGCATTCCAAAAGTTTTAGTTTCAGATCGAGGTTCCCAATTTCTTTCCCACTTTTGGAGAGCTTTTGCCAAGAAATTGAATATTGAGACCAGGTACTCCAATAGTTACCATCCAGAAACAGATGGACAAACAGAGAGAACCAATCAAGAACTAGAGCAATATCTTCGATTGTATTTATTAGATCAGGAAGGTGATTGGCCAGAACATCTTTGGGCAGCCGAATTTACATTTAATAATGCAGAAAACTCTTCCACCCGTTACTCCCCCTTTTTCATGAATACAGGCAGACATCCAAACCTTTCAGTGAGTTTCCAAGAAGCAACAGTTCCAGCTGTTAAGAACTTAGTGCAGCATATGGCTCACATACACAATTCAGCAATGGAAAATTTGACTAAAGCTAAGGAGAACTATAAACTGTGCTGATAGGAAGAGAAGAATAGGGCCAGAATTTAAAATTGGGGATGAAGTTTGGTTAAACACAAAGAATATGAGGCTCAAAGGGAACAGGAAGTTGCAGCCAAGATTTGTGGGTCCGTACACAATAGAGAGAAAACTAAATTCAGTCACCTATAAACTATAACTACCCAAAGGTCTCAAAGTTCATCCAGTGTTTCATGTTTCATTGCTTAAGAAGACAGCGGTAGGGTTAAGAAAAAAGTTCACCCCTGCGCCTGTCAGGACTCACGGGAGGTTTCCTCCTTCTAACTGTATGCTGGCTACCATTTTCCCCCTACAAACTTACCAAAAGTCAGATAATCCCTCAAGCTGGAGTGCTTGTTGGCACCGATGGAACTCCAAGATGGCTGCCAACATGCACATACTGCGACAGCACACCACTGTTAGCAGTCTAGTCTTTTAGGCTTCATGACATCAGGTGAAGTGTGCTTCAACATTCCACTGTGCACTTCACTGAAGAAATAATTTGAAGAGCACCTGTTTTCCCAGCGTCGTGGAAGTCAGTTAGGGTAGTTGCGATAAAATCGGGGTTAGCTTCGTCGGAACTACATTCCCTCACTAATCAGGTTAGTGTTAAACTTGTAGCTAATATAAAACATTCTGTGAGAAAAGGTTATTGTGTCAGAGGTAAATTTCTATTTAAAGAGAAAAAAAGGAAACAAGTCAGAATATATTTTCCTTCATTTGAAAACTGGAAATACTTTTTTTAGTAATTGCTTTCCTTAGCTGAGAAGATTAAATAAAAAGCTTTTTGAATCAGCTGTCTTTTTCAGCTGTTCCAGAATCTGTCAGACGCAGGCGTGACCTTTCAACACGCAGTGTCTTCTTAGACTGAAACTTGTTCACTCTTCTGAGAATTAATTAAAAGGTGAAGTCAGGGTCAAAGGCCCGGCATGTTTCTTTCTCATGCCATGTGTTAGAGAACTCCAGTAATGTTCTCCTCACGTATGGCAGTGCTTCCAGCAAACATTAAAAACCAAAGGCCTGAATAAAAGGAACGCTTCCTTTTAACATTTAACCTAAGTTCTGAAGCATTGTTTAAAAAACTAATTAAAGACAGAAAACCAGTCATCCTACTACAGAAACCCCAGTTCAAGGCCCACTCCAGTCTCTTAACAGTGAGTTAATAGAAAGAAAGAGAAACCCAAATAATACATAAATTAGGAATACAGAAATAAATACTTACCTTATCTTTCTTACATTAAGGAATAGCAGGATCAAGTGCAGATTGTACCTGAGAACGAAAAGGAAAGAGATCTGAGTGAAGACTTCTCATACAACCTAGCAAACAATACATGAGAAGTAGAAGAGAAGTAAGCTTCAGTAAACATTCTGGTAAGATAAGTTATTTATACACCATAGAAAAAACAGTAAGTTAAAAGGCACAATAAATAAAGGTTTTTTACATGTTAATGTTGCAGTCCAGTAAGAAGAAGAAGACGTAGCTGAACAGGCAGAATATTGGAGCAGTCTCTTCTCTGTCCCCAACCCCTTTTCCCCCTTAGAACTTACCTGCAATGGAATACTAAAAGACCTAGCAGGGTTGGTTCTGAGAAGGGTATTGGGACCTAGCGTCATTCTGCTCCTGTGTGGTTCAGACAGCAAAAGGGATTTAGACCCTGACAGAGTGAAGTGCCCACGTTGGTACAAGCACCTGAGCAGAATGGCAGAAGGACTTGATTTAAAAAATTTGGGCGAGATTTTGAGTAATATACAAAGGGACTTGGAGGCAGTCAGAGAGGAAAATAAAATACTAAGACAGGAGATAATAACCTTTAAAACGGGAACACCAGCTTTGGGATCTAGGCCAAGCACCGCATCCTTTGAAACCCAGAGTCCTAACATCAGCACTTCATCCTTTGCCCCCACACAAGTAATCCACTCATTATCCCCAGTAATTCCTCTTGCCCCTCCAGAGCGATTTAATGGAGACCCGCAGAAAGCGCAAATTTTTTTGACCCAATGCTCTCTGCATTTTATGTGCCGTCCAACGATCTTCCCCGATGCTCAATCCCGAGTGGCGTTTATCTTGTCCTACCTTAGTGGGGACGCCGCCTCATGGTCCATGCCACTAGTAACCAAGGATGACCCAATTTTGTACAGTTTAGATGACTTCAAGAAGGAATTTCTCCGAATTTTTGATAGAAGAACAGCATCTCAAGCTTCAGACAACGAACTGTTGGAATTAAAGCAAGGAAACCGAGAACTCGTGTCTTACCTAGCCCAATTTAATAAACTAGTGGTCGAGACCAACTGGCCCGAGGATAAAAGAGCAGCAGTATTCTATAGAGGATTGCGAGAGGAATTGAAGGACGCTCTATCTCAAATCCCTAATCGACCCACCGACATCTCTGCCTTAGTGGATTTAACCTTAGAGATCGATTATCGGCAAAGTGAGCGGAAAGGAGAACGGCGGAAGGAGCTTAGACCAAGTGTTCCTCGTTTTGACCGTGTCAAAACAGAATCCACACGGACAGTAGAGAGTTCTTCGGGAATTGAACCCATGCAAATCGGTGTAGTCAGAGGTCCACTCTCTAAAGAAGAAAAAGAAAAGAGAAGGCTGAACAAACTGTGCCTATATTGTGGAAGAAGTGGACATTTTGTCAAGAATTGCTTAAAAAGACCAAAGTTGCCTGCTAAGGAGAAGGAAAACTAGAGGCACCACAGGTAAGGGAGTTGGACCTGTGGATGCGAATGGAAAAACGACTCCAACAAATCACCAATTGGCAAACACACTACAAGTCTCCTCTCCCCATTTGGTTATGACTGTGACCTTAAGGTTTAGAGATGTGGTTTTGACAGGAATCATCGTCATGGTAGATTCTGGGGCAACAGGTAATTTCTCCGACCACAAATTTGCTAGCCTGATCGGTTTACAAGCTATCAAGAAGGAGAAAAGTGAGAAGGTCAGAGCGGTGGATGGTACGGATTTAACTTCAGGGCCCATAACCAGTCATACTGAATTGGTACACATGACTACTGTCGAAGGACACCAAGAGACCTTGCAATTTAATTTAATAGACGCCCCCAATTTCAACTGATTCTAGGTCTACCATGGCTAACGGAACACAACCCGTTAATTGATTGGGGAGCCCAAACTATTCAATTAAATTCAGACTACTGCACCAAAAATTGTTTCGACGACCAGACACATTCTTCTGTAATCTGCGCTGCCACCCAATTGTGTGAAGGTGGAGGTTCGGTATGTGCGATCCAAACTACCATGATACCAGATGAATACCAAGACTTTGCAGACGTCTTTGATGAGAAAAAGGCAGAGACGTTACCCCCCACAGGCCCTATGACTGCAAAATTGATCTAGAACCAGGGGCTAATCTACCATGCAGCAGAGTTTACGCATTAACGGAGAAGGAAAACATCCATTTGAAGGAATACCTAGCTAAGAATCTGGAGAACGGATTTATCCGACCGTCGCAGTCCCCTGTCTCTTCCCCACTTTTTTTCGTGCCGAAAAAGGGGGAGATCTCAGGACTTGTATTGACTTTAGAGCGATTAACAGGATAACTGTGAAGAATCGTTATCCATTGCCTCTCATTTCAGTACTAATTGATCAAGTGAAGGAAGCAAAGATATACACTCGCCTAGACCTACGAGGAGCGTACCACTTGATTAGACTCCGGGAAGGCGACGAGTGGAAGACTGCGTTCAGGACCAAATTTGGCCTTTATGAGTATCTTGTGATGCCATATGGTCTCTGTAACGCACCAGCGGCCTTCCAGTACTTTATCAATGATGTTTTAAGTGAATTCATTGACCGATGCGCTATAGTATACATAGATGACATCCTGATTTATTCCAACACGGTTGAAGAACATCACAACCAGGTCAGAGCAGTTTTACAACGTCTACGAGAGAACTCTCTATACGTTAAATTGGAGAAATGCCTCTTCAACACAGATACAGTAGAATTCCTAGGTTTTGTGTTATCACCTGCAGGAGTTCGAATGGATGAGCAAAAAGTGAAGGCGATAACAGACTGGAAATCTCCTACCAGTATCAAAGAGGTTCAAAGCTTTATCGGATTCTCTAATTTTTACAGACGATTCATTAATGGATTCTCCAATAAGATACTTCCGCTGACTCGTCTTCTGAAGAAAGGAGTTCCGTTCCAATGGTCAGAAGAAGCAGAAGAAGCTTTTCAGTTGATGAAGGACAGTTTCACCACAGCACCGGTGCTGCTTCATGCAGATCCCTCTGAGCCTTTTTATTTGGAGACAGACGCATCGGACCTAGCCATCGGGGGAATACTTTCTCAGAGGCACAAGGACACGGGACAGTTACACCCGGTGGCATATCGGTCCCGCAAACTCAACCCTGCGGAATGCAACTATACGATTACAGAAAAAGAACTCTTGGCAATCAAAGATGCCTTCAAAGATTGGAGGCATTACTTAATGGGGGCAAAACACACTGTAACGGTGTTTACGGACCACCGCAACCTAAAATTTTTGCGATCTGCTCGAACTCTCACACCACGTCAGCTGCGTTGGTCTCTTTACTTCGCGGACTTTGATTTTGTTATCACTTTTCGTCCCGGATCCAAGAATGGAAAGGCTGATGTCCTCTCTAGACTCGACACAGAAAATCAAACTTCAGTCATTGAAAACCAGCAAATCATACCTGATGGAAAATTCATTGGAACTATCTCCTTAGAACCTTTTGAACATCACGTTCGAAATTTGATGACCGACCTTGAAATGGAGAACTGGGCCACAGAAGATCCACAACGTTTCATTCGCAATGGCCTCCCCTATTTAGGTACCACCCTGTATTTACCCACCAAGGAGCTTCAGCTGAAGGCAATGCAGGAATGTCACGACAACCCTCTGGCTGGCCACAAAGGTGTTGTGAAAACCGAAGAATTACTCAAACGTCGTTTCTGGTGGCCATACATGTGCCGAGACGTCCGTCAATATGTGTTAGGCTGTGAAATTTGTGCACGGGGAAAATCGGACAGACAAGCTCCTAAAGGTCTCCTACAACCCATGCCAACCCCCCATATCCTTGGCACACAGTCTCCTTAGATTTGATTGTTGATCTACCTTCTTCCCATGGGTATGATACCATTCTTGTAGTTGTCGACACTTTTAGTAAGATGGCACATTATATACCCTTCAAAGGTACACCCACTGCTAAACAATTGTCCCAACTTTTCAATCAACATGTTATTCGCCTTCATGGGATTCCTAGGGTCCTCGTTTCAGACAGGGGCTCTCAGTTCCTATCACGATTTTGGAAGGCTTACATCAAAGGCCTTAATATTGACCATCGTTATTCCACCAGTTTTCACCCAGAAACTGATGGTCAGACTGAACGCATTAACCAAGACCTAGAACAACACCTCAGACTTTATTTGTTAGATGAGGAGGGTGACTGGCCTGACCACTTATGGACTGCGGAGTATGCTCACAATAATGCTCTAAATGTATCCACTGGCCACTCCCTTTCTTTATAAACTCAGGCAGACATCCCAATTCTCATGCTAATTTTGATGATATTAATGTTCCTGCTGTTCAAGATATTGCCCGACAGTTAACTAAAATTCATCACTCAGTAACCCAGAATTTGTCAATCGCGAAGGATCGTTACAAACACTTCGCTGACCGAAAACGTAAAAAAGAACCTGAGCTTCATGTAGGAGACTTAGTCTGGTTGAGTACAAAAAATCTCAGACTCAAAGGTCCCCGTAAATTTCAGCCTCGTTTTATGGGTCCTTATCCAATTGAGAAGGTCATAAATCCAGTCACTTATCAACTATCTCTTCCTGGTTCTACCAAAATTCATCCAGTATTTCATGTTTCTCTCCTTAAACCAATTCAACCGGGGTTGCGTAGGGTTTCCCCTCCTGATCCTCTGATGGTTAATGGTGAGGCGGAGTACGAAGTTAAACGAATTTTGGATTCAAAACTCATCCGCAATGAAATTTTCTACCTCATTGATTGGCAAGGTTATGGACCTGATGAACGTTCCTGGGAAAAGAGTACTAATGTCCATGCCCCCCGTTTAATTAGAGCCTTTCATGCCAAATTCCCTTCCAAACCACGACCGGAGGAAACCCCGTTGGGAGGGGGTACTGTCAGGACTCACGGGAGGTTTCCTCCTTCTAACTGTATGCTGGCTACCATTTTCCCCCTACAAACTTACCAAAAGTCAGATAATCCCTCAAGCTGGAGTGCTTGTTGGCACCGATGGAACTCCAAGATGGCTGCCAACATGCACATACTGCGACAGCACACCACTGTTAGCAGTCTAGTCTTTTAGGCTTCATGACATCAGGTGAAGTGTGCTTCAACATTCCACTGTGCACTTCACTGAAGAAATAATTTGAAGAGCACCTGTTTTCCCAGCGTCGTGGAAGTCAGTTAGGGTAGTTGCGATAAAATCGGGGTTAGCTTCGTCGGAACTACATTCCCTCACTAATCAGGTTAGTGTTAAACTTGTAGCTAATATAAAACATTCTGTGAGAAAAGGTTATTGTGTCAGAGGTAAATTTCTATTTAAAGAGAAAAAAAGGAAACAAGTCAGAATATATTTTCCTTCATTTGAAAACTGGAAATACTTTTTTTAGTAATTGCTTTCCTTAGCTGAGAAGATTAAATAAAAAGCTTTTTGAATCAGCTGTCTTTTTCAGCTGTTCCAGAATCTGTCAGACGCAGGCGTGACCTTTCAACACGCAGTGTCTTCTTAGACTGAAACTTGTTCACTCTTCTGAGAATTAATTAAAAGGTGAAGTCAGGGTCAAAGGCCCGGCATGTTTCTTTCTCATGCCATGTGTTAGAGAACTCCAGTAATGTTCTCCTCACGTATGGCAGTGCTTCCAGCAAACATTAAAAACCAAAGGCCTGAATAAAAGGAACGCTTCCTTTTAACATTTAACCTAAGTTCTGAAGCATTGTTTAAAAAACTAATTAAAGACAGAAAACCAGTCATCCTACTACAGAAACCCCAGTTCAAGGCCCACTCCAGTCTCTTAACAGTGAGTTAATAGAAAGAAAGAGAAACCCAAATAATACATAAATTAGGAATACAGAAATAAATACTTACCTTATCTTTCTTACATTAAGGAATAGCAGGATCAAGTGCAGATTGTACCTGAGAACGAAAAGGAAAGAGATCTGAGTGAAGACTTCTCATACAACCTAGCAAACAATACATGAGAAGTAGAAGAGAAGTAAGCTTCAGTAAACATTCTGGTAAGATAAGTTATTTATACACCATAGAAAAAACAGTAAGTTAAAAGGCACAATAAATAAAGGTTTTTTACATGTTAATGTTGCAGTCCAGTAAGAAGAAGAAGACGTAGCTGAACAGGCAGAATATTGGAGCAGTCTCTTCTCTGTCCCCAACCCCTTTTCCCCCCTTAGAACTTACCTGCAATGGAATACTAAAAGACCTAGCAGGGTTGGTTCTGAGAAGGGTATTGGGACCTAGCGTCATTCTGCTCCTGTGTGGTTCAGACAGCAAAAGGGATTTAGACCCTGACAGAGCCATTACAGATAGAACAGGGAACTGAGTTTGAGGTGAAACAAATTTTAGATTCAAAAAAGGTCCATGGTCAGGTTTATTACTTGATAGATTGGAAAGGATATGGTCCAGAAGAAAGGTCTTGGGAGTTGTATTCCAATGTTCACGCACCCCGAATTTTGAAGGCCTTTCATGAAAAGTTTCCATACAAACCCAGACCCGGAGGAACTGCCTTGTGAGGGAGTACTGTCAGAACCTTGCCACAGTCCAGTCGTGTGAGGGAGTCTGTTAATTCTGTGACCATTAAAACCCCCCTTCGCTTTAAGAAAATAAGGAAGTTCAGACAAGAATCTTGCAAAAAGAAATTCAAGATGGCCGCCAGGAAGCTAAGCGTAGTGCAGCATTCTAGTGTTTCAAGGAAGGCAGCAGGTGTGGAATGTTCAAGGGAGTCTCCTTTAGAATCTCGCACTTCACCTCAGATTCTTGAGGAGAAGGACCCTTCCCTTGCTCTCGGCGCGAAAGTTTAGCTTAGGGTAGAGCGTCGCTTGTTATTCAACGTTTTAGTTTCGTCGCGCTCGAGAGAATTTACCTGGAGACCCTAGTCTCTTCCGTGGATACCAAGTAAGGTTTTCTGGTATTATAATTCAGAGGGAATCTGCGCAATAACTCAGTGTTGTGTTTGGAGTTTGCGCATTCAATTGGTGTCAGTCTTTTGAGCCTGCGCATTCCCAGTGTACACAATAGAGTTGCGCAGTGTATTTTTTCTAGGGAACGTGTCTCGCATTTTACTTATCTTGCACATGTCTGCTAGAAATATAAATAGTGTTCAACCCCCAAATAACGGAACTAGCCTGTTTACAAAAGCAGTGTTTAGTGGAGGTTTTCCCGCCACAACCATGTTCAGACCTCTATATGAATTGAAGTTAGTTAAATAAACAGCAAGTGATTTCTTAGAAGCGTGTTAGTGCGCGCATGCTTTTTCTACAGATCAGAGGAGAAGTTTTTGGGAAGCTTGCGTTAGCAAGATATATTAGAGCGTTTTTGGGAGAGATTTTTCAGAATCTTGCCTTACAGTTAATACATTATACTTACCTGAGAAGGGTAGGAAGCTCTGGTGTTCTAGCTCTTACTCTCCCCCAAGGCAGTAATATTTCTAGAAAGTAGGAGAAAGAAACAACATTATTGAACTGCATCTATTACCAAGAGGTATTTTCCACGTGATAAAGAAAGTTTAGCTCTTCAGTAATATAGAAAAATTAGAGAGCTACAATACAACACAAGATTACAGAAGAGAGGCAATAGTCAAGTGAACATTAGGTATGTAACAGAATGGTGTATAAGTGACAAGAATACTCAGAAGTAAAAGGTGTAGAGTAAGGAGTAAGTTTCATATGTTTATTTGCAGTTCTTCATCCTGGTACAATTACACAGAAGATAAGACAAGAAAGCAAGAGTGAGCAAGAAGATTGTGAGAAGAACTAACAAAGACTTGGTTGTCTCTTCTCTGTCCCCTTCCCTTTTCCCTCCTTTGAGTTTTCTTGGCGCTCAAGTTAAATATTGACGTCGGGGAAGTCGGAGGGGGGCATTGGGTTCAGGCGTCGTTCTGCTCCTGTGCAAGTGGAGGCATCGTCTCTGACAGGCGGGGCCTCCGGCAAGTTGCCGGTTTCTTTTTTTCTTCTTTTTTTTATTTTATGGGAAGGGGGCCGCGTAGCTTCCTTCCCATGGCCACTTCTGGCTCTGGGGACCCCATCCCAGGGGCCTGGCCTCAGCGTTGGGGACTGTGGGGGAGCCCCAATGCCCCCATGGTCCCAGCCGGCTCCCCGCCTCCTGCGGGAACCGGCATTGCTTTTGGGCAATGGGAGCTGCTAACCCGGCATTGCTTTTGGGCAAGGGGAGCTGCTAACATGCAGCTCCCCTTGCCCAAAAGCAATTCTGCTTTGCTTTTTGGAAGCGAGAGCAGGTTCCTGCTCTCGCTTCCAAAAAGCAAAGCAGTGTTTGCTATGGCCGGGCGGGAGCCATCACGGCTCCTGCCCTGCCATAGCAAACGGCAATGTCCCAGGGGTGGGCACCCCGGGACATTGCAGGAGCCGGCCCTGGGGGGGGTGGTCCCCAGGGCCATCGAGGGCTCCAGGAGGGGGGCCACGCGGCCCCCCTCCCAACTGTTTAAAGCCCCGGGGAGGTGGTGGTCCCCGGGGCCCGGGGGTCCGCAATGGACCCCCATATTTAATATACTGAATGCCCCGGGGAGGTGGTGGTCCCCAGGGCAGTGCCCACCCACGCCTTGGATATAAAGAAAAGCCCCGGGGAGGTGGCGGTCCCCGGGGCTGCGTGGGGGGGGCAAGAGCCCCCCAAGCTTTTTTTATTAATAAAGCCCTGGGGAGGTGGCGGTCCCCGGGGCTGCGGGGGGGCCGCGAGCCCCATGCAGTTGAATATGGATCACCCCGGGGAGGTGGCGGTCCCTGGGGCTGCGGGGGCCCCGCGGGCCCCCACACCATTATTATATATTGCCCCGGGACCTGGCCCACCCGGGGGCTTTAAGAAAACAAAGTGTGGGAGACCGCACTTGTTTTTTAAAAAAAAAAATCTTCCGGATTCGCGCACCCAGCGTGTTTCTACCCTGCCCCCTTTTCTTCATTTTTCATTTTTTTTTTGGCTGCCAACACATTCTGCACTGGAGTGTTGGCAGCCAATCAGAATGAAGCTCGTGCTCGGGAGGGTTCGCGGCTCCTCCTCTGTGCTCAGATATATACATTTTTATTTTTTGAATTTCTCAGCAACTACTGAACGGATTTACACCATTTAAAAACAATATTGCTTTCTGGACCAAGAGCTACCTTTTTGCCAAATTTGGTGTAATTCCGTTCAGCAGTTCGGGCAGTAGCCGTGTCTAAAGTTCCTATGGAAATTAACATGAGGAAAATGCGTTTTGGGACCCCCCTTTTTTCTCGGCCCCTGCTTGACGAATCACCCCGAAACTTTCAAGACAGGAGCTGACCTGAGTGAACCAGTTTTGAAAATTTCGCGATGATTCATCAAATGGCGCCAAAGATATTGGCAAAAGAAAAAACGCTTTTTGAATAGAAACAAGGTCCTGACTGTAACTACCTACTGGCGACTGCCATTAGGTAGTATATATATATATATATATATATATATATATATATATATATATATATATATATATATATATATATATATATATATATATATATATATATATATATATATATATATATCTATATATATATATATATATATATATATATATATAGATATATACATACACACACACACACACCCTCTTCCACTCTATGCGAGAGAGAAAATTGCTTATATACTGCATGTAATAGGGCAGAGCTGAAGCATATGGCCTCAAAAAGATGCCAGGTCAGTGATAAAGGGCGGAGGACCTCCCGAAACGCGTTTGACAAAGGATTGGCGAATTATTGGCTGTAACTGACAAGTTGTTTGCTTTGAAAGACTTGCAAATAAAGAAAGGTAAACGCGCTGTGTGTGGCACTTTCAATTGGGAGCACCTCGCATTTGGAATATATTACGGCCGGCTCGGATCGTGAGAGTGCCCCGCCGCGGACAAAAGAAATGAATGGCCTTGAAAGTGTTCTCGCGTAGGTTCTCAATCGAAGATACAATTGGATTCCTATAGCATGGGAGACGGAATACCTGTTGTACATTAGATATAAATAGTACATATTTGGAGTTAGTGCTTGTCAAAACTTTTCGAGAGTGAGATCATTATCATACCTGTTGCACAGTGAAATTTTACTAGCATTGTAGATGTTCTGTCTATCTAACATTGTGTTCCTTATTTGAATTTCTCATGTACAAATAACTTAATGGAACTGCAATGGAGATCTGCCTTGCTGCCAGCTATGTAAATCTTTACATAGGCTGGTGGGAGGATCAGGCCTCAGTCTGTCTCCAGGGTATGAACATGTCATACTCTGGATTAGATTTATTGAAGATGTGTTTGCTATCTGGAATGGGTCAGAGAGTTGGACACATGAGTTCATCGGCAGGCTCAATCAAAACAAACTGAATTTTCATTTCATCAGTCACATCAGCAAACATCAGGCAGAATTACTTGGTACCAGCATTTCTGTGAATGAAGATACCCTTGTCACCAAACAATTTACTGCTGGAAACAGTCTCTTGCATGCACATAGCAGTCAGCCAAAGAATCTGATACACGTTATCCCCTATAGGAACTGTTAAGGCCCAAGAGAAACTGCAGTTCGGAAGAATATTTTATAATCAAACAAGAGCTAGTTGTCCAGAGGTTCAAGAGAAGATAAGATAAGTTTTTATTGCACAACTACTTAAACTCATTGCAATTGGTTACAGAAAAGAAAAGTAGAAAATCACTTATGTCATTTTATAAAAACGTATATCCCTTTATAATGATATTTCTCATAAGTTGTTGCCGCTGACATAAATTTCATAAAACAAGCGGCCAATTGTACCGTCACCTCTCATGCACTCTCCTAGTGCCGCTTGGCATGTCCGTACATTTAAAATGCGCCAGATGGGGTGGAGTCAAATGTTTTCAAAGTGATCAAATCCTTATAGATGCACAGATGCACAGCACATGGATTAATGTTTCCTCCCCTTTTCCACAGAGGTGGCACCGTGTATCCTTCTCTTCCTTATACCTCTGTCCATACTTATATGCCATCCATGGAACTAATCCAAAATGTTATCTCATTAACTGGCGCTTCATTATTGGCTTTAAGGGGGACAAGAGGTAGTGTGGCAGACCCCCACAGTCATAGAGTTTTGATGCCCTACTGCCATGACTTACATTTTTCACTGCTAATGCCTCGTGTTCCAATAATAGTTTCGCTTGCTTAGATAATAATTTCGCTGCCACAGCAGTTGGTAGAGAGCTTGACCAAATTTCTTGTGCAGCACTAGGAGAATATTTGGAGAATAACAGGGGTACGGCGTCCGCCGCAGTGGTATGGGATTGTTTGAAGGCCTATGTAAGAGGGGCTACACTACAGTATATCTTAAAGCAGAATCGTCATGCTGCACGGCAGGTGGAGCAGGAGCATAAGCTTTACTTAGATCTGGAGCAAGAACATGCAAGAGCTATTGCTGTAAAAGATGCGGCGGAACAGCTAATATATCAGCGGGTTGTAGAAGTGAGAGCTAAGCTTAAGAGAGGGTTAAGAGACAAAGTAGCCAACAATTATCACAAGTATAAATCTAAACAATATGAATATGGGGAAAGGGTTGACCGCTTGCTAGCCACACAGATCGCCGATCAAAGGGCTAGGTCTTACATTAAATCAATAAAAGGGGTAGATGGCCTGCCCTACACTCGATCAGTTGATATAGTGGAACATTTTAGGCTTTTTTACGCCGATTTATATGGTGAATCAACACCCTTTAGCCAAAAAACTGCTCTCGATTACATTCAAGAGAGTGCAGTGCCTGTTTTGAACTCACTGGACTCTGAGTCACTCCAAAAAGACGTTGATTTGGGGGAGGTTGAGGAAGCGATTAGCGCTCTGCCAGCAGGTAAGGCTGTTGGTGAGGACACTATTCCGTTGGAATTCTACAAAATTTTTAAAGATGTTTTGGTACCCGTCTCATCTGCATTATTTAATACAATCTGTGAAGGGGAGGGCATCCCTTCTTCCTGGAATACCACCAACATTATAGTTTTTCCCAAGAAGGGGAAATCGGTAGAAGACATGAGTTCGTATCGCCCTATATCGTTGACTTTTTGCATTGTGTGGAGCCTGACTTCCGGTGCCTGACTTCCGCCGTCGAGCCGCGGACAGCTGCTGCCGCTGACCGTGAGGATAGAGAGGAGCAGCGTTGAGTTGCTGCCAAAGGGGCTGACTGATCATCGTGAGCGGGAGAAATCGGCCGGACCAGAGCCCGCGAGCCCCGCGAGCCCCGCGAGAGCCTCGTGAGAGCCTGCACCGCTGCCTATAGTGAGGCTGTTGGGACCGCTGTGGGGCCGTTGGGGGCCGTTGCCCAGGTCGCAGCGGCTCAGCGGTTTTGCAGCGACTTTGCAGAAGTTCAGCCACGCGACGGGGGTGAGTCCTGGCAGCGCTCCTGTAACATTGTTAGTGCTGGTGCTTCCCTGGGGGGGTGCCCTGTGTGATTTAGGCACCTCCAGTTGAGGCGGAAGTTGAGGCGGAAGAAAACATCTAATAAATCTCAGTCCTAGACACAGTTTTACTTAAATATAGCAAATTAAGCAAATCCTGCATCTGAGTTTACTGGATGCTCACCGGATGCAGTTTGTTCCCTTTGTCAGGAACGATAAATAATGATACAGAACGTGGAGGTGTCTGCCTGCTCAGCCTTGCCTGCTCTGCCCTGCTTGCTGTCTGCCTGTTGAATTGTCTCAAGACTCTCCGGCAAAGCCGCACCTGACAGCTTCGAGTTGGTTGCTAGTGCCAGTACCAGTGCCAGTGCTGAGGATAGGATCAACAGCATTGAGAATTACCTGGACCTCCTCTGATTTCTGGGTCTTTATATCTGGGACTTTAGACCCTAGATTTTGGATTGTGGCCCATAGAGCCAAGAGAACGGCGCACAGAACAACATGCGGACAAGGAATGCGGGTTTGGCTCAGCCCCAGGCCAATTATCGCCCCCACAAATCGGCGAGACGCCAAAAGGCTAAGATGCTGTATCCCCTTGACAAAGGCAGCGCAAGATCCTGTTCGATCGCCCAGGATGGGCAACAATCAGGAGAGCAGGACTTGAACTCTCATCTATGTTCAAACACAAAGACTAGGAATATAAATACAAATACAAATATAAACATGACTACAAATTCAACTCAAAATCAGAGCGAACACACCGCAATTGGCAATACCAATTGTAGCACTAATAGTAAGAGTCCTAAAGGCAACAACGATATCAGAAATTACTTTCAACAATTGACTAAACTGGGCAATCCCGGTAATCTTGGAATAAACAAGTCTGAAAAAACAGCTGTTATATCTTGCCTTGCAACAGGCACAGCAATCACCGGAACCATTGCTAATACTACTACATTAGTACATGCTAGATCATATGAAACCTTGAATCAAAGCTCCCCACTGACTGCACCGCTTTCTCCAGAAGTTCTTATACTTAAGGTCAATAGCGTACTAGCAAAAGAAGATTTAACTAATCATAGCCCGCTTTGTCCTAACATCGCAGGAATCTGCACATCAGTGCTAACAAACTTAGACAATCGGTCCTTGGAATTGTCCCCGCCATCTCCTTGGAGGAAAGTGAGGCAAATGAGGCAAGCGAGGAGTTTCCTCCCTTAATACGACACACTACGGATATTATGGATAGCTCCACACTTTTGAAGATCCAGTTGGACCCCCTGGCTTCCTCTTTTACGCCTAATGAGCCAACTGAGCACGGGGATGAGAACATTTTACTAAAAGGGTGTCCAGATCTAAACCAAAGCGCACCAAGTGCAAATGAACCAAGGGTGCCCGGCTCGTTAAAAATGGATATGGAAACTGCTTTGGTGCCACAAAACATAGAAAATTATCTTGCATTGATCAACGAAGCTTTGATTTCGACGGCAAATGCAGCCATAATGCACGCAGATAAATTAGACACTCAAATAATTATACTGCAATCAGTCGCCAGCTTGATCTCTGGATTAGACTTGAAATTGGAACTTCTAAACTCCCTAATTTGCAGAGCCCAGGCAAATACGGATATAAAGACAAAACGAGATGATTGCGGGTGTTCCCCAATACTGTTGAAATTGGAAAAGCTTCCAGAAATAATGACCACCTTAGTTACGGACCTTAAGTGTGAAGTTAATAGGTGGACGAGCAATACACCATGCCCTTCCCAGCATAACTCAGCTCAGAGTCTAAGTAGGAAGACTTCACAAACTAATATGACAAAAGCCATATATGAGTCATCAGGGTCAACGGGAGACCAAATCAACAAAATAAGAACAGGAGATCTGCTGCCTACATTGGCCCCACAGCTAAGGCTACAGGACAACCCGGTTACCTTAGAAAAAATGCAGGAAATTTCCTGGCACGAAAGCAACAACCTTAAAAGTCAATCTAGTGTCAATGTCTCGCCCTCGACACTCAATCCGCATTTTAAATTACAATCCTGTCTTACCCTCGACAAAGGCCCTGGAAAATCAGATGACCCAACATTATCGACCCTAGAATTTCTACATTTGTCCAGGAAAAATAAGAAAAAACTGAAAAAGTTAAACAAAACAAAAAATGGCAAAAGCTATTCTAGAGGGACCATCAAGCATTGGCTTGTGCCAGAACAACAGGAAAACAGAGAACATAGTAAGGTGAATCAGAATGACATTGGTTCTATACAAAAAACAATTGCCACTGAACAAAATAAAGGCACGCAGATTCACGGCACAACCATTAACGATATATCTGCTCAGAGTCTTCCAGGAAATTTAAGTGGGAATTCAATCAAAAGTCAGAGTACAACGGTCCTAGCGCCCAGTGATCACCCGATCAGTACACAAGGCGCACAGATTGAAGAACAATGCCAAGGAATTACAAATAAACTTGCTCCTGCACAGCCAATAGTCCATAAGATGCCTCAATTTGAAAATACATCGAACTACCAATGGGAGTTGAAAACGGCTCAAGTAAACACTAATGACTCTCCGTTCCTCCCGGATTGCAACTCCCCAAAGGACCATGTCAAAGATCGTGAAAATCTGACAGTATTGTTATACCCTGAATATATTTCGCAGGGGAACTGGGATTTCCTCAATAGAGGAAACCTTTTGAAGCTTTGCCAAAATATCCCGGGCCTGGAAAATATGAAAACAACTGATATTGAGACGGTGGCTTTCTCCGGCCCAGGACCAAGTGATTTAAATGAAACAACTGTGATAACCTTTACCAACCGGATTATGGCGGATGCTTTGAGAGCGTACAAAACACAACTGGAAAATTGGGGCATAACAATCAAGCCCCCAGTTGTTATTAAATACCCAGAGATTCTGAAAAACAATGCATTATGCATTCAACAGGGCGAACAAGATCGGAGCGGGCAGAAATGGATGAGCAGTAAACACTCAATTTCATTAGCTACTGGATCCATTCTGCACGGCTCCATAGGTGGCACACAAATGACTCAGCGAAGCAACAGTTCAATCCAAATCACCAAACATGTGGAAGGAGGTAATCGTTACTGCTTAACCAAGGGGAACAACATCAAAGATTGGTCTTGGCTCCCACTAGCCTTAAACCCTAGCCCCTAATATCAGGCCCTTACTAGGAAATCATTTGATACCTTCAAAGATCAGCTATGCCCCAAACAACGGCCATGCCGTGCATAGAAGCCCCTCGGATAATAATCATGTGATTAATATCATGACTTGGAACGTTGCAGGGATACATAAAGTTTTGCAAAGCCCAGCAGCAATTATATTCCTTGCAGGAGCCGACATAATTTGTGCCCAAGAAACATGGGCCACTTCTTCCACCCCAATAGGGGACTATGCAGAATATTTTAAGCCTGCTACAAAAGCAAACATCTTTGGGAGACCATCAGGGGGCATTTCAATATATGTCAAGCACGCACTGAAAGTACATTTTACAGTAATAAATAACCCCTCGGACATGTTTTTGGCTGGCACCTTGAAAGGCTTGAATACAATAGATGGCCCAATATCCATACTCTTAATCAATGTCTATTTCAATCGCAATGAGCCGGGGTTGAAGGACAAACTTAATCGGTTGTTAAAGGAAATTGAAACTCTGCTATTACAGTATGCAGGCATGGATTCTATCATTCTCGGTGATTTTAATATGCACGATATAGGGCTGAAGGTACCAGAAAGACACCCCAACGGGGGGACTGGAAGATTCAACGCCCTAATGCGGGCATATAACCTGGTAACGACACATTCTTTAATTACAAAAGTCAATTCAGCGGCATTGATACCACCTACTTACAATAATCAGACCACAATAGACTATATTTTACTAAGTGAAAGTCTACAAAAACATATGTTAAACTATGTAGTTCAACCACGGAACGAAAGCGACCACGCCGCACTATCCGTACAGCTATCCATTACAGCGAAACGGCGTTATACTCTTCGCTGCATTGGAGCCACAAAGGGGGAGGAGCGGTACAGACTCCTCAGAAGAATCAAATGGGGGCCGTTTACAAGCCATAAGTTTACCTTATGGAAATCAACATGGAAAGGCTGGCAGACTGGCCCCAACGATAAGGGCCATATAGGGGAATGGGGCTTACTTGCCTATGACTTGGCATCTTTGCTTCGGGGGAGCACCACATATAGAGTTAACGCTAACCCCCGCACACAAACTGGGGCACCAACCAGCAATCAAGGAAAGCTCCAAACAATTGAACTCCAAACGCAGGGCATACCAGGCAATTAGATCCGATTCCACTAAAAAGGAACTAAAACTAGCGGGCAAGAGGCACTCTTCATTGGTTTGGCAGGTAAAATGGGAACTCACAGAGGCAAAATGGCTGAAGATCTTTGAGCTGCTTGCACCTAGCAAATCCCAAGAATGTTGGCAATATTTAAATAAGGTAATCCATGGGACCCCTAATAGAGAGAATTCAATTGATGCAAGCACCTGGGTGGCCCATGTAAAAACCCTCTATACCGATGAATCGAAGGCAAATATCACAGAAAGAATAACATCTCCTGGGGGGCAATCAAGCAAAGCGATAACAGATCTTATGGAACCCCTGGTAGTATATATCCCCCCAGAAAAAAAGGCAATTCGAATCATCTTGAAAAAAATACGCCACAACGGAGCTCCTGGACCTAATGGCCTACCTGGCTCCCTCTTCAGGGAGGACATCGACTTTTGGGCAGCGAATTTGGAACAGCTGTATGCCGAGTGCAGGCTTTTGGAGGATGTCCCAGACTCCTGGAGGGGGTCACTGTTACATCCAATATATAAAAAAGGGCCAAGTACGGATCCCAGGAACTATCGTATGATAGCTTTATTGGACATTGAGGGCAAGGCTTATGCAAGCACTCTTTTGGCGGAACTAGCCGAATGGGCCAGCAAGGAAGATCTTCTCCCTTTCTATCAGACCGGATTCCGATCAGGAAGTTCCACCATAGACAACATCATTGCCCTATCATATCTAGTACACCAAACGATGGCCCAAGGCACCCAGCCGCTTTTTGCTTGTTTCATCGACTATACAGCAGCGTTTGATGGGGTAGACCGCAACATCTTATGGAAGAAGTTGGCACATTGGAACATCTGCCCGAAATTGTTAAAAGCCATTAGATCGTTGTATTCATAGACTTGGGTAAGAGTCAAACTCTCATGTGAATCCGCTACAGAAAAAATCATCACGGATCACGGGCTAAAGCAGGGCTGTGTTCTTGCCCCGCTGCTCTTCAATTTATATACAGCTGATTTGGGCAGCGCTCTGCATGGAGCCACTTTATCGACTCCCAGGATTGGGAAAATTAAGATCCAGCTGATGCAATATGCTGACGATTTGGTCCTTTTGATCACACAAAAATTGGCCTTCAAAAAGCCTTAATAGCTCTCTCAGAGTACAACGTCAAAAATAAGCTGGTTGCTAACCCAACGAAATCCAAGATAGTGATTTTGGACGTTATCCAAAAAAAAACTGACGAAATGGCGTTTGGGCCCATTAATATTGAATAGTACACAATTGTACAATTATCTTGGGGTCTGGATTAGTGAAACTGGTCGCTCTCAGGTCCATCGTCATCAACTCCAGCAGAAAGGAAAAATGGTTACTTACGCCATCTGCAAACTCCAAGCCGTCCTAGAAAGTCCAACTACAACGGCCATCCAACGAGTCTTGAGGGCAAAATTACTACCCTCCCTCAATTATGCAACACAGGTGTTTCCAGGCAAACTCTCGCAGGATCTTGAAAAGATCCATTGTGCAGCTTATAAAAACTTATTTTGTCTACCAGCATGTACTAGGAACACTTTAATTCGCCTGGAATTCAATCTTAACCGACAATCTCTGGAAGAACTGGCGACTCTGGCGAAATACTATTATTTAACAACTGTGGCACCAGAGAATTCAATGAAGTCTGTTATAAACAACATCTTTCAACAACCCGGTAATCCATGGTCAATTGGCCTTGCTTCAGCCAAAGAACTTTTGAAATTAGCCATAGAGAATTGGGACCCCAATACAATCAAGTATACCATCATAAAAACATCAATAAAAAAGCAAGTAAGATCACACTCGCGTACACTGGACATTGAAGCTCTGACAGCTAGAGGGTTTCATGAGACCCAACGCTCTCCACACATAACGCATGGCCTTAAATTACATCTCACACAGCCGGTGGGGAGGCTAGCCCTTTGTAGGATTCTTGCAGCCAGACTACATCCTCTTCCCTTAAAAGATTTGTACCCTTCAGTGAAAGTAAGACCGGCCATTGCGGAGTGCCGCCTCTGCTATTACAAGCGAGAATCGTTGGCCCATATTTTGCTATGCTGTCCTGCCTTGTTGCAAGCACGCCGTATCCATCTAAGGCCCATTCTTCTCCAACTTGGCACGCGAACGGCAAATGAGGCCATTCAGCAGTTATATTTGCTGGACACAGTGAAGCACATGGCCAACTTTGCCAAGTTCATTTGCTATGCCCGCTCAGCTCTTATGGACAGGTCAACTTTAGCTGTGCGTGGGAACCATCTGGATGAGGGGTCCACCCAGTTCGGCACCCATTGAAAGTTTGACTTGGAGTATTTAAAGGACTGTTATTCATTTTAATGTAAAAAAATAAAAAAAAAAAACAACAAAGAAAAAGACCAAAGGATTTTAAGAATAAGAAGTGTATACATATTATTTTTATTCATTTTACTATCTGTTTTATATTGATCGTTTTCTTTGTATTGGTTCTTATTAATCACACAAATAAAGAATCAATCATTGAATTGTATATCGTTGATCAATGCTGATGCCAAAATGTTTTCTAAAATCCTTGCCTCTCGGCTGGCTCCTGTTATTCATCACTTTGGGGCTGATTCCGATTCGGGCCGGAAATTTCCCCGACCGAGCCGGACCCGGAGAGATTTCCGACCGAATCGGACCCGTGCAGTCCGACCGAACGAGTACGATGCGCACGTATGCCATCGGACTCGAGTCGGTCGGACTCCCATTGAAGTCAATGGGAGCCTGCCGTACAACGCGTACGCGGGCTCCCATTGACTCAATGGGTGCGATGCGGACAAGTGCGCCCCCTACAGCGTGTACACGGCGAAGCGATTCGCCCGTACACGCACAGGTAGGGGGACCCATGGGTCCCCCTGTGTGCGACTCGCGCGGCCTACGCGTACAGGGGGTCCGACACGGACCCCCAAAGTACGGCTCCGACAGCTCTTTCGAGCCGGAGTGCGCGGCTCGGTCGGATTGCTCGCGGCGCACATCGTACTTACCCGGCCGGGGAACGTCTCCATTGCGCGGTGCGAGTCGTGTCCGTGCGAGTCGGTCGGTGCGGTTCGACCCGGGATCGAGTCGGTCGGAGCGGTCGGGACGCCCGGACGAGTCGGTCGGCGAATACGCATCGTACTCGCTCGCCCGAACGCGCGTACGGATCGGTCGGGAAATAGGGCTCCGAATCGAATCCGGTTAAGCCGAATCCGATTCGGAGCCCTACCGGCCGAGATCGGAATCGGCCCCTTAGTCTCGGAACAACAACATGGCTTTGTTCCAGTCAGAGACACGGCAGCTCATATTAACACGGCTATTGCTGCATTTGACGCCTCTAGCCAATTAAATCAACATATAGGGATGTAGATGCTGGACGCCAAGAAGGCCTTTGACCGAGTTGCTTGGGGAGCATTGTGGCCGACTATGTCAACATTCGGCCTCGGTCAAAGGTTCATCTCAGCAGTTCAGAAATTATACAGCAATTTGACAGCAGCAGCCAAGCTTAACGGCCTCTCTTCAGCTCATTTTGCTGTTAAAAGGGGTACGTGGCAGGGATGTCCGCTATCTCCACTACTGTTCGCTCTCTATATTAAGCCCTTTATAAAGCACTTGCTGCAAAACGCTAGGATTCCTCCCGTGTCTCTTAGTGTTCTGGAATTAAAATTAACCGTGTATGCGGATGACATTGCTATTTTTTCCACTAGACCAGCAGATGCTATAGTCGAAATCACACAAGAGGCACAACGTTTTGGCTCTTTCTCCGGCTATAAATTAAATCCGAACAAGACCCAGACTATTTTAAATTTTCAACCTGGTGTGGCCCCATCAATATTAGGGATTACAACAACGGCAACTTATCTTGGAGTCTGTCTCAGTAGCCGAGTGGAGGACGTGATTTCTTTGAACTACGAGCCACTACTAAAAAATGTTGTGGCAAAATTACGCAGCTGGCACCGGCTTCCTCTCAGTATATTTGGGAGGTGCAACGTAGTAAAAATTAATATCCTCCCCAAATTTTTGTATTTATATCGTACAATTCCCCTAAGGGTGCCGTGGATGTTTTTCAAGCGTCTAGAAAGCGCCATAGGTAGCTTCATATGGGGTTATAGATGTGCAAGGAGAGCTCTTCGGTATACAAAATTATCATATAAGCAAGGTGGCTTTAAGCTCCCAGATTTTAAATTATATTTTTGGGCTGCATTTGCTGGTTGAATTCGAAGCTCACTTGATGGGCCTGATACTTGCACCGCGTGGCTGTCAAACAAACTGGCCTGTGGACCAAATACAGGGTTCCTATTGTATAAAACGGCTGACCCTAACTACTATAAACGGGTCCGGTTCAAGATAGTAAGAGATATTACCAGGATGTGGCAAGATATCTGTAAGGAACATTCCTTGCCAGCGTTGCATTCATACATGATGTTGTGGGGCAATCCAAAACTGCCCGACATATTTCATGATCACACTGGTAGAGGCTAGCTGCGTAAGGGCTTATCTCAGCTCGGCCAACTTTACGATGGACAAGGGTTTCGAACTTTTTCAGCTCTGAAAGACGAGTTCAGGCTGCCGCAGAGTACATTTTTCAGATACTTGCAAGTAAGGGATTACTTTATAAATGGTCAGAGGCTATTAGAGATGTTGAGGCCCTCTGAAGTATTATCTGTCCTCTTTCAGACCTGAGGTCGAGGATCTATTGGTATAGTTTATCAGAGTCTTTTGGCAGCTGTTAGTGATGACGGCATACAGGTAGCAGCAAAATTAAGTCGGATTTTTGAAACTGATATAACAAAGGAGGAAATACAGGAGTCTTTGGAAACTATAGACGCAGCTGTAACATCTGTTAATTTGAAACTGCAACAACACAGGACAGTATTTATGTTGTATTACACTCCAGAGCTTATTTCTAAGTGGGCTACGACCTAACCATCGGCTAAATCATTCTGCCCAAAATGTCAAAAGTATGCTGCAGATCTACGTCATATGTTCGTTACTTGTCCAAAGCTGAATATATTCTGGTCAGATGTAACTGATGTGCTTACAATGCTTAGCGATTTTCCATGATATAAAGGGGGCCATCGTGCACTAGTACTATCCTTATATTTGGCCTAATCTGGTAGCTTGATATGCCCACTATGGTCCACACTTCCAGATACTTTGATTTATTCGGTTGTTCAAATGAAGATCAGGGATTGGGAACCTGACCTGTGTTGGTATTATAGGATTATACAGCATGACATGCTGAGTATAGTATATGTTGATTTTCGTAGGTATGAGGTCCACTACACCTTTCAAAGATACTTGTTTTTTAAGAATGCATTAGAAGGGATTCATACAGGGTATGCTTACTGCTAATTGAGGTACAAGTGGAAATAGAAGTAGATGAATTCAGAATTTGTTACATCTTGTATGCAATACTCGCATGAATATTTTGCTTGATATGAATCTTGCCACATAATTATCACTAAATGACATATTCCAACATAACACCTGCATAGTATTGATAAACCTGAGGCTGTGATGACAATCATTGATGTTTGCTATCACAGTTTATTTAATGTAAATTCCACTGAATATGAGGAGATACAAGTTGTTGAATTCAGGAATGGTCACACTGTGCATGCAATATTGATTTGGTTACTGTACGTGAATTTTGCTGTACTGATATCACTATATGGCACATTCCAAAATGGCGCCCATGTAACACTGACAAGGTTGCGGTAGTGTTGGCTTTCACCTATGTTTGTTATTATTAGTTTTTATTTAACGTGAAGTCTGTTTTTGAACCACTACCCTTCTGCAATGCCAAAATGAGTGGTGTATTGTGCTCATCTAAATCAATAAATTGACTGCACATGAAATTGAAGATCCGAAGAGCCCGTCTTCTTCTCAACATGACTTGTCATGTCCTTTTGCATACTCTACAGGGTACTCCTGTAACTTTAGGACACGAGTTACTGTTACTTGAGAAAACCATAACTGGTGAATTTCAGTGGATTTGTTCGTTTAAAATGGTGTGTTTTACCTGATATTTTCATCTAGCTAACGTTCCTTTAACCTTTTTTATAGTGAATTTCACATTTTAAAAAAAATATAAAGTAAAAAATTTTACAATTCCTAACTATAACATCACTTTCACCTTTGTTTTTTCCAGTGAATTTCATTTTTTTTTTTTAAAGTAAAGTAAGATGTCCATTACTGTTTGTGGTGTGGGGTTAAGTGATCACTCCCCCACCATGCACGGCCTTTGGCTGTGCACGGTCTAGGTTTGGGTGCAGGCATGGCCTGTGGGTAGAGCCTGTGTCAAACCCTCCCGGGGCGCCCAACCCCCTGAAGTGCACAGCCTTTATCCATGCACGGCAGAGGTTAGGGCACTCTACTCCCTGCTACACATGCCCTTTGGCCGTGAGAGCCTTGGTGTTGGGCATAGGGTCTGCCCCCATGGGTGTGCACGGCTGACCATATGATGTAAAAATATAAAGGGTGTGATTTTAATTAGGACAGACCTACTGACTTTGTGAAAGGGTCAGAACACTAAAATATAAAAAACAGGCCTATTGACTTTCTCAAGGGGTCAGCACATCAACATATATAAAGCAGACCTCTTGTCTTTGTCAAATAGTGACCAATAACCATATTCAAATGTATATTTATAAATTCACAAAGAGCAATGTTTAATAGAAGTGACCATCATAAAATGTTCCAATAAAACCTTTTAAAAAAAAATATCATGTGTTTGAGTCTCTTTGTTAACATTTTTCAGGTCACTAATATGCAGCCATAGTACCAACCACAAGAGGTCCCTGCACTCCACCTGAAGAGGCTGCTGCACTCCATGAAGCTATCACCAAAATTTAAAAACAATGCTTGGTGATGCCCCTGCCCCTACTAGGGGCACCAACAGGATCCAAAAATATGTTTTTGATGTCCTTGCAGAGCATTATAGGGCACTCTCCAGATGGAGCAGTGAATGTGAAATGAGAGGCTACTACACTCTTTGCACATTCACATTTTTGCTTTATTTAGGGAAGGTTGCCACCCTCCTTGAGCTATTTCATGGCCCCAAAAACCCCATCCACTGGTGCAATGCCCTTTTTTGTATTGGGGACCTGGGGTCCCCTTTCCCCGTAGCAGACATTTATTTTTTGGGAAGGAGCATATGCCCCCTCTCCCTGACCAGTTAAGGTCCCTAGGGATCCCATCCCCTGGGGCTGATTTGTGTTTTTTGGGGAAAGGTCCCCCCCCAGGTCATATAAAGGCCCTAGGGACTCCATCCCCCGGAGCTGATTTTTCTTTTTTGGAAAGAGGCATATTGGCCCCTCCCCCTGAGTCCCTAAAGGGCCCCAGGGACCCCATCCCCTGGGGCTGATTTTTTTTCAGGGAGGGGGTGTGGTGTGGGGTCCCCCTCTGTGGGCCAGGTAAGGACCCCATCCCTCATGATCAAGGCTTGTTTTTTGGAAGTGGGGCATAGAGCATCCCCTTGCCAAGCCAGCCAGTGGCCCCGGGGACCCTATCCCTAGGGACCCCATGCCCATGGATACTGCAGTTACCTGCCTACAAGAGTGTGGGCAAGGAAAACCTCAACTCCCTGCCTGCATTCTTGCAGGCAGGGAACACAGATTTGCTTCCGCCTGGCGGGTGCAGAGAAAAGTGTGGAGACCCCATCCACAGGCTAAATAAGGGCTCCGGAAACGCCATCCACTGAGGTCCAGGCTGTGTTTTTAGGGAGAGAGGTATGAGGCCCCCCTCCCTGAGCCATTCAGTGGCCCAGGCGACAACTCTGCCCGGGGCCTGATTAGAGCAGTGTCCCTGGGACCCCATCCACCAAGACATTGCAATTCCCTGCCTGCAAGAGCACAGACAAGGAGAACTTCAACTCCCTGCCTACACTCTTGCAGGCAAGGAACACAGGTTTGCTGCAGGTGGGCCACTGCAGCCGGCTTCAACCGCACTGTGATGGGTGCAGCCTGAAGAGCCAACAGGGACTACGGGAGCCCTGTGACCTGTGGCTCCACTTGCGGCCCCATGGGTTCATATTGCTGTCGGTGTCCCAGGTGGGCACCGTGGCACCCACACAATTTCAAAAAGTTGCAGCACCATGGATCGGGTCCCCAGGGTCTAATAATGGCTCTGGAAGGGGGCTGCATGTATATATGATATGTGTGTGTAAATTAATGTTTAGTATTCAGTAGAATGTGCGTAATAAAATGCTTTTCCTATCTATAAGTCAAACCACTGGACTGGGTTTCCAGTAGGATAAGGTTGTAGATTTATTACTTGTGAAGGACTCACATCCTTCCCAACAAAAAACCCACTTTCTTACAGTAGTTAGTTGAGTAATTTTACATGAGCTTGAATCTTAAATTCTTAGGTTAGGACATCTAGATTTTATTGAAGAAAGGCAGACAGGAAATATTATCCATTTATGCATGACATACACCAAGCGGGGGTTCTTTGGCTGACAGGTTCTTGTATTTTACTCTTGAAAAATGAGTAGAGTAGGTTGCTTTTTGCACTGCTGCAGATGTTAAGGGCATTTATAAAGTTGTAGCTTTTACACTGCAATCTCACAGCACAGATATACTGGATTTCTTGAGCAAAACACATTACAGTAGCTTGCTGTGCCATATGGACTCAATCTGCACCTCACAGATAAGGCCCAATGTGGCCAAACTAGGGGGCATACTTACAAGGCCTTATCACCACCAGAGCATCATTTTTTATGGCGTTCTGGTGGCAATAAGCACTTCGCCTTATTTTCAAGGCGGCGTTAAGCCACTTAACGTGGCTTAACGCAGCCTCATAAAAAAGGCCCCTTTCGCACAGCACTTAGCTTGGAAGGGGTATGCAATGGGTGTTGCAGAGGGCGTTCCGCCGCAACTCCCATTGCTTTTGATGCTGCCCCCTATTTACAAGTGTAGGGTAAATATGGGGCAGCTCCAAAAATAAGACCAGGAAAAACCTGGTCTTAACCTGGCAAAACGAGGAGAAATTATCAAGTTCTCCTCGTTTTTCCTGTTTCTATGTGTGCTGCATTCTGCAACACACATAGAAAGAGCAAAACAGCACTAGAGATTGTTCATGTGCAGGAAGGTGTCACTGCCTGCATATAAACAATCATTAAATAATGACGAGTTGCAACTTCTATGTGTGCTGCACAAAGCAGCACACGTAGAAGTTACAAATCGCCATTAGTGATTGTTTATGTGCAGGAAGGGACACCTTCCTGCACATTATTATTATTATTATTAGTTAACATTTCTTAAGCGCCTAGCTACCCTAAGGCATCCCAGCGCTAGCAGCCAAGCAGGACGAAGAGTGAAGCTTACAGGTTGATGTTCTGAAATAACCATGTTTTTAGGTGCTTTCAAAAGGTAAGATGATGGGTCTCTGAACGTAACTGCCAGGGGAGGGTATTCCAGAGTCTGCTATGCAATACGAAAAGGAGCTGCCCCCGCTTCGTATCTTTTGGATCTGGGGATGACGGCCAGGCTCAGGCTCGCGGAGCAGAGCAGAGAAGTTTCCTTGGTTGATACAAGGTAATGAGGGACTTATAAATATGAGGACCTTTGCCCATTAAGGTTGTGGGCTATACAAAGGGATTTGAATTTGACCCTCTCCAAAATGGGATGCCAGTGTAGAGTCTTCAGACACAGCTTTGCTGATTGAGTCCTGGGAGTCCCTAGCAGCATCCTAGCAGCGCAATTCTGGGCAACTTGGAGTGTCCTTATGGTAGATTTAGGTGCGCCCAGATACAATACATTTTCATAGTCCAAGCGCGAGAGGACCAGGGCCTAGACCATAATTGTCCTAGCCCCCCTAGGGAGGAGAGGAAGAATTTTCCTCAGCATTCTGAGGATTCCGTGACAAATACCGGCCACTTCCACAGCTTGGCGATCAAATTTTAATGACTTATCAAGCCATACCCCCAGGCTTTTGATCTTAGTATTTGGGGTGGGTGCAAGTCCCAGACATGTTGGCCATTGCAGTTTGAAGTCCCCGTTGGGCAGATTGCCCAAATACATTATTTCAGATTTGTCTCCATTAAGCCTAAGGCAGTAGTGTTGCATCCAGGTTGCCACCTTCCCCAAACAGGATTCTAAGTCAGAAGGAGCATTATGTGGAGGATTTAAGGAAACTACCAGCTGGGTATCATCCGCATAGGTGACAATTTTTATCCCGAATTCCAAGACGATATCCGCCAGCGGCCTCATGTATACGTTGAATAAGGTCGGACTCAGGGAAGATCCCTGAGGTATTCCATACCTCAGGGGTACGCACCTGGAAGATGATTCTCCAGCAAATACTTGGAATGAACACATGAACAATCATTCCCTGCAACGCAGACACCTTTGCACTATGGTGCAAGGGTGGCTGTGCTGGCGCTAGGCAGCGAGAGTTTGTGCCAGCGCCAGGAGAAACGCAGGGGTGCACCGCATTCTTGTGAATATGGTGTATCCCTGCATTTTTAAACTGACGGAGCACGGTGTTAGCAATTTTAGAACTACACCGCGCTCCGCCAGTTTTTTGTAAATATTCACTTAGGTCTGCAATGGTTGGTGTTCCCATTCTGGTGAGCAAAACCTTTTGATTGGAATGCTTCTCTCAGCAATGCCCGTCGTTAAGATTAGTTCAAGCCTACTGTACATTACCTTTTTATTTTTCTCAGAGACTATTTTCAAATGTGACATCCTAGGAGAAATAGGTTTCCCCAGATGTGGGCTTGGTGTGTTATAATAACTTTGATAACGCTGATTCTTATCTTATCTCTTTAAGAATCTTCAGGTCGCCAGAATCTTTTTACCTGCTGAATAGTGTGAAGGGAAGAAAGTCCTTTTCGGTTATACGACAAATTTTAGAATCTAGTTTACCTTAAAAGACCACTGACTCCGAATTCAATTTTGTGGATTTATTACAGCCAAGAATAATTGCACATGCAAGCACCTCAACACGAGGTTAAAGAAATAGATGGGCACTAATACAAATAGCATCCTACGCAGGAGTCTCATCCGACTCAAGACAAGAAGAATCGTTAGCTCCAGAAGTATTAGACAAGCAATAACTGCTCCAATCTCTATATTATTCTTCATTTACCTAAATAAGCATAAAACCTATTAACTGTCCCTACTCTATCACTAAGGTGGCATACCTACTTAACGAATATCCCCAGGCAAGAGTAAAAGAAAAGGTGTCAGCTTTGAAGACTTCCTAAGATGTAAACTCACTTAGTACTTAAGCTCAGATTTTAAGATGCTCCTTCACCAAATCCCTCTCTGTCCTTCTCTCTGCTCTCCTCTACCTCTTCTCTGCCCTCCTCCCTCGGGGCACTATCCCTAATACAAAACCCAATACAATTGAACACGCCTATTGTTACGCCTCTTTGGCCAGGTCTTCTTTCTTGTACTTTTCCATCGAAACGGTTACTTCATCCTGGACGGTTGTGATGACCTTGAGTCCCAGGCACCTTCTCTGCTGAAAGTATCATCCCTAAATTCCATTGCACTCCCATCTTCATGCCTCCCTCGCTCTAACTTATGAAACAAAGAGCCAGTCTTTACTAACGAGGCATGTGTCCTTGCACCTGCAACAAAAGATACGTTCAACAGAAACCTTCTACTTGTACTAATTAAATCTCATTTCGGTGCCCAGAGAGCCTTTCCAAGAGAACCTTCTCTGTCTGCAAAATAAGCTAACATACGAACAAACAGGCCTTTCTCTGTCGTATATGCAGTCAGGCCTTTACACAATTTAAACACACAAATCTTAATCACGTCTATAAGCATTGGTGCATTATTTCGTATGCAAAAGTGAACTACACGTACAACTTATATGGTACACGTTTAAACTACTGCAGCTCGATTACACATGGGCTGATTCATCTTATGCATTGGGTTATACATGATTCAGTTAAGCATTTCATCTGCATGATTAAAATAGCACAATTACATTTCTTATTCATTCTGATAACTGGATTATAACTTCATTTTGCTAACCATTCATGGATATATATAACCGAATATATGCGGGTGCGAACTATCAGTGATTATGATGCACCCCTACAAATTTCCACAAGAACATGGCGCTCTATCAGTTCCCCCTTTGATGACATCTGTCATCACATTTTATTCAACTCCCTTGGAGAAAGAACCGACCTAAACAGAACTCGTTGCCATTTTTCCTGATCTGTGATTCTCCATTCTCTTGAGTCTCTGATATTGACTGTCCCGCAATCTAGCCATTCTCGTCTCGTTTTCTCTCAGAGCTCTTTCAACTCGGCCTGCTCGATACCACTTGAAAGCTTTAATCAGACCCCACAGGCAAACCACACAAACCACCATGATCAGAAGAGGTCTCAGAACATAGCCAAGGAATCCCTTTCCCAAATTCGCAAACCAGCTTCCCACTTGACCAAACCCTTTCCCAACTTTTTCCCAGGCTCCCTCTTCAGTCAAATCCGCTATCTTTGTGTGAATAGTAGTGATGTTACTTATATATTTCTCCAGATCCTTGCTGTGGTCTGGTATATAAGTACAGCACTCTTGAACCTTCAATAATTTACAGACTCCGCCCTCTTTTGCCAGTAAGACATCTAAAGCAAGACGGTTTTGCAAAACCATCGTCCTTATCGACAACATCTCCCTTTCCACCAGTGCCAACGATTTTGCTGTATTCATAAATAGTTTGTCTATCACAGTCGCCAGTCTCCGGATCTTCACATCATTCAAGATCACTCCCAAACTCGGTATCATGGCTCCAAAGATATCTCCCACTACGACCCCTGCACTCGTACCTCTCCTCACTCTCGAATGCTTTCCACCTTCCAGAAGTTCCAAATCCTCTGTATGGTAAATCTTTGGAAATATGATTCCCAAGTAACATGTACCATACCAATTCGCAGGTAACCTCACATAAGCATTCCTTCCACACACAAAATACACCGTAGGTATCACTTGTACAGGGCCCTGGAGAAAATTCTTAGCCACATCTGCCATAGTGAAAACATGATCACACGTACTCTGTCCCACAGGAACCTTTTCATAGTAGGTCTGATATCGTCGCACACACAGCTTTCCCCTCTGCTCTTTGTCCAAAGCTATAGGGCCATAACTTCCCTTTGTCCGGTGTAGCTTTTCCTCATCTGTCCAATCCACCCTACTATGCCCAGTGTCCCTTGTCTGTGTCAGCTTTCTATACCTGTCTTCTACCTGATCCACAAACTTTTTCTCTACACCTGATAATGAGCATGTCAAATTATGTCGGTGGGCATATGCTGAATCCAATTCCAAAGATGGAATGAAGAACTTCCTAAGTCTATCCTCTGACTTATAGTAGTCGTACTTATTCAGATGCTTGTAAGCTGGGACTTCAGGAAGCACTGCATCGTAATTGGAAAAGAAATACTCAAACTGATCCCTTTCATAAAATATACTAAGCAAAAGACTACATGAAATTCCATATGTCAGTGGAAGATGGTGGTACCTAATACCCTCATCCACTGAAGCAGGCAACTGCATACACACATAACAATCTTTCGCATCCATCGCATCCATGTACTCATATAGCAGCTTGGCATATGCATTAAGCTTGAAATCACTTCTAGACAAATCTACATGCAACCTACGACTTTCTTCTATCAGCAAAGCTCTGTTAGCTCCTATGTTTGCCTCTTTTTGGCTAGGTGTAGTAGGTGTAGGTGTCCCTGGCACCCCCTGCACTGCTAGCTCGTGTGGAACGGTATATGAGACTATGATTACTACGATTATAGAAACTATTACACTACCTATAAGTACGCCTACAATCAACTTAGATCTATGATTGGGATCTCCAGCCTCCATGATTACGAAAGTTCTCAAAAAGTTCTTGGTTTCAGCAATGAACTCTCAAAGGTCTCTGTGTCCTCTACTCATGACTTGCTTAACCAGCTCGAGCAACTTTGAAACCTCTGGAAATCCCCTTATCAGCCACAGTCTTATTTACATAGTCCAGAAAAAAAACTTCCCTAGTCTTCGTTCCTCTTCGGTGAAAGTCCCTAAGTTTATTCTTCCTCCACTCGGACCTAGGTTATCTTCTTCTTTAGACTTTTATTTACACAGGTTATATTTCATCCATGATAAGATCATTAGTGAGTACTTCCAGAACGTGATACAAAAGTTCGAGACGCAAGAATATCATTTCATGTGAAGACGGCTCAAATCCAAAAGACGGAAATTCGAGTCGATGCAAAACCAGTTGTCGAATCTTACTCAGAAGCGGGGGATTCGGAACGGTGAGGGTCAGTATTCCTTCGACTTCGAGCCCTGGCAACAACAACACCACCTTCACCACCACATTCGGGCTCTTGCTGACCACCAGCACCGACCTCAGCCTCCTCGTACTCACTACCCCCTGCATCGAACACTGTGTAGGTCCACTCAGGGGTAGAGTATCTCCGACAGGGTACTCTTGTTCTTTTCGACCTTCTCCGGCCCTCTTGTGTCTGATCTTCGTCGCTTGCTTCTGGTTCAGACGCCTCAGACACCGGAGCAAGATCTCTTTCGGGTGCCAACCTCAAATTCAGCCGCCTCTGTCTTTCAGGCCAACCTTCTTCAGTTCTGGTCGTTCTTCTGCCTTCACCTTCTATACCCAGTGCACCACTTCCTCTTTCTACTGAATCTGACTCTTCTCCGCCCACTGCACCATCTCTTTCTTCGGTGTTGGAGTCGAGGTTCGAGCTGTCGAAACCCCTTTAGCTTGTTCTAGTGCACCACCAGCTGTGTCAGCGACCCTCACAGCTTGACTTGTCCTCTCATGTGGCCCTGCCACATCAGCTGGATTTTCATTTACGAGAGGAGCTGTTTCTTCCAAGGGTGCTGAAACTCTGCGGGTATGGGAGGCATGCACCCAGTTCGGCAATCCTCCACACTTCACTGCTGTGTTCGTGATCAGTATCACCTGGTATGGGCCTCGCCACCGAACATCCAAACAGCTCTTCCTCACGTGCTTTCGAACAAGCACCCAGTCGCCGGGACACAGGTCGTGGCACAGATCACTCGAGGCCGGGACAGCTGCAGCTTGTACCTGCTGGGATACAGAATGGACCACATCAGATAGTCCTTTACAATAATCGAGAATCAAGTCATCAGTGATGTTTATCAAAGCTGTAGCTGGTACTGCTGGCAACCGCATTGCCCTCCCCATCAGGATTTCATGAGGGGACAACCCAGTTCTCCTATCTGGGACACTTCTCATGCTCATCAGCACGAGTGGCAGTGCATCCGGCCACTTCAAAGACGTTGACGAACACATTTTTGCCATCCGGGCTTTCAAAGTCCCATTAACTTGCTCCACCATCCCAGAAGCCTCTGGTCGGTAACTGCAATGGAGTCTCTGATCAATATTCAATGCGGCACAAAGTAACTTCATGATTTCACTGTGGAAGTGTCTTCCTCTATCTGATTCCAAAGAGGTCGGGATCCCGAATCTCGGGATGAGCTCCCTCAACAATAACTTAGCCACTGTGAGAGTGTCACACCTGCGTGTTGGGTAAGCCTCCACCCACCGTGAGAATACACATACCAGCACCAAAATGTATCTCAACCCATTGCACTTAGGCATTTCCACGAAATCTAATTGTATCCTATTGAAGGGCCCTCCTGACCTCCCAATGTGACTCAAGGTGACTACTGTTTTCTTTCCAGCATTCATCTGCTGACACGTGATACACCTCTGACATACTGTTTCAGCCATTGCGCGAAATCGTGGGTTATCCCACGTCTGTCTAAACACACGCATCATTGCATCTCTACCAAGGTGTACCGGTCCATGTATCAGTCTCGCCATCGGACTCAGCAGATTCTCTGGTAATACAGCTCTCCCATCACTGGAGACCCACACATCCACATCCCCTCTTTCGCACCCGGCTTTGATCCATCCATTCCGTTCCTGATCTGAAACTTCATCCTGCAGTCGCTTGAGCTCCTCCCAAGTGTCTGCCATGGCCAACATCATGTTGAGTTCGGTTCTCTCTTGGCTCTCTCCTGTGTAACCCTCTGTAAATATGCATCCCTGTTCTGCACAGAAGCGGGCAACTTCGTCCGCATAATTGTTTCCCAAAGACACAAAATCCTCCCCCTTCCCGTGTGCTGTGCACTTCACAACAGCGATTTCCTTCGGACATTGCAATGCATCCAACAGTTGTCTTACATATTCTCCATTCCTAATGGGTGAACCAGATGATGTCAAAAATCCCCTCTGGGACCACAGCTGTCCGAAGTCATGAACTACACCAAACCCGTATTGACTGTCAGTATAAATCGTGATTCGAATTTGATCAGCAGCCAAACAGGCACGAGTCAAAGCAATGATTTCAGCTACCTGCGCGGAGCGTACTCCTTCTAGGCAGGCCGCCTCAACCACTCCTGAAATGGTACATACAGCAAACGCTGCTCTTAGTTGGCCAACACTGTCTCTTAGGCATGAACCATCGACAAAGAAAATTTCATCTGGGTCAGTCAATGGCTCATCAACAATGTCAGGTCTTGGTTTGGTGCAAAGTTCAGTCACGTTAAGACAATCATGGTCTGCACAATCTTCATCATCCACATTCGGTATGGGCATCAATGTCGCAGGGTTTAAGACAGAGCACCTTTTCAACGTTACATTCTCTGCGGCGAGTATGACTTGCTCATACCTCGTTAACCTGTTATTCGTTAGGTGCTGTGTCTTAGTCCTGGTCATCAACAATTCAACCGAGTGTGGCACATGTACAGTCAAAGGATGTCCCATTACAATGCTTTCACATCTTTCAATGCTGACACCTGTTGCAGCAACGGACCTTAGACATCCGGGCAACGCAGAAGCTACTGGATCTAGAGTAGCTGAAAAGTAGGCAACTGGTCTACGGACACCTCCATGGTTCTGAGCTAAGACTGCTAATGCACATCCTTCTCTTTCACAACAGAACAGTGAAAAGGCCTTGTTGTAATCAGGCATTCCCAGAGCTGGGGCACTACACAACTCCTCTCTCAGTTTTAGGAATGACATCAAGCACTCCTCGTCCCATGGCACCGGATCACTCACCTCCTTGTGCGTAAGCCTCTGTAAAGGCTTTGCTCTCAAGGAAAAACTAGGTATCCATTGCCGACAATAGCCGACCATTCCCAAAAACATCCTGACTTCTCTCTGTGTGGTAGGCATTGCCGTGTTCATTATTGCCTCAATTCGGTCTGGTGACACCTTCCTCTTGCCTTTTTCTAATCTGTGTCCCAAGTACTGTACCTCATTCAAACAGTACTACAACTTATTTGGGGACACCTTGTGCCCGTTCTCTGCTAAGTGGTTCAACAGGGCTACCGTGTCTATCCTGCAAGCGTCTTCCGTTTCCGAGGCGACAAGGAGATCGTCTATGTATTGCACCAGAACTGAGTTCTGTGGCAATACAAGACTCTCAAGATTCTTTTTCAGGATCTGGTTAAAGATCGACGGACTTTCTGTATACCCTTGAGGGATACGACACCATGTTAACACACGATTTTCCAGCCGGAATGCAAAAAGAAATTGGCTTTCCTCATGGAGCAGTATCGAGAAGAATGCTTGACACAAATCAATCGACTAAAGCTGAACATGGACAAAACGGAGGTCCTCATCCTCGGCTCCAACCCCTCAGCCTGGGACGACTCCTGGTGGCCAATGACGCTGGGAGCAGCCCCGACACCCACCGACCACGCACGCAACCTGGGAGTCATCCTCGACTCAACGCTCTCCATGGCCAAGCAAGTCAATGCAGTCTCCTCCTCCTGCTTCAACACCCTCCGCATGCTTCGCAAGATCTACAGGTGGATCCCGACAGACACAAGAAGAACAGTCACCCAGGCCCTCGTCAGTAGCAGACTGGACTATGGGTACGCCCTCTACGTGGGAGCCCCGGCCAAGCTCATCAAGCGACTGCAACGCATACAAAACGCCTCCCGCACGACTGATCCTCGACGTACCACGCCACAGCCACATCACCCCCCACTTGAGGAACCTGCACTGGCTCCCCGTCGACAGGAGGATCACCTTCAAACTCCTCATCCACGCACACAAGGCACTCCACAAAACTGGCCCAGCCTACCTCAACAGACGACTCTTCTTCTACGTCCCCAACCGCCAGCTCCGCTCCGCCGACCTCTCCCTCACCACCGTCCCTCGCATTCGAAGAACAACCACCGGCGGCAGATCCTTCTCACACTTCGCCGCCAAGACCTGGAACACCCTTCCACTAAGCCTACGACAGACCCAAGACCTGCTGACCTTCAGGAAGCTACTCAAGACCTGGCTGTTCGACCAGTAGCAGCATCCCCCCCCCTTCCCTCTCCCCAGCGCCTTGAGACCCTCGCGGGTAAGTAGTGCGCTCTACAAATTCTGTGATTGATTGATTGATTGAAATCAATGACAGTAAACCACTCGGCTTCACATGGGATCTGAAACAGTATCACTGATGGATTCGGTACCACTGGACAACAAGGGACATCTATCGTGTTGACCTTTCGCAGGTCTTGCACGATCCTGAATTTCCCGCTTGGTTTCTGTAGTCCCATAATCGGTGAATTACATGGGCTACCTCTAATCTCCTTCAGAATGCCTTGTTCGATGAAAGCCTCTATTACAGGCTTGATTCCTGCTATCGTTTCAGGCGACAGAGTGTATTGGGGCGTTCTAGGGAAATCGGCATTTTGCTTAACCTGAATCTGCACAGGTTCAACCCCCTTTATCAATCCTATCTCTTTTCCAGTAAAATCCCACACCTCTGGTGACACCGCATCTCTCAAGTCTGGCGGAAGTTCTTCCACAGTCACCACTGGATACAAGTCTACACACAGATGCTGATTTGCAACTTTAAAGGTAGCATCATCATCCCTTGTCTGAACCTCCACTCCCCTTGGTGTGCAATAAATCGTACAGTTTAATTTACATAACAGGTCTCTTCCCAGAAGACAAACTGGGCTCGTATCGCATACCACAAACTGATGTCTAGTTTGGAAAGCTCCTATCTTTACCGGGATCGGTTCGGTCAGGGGACTGTTTATTCTTTTGTTCGCTACTCCAACAACTTGGATCGATTGTCCCGAGAGGGGTAGGTTGGGGACTACTGCTGATCTTACAGTAGACCGGGTAGCACCAGTGTCGACCAAAAGTGTGGTAGGATGACCATCAATGTCTGCCTCCACAAAAGGTCCTCTCTGGTCTACCTCCAAGACTGCTCCAAGGGTGCAGTCTTCCTCCCCCCTCAGGCACCGTCAGGATAACGGGTCTGGGCTGTACTCATCATACCCTTCAAAAAGGGGCATCTGCTGGTAAGTCTGCGCTCCTTGCGGAATTCTCGGTGGCTGGGGGACCTGTATTTGTTGGTTATACGTTCCCCCCTTCATTGATTTGGGCCTCATCACAGTATTGGCTACCTCCGGCGCAGGTGCCTGAACCACTCCTACCTCCTGCTGCACCTGGTTGGCTGGGTTAAAGGGACACTCGCGCTTCCAGTGTCCAATCTGGTGACAAAGATGACACGCAGTGGTCTTCTTCAATGTCGCCACATCCATCCCTGTCTTGGGATCGATAGGTTTCCCTTTTCCCTGACCTTGGCCATTCTGGTTTCCTTGGTAATTCCCTTGTCTTCTTCCTAAGGTCCCCCCACTGGGCTGGACCTGTGCTGTCTGCATCTGGACGAGCATCAATTTGTCCTTCAGCTTACGATGCTTCGAGTCCACTTCATCACTACAGTACCTCGCATACCCCAAGATTTCATCCACCAGCTTGTTCTGCCAACAGATCAAATGGTGCTGTATCATGAGGCTGACTTCTGGTCTCAAACCTAACACAAACTTTGAAACAAACTGTCCCATGTCCTTGGGATCTAATGCATCTAATCCGCTATACTGTTTAAAAGCTTGTAAGAGTCTCTCATAATATTCATGCACTGTTTCTTTAGGTTTCTGCACAGTTCTGTCTATCTTGACCCAATCTATATCTTGAGGCGAAATCTTCAGTTTCAACCATGTAATCACTTGCTCGAACTTTTTCATGACCAGGGGTGACGGACCATTCGTGACAGCATCCCTTTCGGGTTCAACAGTCGGCCACTCAACGGCGATTTTACAAGCTGTCCACAAATCTCCCGGCACCACTATGTCAAACAAGGTGGTCAAATCAGTCCATAGCACCTTTGAGATTTTAACAAACCGCTCAACCTGTTTGTACCACTCTACGGGTTTCTCCCTCAGCCGAGGAAAGTCATTTGTAAACGCAGCCAAGTCACCTCTACTCCACGGTACATATACATACCCTCCGTTCTGTACTTCCCGTAAAGGAAAGTTTCCAACACCCGTCGCCCCCCCTCCTGGAGGCGGCGTTTCTCCCTCAATTCTCTTGGCTATTTTCTTCTTTGACCACCTCTCCTCCCATTTGTCCAACAAATTCCATATGCGCATCCCTACAATCACATCTTTGGTGTGCGTCCTTAATCCTGTGATCCTTTTCTCCTCTAATTCCTGATCACTATAATGCAACCTATGTGGTCCTTGCAATGTTTTTGTTTTTATTCAAATCTACCTCATATCTCCTGGCTAATGCCGTCAATTTCTCATGTGCTATCCTTGCTTTACGAGTTACATCCTTGCTTTACGAGCAGCTCATCTGACCCATAAATTTCTATTCTTTCCAAAGGTAGACTTCCGCTTATCATTTCGTCTACTTCTGCTTTTAACCTTACTACGTCCAGCAACCTTGCCTGTACTGCACTTCTTAGTATTTCTCGACAAGCTGCGCCATTCTGCTCATCATAGTCACCACTTTGTTCTTGTGACTTGGTCTCTTCTATCGTACTCCTAAAGCTTGATCTGGTTTCGGACTTTTCTCGTTCCCTGTCACCTGGCATCCTATCACTTTGATTCCTTACTGTCGGTGTCCACATCCTCACAGCTGACTGAGATTCATGCAAGGACCTTGGTCTGACTGGTCTCTCGTCCTCCTGTCTAAAAGAGGAGTCTGCAGTGGCTGGTAATGGCGTACTTGTGTCTAGTGGCCTTGGGAAGTGAATCACTTGTACTCCGAACCCATTCCCACTAGCACTAGTTCCTTCTTCTCCTCTCGTCTGTACTGAACTTCCTTCTCTTACTCGGTCTGGATCATATACCGGTACTATAGGGCCAATGGTAACCGGTACTGTCAGGGAGTCTGGTAATCGGGTATTCCCTATGGGAGGCAGTGTTGCCGCTCCCTCTGTTCCTGTGGAAATTTTCCCCACAACTCTCATGTTATTCTGATTCTGCATTTCACCCCGTTCCGCTACTGAAGTTGATTTTCCCTCTTCTAAATCTGGATTAAATGGAGGTGGTCTCTCTGCTAGCAACCTATCTAACAGACTGTCATCAGTATCACTGTCTTCTTCTTCAATCCTTGTTATCTTCCCACCTTTTATTAACAGTGGGTACAACCTATCTCCTTCGATCGTTTCCACTCTCCACCTTTTCTCCAGTGCATACCACCTCGCATCCTGAAAGGCCCTGATCGATTTCTTCACCCTTTCCTGGCTCTTATCTCTTTTCCTGTCATACGCTGCCCTAATCCATGCGTGTATCGCCTCGAACTGTGTCGGTCTAGGCAGTGGTCGTAAAGAAGCCATTATAGTTTTTAGCTGGTACAATACCTCTAACCTGAAAAGTGCCATAGCGTGGGAAAGTCAATTCTCCTTCTCCTTCTGTCATTTTATGCCAGTTCTCAAGCCAAGTTATGGTATGCAATCCTACATTCGTAGCCATATAATGTGCCGGCGTATCCTCGGGAGGGGCTTCCTCTCCCCCCTGAGTAACCACATGTCTGTCGCCTCTGCACAGTTCTCGTAAAACTTTAAAACATTTCATGGTAAAGCAGATTTCTTTTCGCGCACAAAATTTCGTTTTACTTCCTGATTTCTATCCACCAATGCCAGCGCGGCTCACACCAACCGGCCTATCACAGCGCAGCACCGACTGACGTCACTCTTCCTCCGCTCGCAGCAGTTCCCCTCCTTCCTACTTCACTCGTTCTCGCTCACATGCGTCCCAATCACACTCTGAAGTAACTGTCTGTACAATCACCTCTCTGACTATCGGTCCAACAATGACCGATCAGCCTCTCGAAATTGTTGACCTCAATCTGGTGACCGTCTGTCCGCGAACGACCGGACAATCACCTCTGACACAATCGATAGGATCCAAGCACTCAATGTTCTGCACCCAACAACCTACGACCAGCGTCGGCTATTCACACACTCACACATATGCTCCCTATCTTCCGTGGGTTAATCAACGACGTCTCATGACTCCCACAACCTCTGGTCAACAATCTCAGCTCTGGGTGTCTTCTACACCACAATATCTCTCGGCCCCACGCGCGCTCACGGTCCGATCCTCAATCACACAACTCTCATTCTAACTCCGCAAAACATTACACAACGAGCAAACACCGCAATCTAACAACCATCACTCTTTTCATACTCACTCCACCACGAACTGCTACTTCCGCCGCACCGTCACTCTCCGTCAGTTTTCAGCGACCGCCGACGTCCTCCTTTTGCGATCCACTGGATCACCATCACTGGGGTTCTATGGGGCAACTAATCTCTTATCCTAATCTAGATCTCCCCTTACTATCAGAGATAACCATCCTACTCTGCTACCAACTGATAACGCTGATTCTTATCTTATCTCTTTAAGAATCTTCAGGTCGCCAGAATCTTTTTACCTGCTGAATAGTGTGAAGGGAAGAAAGTCCTTTTCGGTTATACGACAAATTTTAGAATCCAGTTTACCTTAAAAGACCACTGACTCCGAATTCAATTTTGTGGATTTATTACAGCCAAGAATAATTGCACATGCAAGCACCTCAACACGAGGTTAAAGAAATAGATGGGCACTAATACCAAATAGAATCCTACGCAGGAGTCTCATCCGACTCAAGACAAGAAGAATCGTTAGCTCCAGAAGTATTAGACAAGCAATAACTGCTCCAATCTCTATATTATTCTTCATTTACCTAAATAAGCATAAAACCTATTAACTGTCCCTACTCTATCACTAAGGTGGCATACCTACTTAATGAATATCCCCAGGCAAGAGTAAAAGAAAAGGTGTCAGCTTTGAAGACTTCCTAAGAAGTACACTCACTTAGTACTTAAGCTCAGATTTTAAGATGCTCCTTCACCAAATCCCTCTCTGTCCTTCTCTCTGCTCTCCTCTACCTCTTCTCTGCCCTCCTCCCTCGGGGCACTAGCCCTAATACAAAACCCAATACAATTGAACACGCCTATTGTTACGCCTCTTTGGCCAGGTCTTCTTTCTTGTACTTTTCCATCGAAACGGTTACTTCATCCTGGACGGTTGTGATGACCTTGAGTCCCAGGCACCTTCTCTGCTGAAAGTATCCCTAAATTCCATTGCACTCCCATCTTCATGCCTCCCCTCGCTCTAACTTATGAAACAAAGAGCCAGTCTTTACTAACGAGGCATGTGTCCTTGCACCTGCAACAAAAGATACGTTCAACAGAAACCTTCTACTTGTACTAATTAAATCTCATTTCGGTTGCCCAGAGAGCCTTTCCAAGAGAACCTTCTCTGTCTGCAAAATAAGCTAACATACGAACAAACAGGCCTTTCTCTGTCGTATATGCAGTCAGGCCTTTACACAATTTAAACACACAAATCTTAATCACATCTATAAGCATTGGTGCATTATTTTGTATGCAAAAGTGAACTACACGTACAACTTATATGGTACACGTTTAAACTACTGCAGCTCGATTACACATGGGCTGATTCATCTTATGCATTGGGTTATACATGATTCAGTTAAGCATTTCATCTGCATGATTAAAATAGCACAATTACATTTCTTATTCATTCTGATAACTGGATTATAACTTCATTTTGCTAACCATTCATGGATATATATAACCGAATATATGCGGGTGCGAACTATCAGTGATTATGATGCACCCCTACAAATTTCACAAGAACATGGCGCTCTATCAACTTCATCTGTATCTGAGTGATGAGGCCGATGAAGCTCAGACCCATCTGATAATGTCTGTTTCCCTTTGGTGGGGGCATAGCCTGGCTGCTCGGAGTGGACTAGTCTTTCTGGGTGGGGACCAAGACTGATTAGCATATGGATGGCATCGCTCTGCTTTAGAACAGTGAGCATAACATTTTGTCTAGATCAATGCAGGAGTTATGATTAATTCAATCAGGATAGTAGTCATTTAGATTTTTGTTTTACGCAAAATTTCATCTTAGCCAGGGCAAGGGTCCTTGCATAATAACATCAAAGTAAGGAGAAATACAACTTTTGCCTGATCTTTCTATAATGAACACAAATATAATTTTAAACATATTTCACTTGGAGAGTTACAAGAGCAGAAACGTATTAGAGTGAAGCCCTGCAGAGCACTTGATAGTCGCGAGCTTTGAGTTTCAGTAGCTGAGCCCTGCAGCAATTAGCCACCTCTGCCCTTCTCAAATGGCTTTTACAGGAAGACAGGAGAGCATGGCAGGGAACAATTTAAAATCTAAAAGGCTAACAAGCCGTAAGCTACACACGCATCTCTTTAGACAGCATGCAATTGCACAGTAAGTTGAGCTGCTCTTTAAACAAGCAAATCTGCTTGTACCAGATGTCTTGGGATTGTGTTGAAAAACCTCTAAATCCACTTGTGCTTTACAAATGCTCTGTCAGCATAAATACACGTTTGATATCATCCTGTTTATACCTTGAAAAACTATCTTCAGTTGTTTTTTGTTGTTGTTGTTGAAAAATCCTTGAAAGCATTTGAGCTTCTTGAAAAACACAGTGGGGGGTGGCACTGTGAGAACGGAGATAACGAGATAACGGAGATAACGATGGAGAAAGCATCCATGAACTGACTGATCTATTCTTTACGTTTGTAACACCAAAGGCCTCAGCGTATTGTTTTCAAGTTCAAGCTGTGAAGCCGACTCCCCAAGATTCGGAGATGCTTCTCTTTTCTTTTGCACCTATTGAATAGCTCCAAGCTATTAAGGCCAATTAGATTCCTTAAGGGCTATTGTTAAAGATCTGTATGCGTTTATATATTTGTACATCATTAAAAATGTGAGGAATTTATTTTCACAATCGATTACACATGCACACACTGACAGTAATGTTGCCTTTGAAACAAATTCTCTATGGTGTGTAGAAGTACATTTTTCCTATTCCTTGTTAACTTGGTCTCTGTTTAGATACAAACGCCATCCTGTTCAAAATGGAAGTCACCTTTGTCACTCATGTCTTTTCCCCATGCATGTCTCACTGCTTGTCATTTCTGCACCAGGTAGTCGAGCAGATTATTATTATTTATTTATTTCCACTGGCGTCGTTTCTGCTGACTTCGGTGAACTTCCTCGGCTCACTCATGAAACTGCAACTATTTCTTCAGGGTATTTTGCTTAGATCACTCTGCCCTATTCATACATATAACAAACTTTTGTTCATATATCTAGTTTGTTCTAGCATCTCCGGACGACATTTGCATAGAGGGGGCAGAATTTTAATTCATGTAGCGGGATAGTGTTTAGGTGTTAAGGCAATATGACGTTTAAATTTACTGTGCTCTAATTTGCTGCTAAAATGATACATTGATTCTGCGGTTTTGTTAATTCTGTATGTGAAAATTTTTGGGTGTGTGCTAGAAGACTTTCCTTGTCTACTAGAGATGCTGTTCAATATTCTCCTGATTTTCATGCCCACTTGGGACTTTGAATAATTTCTGATTTTGCATTCCGCTATATTGCCCTTTCCATTGAGTACCTTCATGGCATTGACTCTGTACCGCTTTACTTTTGAATTATGTAATAAAACCCTTTAACTTTTCCATTTGATCTAGAACTCATTTACTGAGTAGGCCAATCCTATATGACCTTTATGGACATTTCCAGTGTGTTCAACCTGGTCGACAGGGATATGTTATGGGTTATGATGGACAAAGTAGGGGTTGATGTAGGGTCTAATTGAACTTTTGAAACATCTGCACTGTGGTACAATGGCTCAGGTCCGATTTGGTGCTAATTGCGAGTGCTCGCCTGCCTTTTATTCTAGCAAAGGTGTGAGACAATATGTCAAGTTTAAATGTGAGAATGTAAAATGGTGGTGTTCCTCCCCGGGCCTAATGTGGCTACATGAACTCTGCTCAAATTATCCATCAGCAAAACCCCAAGGTAATTAAAACCCTGAACCTTAGCAATTGGGATACCATCTATGGTGTTTGTTCTTGAACAGGTTTTTTAGCTCCTTTTTTATTTATTTTTTATATTAACGCTCTTGAGGCAGAACTTGTGGCCAGAGGAAAGGATCTCTCTATGGTGGGGTGTCATTCAGTTCCTGTTTTACTTTACGGGGATGACGCAAATTTAATTGCCTGCACCGCAAATGGACTGCAGTTGCTACTGGATTCTATTAATGATTGTGGGGGTTACATTTGAGAATAATTCACCATAATCACATATTATTATCTGTGGACTGAAAAAAAAACTGTTCAAGAACAAACACCATAGATGGTATCCCAATTGCCAAGGTTCAGGGTTTTAATTACCTTGTGGTTTTGCTGATGGATAATTTGAGCAGAGTTCATGTAGCCACATTAGGCCTGGGAGGAACACCACCATTTTACATGCTCACATTTAAACATGACATATTTTCTTGAAAGTTGACACTTGACACAATTTTTGCTTGTATGCTTTTACAGATAATTTTTCATGAAATAACTTTGCTTACATTTACACTTCTTCGAGGGCACACTATCAGAGCCTTGAACTTTCTGTACCTAAGCCTAAGTTCACTATGCAAAATGATGTTGTTTATAGTTGTTCGCTTGGCGACAGCTTTGTCAGGGTAGAATCAATAATGGCAGCCTGACTGGGACTTCTGCAACATGGGTGATGTGTATTATATAAACAACATTACTCCTTTGTATAGTTAGAGAAGCATTTTGCTGGCACTGGGAGCTTGCCCCATGCTGGAATTTCAGCCCAACTGATTCCTGTATACCTCCTGTGTGGGACGAAGCCCAACTCTCCACCAAGACGGGCTCCTTAATGACACTTACCCACAGGTAACGGGGAAGTTAGATCATCCCACAGGGATTGTGGCAGACTCACCCACCCTAGGAACACTAGGATAGGTAGTGCTAGATAAGAGTACAAAATAAAACAATAATTATATGTGAGCATATATTCTCTGTAACAGCACAGTGGTTGAATTGTTTATTTTCTTCACCATTCTCATAATGCTGATCATACTATACTGTTTCCTTCTATTGATTATTGCAGCACACATATTTTACACAAGAATCACAATGCTTCAATAAACATTGAAATGCCATGTTGTGTATTTCTTTTATATTTCTTTGGGTATGCATGAGTAACCAAATGAAAATGTTCTAGCTCTGTTACCATGATTTCCTTGGGGAGTCAGGGTTGCCATGTTCTGAGGTTTCTATATTCCAACTGTTACCTTAACTAGTTAGAGGTATAGATGGTGCATTGTGAGCTAGCAGGACTAAGGCCAACATATCCTGATGATGTGCAGAGAATCAGTCTTGCACAGTTCTGACATTTATGTTGTCCAACAAACGCACAGTTTTACTAAGTATAAGAAGTATGACATGGCGCTGCCAACGTTCTAGCTTGGGTTCTTATTCAACAGATTCCCTGAGTAGTTTTACTTTGTGTGCCCAAAGACCCCTACTCACCAACTTACCGGAGACGTCCATGGTGTTAGCGAACAATCCTCCTCAGCTGAATAGGGAACCCCTATGTATTGACTGTAGGATGTTCAAGCTTGAACCTTTCAAAAGGATAACCCCACACAGGTACCCTTGCTGAACTCCACATATTCATATGGCTAATGCAGCACCAGTTAACATACCAGTAAACTGCAGACATGCAGTTACACAAATGCTGCAACAATGTGGCCCATTAAGCGTGCAGAACAAAGGTATTCTATTCATGTGTTACATTACCAGCAGTAAATGCACATTTACACTGAAGCTGCAATTACTAACAATGACACAGTTTATGAAACACTAGAAATACCATTAACATATGAAGAACACCAAAATTGGTTTGAAGGCACCCTACCACATACAAGAAACGTTGTTAGACTAGGTCCCCTTAGCAATGAGGGAGCATCATGGCCAGTCTTAGCCAGTTACACAATCTACCCAGATATACCACATCTGACAGCAGCAGAGCTGCTTATACTATACACAGATCTGGTTAGAATATATAGATGTTTGACACAATATGTGATTCGAACAATGACGATAAATCCAGCAAGGGCTGCTCAAGCTGGACAACCACAATTGGCTTTGCCTGGAATTAGACCATCAATGCAGTCATGGGTAAGGTTATTGTCAGATAGGAGGAGATTCAGTTCTGGATTGCACAGAAAACAAATCAGCTTGAAGCAGTTTTTCCCCATACCGGAGCCCAAGAAAACAGAATTCTCAACATATGCTTGCCAATGGGGATGGCTCCCCCAGCTTTGGTCGCCCTAAGTTGGCGGGGGTATGCCCAGACGTGGGTCCCTTGCTCACTTTGCCACTGGATTCAAGCAAGCCTGGCTGATGACGGCTGAAATGCCAGAAACCGGTCCTAGGATGCTTGTTTCCGGTCCAGGGAAGACATGGCTTGGCAGTTCGGGCTGGACTGTTCCCATGAGGCACAGGGTCAGACTGATTTGCATATGGCCATGTCTGAACTGGGGTGGTGGAGTGAGCTAAAGAATGATGATGGATTAAACCCAGATCAGTTGACTGGGGGTGAGTGTTTGATTGGCTCAAGCGTTCCGTCCATCATCCCCTTTTGTATCGCTTTGGTCGCCCTAAGTTGGCGGGGGTATGCCCAGACGTGGGTCCCTTGCTCACTTTGCCACTGGATTCAAGCAAGCCTGGCTGATGACGGCTGAAATGCCAGAAACCGGTCCTAGGATGCTTGTTTCCGGTCCAGGGAAGACATGGCTTGGCAGTTCGGGCTGGACTGTTCCCATGAGGCACAGGGTCAGACTGATTTGCATATGGCCATGTCTGAACTGGGGTGGTGGAAGTGAGCTAAAGAATGATGATGGATTAAACCCAGATCAGTTGACTGGGGGTGAGTGTTTGATTGGCTCAAGCGTTCCGTCCATCATCCCCTTTTGTATCGCTTTGGTCGCCCTAAGTTGGCGGGGGTATGCCCAGACGTGGGTCCCTTGCTCACTTTGCCACTGGATTCAAGCAAGCCTGGCTGATGACGGCTGAAATGCCAGAAACCGGTCCTAGGATGCTTGTTTCCGGTCCAGGGAAGACATGGCTTGGCAGTTCGGGCTGGACTGTTCCCATGAGGCACAGGGTCAGACTGATTTGCATATGGCCATGTCTGAACTGGGGTGGTGGAGTGAGCTAAAGAATGATGATGGATTAAACCCAGATCAGTTGACTGGGGGTGAGTGTTTGATTGGCTCAAACGTTCCGTCCATCATCCCCTTTTGTATCGCTTTGGTCGCCCTAAGTTGGCGGGGGTATGCCCAGACGTGGGTCCCTTGCTCACTTTGCCACTGGATTCAAGCAAGCCTGGCTGATGACGGCTGAAATGCCAGAAACCGGTCCTAGGATGCTTGTTTCCGGTCCAGGGAAGACATGGCTTGGCAGTTCGGGCTGGACTGTTCCCATGAGGCACAGGGTCAGACTGATTTGCATATGGCCATGTCTGAACTGGGGTGGTGGAGTGAGCTAAAGAATGATGATGGATTAAACCCAGATCAGTTGACTGGGGGTGAGTGTTTGATTGGCTCAAGCGTTCCGTCCATCATCCCCTTTTGTATCGCTTTGGTCGCCCTAAGTTGGCGGGGGTATGCCCAGACGTGGGTCCCTTGCTCACTTTGCCACTGGATTCAAGCAAGCCTGGCTGATGACGGCTGAAATGCCAGAAACCGGTCCTAGGATGCTTGTTTCCGGTCCAGGGAAGACATGGCTTGGCAGTTCGGGCTGGACTGTTCCCATGAGGCACAGGGTCAGACTGATTTGCATATGGCCATGTCTGAACTGGGGTGGTGGAGTGAGCTAAAGAATGATGATGGATTAAACCCAGATCAGTTGACTGGGGGTGAGTGTTTGATTGGCTCAAGCGTTCCGTCCATCATCCCCTTTTGTATCGCTTTGGTCGCCCTAAGTTGGCGGGGGTATGCCCAGACGTGGGTCCCTTGCTCACTTTGCCACTGGATTCAAGCAAGCCTGGCTGATGACGGCTGAAATGCCAGAAACCGGTCCTAGGATGCTTGTTTCCGGTCCAGGGAAGACATGGCTTGGCAGTTCGGGCTGGACTGTTCCCATGAGGCACAGGGTCAGACTGATTTGCATATGGCCATGTCTGAACTGGAGGTGGTGGAGTGAGCTAAAGAATGATGATGGATTAAACCCAGATCAGTTGACTGGGGGTGAGTGTTTGATTGGCTCAAGCGTTCCGTCCATCATCCCCTTTTGTATCGCTTTGGTCGCCCTAAGTTGGCGGGGGTATGCCCAGACGTGGGTCCCTTGCTCACTTTGCCACTGGATTCAAGCAAGCCTGGCTGATGACGGCTGAAATGCCAGAAACCGGTCCTAGGATGCTTGTTTCCGGTCCAGGGAAGACATGGCTTGGCAGTTCGGGCTGGACTGTTCCCATGAGGCACAGGGTCAGACTGATTTGCATATGGCCATGTCTGAACTGGGGTGGTGGAGTGAGCTAAAGAATGATGATGGATTAAACCCAGATCAGTTGACTGGGGGTGAGTGTTTGATTGGCTCAAACGTTCCGTCCATCATCCCCTTTTGTATCCCCCCAGTATAAGGCTGCGCCACTTGGGGCACAGTCTTTGCTGCATTATATACCAGAATACACGGTACACCCTCATCAGCTGTTTTCCCAGAGGTGCTTAAACAGATTCAAAATGAGAACAGGGCAGTCCCTGCCGTGGATTTAGGGATGAAACAGATGTGCAATTTTTCCGCAGTATCCACAATAATGCTAAACAATATTAAAGAGAAAGCAGAAGTATTGACTATACACCAGCAACTTACACAGGTTACTCCAGGTAACCAGGAGCGCAATTTGCCTAAAATTATTGAGGAAAGCTATGCATCAATACGTAGAGATAATTTGGGAGCCAGACCTAGTAAACCTCAGATTAAGGGTAATTCTGAAAAGGATAAATCAAAGCAGGCACCTGAGTCTTCTAAGAAGCAGTGGGATAGGACAAAAATTAAAGAAAAGACTGAAACACCGGGTGGATCTCCTCAACAGGTGTCCACTGACAAATGCTATAATCTGCGTAACCGTGATTCAATTAAAATGCCTGATACATGTTCCTCTCGTTCCCTTCTGGAGTCATCTGAGAAACACTTGTAGAGAGGAGGACAATCAGAGCTCAGGACAGAGGTTTACGTGAAACCAAAGAAGGACTCTCAACAATCTTCTGACTTTATAATAAAAAAGGAAAAACCTAAACAGTCCAAGCCTCAATTCAAAAAGAAGAAGGTAGCTGGCATCAAAGTCAAGCATTCCACGGATATTGAGGACGCCGCTTCTGATTGGGGAGTAGGCTCTGACCATGCTGGACAGTGCTGCAGAAGTCACAATAGTTTGCCGGAACCTAATAGAGTGTCTGGTGACAGTATCAATGAGTGACTACGTCCTAGACAGTTATATGAATTGCAGCTCTAGATGGAGGGGGATATACCACGTACCTTAAAGGCTCTCTTTTGGGCAAACTTGTCATACAGCTATGACAATCTCTTGGTTGAAAAGGATTGGCCATCGGCATTTGTTATGGACTGCCCAAAAGGGGAAAAAGTAATTTTACCTGCCTTCTCCGGCCTTGTTCGAGATGCAGCCATGGGGAATGGGATAATGGTTTCCCTTATCACATCATACCTGTGAGGTCAAACACACAACTACAACGACAATACCCCATTAGACATGAGGCTAAAAAACAAGTTAGAGAAATGCTCACACAACTTGAATACCAAAGTGAAATTGAAAGTTGCACCTCACCAATGAATAATCCTTTGTTTCCCGTAATGAAACCAGACCATTCATATCGTTTAGTGTTAGATTACAGACACTTGAACACTGTTACATGCACATTCAATGTACAAAACGCATATAGCGCTGCACTAATGAACAATATAGTGCCTACAAATTACAAAACCAAATTTGACATTTCAAATGGATTTTTCTGCCAAAATATAGCACCTGAAAGCAGGTACTTGACCGCATTCAGTGCTCTAGGTTCTCAAAAACCATTCTGTTGACTGCCACAAGGGAGTAAGAACAGCACAGGGTCTTTTTCACCCTAGGTTACAGAACTTTTGCAAGATTTTGATGACCAGACATTGTTCTTTGTCGATGACATATACCTAATGGATGATGACCTATCAACTAACTTGGCGAGAGTAGATCGCACAGTTTTGGGATTTGCTCACATGGGCCACAAATTTAATTTCAAGAATTCAAAAATTGCCTATTTCAGTGTCCTGTTCTTGGGATACAAACTCAAGTAAAGGCAGAAGCCTGGCGACACATTTCTTTGAGAAGTGTGTGCTTTTAGAACCACCAAACACATTGAAGAAACTCCAATTAATATTGGGTTTCTTGAACTCTGGCAGAACTTACATACCAGATTATGCACAACAAATAAAACCGTTCTACGACTTGATCTGTACAGACTTTTCATGTTCACATTGGACATCTGAACACACACAAATTCTACATTCAGTACAAGCTGACATGTTAGCTTCAAAGCATTTACACACACATGTCAACGCCACAAACCTGGTGAACCCTATAATTGCGGGTGGATCAGGATACACCAATGTCACATTCAATGACGAAGACACTATGGGGCCGATTCCGATCTCGGCCGGTAGGGCTCCGAATCGGATTCGGCTTTACCGGATCCGATTCGGAGCCCTATTTCCCAACCGAATCGTACGTGCGTCCGGGTGAGCGAGTACGATGCGTGCGCTCGCGAAATCTCCGACCGACTCGTTCGCAAGACCCGACCGCTCCGACCGACTCGCACGGGGACGACGCGCACCTCGCAATGGAGACGTTTTCCGGCCGGGTAAGTACGATGCGCACCTTGACCGCTCCGACCGACTCGCGCAGCCCGGCTCCAAGGAGCTGTCGGAGCCGCACTTTGGGGGTCCGTGTCGGACCCCCCTGGTAGCGTAGGCGTGCATGTACGGTGCGACGCGAACACGCTGTAGGGGGCGCCCTTGTTCGCGTCGTGCCCATTGAGTCAATGGGAGCCCGTGTACGCGTCGTACGACTGGCTCCCATTGACTTCAATGGGAGTCCGACCGAATCGAGTCCAATAGCATACGTGCGCATCGTACTCGTTTGGTCGGACTGCTAGGGTCCGATTCGGTCGGAAATCTCTCCGAGTCCGGCTCGGTCAGAGAGATTTCCGGCCCGAATCGGAATCGGCCCCTATATCTATTGCATATAAATTACATTTATATACAAATGCAGAAAGCATTTTGCAGTGCCAAAAAACATTCTGACAGCAGTACAGACTGCTGTGGTGAGAGAAAGATCATTGGCTCAGGGGAAACAAATAATTGTTGACTTATGTTCCAGCCTTTGAGACTGTTACAAACGTCAGCGTTCCAAAGGCGAAAGCTTTACATCCATGATGGATACAATGGGTCAACTCACTCAAAGCAACAGATGTAGATTACATATTTGACTCTACACTACAAACACAAGCATACCTTCAATATGAACATGAATATCCTCTGCCCAATGAAGACATGCCTCTAGATCAGTATGATTATATAATCTACACTGATGGTTCTGCTCAGCCTGCTGTAGGGACAAAGTACCAATACTCTGCATGTGTGCGGCAGCAAAGGGTAGGATGCAGGGTGGAGAATTCAAACCCTCATAAAACCTATACTCAGTCACTTGGTAATTGCACAGCGCAGCTGGCTAAACTGTAAGCTCTAATTCTGGCACTTGAGAATACGGTTCCCAGATTCCCAACACTTATAGTTTGTGATTCACGTTCTTGCGTCCAGTCTTACAATGAGTACTTACACTACTGGTACACGATAAAGGTGCTTTGGGGACAAGTGGGTAAACCAAAAGTCATCAACATGTAGGAATATACGTTGCAGGGAATTCCATGTCTGACAAAGCCGCAAAAGCAACAGTGCCTACTGATGCAGTCAATGCAATTACTAGTCTAGTACTAGGATAGATGGAGACATCATGACGGCTGTCAATGCTGCACACAATGGCACCCTCTTGCTGAAAGGCTTTCCAACTAAATACTCCTAACAGTTGAGCATGCAAAACATTCCATTTGCTCATATTCCCAGAGTGGAGGATAGAGTAATACATAATTCAGATGGCAGGTTAGGATTGATCCTAGCAGCACATGAGGGACAAGCATCTACTCATGCAGGGGTGGCGACTACAGTTTCTCTATTGCAGCAACGCTACTGTTGGCCAGGTTTATACAAACAACCCAAGGACTTAGTCCTTAAATGCGACATCTGCCAACAGATGAAGGTTTCCATCATATGCCCACCACAGACACCTCTATTGATCTCAGACAAGCCTTTGGCTTGTGTCTATTTGGACCACTGCAGACCCTTACAATCAGATGGGTCTTACAAATACATGCTGGTAGCAGTGAATTCCTGCTCTCAATTCCTATGGGTATGGCCACAGTGATCGGCTGAAACTCAATCTGTTATAAAAGACTTGCAAGTCTTCATCAGGACATATGCGTTAGCCACATTCCATTTGGATCAGGGTCTGGCATTTGCCTCCAAGGCTTACAGAGACAACATGGGAAAATTGGGTGTGACTATGCAGTACTCCTCCCCTATCATCCCGAGGGTAAAGCGGTAGTGGAGAGAAAGAATGGAGACTTAAAGCAGTGTTTAACTGCTAGGGTATTAGGTTCAGGTCACAGTTGGGTTCACCACCTGTATAAGGACCACTCAGCCCTCAATAATCTGGCTAGAAAATCCCTGGGTGGTTGGACTACCTATAAGATTCTGTTCGGGGTTAAGATGTGGGTTCCAGACCTTGACAGTCCAAGTACAGTGGCCGCGGAAATGCCTTTTGCTATTAGTGACCGTTTGGATGTTTTACGGGAACTGAGCAACTTCAGAGATGCTCAGAACAATGTCCAGCAGAAACATGTTGCCACTGGTGAAGTCACGGAAGCACCAGCAACTCCTGGTTGGATTCCAAAGATCGGTGATCAGGTCCAGGTGAGGATTGTGGATAGGAAGGAATTTGGGTCATCCTACATGGCACCTGCACCTGACCTGGGTGTTGAAGGTACCAGAACTGTACTTTTACCACCCCTAGCTGGCAGCAAAAGAAAAACATGTATGTCTATTGATCTCATCAAACCACATAATGTGGCCGGTTCTGCACAGAAGGCCAAAAGGGCTCCTGGGTAGTTACCTGTCTCCTCTCACTACCCTACAGGAGGTCCAGTTAGAAGCTTCAACCGACCATGAAGTTTCCTCTCCCCGGCTGGGGATAGCTAAAACTGAAGTATCACTTCGTCCTGTTACATCAACAAATGCAATACAATCATCATGTATGGAAACACAGATTTCAATTCTGCAAACAGACAATGATGGAGTCTACCGCAATGTACCATAATTAGAGTCATATACAGGATCTACACAGCTCCACAAGCCTCCCAACTTTGTGCAAACAGCCTCAGGCTATTTCATCAAATTTGATGATTTCTTTTCGGATTTGTCAGACCTAGATCCACCTCCACAAAGGGGACCACGTGAATTATACATTTGGTTTAAAAGACATACTTTATCCCTCCATGGATATACATTTGGATTACAATTTTACTGTTTCTGAATGGACACTATCTCCCAGAATGCTCCGCAGTTGAACTGGTAAAAGAGGATTTGAAACTCCATTCTACATCACACAATATGCGAAGAGACCTTTCCCTGGTGAACACTTCAGCTCTTCCAATTCCTGATGGAATTGTTTGGAATAAGGTATCCTATGATGTATTTGGTTGAATGGAAACTTTACAAATTCCTCAGGTATTTCATATTTCTTTTTTCACCATTATGGTCACCATTATTTACATAAAGCTAGTACTCCATGTGCAGCATTTAATTACACACAATGGGAACACTGCCCTACAACACCACAGGGTAGCTCAAAAACATTTGCACAGATGTTTGCATATTTTTCAGGCCACAATCCAGCGTCTTATTATTATAAACTCACTAGTTCACAGGCTAAGAAAACTATGCTCACTGATATTAAATTGATTTACTCTACATCTTTCATTTCCCAGTTGTCAAAACAAGGGTTTGAATTTTGGAAAGACAATGATTATTTAAAATCTATATCAGAATCTAGAGATTGGCAGGTTCAGGGAAACAAGGCTTTATTTCGAGCATGCCTTATACCACATCAAATGATTTTCCTGAATAAAATTGTGCAGCAGTTGTCCTGTGTTGGCTTCGCTAAGATAAAAGATCTCAATAAACCAAACATTCCCATATTTGTACATTTTGTGAATTGGCAACGATTCACAATCTACACAGAGGACAAGTTTGAGACATGCTAAGAAATAAGACATACAATTCCTCAAGTTCCAGTCAACGGGGATGGTTAGTTTGGCAGTTAGATACTAATGGATGTCAGGCACAGTTTCTTGACAACACAAAAGCGCTTTTTGTATGCAATATACAATAAAGTGTGGAAGGATCACAGCAGGAGGCTGCTGAGAGACTATGTGAGATTGACAGAGGGCTCTAGCAGTAGTAGACAATGGTATGACCACCTTATCCACTTGGATATATTTGTTGTGTGTTTCCTACATGGCCCATTGTCGTTTTCCCATTGTTAGCCTAATTATGCACATTGTAGGCTGATTTCATTTTGCACATGTTACTCTTCATTGTATTTTCACACAGTTAATACATGTTTTTGTATTTTGTTCTTTTCCTGGAATGTAGTCAGAACAGCCTAGGCAAGGTCAACCAACATTGCTCCTTGTTATTCTCTGTGATCAGACACCAGCACCTAGGCATAATAGAGAAACCCAGTTGCTGTTTTTGAAAACATATTTTGTAAAATAACCCGGGATGTGTTATTCTAAAAAGCACAGAGCAGAGACTTGCAGACAGAGCAAAGGTCCTGAGACGAGAGGGCTGCTTCAGCTGGGATGTAGAGCAACTATCTATGTATGCTAAGCTATGGGGTTCGCCACCAAGCCCAGAGATCTATAATCAAAAATCACTTAGCTTTTGTAGTGAGAGTGGGTTTAGGCAAAAATGTCAGATAATATGACAGGGCTTTTTATTGTATATGGTCTGCTAATCATGCTAATGACATTACTGACCTGCATCTGGTATTTAGTTGTTGCACAATTATTACATATTTGAGCAAGATAGTTTAAATAAATATTGTGAACTTCCTTCTTGTATCTTTTCTATTTATTGTGGACAAGTACGAGTGAGAGAACAAAAGGGGGTGACTTGCTACTGCGATTCCTCATGGGGGTTGAGGGAGTTGTGTTCTGGGGTGCCAAATCCCTTGTCTCTCTGGAAAAGTTAGGAGGGCCAATGAGGCCCTACAATCTAGTTGGATTCAGGCCCATAGATGATGATGTGGTATGGTCCCAAGCATAGTTCTTTTCCTGAGCAGAATCCCTACAACATGGTGCCGCCAACGTTTCATCCGGTACTTATTTGTAGGTCTCTTTAGTAGTGCTTGGGCATGTCCATAATGCCCTTGCACCTTTTACCGGAGACGTCTGTGGTGTTGGGGATTAATCCTCCGCAGTGTTTAGGAAACACCTAACTCTGTTGGTTTGTCAAGCTTGAATATTAAAAGTTACGAACCCAGTTTGTGTCACACTTTGAATCCATTTTGGTTTCTCTAATGGCTGTGCAGTCTGCAGTCATTCCAGTTAAATGCAGACCAGCAGTGTACGCAAATTTAGCAAAACATGGGCTTCCTAATGTGGGTGGTCCTATTGTTTTTCTAGAAGAAGTGGATGCTGCATAACAATTTGAAGTTTTTTATTCTTGGATTACATTTCCATCTGTTGATAAAAAACACTCATACATTCCGGGCCTGATTCACAGAACTAACTTACGTCAAAAACGTAAAGTTAGTACTTTTTGGTATTCACAGAATACTTTACTACTCCTAAACTGAGAAAAATCCTAACTTTAAGACTTTCGGTATTCACAGAAGGCATTTAGGAGTCCTAAAGTTAGGACTACTAACTTCTGTGAATACCGAAATGAGTAAGTTCATTCTGTGAATACCAAAATGAGTAAGTGTATTCTGTGAATACCAAAAAGTACTAACTTTACGTTTTTGACGTAAGTTAGTTCTGTGAATCAGGCCGTCCATACATACACTACACCTGCAGTGCCTAATCAATATAGACCTTATGCACTGCTTGAGTTTCCTCTCACCTTCTGGGAACACCACAAGCAGTTCCTTGCTGCCCGCTCCCATGTAGCTACACCTGTCCACTTTGGCCATCTTAGTAATGAGTGGGCGACTTGGCCAGCATTAGCTGGATACACCCTATGCTGATATGCCTCATCAAAATCTTGTGCAATCGCAATCTTTATACACTGGTCTAGTTGCCTTATACAGCTGCTTGACTCCATTTGTTTCACATAACTTGTTGGCAGGGCTAGCTAGAATTGTCCTGCAAGGGCAAGCCCAGTTGCCTGCAGAACCCACCATAAGTCCTGTAATTGTTCATTCAGTTATGGGCAAAAGACCCACTAATCGTGAGGAAATTCCATTTTGGATTGCCCAAAAGATTGATCAGCTTGAAGCTGTGTTTCTCCTTACAGGACCACAAGACAAGCACAGTGTTTACCCAATGGGATGGTTCCCGGTATTGGGGACTGTAACACCTGGGGGGCTATTTTTGTTGCTGTCTATACTATCTTCCACGGCACTCCCTCGATGTTCGTGTTACCATACATACTCAAACAGATACACAAAGAACATGGGGCAGGTACTGACCTGGATTTGGGGATGAAACTAATGTGGAATTTTCCCCTAGTGTCCACAATGATTCTGTCTAATTCTAAAGGTGAATGGGATAAACAACCACAGAAATGTAAACCTCATGGAGGTTCTCCACCCCCGGAGTCCTCTTAGAGATGGTACAATTTTCATGATCACACGAAAATCAAAACTCCAGACAGATATCAGGTTCTAATACACATTCTCCTCGTTCTTTTCAGGAATTGTCTGACCAGCAGTACAACAGAGGAGGGCGATTTGAATGCAGATAAGAAGAGTACTTGAGACCGAAAAGATGGACGTGAAGATAAAGAAGGAGGATAAGCCACCTCAATATAGAGCCCCGTTTCAGAGAAGGAAAGTTGCAACTTTAACTGCTAAATATGCCACAGACACTGAGAACCCTCCTCCTGAACAGCAGCTGGGCGGTGACTCTCCTCAACAGCATGGCAGAAGTCACCATAGTGTGCCGGAATCTCCAGGAGTTTCTGGTAGCAAGAGCAACTGATACCTTTGTTACAGTTGAGACCGCGGATAGATATGTGGCCCCTCCAGATAGATTGTATCACTTAGATAATCCAATAGAGGGTGCGTACAGGGCACCATTAAAGCAATATTCTGGAAAAATGTGGCTTTGTTTTATGACATCCTGTTGGTGGAGGTGGATTGGCCCCCACCGTTTGTACACGCATCCACCCAGGGAGAGAACGTTATACTTCCTTCCTCATCTGCTCTTGTCCCTGAACAAGTCAAACAAGATTATGCAGCAGAGTGGGCTCTTGCACTAGCCCCGGCACTCTTTCGCAATCATGTCGGCTGGGATAAGGATTCTGCTTATCATGTTATACCCTAGCGGTTCCGCCCGTAAGTGCAACCACAGTATCCAATTAAACGAGATGCAAAGGCATCCGTTAAAGAAATACTTCCCCAACTGAAGTACGCGGGAGTATTTGAACCCTGTGTCTCTCAGATGAATAATCATGTTGCACATCAGAACATGCAGATACACTCATATCATTACAATCTGACTTGCTTGAAACATGTCACTTACTTTCAGATGTCAATACCACAAACCTGGTCATCTGTATTTTGCCAGGTGCAATTGGATTTACTTATTTCACTTTTAATGAAGGCAACACAGTGCCTGTTGCATATCAATCGCATTTATATGCCAATGTGGAAATGCATTTTGCTTCCACTGAGAAAATACTGACAGCAGTGCATATGGCTATCCTTAAAGAACGGACAGTTGCACAAGGGGTACACATTATTGTTGTTACTCCAATGCCGGCCTTAGAGGCTGTCACAAAACCTAGTGTTCCCAATGATAAAGCCCTCCATCCTAAAGGGATACAATGGGCCACATCCTTAACAGCTGTTGATGTAGACTTTGGTGTATATAGGACCTGGAGAAGGATGGTCAATCCCTTTCTCAAGCCAGAAGGGTAGAGAGGTCCTCCCACCTTATGGAAGGGGCACAGGAGAGATACTCTACAAATAAAGAAATACCTTGGAGTAAGCTGGAGGATTTTTAATCTTTATGCCCCCTGGTCTTTTCCTTTTTTATGAGTTCCCTGGAACATGTGAAGGAAGTGGCCCGATTCAGGTCACTTGGGTCACTAATGACCACCTCTTAGCCTTCCATACCAAATGAAGAGTTGGTCAGACAGTAGAGAATACAAAACAATATCTGTTTATTCAGGTACACTCAGAGTGGAGCCCAGTCTGCCCTGTCTCTAGGAGTGCTGCAGAGGGACTGAAACCAACAAGCATAAAGATACATTATGTACATTTCGTAACTGGGCTAGAACACACCCATAATGGAATTTTCCAGGCAGGTGCTGCAAAGCAATGAAATACGAGAGAAAAAAACAATCTCAGTGCTCATATCTTACAAGGTTACAAAGTCCAAGGTTACTCCAGGCGGGCCCGTCACCAGAAAAGTGGGAGAAGGCCTGTATCTAGTGAGAAAGGTATGCACTAATAAAAACAGTCTATTCGTTAGTGAAGCAAAACCCAACCTTGGGGAAGCGAAACTTAGCAGAAGCCTTTTCTCAGAAATAGCAAAGGATTAGTTTCGATCATGATTCAAAATGGCATCTTAACAGAAAATGGTGCCACAAATGCTAACTTACATAGGGTAATGCGCAAGCAGAAACAATTTCATTTTAACAGACCCTCCTTTTAGCATGAGTTAAAACATTTTCTGATAGTAACAAAAAATATAACTGTAGGAAAAAACAAAAGACCATAAGTATAACTTCTTATGAACATTCCATATTCTCAGTATCGGGAAGAGAAACTGTAAAGAGGGAAGAAGTCTCGAAAATACCCTCATCTATCTGCATTAGGTCGTCTATCTCTTTCTGGACCATAATTCCAGCATTGGTATCATGAATCGATATTTTTCTCTTAGGAGTGAGAAGGGTAGTACAATAAGAGCAACAAAAGGGAGGCACTGAATAAGGGCACAGCAAAGCACTATTACCACAATCAGGTAAATCAACTTTTCAAGAATCCAACCCCAGCTACCAAAAAGAGACCAACTCCAATTTCCGCTTTCCATTCCCTTGACATTTTCGAAGATGTCTAATATATGTTTAGTGATGTTCTTTTCCATATTTTTGATCCTGACTACACATTGGTCTCCTACTACCGCGCATACACCACCACTTTTGGCTAAAATGAAATCCACTGCGTATCTAGTCTGTTCAGAATATATTCGCATACTCTCCAACTGAGTAGTGTTGTCGCGTAAAGCAGCCACGGTAATGTTAGACAATATTTGCAACTTACACCCAAAATATTCTCTGGCTTTTTCACCCCGAGCCATAGAGGTACCACCCAAAGTAAAAATGGATGAAAGGATGTACCCAAAAGTGATCCCATTACTATAATTATTGACCTCAATATCAGTCACTCCCTCCCAGAATTCTTTGGTCAAAGTCCTCTTAACCCAACGAATATTAGGCTTTGCATATTTACAGGGTACACCTAAGGGCAACACCATCCCGAGAGCGACATCATCGGTACCATTATGAACATTAGAATAAGTACCGTTAGATAGAAAATAAAACCCTGGGTGTGCATAAATCGGTCCTTTGTAATCTACTGCAGCATATCTAGTATTCATTCCCAAAGTACTCAGATCTTTGTCGTTCATCAGAGGCATTGTATGTTTGTACAGCACTATCCCAGAACAATTGATATACAGAGAAGTATCTGTACTATTCACAAGAGGGCAACAAGCAGGATAATAACCAGCCTCCCAGGTAACTATCAATTCCTTATTATGCCAACCCACCAATGTGACATTCTGTTCGTCCATATAAAAGTTGTCGCAATACGTGTTATCTCACCCTGGATAACCCATTCCCAGTGGATTTCTATAATATAGACAAGGACCTGGATAGCCAAAACCAAAAATTCCTTTCACTTCAGTAAATTGCTCTGGACGAGTGTAGGTATAGTTCACAAGGGATAATGGGTATGCAGTCCATAAACTAGTGACAGACTGAGTAGGGTTACAAGCTGTCCCTTGTCCAAAGAATCTCTTGTGAGTATCTAGAAACACATTGCTCAGGGCTGTCCTTTTCTTTCGTGGTGGGGAAATAATTTTGACCTTGGTACGCAAAGACACATCCTGACCATTTTCCAAAACCCATGATACCCCACACAATATGATGAACAATAAAACCACAAGAGTAACACATGCCATTTTCTTCTTAAGGGTCCACACCACATTATGCGGAGCGACAAGAATCACTGGCTGCTCTTCCTCAGCAACCAACCTACCAAAGGGATGCATAACGAATGATGAAATGGGGGCAAAATGCAAAGGAAATATACAAGTTCCCAGTGTCCGTCAGAGCCTCACTGGTACAGGCTCCTATTGTCCATCAATACGTTGCCACTCTTGAGCACCGGCAGTGGAGCCTGCTCTGTCCTAAGCTCGTATCCCACGTCGATCACGATGGTATACCTCCACGGTCTTCCCTATCTAATGTTCAAACAACTAAACTAAAGTAGTCAAAACTCTTCACCAACTCACTAAATCCCTGTTGGTACTATAACTCAGTACAACCTATCTTACACAGTCCATCCCTAATGTGTTTTCTTCTTAGACGCACTTTAACTCAGCCGAGGGCGCAAATCGTACCTGGCAGCTCCAGGCACAGAATGATCAACAAATAAGGGCTCCTGAGAGCTCGTATTTCTGGAGGAACAGCCGCATTCAGCACATCTTCATTCTCCTTATCCGTTTGCGTCCATGTCAGTTGGGCATCGCTAAAGGGAACAAACCGAGGCACTTGTTCGCACTCGGAGTCCCCAATGCCGTCCCGGACCCACTGGTCGTAGGGTAAGGGCAAAGGGACCCTACGACAGTGGGTCGCATGAACCCAGTTGTTGCCGCCAGCAACTTTCACAGCGGTGTGTGTCACCAACATGACTTGTTCCAGCCCCTTCCAACGCGGCTCCAAACCTTTCTTTCGCTGAAAATTCTTCAATAATACATAATCGCTGGGCTGGATATCATGGCTGCGTCCCTCTGGTGTGGACGGCAGAGATTCACGCACCTGTTGGTGAATAGAATGTAAACTTTCAGTCAACACAGGGTACTCAATGTCCGAAAACCTACGAGGACGTGGGATGCCCCAGACATTTGCCGGGCGTCCAAACACAACCTCGTATGGTGACAATCCTATACTAGAATGAGCTGTTGTTCTTGTTGACAAGAGTGCTAATGGTAAAGCATCTGGCCACTGTAACCCTGTTGTCTCCTGAATTTTTGCCAATTTCAGTTTGAGAGTACCATTGTACTTCTCAACCAAACCCGCTGACTGAGGATGATTGGCAGCATGGAATTTCTGCTTAACATGAAGACCCTCAAAAATCAATTGGATCACTTTTGCATGAAAATGACTTCCGTTGTCACTCCAGATCACTTGGGGCAAGCCGAAACGAGGAAAAAACTTCTTCACGAGCACCTTTGCAGTCGTAATGGCTATATTGTCTTTAGTGGGGTAAGCCTCAACCCATTTAGTGAATGCACAAACAACCACCAAAACGTACTTAAGATTATTGCATCTTTCTAATTCGATGTAATCCATTCGAAGGACTTCAAAAGGGAAAGTGGGGGGTGCAAAATTACCAGGCGGTGTAGGGGTACCCTTCTCAGGATTATGCATTATGCATACCATGCAGTACTTCACTAAGTGTGCAGCTGTCTTAGAGATATTGTCATTCTGCCATACGGGATCTAACAATTTACAAATGCCTTTAGCACTAATATGAGCTGTACTGTGAGCCATAGTAACCACAGGAAGAACATATGCATCTGGCAACATCCATCTCAGCTTCCCTGATTTATCAATCCAACATCCTTCGTCATTCACCTGTGCTGTACTTTCCTGGCACACCACTAATTCTTCCGTCGTGGCTTCACTTTGTATCTCTTTTACATTTTCAAGGGTATCTTCAAACATGACAACCTCAGGGACCCACCTAGCTGGACCTGCTACAAACATTCTTTTCATTTTTGTCTGGGCCGTTTCCTTAGCTGTCTGATCTGCAAAAGCAATTCCTCTACCTACATCATCAGTGACCTTCCGGTGGGTGCTTCACTTCACTATTGCCAATTTCTTAGGGAGTGTCAAAGCAGACAAAAGCCTCAATATGAGGTGCCCATGTTGGATTTTGGTGCTGTGCGAATTAAGGAACCCTCTCTCCGCCCAGAGTCGCTCAAAGTTATGCGCGACCCCAAAAGCATACTGGCTGTCAGTATAAATATTGACAACCAGTCCTTCGCTTAATTCTCAAGCTCGAATAAGGGCAGCTAACTCAGGAGCTTTGGCTGACTGATAAGGGACCCGCGATGTCTCTACCACCGTGCGCAGTGTGGTAATAGCATAGGCTGCAGTGGGGGAGCCATCTGGTAATTTAAAACAAGAGCCATCGACATATAGTTCCCCTTGTGGGTCAGATAAGGGAACATCAGTCAAGTCTACACGTCCTTTAGTCTATTCCTCCGTTCGGAAGATGCAATCATGTTTATCAACTTCATCACTCTCGGAAGGGAGGGGTAGTAACGTGGCTCAGTTCAGAGTGGCACATCTTTTAATCTTGATATGTTTAGCAAACAATGTCAGTTCATAACCGGTAAGATGTGCACTGGTGAGGTGCTGTGTCTTTGTCTTATTCAAGAGCGTGACCACAGCATGGGGTACCATAACTGTGAGGTCAGTATCAAGTTCGAGTCCAGCCGATTGTCTGATTGAAGTGGCCACAGCCGTGACCGCTCTAAGACAACTCGGGAGGACTCTCGCAAGAGGATCAAGCACAGCGGAGAAATAAGCATGCGGCCGTTGCTTATCCCCAAATTTCTGTGTTAAGACAGAAAGCGCACAACCAGCCATCTCATGGACGTATAACACAAATGGCTTACCATAGTGAGGTGTGCCAAGCACGGGAGCCGAACAAAGCGCAACTTTCAATTGCTCAAAAGGCTGCTGACATTCAGGCGTCCAAGGCAAAGGCTCATGCACTTCTTTAGTTGTTAATGCAAGCAAGGGCTTGATTAGTAAGGAGTAGTTAGGTATCCATTGCCGACAGTAGGAAGTGATACCTATAAAAGCGAGCACATCTTTCTGAGTTTGTGGAACGGGCATTTTAACAATGGTACTGATGAGCTCAGGGGTCAACCTCCTACCCTCCTTTGACAGTAGGTGACCTAAATAGGTGACCTCCTGTTGACAATACTGAAATTTAGAAAGAGAGACTTTATGTCCATGAGAAGCTAAATGCAACAACAATTTAACTGTACTATCTTTACAACATTGTTCGGTATCAAGCAATGAGGAGGTCATTGACATATTGCACCAATACATTACCTGGGAGGAGGCGAAAGAGAATCTAACTGACTCTTTAAAGCTTGACTATAAATGCTCTGACTTTCTGTATAGCCCTGAGGAGCTTGACAGAATCTAAAGCCCCTACCAGCTAGGGTGAACCCAAACAGATATCCACTATCTGGATGCATAGGAATACTGAAGAATGCATTTTTCGAATCAATAACAGAAAAATTTTTAGCAGTAGAAGGAATCATTGTCAGAAGCGTGGTGATATCAGGAACCACCGGAAACTGAGGAACCACAATTTTATTAACCTCACGCAAATCAATCACAAAACGGTAAACATCCTCACAATCATCATGGGAACCTGAGGGTGTCCGTTTAAGAATCGGAAGAATAGGACTATTACAAATATTAGCAGACGTCTCCTCAACTACTCCTTTTTGTATCAAATCCTGAATAATCTGTAGAAGGGCTCGTTCTCCCATCTGAGGTATCTTATACTGAGGAATGCGAGGCAAAATAGCATTGTCTTTGACCTGTATCGAAACTGGTGGTATATGCAATAGTGCTACATCTGATCGCCTGTGGCCCATAAAGTAGATGGTACATTAGCAAATTCAACAGGAAGAGCATGAGACAGACACTGTTTAGTACTCACATTTGGGCCCATTGTCATATACACACCTTCCGGGGAAGGATAAATAGTAGCAGGCAATTTCTTCAATAAATCCAAACCCATCACATTTTCACCACAATTGGATGTCAACAAAAACGGGGAATCCACAGTGAAAGGACCAACAGTCAATGCTAAGGATTGTGAAATGGGGCTACTACCGGTACACCTGAAAAGCCTACCGAAACATTATTATGGCCAGACAGAGCCGCCCCAGGGACCATATGCCGAGAAACAGAACTCTTTGTTGCACCTGTGTCCACCAAAGATTCCTTAGTCGAACCTTGCAACTCCGCAGTGACATAAGGACCACACTGCTTTACAGGTATCGGAACTGGTCCCTCACTCTGTCCCTGGCTATCCTAGCTATAAGACATACCTGTTGCTTCATCCAGATCGTAATCATCATGATAATACTGTCCATCATGAGGGTCATCAAAATAATTGGTATCAGAATGACTCTGTGAGACCGCAGCACTTTGAGCTCTATCGGTCCCACGACCTCGTCCATGAGGACCTCGCCCTCTAGGAACCGCCACCTTTTGCAAAAGCACAGGACACTCGCTACGCCAATGGCCCTCTTCCTTACAATATGCACACTGATTCAGCATCAAAGGTGTCGTGGTCGGCTGCCTACTAGTGCATGGGAACTGTCTGGCAGGACCACCACATCCTCTGCCATTCCCTCTAAACGCTTGCTCAAACAACACCTTCGAAGCAAATTAGAAACAAACCTGTCAACAAACAGCCGAACTCCTCCCTCAATAGACATATCCTGCCCACTATATTTTAAAAAAGTATCTTCAAACCGGGTGAAGAAATTAGACACACTTTCATCCTTCTTTTGTCTACAAGCTGTCAACTTGTCCAAACTTACTTTCTTCAGTGGAATAAGAGAATGCATATATGTAATAATACGACCGGGTAAAGCAAGTATCTCAGCTCTGGGCTTATCACCTGGCTTCCTTTCCTGATCCCATCCCTTAATCGCCTCCCAAGTGCCCCCCAACTCTGCTACATGATCTTGAGTATGAACATGTCTCTAAATGTCAACCGGAACAAGAAGGCCAAAAAACATTTCAATATCAGCAAGATTCATTACAGTAGAAGAGGCAGCCTCTGTCAGTTCTTTATAATAAGCAGTAGAATTTTTCCCAGGATCAGGCAAATGAGTCTTAAGGGATAAAACCTTACTTCTTTTCCACGAAGTATAAACCCACTGTTCTTGAAAACGGGCCGCTACACCCAGTCTGGTGACAGTACCGTACTGATCCGTTAACTCTGGTATTTCTGGGTGATATATAGATGAACCTCTCTCATTGGAAACTGAGATACTGGGTAGGACTCTTCTCATGAAACCTACCCCTATAAGCAATTTATGTAGTAACATTCCCGAAAACTTGGCCAGGCTCCAAACCACTAGCATACACACGATCTCTAATATCATATAGAATTTGCGGTGCATCATTCCCAAAGTGTTGCTGCCAAAGGCTAATCAACGTAGCAGACATATGCTTAAGAGCATGCTGCTGTACAAAGGGCTCAAAATCTCCCATAACTGCCCAAACATCCTCCACACTATAAAGGGGATTACGACCCCTCTGTGGAGCCTGATTACTTGTTTTTCTTCATCCCCCACCCCAGACCGCACTAATGGGCCCATTCGCTCGTTAAATTTCATCCAATCTCTAGCCTCAAATCCGCGTGCTGGCGTCTCAGTACTCAAAGAAGTCGGTGGATGAAAAACCATAGAAGGAGAAGCAACAGAAGTGCCAGGTACAATCGTCGCTGGCGCTTGTACCGGTGGAGAGAGAACAGAGGATACAGGAGTCGAAACAGTAGGTGTGCTAATAGTCATAGTTGCCAAAGATGGCGAAGGCGAAGAAGGAGCAGAGGGTGCCATAGCCAAAGCTGTCGAAACAAGAACTGTAGATTTTGGAACAGTCTGAGCAGATACAACAGGCTGCTACGACTGTAATTGAATAACGGGGTATATCCTCTGCGGCGCATATGGAGGCGGGGGTCGAGTGTCTAGCAATTCTTCCACAAAAGTATCTGTTTCCTCTTGGGCCAAATAAGATTTATCAATATCCAACTGAAACCTCCTATCTTCACATTCTACTCCTGCCTCTTGCTTTTCTCTATTATATGCTACAGCTTTTTGAGTCAGTGTTTGCATCTTCCCTGTCCGTGCATCTTTTTCCATCTTCAGTCGCCTCTGCCTAGCTACTTTCTGTCTTGTTCTGAGGGAATCAAACATAGACTGTCTACTTCGTCTTTTAAATAACTGCTCCTGTAAAAACCCAATCTTTTGTTCATCAAAAGTGCCCATCAACGGCCACTGTAACTCGGCATTGTCCATCTTATATTTGTGCCATAATGTCCTAAACATAATAGGGCCAAACTTTACTGATTCCAGGCATTTTCAAAAAGAAAACAAACTTGTTATTTGTGCCTGGCAAAGCAATTGCAAGTGCTTTTATCAAAAATGGTCCTCAGACCGTACCAAACTCAAACCACAATGGTACCATATCCACAAAGAACCAAAACAAACTCACCCGATACGTATGGCACAAACGAACTGATTCTCCACTGCTGACTCTTCAGACCAAATGGTCAGATCCAAGGGTTTTGCCGTTCAGGAGTCCAGTCGGGATTACCACTGGGTGAGGCACCATCCGGCAGGACGGAAGGGGCAGCTGTGAGCAATCAGTACTCCTTGTGCAGGGATCCCTGAACCGTCAGTCCGACCCGACGATAGCCTCGACCTCCCCTACATCCGCGGAAAGGGGATGGGTCACTCACCTGAAGGAGTCCCTGTTCAGGCAAAAACTGAAGGAAGTGGCCTGATTTCGGTCTCTCGGGTCACTAATGTCCATCTCTCAGCCTTCCATACCAAATGTAGAGTCGGTCAGACAGTAGAGAATACAATCCAATATCTGTTTATTCAGGTACACTCAGAGTGGAGCCCAGTCTGCCCTGTCTCTTGGAGTGCTGCAGAGGGACTGAAATCAACAAGCATAAAGATACATTATGTACATTTCGTTACTGGGCTAGAACACGCCCATATTGGAATTTTCCAGGCAGGTGCTGCAAAGCAATGAAATACAAGAGAAAAAAACAATCTCAGTGCTCATATCTTACAAAGTTACAAAGTCCAAGGTTACTCCAGGCAGGCCCATCACCAGACAAGTGGGAGAAGGCCTGTATCTAGTGAGAAAGGTATGCACTAATAAGAACAGTCTTTTCATTAGTGAAGCAAAACCCAACCTTGGGAAAGCGAAACTTAGCAGAAGCCTTTTCTCAGAAATAGCTGAGGATTAGTTTCGATCATGATTCAAAATGGCGTCTTAACAGAAAATGGTGCAGCGAATGCTAACTTACATAGTGTAATGCGCAAGCAGAAACAATTTAATTTTAACACATTGTTGAGCACACCCTGACCTTTAGGAGTCAGGGTGAATCCGATGATGAAGCATGACACTACTAGAGTGTGTTAGGGTTATTTAAAGAAAAGGAACCTTTTCCTTCCTTGCCCCTAAGAAGGTGAAGCTCCACTTGAAGAGAGTAGTGCCCAGTATTCTTGGGTAAATACGAGGTGGGATACCTTTTGTTTAGATGTAGACTTTGGGCCTGATTACAAGTTTGTCAGTCTTGGAGCGGGCCCCCAGGCCAGCGCCCTGCTCTAAGAGTGCCAAATTGGTCCGCCAGCCACACTCCAGATTAGGAATAATCTTGTGGCCTGGTGGGCAATCCTTTGGCATTCCCACATTGGTGCCTATTAAAAAGGCACCGCAATGGGAGCGCTAAAGCCCGTTCCTGCATGGCATAGACTGTAAAGTCCATGTCGAGCAGAAAAGGGGGTGACTGAATACAGGGGGGCACATGTTGTGCCCCCTGCAGGCACCCCTTGGCCCTAAGGCAGCAGGGGACCCTGTAGGGCCCCCTTTGTTTCCTCACCGCCACAGTTTTCATAACGGCCTCAATGCCATGAAAACCGTGGCAGTGACAAAACTCCTAATATGCTCAGCAGTGCTGCAGCGGTACCACCAACATATTAGAGCCTCTCACCGCCACACCACAGCCGTGGGATCCATGATCCCCAGCAGTTGCGGCGGTCCTGTGGCAGTCCCACTGACATATTTGTAATACGGCGGGTGGACTATCACTCTGGTGGTCCAGGAACCGCCACCACTGGTTCGGCGGTCCCATGGACTGCTAAACACGTAATCAGGCCCTTTGTCTTTGACCCCTCTTTACAGACATAAAAATTTCTACAGTATGAGCATGTTTATCCCATTGTTTTGCCTCTTGAAGTCTAAATATATTATTTACACTGATGGTTCAGCTCAACCTGCTATAGGTACTAAGCAGCGCTCTTTAGCAGCATGCGCTACTGTTCTTGGTGTTATTATGCATGGCAAACTCCAACCTCAAACAACTTGCAGGTATTCTTTGGGTGACTGCACTGTGCAGTTGGCTGAACTGATGGCTTTGCTTCTTGCACTTGAACTTATGAATCCAAAATTCCCCACCCTTATAGTATGTGATTCGTATTACTATGTACAGTCCTTTAATGACAATCTACACTATTTGCAACAAAATGGATTCAAAGATTCTAAAGGTAACACTTCAAGCATAAGACGCTTTGAGTTAAGGTGGCAGACATCAAAGACAGGTTGCCACGGACTCATGTGATGCATTCGTTGAGTCATCAGTGTGTGGGAGCACAAGCTGTAGGGAATTCCTACGCTGATGAAGCAGCCAAATCTGCTGTCATAACAGCTACTGTTGCTGCAATTACTCATTCTAAAACACGAATAGATAGTGATACCTTGGCTGCCGTAATTGCATATAAAGACAGCACTCCTTTACCTAAGGGCTTTCCTTCTAAATATTCTTATCAATTGAATGAACAAAACATCCTCTGTGTAACGATTCCAGGGGTTGGTGATAGTTTGATTCGCAACAAAGTCTGCAGACTAGCTTTAGTGATAGTGGCACATGAAGGAGTTGCATCAGCACATGCAGGAGTGGCAGCCACAATTTCGCTGCTTCAGCAACGTAATTGGTGGCAGGGCTTATATCAACAGGTCAAAAAATATGCCCTGTTGTGACATTCGCCATCAAATTAAATGTTCCACAGTGGTTTGTCCTCCACAGACTCACCTGTTGATCTCCAACAAGCCTTTTGGCTGCATTTATTTGGATCACTGTGTTCCAGTGATTTCGGACACCGCGTTCACATTTATTTTGGTTGCAGTCGATTCTTGCTCTAGATTCCTCTGAGTTTGGCCACAACATTCAGATGATGCTCAAACTGTTATTAAAGACCTGCAAGTCTTTATCGAGACACATGCATGCCATGCATTCCATTCGGACCAGGGTTCGACTTTTGTATCAAAAGCGTACCGAGATTCTATGGTATCCCTGGGTATACAGGTGCATTATTCTTCTGCATATAGGCCAGAGGGTAATTCTGTTGTGGAAAGAATGAACCATGACTAAAAAACAGTCCTCAACTGCTAGAGTATTAGGCACTGGGCATAGTTAGATTCATCACCTCTATGGGGTTCAAAGAGCTCTAAATAACCTCCCTAAGAGATCTCAAGGTGGGTGGACCCCATACAAAGTACTTTTTGGCATCAGTATGTATGCTCTTGACCTTGATGGTCCAGACATTGTGGCAGCTGCCGCGACCTTTGACATAGACTAGGGTTCTCCAAATTCAGTCTTGGAGGGCCAAATCCATGCCAGATTTTTAGCATATCCCCATTTAAAGAAATGTAGTTATTTTAAAAATCTGGCCCTCTAGGACTGATTTTGGAGAACCCTAATGTAGATAATTGTTGTGCTGACTTACAGGATCTACAAAAAATCCATGATGCCAAATCAAGCAAACAATTGAACACGTCTACCTCTTTGAGTACCAACATGAAACCCGAATTTTCCAGCTGGATTTAAAAATTGGAGATTTTTTTCGAGAAAGGTGGTGATTAAAAAGGAATTTGGGCCATCATACTGAGCACCGGTGCCCGTCCTTGGCATCCAAGTCACAAGAACTGTGATCCTGCCACCGCTTCCTGGTTCTAAAGACAAACATTTTGTCTCCTTTGAACATGTCAAACTACTCCATGTGGCCCATTCTAAATAGTAGGCCACAGGGTATCCATGCCACTACACAGGACGTTCCTCTGCAGCTTGTGAGTACCACCGAAGCTGTTACTCCCCTGCTGGGGGATGGGAGAGTGAGTACTGTTCATACTACTGTGTCTTCTGCAGCTGATGTCGTTTATACTGATCAACTGTCGATGGATGGACCACTATTCAATTTTTCGAATACTATTGCAGAACCGGAGCCTCCTGTTTTTTAACTAAGTGCTGCTGGGTATTATATTGATCAAGATGAGTTTTCCTCAGAAAGTTCTTCTGCTTTAAACACTCCTCCAGCACTAATCTGTGTTTTCATTTAATTGTTGAAACACACTTATTGAGTCCCGCCTTGGGTTTATGTATGGATCACATTTTCCATGGTTTTTCTTTTCATGTGGTTGGATTTGTCACTGTTTTTTTCCTGTTGATTAATGGCCACTACCTCCCAGAATGTTCTGCTATGGAACTGGTCGACGGGGTGTCACCCCCCCCCATTCTTCTTCTCATAAACTGAAAAGAGACTTGTCCCTCGTGAAAATTTCAGCCTTTCCAGTATCTGATGGAATTGTTTGGGATAAAGTTCCTTTCTACATATTTGGTCCTACAGAGATCCTGCAGACACCATATGTGTTTAAAGTTTCCATGGGTGATGTAATAGTACCTGGGTTACATTCAGATGGTTGGGATGTTGAAACTGTAAATTCTATGCTCTTGAAGCTGGAATATCATACTGTTTTCGAATCAGAGGACCTGTATCTCAATTCTGCTAATTATGCTGATATATTCTGTTATCACCATTACAGCCATCATTTCCTACACAGGGCCAGTATTCAACATACACTTTTTAATTATACACAATGGGAACATTGTCAAACTCCCCCACAAGGGAGTTCCAAAACATACAAAGAAAAATTAATGTATTTTTCAGGCAAGACACTTCAGATCCTACATCATATTATTTCAAATTAGTCCCTACCCCACCGAAAAATATATGGTTACACTGACTAAGCTAATATATGCAGCTTCATTTGTTACACAGTTAGCCCTTAAAGGCTATGATTATTGGAAGGACACAATTGAACTGAAATCGATTTTGGGAACCAAACCTTGGCAGGTTTAGGGGATGGAAACCTTGTTTCGAATATGTTTAATTCCAACACAAATGATTTTTTTGAATGACACCATCAAGCAGACTACATGTCTGGGACTGGCAAAAATTAAAGAAATGAATGCCCTGGATATTCCCTCCATTACTCTTTTCGATAATTGGCAAAGTTTGACAAATTTACTGAAGAACAACTGAATCATATGGTGCAGAATGGTACACTTAATTCCACACTTTCATGTCCACATGGGTGGTTATTGTGCGAAGTGGACACAAATGGTTCTTGTGATTGTTTTCTTAATTCCATACCTGGGTTTAAATCAAGCAGACCCGACACCTGATATTCTCATTCACAACATTTAGGTATTGTTATCACCTATTCAGTGGGGAAATTGTGTCAACAATTGTTGGAACATTCCACACAGTCTGCAGTGAAACAACATCTTTCTCTCCTGTCCGAAGACATAGACTTATCAGATTTTTTATTAGGCCCTAAATCTGCACATTCTAAAAGATTTATTTATGCTACCTATAATGAAATGTTCCCGAATGGAAGCTGCCTCACATTTAAGGCAAAGTGATCAGGACAATCTGGATAAAGTGCTTGCTGTCGTTGATAATAGTTGTCTTCTCGCATTTATCATTTGAATAACATTGTGTCGTCTGTTATCGATATTACGCAAAGTGAAATGTCAACATTGTATCATGCGCAAAGTCAACTTAGAGCTATCATGCAGTTTAGCTGGACACTTCAAACCCTTAAAAATGGGCACGTATTATGGCGTTATCTGAATCCCAGTAGCTTATTTTTGCCTTTCAATTTAACACGCAAACAACTGATGGCAATGAAAGATGCAACCTTTACAATGCTGCATTTGGAGAAGTTAGAACAACTCCCATTTACCATAACTGAAACATCTTCCACTGTATGGGTAATACACTGTGTAATAAGTTTACCTATTTCGACATTTCAATTCACAGCTTGCATGAAACATTTCCCTGTGGATAGATATGAACCCCTAGGAGACAGCTTTATTCATGAATTATGGTCACTACCTTTTTCCTATCATTGTGAACGTGCCAGCAAGGAGGTATTCCTTACTGCAAAGGAATGCAACTCTTCTGTCAGACACTCACACATTTGCAAAAACGTTACTTTGCACAGCACATGTAATACTTTGGTAGCGAATTCGGCCTGTTTTTTAAAAGGAATACCAGCAGCTGCAATACTTCCACTCATTATTGTCCTTTCAAATAGTAGTTATTTAATGCTTAGCGACCAAGATTGTTGTGGGATGCGTGCAGAAATTCTAATTATATTTTATCGGTTTGTTAAACTGTTACATGTGGAAATAATGTCCAGTTTCCCCCACGCAAGAAGTAGTCGATAGCCCATTGTGGCCTTCCATTCCAACTTTGAAGGCAGACTTTTATAAGCTAAGCAGACTCAAAGCACTATTGTTTTAAAAAGAAGTAGCTCTCACATCGGCCTGTGAGACCTTTGAATTACAGGTTGCCAGGATAAACAGCGAGCTACAGGCACCGTTAAACACAAACCTCCCACTACATTTTGCCAAATTTGTGAAAAACTTTTTAATGCATCGAACACTGCTGGTCTTGCACATCTCTTTAAGATTATAGGCTCCAGCTTAGTCACTTCATTTCAGACTAATTTCGGAGTTAATCCCTCGTTTATTCATTCACTTTTCTCTAGTGTTTTTGGAGGATTTCCACTGCTGTTGTTCCTCATTTATTGCATTTTGGTCCTTTTTTTGCTTCTCAGCAATGGATGTTCCATTTGCAAGCTCCCGGGAACTACAGTGTCGTGAGCGTATGCTTCGATACTTTAGAATCTTGTCGATTCAAGCCCTGGATCTTGATTGCTCACTAACATTCCGACCTGCCTGGTTTACCTGCATGAAACCCATGTTCCACTGCCTTTGGTGCCCCTTTGAATGGGCAATGGATAGTTGCCTGGCTTTGCAGACGCCTGCTGCAATGGACATTGAACTGCTAATGAGTCCCTTAGCGACCCATTTTCAGGACTGCCCCTTGGGTTTGTGGCTTCTGCTCAACCCGAGGTATGAGCCACTGCTTTTTGAGGAGATGTGTCCAACAGCACTTGGATCACTAAACACTGCCTCTACTAACACTGATGCAGGTTACCTGGTAACTATCTCACCATCAGCTGAGATCGAGGATCATGTCTGTTCTCTGAAACTTGTGACTAGGCCTGGGTGGAGTTCGTGGAGTTCTACTCCACGAAACTCTGCGAAGTGCTGCAAAAAAGCAGCCATGCTTCAGGGAGTTCTGCCAGCAGCGGAGTCTATTAAGTCATGCTGCTCGCACTGATTTTAAGCACCAGGAATTTGTCCCATGCTGTAAAATCAGCCCGAGCGGCGCCAGAGGGTGCTGCTGCTTTCAGCTACTCGAGTAGTACGAGGAGTTTTGTGGATCTCCGCAATCTGTGCAAAATTCTTCACCCACCCCTACATGTGACCTGGACTTTGGACCAATCAGCTTCAAAGGAGGCAGACTCCTTTTTGGAATTCCTGGCCTTTGCAATTGCGAGTGGCATCAGAGATTCCTCCGACGCACCATGATTTAATTATTTTTTCCAAATTGACATCTTTGTTTTTTTATATTTTCAATTCATTTTATAAACGTGCTTAGCAGACATACTTTGAGTTTGCTTATCTTATGACTGTGTTCATATTATTCAGCTATTTGTCTTGCTATTACCCTGACCAAAGGGAGGGTGTTATGTGTTTCTTACATGGACCATTGGCGTTTTCCATATGTTAGCCTAATTATGCATGTTGTAGGCCGCTTTTGCTTTGCCTTTGCACACGTTCTCAAATATTACGCTTGTTTTGTACCACATTGTATTTTCACACATAGTTAGTACATGTTTTTGTATTTTGTTCTTTTCCTGGAATTTCATCCCACTAGCACCTAGGCGTAATAGAGGAACCCAGCTGCTATTTTTGAACACACATATTCTGTCATATATCCTGGGACGTGTCATTCTAAAAAACACAGAGCTGAGACTTGCAGACAGAGCAAAGGTCCTGAGATGAGAGTGCTATGTCAGCTGGGATGTAGAGCAACTATCTATGTATGCTAAGCTATGGGGTCCACCACCAAGCCCAGTGATCTATAATCTATAATCACTTAGCTTTCGTAGTGAGGGTGGGTTTAGGCAAATCTGTCAGATAATAAGACAGGCCTTATTACTGTATATGGTCTGCTAATCATGCTAATGGCATTACTGACCTGCACCTATTTTCTAGTTGTGGCGCAAGTATTGCATATTTGAGCATGATAGTTTAAATGAATATTGTAAAATTCCTTTATGTCTCTTTTCTATTTATTGTGGACAAGTACGAGTGAGAGAATGAAAGAGGGTGACCTGCTACCGTGATTCCTCAGGGGGTTGAGAGTGTTGTGTTCTGGGGTGCCAAATCACTTGTCTCTCTGGAAAGGTTAGGAGGGCAAGTGAGGCACCATAACTAGCCGGATTTGGGCCCATAGATACTGATGTGGTATGGTGGCTCAGTCCCTACATGCTGATGTTCTATGGTCCAATGCATAGTTTGGTTCCTGAGCAGAATCCCTGCAACATATTCTCTGGGCAACATTGTGTCGTCTGCTATCGACATCATAGAGAGTGACATGTCCTTTTTGGAACATGGACAATCACAACATAGATCTATTAAGCTACTAAGTTGGACTCTATAGACACTACGTACTAGTTGTGTCCCATGGAAACACCTTAATGCCAGTAGCTTGTTCTCTCCATACTATCTAACTAAAGAATAGACCATTATGGCTAAGAAAGACACAGCATACACTATGTTACACATTGAAAAGCTAGAAAAATTACAATTTACTGTTGCAGATATGCCGAGTGCAGAATGTGTAATACAAAGATTTATTTCTCTGTCAGTTTCAACTTTTCACTTCAAATATTATTTGCAACATCATCAAGTAGGCAGATGATACGAAGCCGTAGGAGAAGGGTTTGTACACATGGTTCCTACCTTTCACTTATCGCTTTAGGAATGGTGTTACTGAGGTTTTTCTTAGCAACATAGACTGCGAGAACATATTAGGCCATTCTTTAGTTTGCAGGGAAATCACTCTCCATGGAGCATGTAATGAGTCCAAGTGAACTTGTCATGTTATCTGAAAGGTTCCCTGTCTGCTATGATTCGTCCAGCATTCAGATTGCTTTCTAATGGGAGTTATTTTAATGTTGAATATTCAAAGCTGCTGTGGGATGAGACCGGGAATACAGTATCTGGTGACAGTTACTGGGGTGGTAACCTGTTGTGCATAAGTACTGTTTCCACCTCCCTGCAGTTAGGAATGCAACAATTTGGCCTTCGATAAAGATTTTGAATGTGAACTTCGATGCTTTAAGCAGTCTGAAAGGCTCATTGTTTGAGAAGGAAGTGGCCTTAACATGTGCACAGGAGATATTTGATCTTCAAGTTGCAAGGACTACCTCTGAGATACAGTCGCTACTTCGCACCAATCTCCCAACCCACTTTGGGAAGTTAGTGCACAACATTTTTAACATTTACAATGCTGCGGGGATAGCGCACTTTTTTTAGTCAATTGGCTCCGAGTTGGTTAGTACCTTCCAGACAGTCTGTGGAGTTATTCCATCTTTCATACACTCCATGCTGGGAAGCATTTTTGGAGGCTTACCGCTTGTCCCTATTTCTAATTGTTGGGACATTGATTTTATTCTATTTGCTCCGCAAAGGATGTTCCGCCACATGGCCAAATAGGGAAGGCACTACAACATGTGCTACTGTGTCATGAAAGAATGATAGTCTTTTGGCGCACCCGTGCTTCAAGAACTTAAAGCCAACTGGTTCTTGTCTTTTCGTACAGCAGCGCGTATTCTGCTGTCAGCTGTGCACTTCTGAGTATGCCCTATATATACTTGGTGATGCAACTGATCCAATCTATGGACATTACGCTATTGGTGGGTCCTCTAAAGACGCATCTGTACAGATGCCCCGCACGATTGCTGTTGCTTCAGAATGCATATTATGAGCCTTCCTGGCATGCTTCAGCTCCTGGTGATGTGAATCCTGTCTCGTCCTCTGCAGATGCACTACTGGCCATCACTCCTTCAGCGACTAGTAAAGGGGGTTGGATTTGAACATATTTGTTCCATGGAACTGGCGAGAGGGGTGCCTACGGAGCAGTCATCTGCAGATGCTGGGAACAGCAATGCTTCATCTATTCCTCTGAACATTTAAACAATCTGGCAGCTTTCAGCAGTAAAGATTTTTGTTTTTATTTGGCTATGTTTTTATTTGCAAAATTGCTTTTAGAAATTAACGATTTTTACTTACCATTTTCTATTACCTTTCTTAACATGCTTTCTACAAGCTTATTAATTTGATCATTTTATTAATGAAGCATAATGTTTGTAGGATTTTAGGTTTTATTTTAAATCTATATTTTTAGCATACATTTTAGGAAGCTTGTACTTGCCTCACATCCAAGGAGTGGGTCCCATGTGGTCACATTAGGCTCGGACAGGATCACCACCATTTTACATCACCATGTTTAAACTTGACATATATTCTTGAATGTTGACACTGGACACACTTTTTGCTTGCATGCTTGTATGGATAATGGTCCATGGAATAACTTTGCTTCCATTTACACTTCTTTGTAGGCACATTATCAGAGCCTTAAACATTCTGTTAGAAAGCTAATGTTTACTCCTCAAAATGATGTTGTTTATTATTGTCGACTCAGCGACAGCTTTGCCAGGGTAGAATCAATAATGGCAGCATGACTAGGACTTTGGCATGGCAACATCGGTGATGTTTATTATACAAACAACATCACTCCTTCATTTAGCTAGAGGAATATTTCGCTGGCACTGTCAGATTGCCCCTTGTCGGAATTCCCACCCAGCTGATCCCTGTTTACCTCCTCTGAGGGGTGAAGCCTAGCTCTCTACCAAGACTGGCTCCTTAATGACACTTACCCACATGCAACGGGGGAGTTAGTTCACCCTACAGGGATTCGGCAGATTCACCCACCCTAGGCACACTAGGATAGGTAGCGCTAGGTAGGAGTACAAAATATAACAGTACTTAAATGCGAGCATATATTCTCTGTAACAACACAATGGTTGAATTGTTTATCTTCTTCACCATTATCAGAATGCTGATTACATTGTACTGTTTCTTTTTATTGATTATTGCAGAGCACATATTTTACACAACAATCATGATGCTTCCATAAACATTGAAACGCCATTTTGTGAATTTCTTGTGTATCTTTTGGGTATGCTTGAGTAACCAAATGAAAAGGTTCTAGATCTGTTACCAGGATTTCTTTGGGGAGTCAGGGTTGTCATGTTCTGAGGTTGCATATTCCAGCTGTTACCATACCTGGTTAGGAGAGTAGATGGTGCACTGTGAGCTAGCAGGACTAAGGCCAACATATCCTGATGGTGTGCGGAGAATCAGTTTTGCACAGTTTGACATTTATGTTGTCCAGCAAATGCACAGTTTTACCGAGGAAGTATTAGCTGTACTACAAGAGAGCTTGTAAATTTGCTAGGGCTATAGATGTGATTTTTAAATTCTTCAAGAAATTCGGCCATAAGCCCATTAAGGAGCTAATGACTTTGTATAAAAGCAAATGTTTTTCTCTGGGAACTTATGGGGCTGGTGTTTGGGGCTACACTTCACCCGGAAGCTCAATCAATTTAGAATACATTATGTGCAGATGGCTGGCTTCCTCCAAGAGTACCGCCAGTCTTATCGTCCATTTGGAACTTGGGCTCCCTTTTCTGGAGGACATAGTTAAAGCCGCACCATTGGTTCTCTGAATTAAGACCTGGCACTCACCCTATATTTACCCGATTCGACATTGAAGATTGCTTGAGACAAGACATGTTCAATGCTCATCCCCTTGTTAGATTATGGTAAGAGGAATTGTTCTGAACTTGGCCTGTCGACTTTTTTTCTCTTGCCTAATGTAATTGATAACAGAACAAAAAATCAGATGAACTTTCTTTTTTTATCAACATTGAGATCAGGCCAGACTCTCTAAATGTTCACCTGTTATGAGCCCCAATGTACCCCAATATAGGCCTAGGTAGCTGCCCGACCTTTTTCCCATATTTGTCCTACCTTGCTCTACATAACGGCTCTGGCGCTGACCTTTTATCTAGTTAGGTGCCGAATAAATGTTGTGAGGTTTTCTTCGAAAACTAGCCTCATTTATTATGCATGATGATTCTTAATATGACATAGCAGGATTACCATCTTCTGTATAATAACTCTGGGCCCGATTCACAAAAGTAATCTGAGACAAAATCCTAACTTACGACTTTCAGTATTCACAAAGGGCATTTAGGAGTAGTAAAGTTAGGAATCCTAACTTTACTACTCCTAAAGGCCCTTTGTGAATACCGAAAGTCGTAAAGTTAGGATTTTGTCTCAGTTAAACTTAAGTTTTGGTAAACTTAAGACCAAAACGTAAGTTTAACTGAGACAAAATCCTTACTTTACGACTTTCGGTATTCACAAAGGGCATTTAGGAGTAGTAAAGTTAGGATTCCTAACTTTACTACTCCTAAATGCCCTTTGTGAATACCAGAAGTTGTAAAGTTGAGATTTTGTCTCAGATTACTTTTGTGAATCGGGCCCTCTGTACAAAAGTCACTGCTATCGTCATCCTTGGACGACAGGCCCACAGTATCATGACACATCTAGGTAGAACCCCTGAGGGTACCTTTCGGGTATATAAGCACCACATCTTCGCTGGGCAAACCAGAGGAGAAGCTTCCATGCTGACACGAGACGCTGAAGTCCCTGCACACAGACATTCCATCACGCAGTGGTCTGACATCCCTTGCGGGGTGTCCAACTCGAGACTAAGATGGGGTCCTTCATTCTCTCCCATCAGGTAATGGGGTTGGCTCTTTCCTAGGGGGATTCTTGGCCTCACACTTACATACATGCTAGGTACATTCAGGTACACTTATTAGGAGTACGCATGATTACTGCCATGTATCTATATGCCTGCATATATTCACTGTTTTAGCACCATGGTAGAATATTACCTTTTATTTACTCTGTTGGTGCTTGTAATCGTACATATCTGTTTCTGTCTTATGGTTGTCACAGCTCACGTATTTTATACTAGAATAATGCTGGTTCAATAAATGCTTATTGAAAACATCCCCACCGTTTATCCTATGCATATCTCTGAGACCAAGTGAGCACGAGTGACTGAGCGAAAAGTACTGTACTGTTTCCACGATCCCTGAGGAATCAGGGTTGTCATGTTCGATAATTGCCAGAAACTATTTGCTCCTTGGTAAGGTTGTAGGGCTTATAGTGGCACTGTGAGCTAGCTGGTCTGCAGGCTAACATATCCTTCGGGGGCGTCTGGAATAATTCTGGACACCGATCCCTTAGTTTATGTTGTCTAAATGCGCAGATACTATATAGATTTATAGGAACTTCACGACACACCTATGAGTACGGTCTGCTGCTACATAGATGTAAAATCTTTTGAAGTGATAGAACCATGCTTATTGTGGATCTTAAACCCTGAACATAGATTTTATTTAACCCATTTTATATTAAGCACTTTGAACTTTTTGGTAGCTTATCCTCAGCGGGGCACTTGGTTCTCCACTTTACCCCATTGTCTTTGTGATAATATCTCCAAGCAAACGTTTGTCCATTTTATGCTCTTTTGTGGTTTTTATGCTCGCCCCAGACAGCACCTTTTATGTCCATTATTGCATTCTTATGGTTTTAGATCACACAATTTAAGCCTGCAGTGTTTACAGCTTTTAGATTCAGAGTGCTGTTGTAAATTATATTCAACAAGCACTCAGAATTAGAAAAGTGGAGAACTCTAACATTTCCTGAGAAAAGTTGAATTTTCTATCCCAGGCTAGAGCCCCTGCCTTTGTTGTAGCTAGCCTTTAAAGTCTTTGTCAAACTGAGTCTTGCCTTGACTGTTACAACATGGTCAGTTTTTTAGAGTCATAAGATTGCATTATGTACCTTGAGATATATATGTATCATTTAATTGTAATTTTATACTGCTTATCTGTTTGCATATACATGTTTGTATCTTTTTATGGCTATCAGCCGAATAAAAGTATTTTACTGACTGAGTAGACCTATTTACTTAACTGGCTAAATTTCTGATTTTTGATACATTGGGAAGAGCCTTAATATGTGGAACCATTACCTCACGAAATTGATGTTCAACACCCCCCTCCCATCCAATAAAAGTGGGCATTCTGATTGAAGGTGACTTTTGGGGTGTTTATAATTCCAGGGTGCCAGGCACCCACAGTATTAGCAGTTTTATTTGACATTTTACATTTTGTTTTACCCATGTTTCATCTTTATTACATTTTTACTTTTTACCTCATTTGCTTTAGAACCTTTAGTACTTTACAGCTTGACAGTGTTTTTGTTTTTCTAGTTGTAGTTCACATACCACACACATTTGTCTCTGAGGGCACCTTGTTGCTTAGGCCAAGTAGCTTGGGTGTGCTAAGATATCACTTTCACTCCCAGACTCGGTGATCTCCACTGACTCCCTCCTTCAACATGCATCAAATTCAAATAATTTTACAATCAACGTACCAACTTTACTGCCTAGTGGAAAATTACTTCTCGGGAATAAAACAGGAAAACAGAAGACATAGCTTCCTTTTTTGCCTCTATGTTATGGGATGATAACCTGCTACCTCATTCTTTGCATTTGTGAAAGATCTCAAAACCTCAAGATCCTCCTCTTCTCCATCCACCAAACCTCCACTTGACCTTTTTCATGCCTGGCCCCTATTATTCACCCTAGCTCCTTCTCAACAATGAGTTCTGTGATATGGCTATATTCTACACATTTTTGTAAATGTCCATCCGTGTTCCTGTATCCTGCATTCCACATCAAGTAATCATCTGCCCAATGTTAAGCACTCTGCTGCCCTCCAGACCTAGGTCTACAAAATGTTATACTAATGAAAGGTCATTTTAAAAAATATCCAAAAGCAAGGGCCATGGGAAGTTTATACTTCATTTGCTAAATTTGAAGGGCTCTTGACAAAATTGTTTTTAGAGTTCATAGTACATTCACAAATTTGGATTTTTATAGGAACGTATTGTATACTACTGAACATAACAGTTTCTATTGATACTGGTTTCATTTGCTTTTCTGAACATGATTGATGCTTATTTTTACATAACTCTTTCTTTCTTTTGGACCAGACTGACAGCTCCCCTCAGCAAATCCAATTAAATTACCTTTATTATGTTATGATGGTGTCAATAAAGGGGCACAACAGAAGTGCCTTTCTGTTGTACCTTAATTGCCAGAAGAAAGGGTGACTACTTCCTGTATCCACTTTGCTGTGTGCACTAACGAACTACATAAAGGGGACAAGTACCTCAAAAGATGGGCCACAGACTGGAAGAAAAAGGCAAATAAAAAACCTTCAAAGATTGGAAAGCCCTTGAGAGAATAGCAGCTGAAGAACAGTAGAAAAGCGGGCACTCAGCCATCCGAGATATGAGTATGAGAGAATTCAGTCCAAGAAGGAGTTTGAAGCTGGAGCTCCGGCAAAAGACAATATGAGAGAGAAAACAAAAGGGACAAGTATAGGCTGATTGGTCACAGAATGTGGCAATAAAAAAATCTCTGGCGCATTTGCATGTTATCCTGTTTTAGGTTTTAAAACTGTAATAACTGATAAAGCCCCACTGAAAGGGAAACAGACCTTGTTAGTGTAAACATATAAGCAATGGGAGAGGAGTTGGCCTAACGGCTAGGGCGGTCGACCTCTAATGTGGGGAACTGGGTTCAAGTCTCGGCAATGACGCTGAACATCCTGTGATTCTGGGCAAATCACTTAATCTCCCCGTGCCTAACAAAAATGAATGCGTGTCCTCATGTATCGTAACTGGTGCTATGTAAAGCGCTCTGAAACCCGATTCGGGTCAAGTTCGCGCTATATAAAACTCTGCAAAAAAAAAAAATGATAAAAACCTGAACAACCACAAATTAAAATGCCATTGAAAAGAAAGGAAAGTGAGAGACAATGAGTCAATGTAACTTTGTGAAACAAGGTATCAGCAAGAAAGGCTGTTCTAAGGTTATTCTGCTTTAGTTTTGGGGTTTATGGGTGTCACTAAACGATTGTTTCTTCTTTTTTTTCATCCACTTTTATGTGCTTCAATTAAAGGTACATGGTTGACAAGCATGTTTTAGGTCTCATATAATTCTTTTACACTGTGTAGAGAATCGGAAAATATTAAATTCAAATTTGTCTTTTGGCAGTGGTTAATTCTTTCACTCATTGGTGAACTGGCTGGGTCATAAGACTGTTGGTCAATATGTGCTATCACATTTATCCACAGACACAGAATGGATCAAACCCTTTGATTCATCATTCCTCTTTTCTAACAAGTCAGTACTGATAGCAGGTCAAATGCCAAACACCGCAGGCTTTAAATATTTAATGCAAGGTGTAGTGACAACTAACTGTGAAAAGAGTGCTGTCACAAAGGACATGGTCATGAAAACATGAAATAAGACTTTCCAACTACTGACAACATTCACAGTTGCAAGGTGTCCCATTGTTATTTTGGGATATCTTCAGATAATCCTGGCTTTTTACCCAACTGGACTTTACTGCTGGGATTTTTGAGCCCATGGTTAACAGCAAAATTTCAAGTCTCAGTTACAATGTGATGTCTGTTAAAAGGCAGGACTGACAAAGTGAGATTTTGCCCTCTGGACATTTTCAGCTATGAATGTTCACACAACAGCAGCACCACCTTAACATAGTCAATCAAAGAGTGCAGAAAAACAGTGGCCAGTATGCTTAAAGCATCAAATTTCAGGTGCCTTAGAATGCAGGGCTACACATTAATCTGGTGTAATTCATAATTTTTAAGATTCCACAAGGTAGTATGCTGTGAATTGGATTGGCTGGGTTGACCACCACTACAATGTCATAATATTTAATAAGGAGTAGGTAAATTGCCCCCAACAGTGTCATGCAATTTGTTTATTAAAACATTTGAATGTAACACTCTTTCTTTTTTATCCATTAATAGTTCTGTAAACCAGACAGCGTTTGAGAGGTAAAGAGCTCTGAGAGGGCAATGAGATGCAAATGTTAGTGAGAGTGCAATCTACAGAATTTCTATGCTTAAACAGTCTAACATAAGTCAATTGAACAAAACCGCCAATGGGAAGACACTACATACACTCCATTACTTCTCCATTAAAATCATTATGTGCTTTATAACAATCGCTGCTAAAAACAACATGTTTTGTAAACATGGGAAACATACAGTAGTTTGCTTATTTTGGGGGTGAGGCAGCTAAATAAATACTGATAAGCACTAATTTCAAAAGATTTGGAAAAAACCAAGAAAACACCACTGAAATTCACAAAAATAAAAACTGAACTCTGGACAACCTAAGCATTTGAGACAGGTCTCAGGCTCCATACAGAGTGGTAAGTCAGGAAAGGAAATAACAGGAACAGAAAGTGGCAAAATAGGTGAATCCACTTTAAAAGATTGGAAAATCATGGCAAAGAGCCAATTGACCAATTCCAGTGGCCATGCACATTACACTACACATCCTGGTTGAGAAGAATAATAGAAAGAGGTCACATTTGGCTCAAGGCTTGACTCAACAATTCATGCTGCCAACAGCACAATGCAGAAAACACTCTCTTTAAACTGACTTGCATTTTTCAAGATGAACATGGAGCACAAGCAGTGATGATGAGAGCACAATCCCCGTACGCAAGCACTCAAAGCCAGGAATTTGGCATCAACATAGATGTCTCTATAAATGTCTCCTGCTGCTCAGCCAAAAAATTATAACACAGACTCCGAACACATCATGATGTCATGCACAATCCAGGTAAGAACATCTAAGGTTCGGTGGCCGCTCATGTACCAGAGTGCCCACTTGGAGACATAACAGACAGATCTACTTCTGCTGAAGAATTATTCATCACAGATCTGTTATTACATGTATGATTCCAAATGGTAGAGCACCAAAAGTGGGTCTACCACCAGCGATTTCATAACTAATGCCAGCCCACATTTCAAAGATGTTTCCCTGTGTGTGGTGGACTATGTGGGATTATGATGGGTTCCATGTAACTACTGGTCAAAAGGGACATCTGTGGAAATGGCATCTGAGTGTCACCTTTCATTGGGTGGCTACTCATATCAATCAATCAATTAATCCATCAGGGGTTTGTAGAGCCTGACTACTCATGCTGCTGGTCCTTCTGGGTGTGGAGGATCATTTGAAGAGCCAGGTCTTGAGGTCCTTTTTGAATTGCGTCAGTGACGTGGATTGCCTGAGGTGGAGGGGTAGGATGTTCCAGGTCTTGGTGGCAAGGTAGGAGAAGGAACTTCCTCCAGTACCGGTCTTCTGGATCCTGGGGATGGAGGCTAGAGCGCAATGGGCAGAATGGAGTTGTCTGGCGGGTACGTGAATGTAAGGCCGTGGTTCAGGTATGCTGGTCCTGTGTTGTGTAGAGCTTTGTAGGCATGTGTGAGGAGCTTGAAGGTGATTCTCTTGTTGACCGGAGCCAGTGAAGTTGTTGGAGGTGTTGCGTGATGTGGCTGTGGTGGGGGATATCGAGGACCAGTATGGCGGCAGCGTTTTAGACGTTCTGTAGTTTCTTGAGTTGTTTCTGGGTGACGCCGGCGTACAGTGCGTTGCCGTAGTTGAGTCTGCTGGTGATGAGTGCGTGGGTGACAGTCTTTCTGGATTATGTGGGGATCCATCTGAAGGTCTTTCAAAGCAGGTGGAGAGTGTAGAAGCAGGCTGAGGAGACTGAGTTGATTTGGCGGTTCATTGAGAGCGATGAGTCCAGTGTGATGCCAAGATTGCGGGTGTGGTCTGAAGGGGTGGGAGGGAGTCCCAGATCGGCTGGCCACCAGAAGTCATCCCAGGCTGAAGGGTTGGGACCCAGGATGAGTACTTCGGTCTTGTCCGGGTAGAGCCTGAGGCAGCTGTGTTGCATCCAGGTGGCGACGGCCTTCATTCCGCTGTGGAAGTTGGTTCTGGTGGTTGTGGGTTCGTTGGTGAGGGAGAGGATTATCTGGGTGTCGTCAGCGTAGGAGACGATGTTGAGACTGAAGCTTCTGACGATGTCTGCTAGGGGGGCCATGTAGACGTTGAAGAGGGTGGGGCTCATTCCCCTAGGCATCAGGTCCAATTGTAGGGTGTGCTTGGTGGTGGAGTGAGCCTATCCTCACACTAAAGGAAGGCCTTTTGTCTTGTAACCGATGTCCCTTCATCTGAGCATATCGGATTTCATGGATTGCTGATAACAAACCTTTTGCTGTAGTTTCGGTCGACTATTCTTCAGTGCGTTTATTTATTATGATATCTAGGCTTGATGCTTATATTTCTACCCATTACTGAATCATTAAAAAAATTGTATTTTTTAGCTGTATGTTCTTGGAGTGTGGACTACTATTTTTAAAGTTGATGCAGGAAAGGTCTGGTGCTGAAACATTTTTATGAGTCGGTGTGCTGCCATCAATATTACATCACTGAACTCATTGGGTGGAGCGGGCTGGTTTCATGCTCCAGCAGGGACTGGGAGCCTGTGCCCCTGAGCCCTGCTGATATCTCCAAGCAACAGCCTGGAGATATCCAAGTGCGCATTTCAGTTTGCCCGTCTTAAAACGGCCGGCCAAACCGACAAGCACGCTTGCAGTGCCCAATGCCTACCACCCCTCCTGCTGCTTATCGCCCAGCCCTCAAGATTTGGATGCCGCTCCGTCTCCTACAAGTAAAATAAAATGATAATAAGCAGTTTTAATAATGGATTTATTATAATTTTGTTTTACATATTTTGATCTGCTGGTTCCAGCCGTGCGGTGACTGTCGTCTGCCCCTGCAGGCACTTTCAGACACTAGGGGGATCTGACACAGAGAGGAACACATTCGGCAAGGAGGGGTGTTGGGTGACAGCAGACAATTGTAGAAACAAACAATGATAGCCATCATGAGCCAAAACGTGGTTAGACAGAGAAACAGGGAGACACAACTCTGGAAAACAACAGGGGGCGCTGGAAGTTTATTGATTGGTAATATAATCTCCATGTCTTCAACACTGCCAATATAACATGATTGTACCAGATTACAAGTACTTCGTATCCAGAGATACTGTATAGTACAGCACAATAAAAATCTTAATACGTATACTGGCCTTCTGGGTACATGGACAGGTTGAATGACAAGACCCCGTTCCCCAACCGAGGGTCATAAACCCCTCAAATTGCTATGAGGTAATCAAAGACAGCAATAGTGCTAAGAGCCAGTGTAAAAAATACATGTCATACTATATATATACACAAAGAAATCTTGTATATAACATACCATGGCATTTATATGTATGCACAAGTGTACCAACACTCTACAAGTGATTTTGTGCTCCCGAGCCATTGCTGGAGATGTCGGGGTATTTTGTTTTATTAATCACGGTATGTTTGTACCCCAACGCCTGTCGATGTTGGACATTCTCCCTCTGTTTAAGTTATAATTTAAAATGTGTACATTCACTGGAGTAGTCTGGTGATCTCATAACTTGCCTAATCGCTTGCTAGTGTGATCTTTTTTGTATTCTTAAAAGCAGCATCAACAAGACCAGCTTTTACCAACAGAAAACGTTAAGCATTTGTTATTGCGGAAACATCTAACTCTCTTGAGTAAATAACATATATAACTATTGTTAAAATCAATGCAATAATACAAAATCAAGCATTTTAAAAATTTAAAATAAATATTCATTTTGGGGTATTGAACCACTGCTTCTTTGTAGTCGAGGCAAGCATTGACCTTTAAGAGTCTTAGAATTGCAAAGTTATACTTTGCTGCAAGGGACTTCCGAAGCCACAGATCATCTGAACAAAGCCTGCTGACTTTGAAATGAGAGCTCAAGATCACTGCGTGTTATGTTATCAAAGTCTTTCTTGGCAGTGAAACAGACATGTCCTCTTCACTTAGGCTGACTGGAGGTTTCTTTTAACAACTGTCCTTTCTCAAGACATCAAATACCTTGACACTGAGGAGGAGTAATTCCTTATTTAAAGAAGCCCCATATTTTTTGGACCCAGCCAAATTTCCTTAGGAATGTATTTCTTAGAAGACTCATTATTGTACGGGAATTGATAAATATAAACTTTATTAAACCGTGCATGAGTAAATCAGGGGTACATGTCAAGTGAATATTCTTCTTTAAGGAGGAATACTATGAAAGTGGTTGTAATTTCAATACGGATTTTAGGTGTATCCTAAATAGAAGTGTGCAAATTTGCAAAGGTATATAGAAGACTTCACAACTTTGTATATTTTGAGACGCTTTGTGCTGCAAGACATCCGTTTGAAAACTGTAACTTTTGCAAGCATTAGTGTTGCCATTAGCCATATAAAGCATGAAGCAATAGTTCAGCAGAGATAGCCTTTGTTAAAAACAGTTACAGACGTACTACAATTGACTGAGAAAAAAATCTTCTGGCCGAGGTCTTAGAGAAAATCATCAACAGGTGCCTCATTGAATACCTAAACGGCCATTTACTCCTCAACACCACTCAGTCAGGTTTCAGACCCATCCATAGCATTTAAACTGCCCTCATCGCTGCCATGGAAGGAGGAGATATGGCAGCCCTCATCATCCTGGACCGCTCAATAGCCTTTGACGTGGTCACCCACCCACCCAATCCTCATCCAACGCCTTCATCACACTGGACTCACTTCGATGTATCTGCACCTTCCTGACTGGAAGTACCCAGTGAGTCAGCCTAGCACAGTTCACCTTGGATGCCCATAACTTAATCTGTGAAGTTCTGCAAAAATCCTCACTGAGCCCTACCCTCTTCAACAAATAAATGATTCCTGAAGCCAGCATCATCCGCTCTCCTAACATCAATGCCCCTCCTACGCCGACGACACACACCTCATTCTGACCCTCAAGGATAAGATGCCACGTACCTGGATCAAGGTCAATGCTTGCATGACTGAAATCGCCCAGTGGATGAAGACCAACCATCTGAAAATGAACACCAACAAGATAGTGAACTTCGCGATGAGCACTTCGCTGTTCTCCTGGTGGCCAACAGAGCCAGGACTGACACCCATCCCCACCATCTACATTAAGAACCACAGAATCGTCACCGTCCATACACTGAAGAGGCTGAGGAAGATTTTCAAATGTTCCCAATCAACACTCGGAAAACCACCATGCACTCCTTCATCAAAAGCAAGCTGGACTATGGGAACACCCTCTATGGCGGGATTAACAAAAAACTCACCGGAAGGCTGCAGACCATTCAGAACTCAGCAGCAATATTCACTCTTAACTTGCCATGTTGCACTCACATCACACCACACCTGAAGGAGCTCCCAATGCACAAACAAGCACAATTCAAACTCCTTAGCCACACTTTCGAGGCACTACATAACATTGGCCCAGCATACCTCAACAATCCCATCTGCTTTCACAAAACTTCAAGACACATCTGCTCGTCCGGTCTCATATTTGCATACATTCTAGGCATACAGAAAACCAGATCCGGTTGTCCCTTCTCCTACATTGCTCCTAAAGTGTGGAACAACTTGCTGCTCCACATAAGTACAAGAAGCTGAAGACTTGGCTTTTCGAGTAGTCCCACTAGCCCCTAGATTTTGCTAGTTGGGAATTTTCAATTTAAGCTATTCTAAATAATTACATTTTTAATGTAAAATTAAGTTATTAATACAGTAACATTCTATATTGTTCTACATTAAAATATGTATACAATAAAGTAACATTAATATTTAACATTTTTTTTTTTTTACAATTTTATTAAAATATTTATACATTTTTATACTTTCGCCTATGAATGAATGAAATTAAATTTCTATAGCGCGTTACTACCCTGAGGCCTCGTAGCGCTTAGGACAGGACGGGCAGAATCACGGCAGGTATACTATACCATAGGGCGATCTTCAGCCAGATTTTAGAGTATCCGCTAAGTGTGCATAACATCAAATACAGTAAGAAAGCCACTACCAGTAGCAACCTTATGGTCGCATATAACGTTTTTATTGACTCCACCCCTTATTTCAGGTGGCGGGGACATGTAAGTCTACACTTTTGAGTAACCTTAAACTTGTAAATGGTGAATGGCCAAAAGTAGTAAAGTTACTTAAAAGTGTAAGAGTAAATGTATTTGTAAAAAGTCCTATCACATAGATTTATCTTTATGGATAGGCCCCAGGGTGTGTGTATGTGCCATTGTACTCTTGTATGCCTGAATTTGAAGATGTAAAATAAATTTCTAGCTGTGTAAAATTTGGTGTATGCAGATTTACATGAGTCAATAAATGTGCCACTAATTTCGATTGACTTTACATTCCAAAATTTTAAAGCAGCTAAGTCTCAGAAAACCATGAAGGAGGTTTACCTCTCGAATGCCTGAATTGTTCATTGAGGGTATCAAGCCTAGTGTGCTTCTTATCACTTGAAAATCTGTAAGCTGAGCTGACTTCCATGACAGAGAGTTAGTTATTTAAACTGATAAATGACTGTGGGGCAAGTATTTGCTAGATTCCCTGAGGGTAGAACAAATTGTGGGGCATAATTCTTTTCTTGAATTGTTTCAGTCACAATTGGCCCAAAGACATATTGACTGAATTATACAATTATATTTTATCATTTGTTGGTCTCAGATGTAAATGGGAGGGTGCCGATGCTGATGTTTCCTCTGCTCAACACTGTCTACTCTCGGTTTTTTGCTGGTTGGCGCAGGCCCAGCTAAAATGCAATGAAGAGAAATCCGAAATACTTTTGTATGGGAAATTTCCTTCCAATTTTAGAGAGCTATTGTGGCCCCCAGGGTTTCCACTGCCGTGCTTGTTGGGTGCTGCCGCTAAAAACCTGGGCGTATGGTTTGAGGAAAATTTAACCTTTGCCACCCATATCAAGAAGCTGGCGGGGTCCTGCTTTGGGATTTTAAAATCTTTGAGGAAGTTTCTCCCTCTGCTCCCAATGGCAGCTAGGGAAACCGTGGTCCGGGCTCTGATTTTGTCTCGCCTGGACTACGCTAATGCTCTGTATGTAGGGACCCCCAGCTATCTGCTGAACAAGCTTCAGGTGGTGCAGAATGCGGTGGCCCGCCTCTTACTGCATCTTCCCAGGAGGAGTAGCGTTCGCCTCCATCTGTGCTCCTTGCACTGGCTTCCGATGGAGGCGCGGATCAAATTTAAAGTCTTGTCAATTGCCCATAATGCCCTTTATGGCCGGGGACCTAGTTACCTGCAAAAGAGGTTCTCTTTCTATGCGCCGACAAGACAGTTGCGCTCCTCTTCTCAATTATTGGTCCAGGTTCCACGTTTTTCTCGGCAAAGGCTGGGTGGTTGTTCCCTTGTTTGTAAGGCGGCCCTAGGCTGGAATACATTGCCTTTGGCTCTGCGCAGCATTTCAGATTCCCGCATCTTCAAAAAAAAGTTGAAAACCTTCTTGTTTTAAGCTCGGATTCATGATCCGCTCAGGTGACCGCGCCTGGACACTCTCTGGAGTAGCCGAGCGCGTTACAAATGTATATAACATAACATAACATAACATAGAAACTCAAAGCTATGCAGTTTCCTTTTGAAATAGGCAAATGGCTGCTCCTTCATTTAATTTAATGTCTACTCTGTTTCATTTTTTAACGCCTAATTTTAAAACTTGCACTGATGTATAACTCATCATAAATCAGGCAGCTTAAACACTAACAAAAACGTTCTATTTTGATTGCCTTCAAGCTGATTTCTATATGCCCAGTAGATTCATAGCACCTCTGACAAGTCTCATTACAGTATCAACCGCCATATCACTATGCAATCTTACCATAACAGCTGCCTCTAAAGATCATACTAGAATCTTCACCTATCTCACAGAATGTGCCTGCACTAGGAGACATGCTGCTGGAGAAGACAGCTTTAGAATCTTTCAGTTTCCTGTACAGAAGGCTGATGTTGTATATGAAAAGTTTCTTATATTTGCTGCTTCAATTTCCTGAAAAAAATGAGTCCTCGAAAACATTCCAGTCCACGTGTTGCTATTATATATGTAACGTTTTCCCAGACTGTCAAAATTGTGTAGACTTTGACAGTTTTCAATTTGTTTTAATACCACGACCCTCATTGTTTTATCTAATTTACAATGTTATTTAAAATAGGGTTCAATTAATTATCTTTGAATGTAGCAGTTAATAAGGCATAACAAAAGACATTTTTAGAAAAAATAAATATATTTGTAAACAATTTTTATAATTTCCTTATATTTAAGTCACAATGAAAACTATTTTGAAGCCAGTGCACATTCATGCAGGGAGATGCTCCTACTGAATAGAAGAAGTCAGACAAAGTAAAAATAAATGTCCAAACAGCAATTCCTTGGGAGGGACTCACTACCCATTAGAATGCAAATCTATTCATTTTAAATATGATATTAGACTGTAAATAACTTCATGCACCAATAAAAAATCTACTCACATATATTTAAATGGAAGAATAAAAACCTTCAATATCTACCCAAATATTACTATTTTAAAATTAGGGTGGATTTAAGTGACAGAGAAGATGGACAGCCTTAGTAAACAGAAGCAGGAAGGGCGATGCTGGGCTTAAATAGGAATCTCTCTTTTGTAACTACTTTTAGCCCATATATAAATATATATTGTGTCCCAAATTACTAGGAACCCATTCTTCCCTTGACATTTTTTTAACCAGTTAGTTTTGTTTCCTCGTAAACTCCTCAATACCAATTTACTTAAGCCTGCTCCACAGGAAAGTTTTAAATTCAACAGCTGTTTTTCCAAAAGAAATCCCACCCAAGAGTGCCTCACTGTTGTCTTTAACACATAGGTGTCGATTCTGATTTCGGCCGGAAAATGTACTACCCGACACGGACCCGTCATTTTTTCCGACCGAACCGTACACACGCCTTACAAATAGCCGAGTACGATGCGAAGCTTGAAAGTTACGACCGACTCGGCCTGAAAATATATTATACGTCCAAGTCAGCAGGAAAGGAGGCTCACGCGATAGACTCGTACGTGCAAAAATCGAGATAGCCAAGCGTCAACCTACAGACACGTACGCCAACGACTCCATGTAGCCAAGCATCAACACGACCCGACCGACTCGTACGCAAACGATGCCACATAGCCAAGCATCAACACGACCCGACAGACTCGGACGCGAACGATGCCACATAGCAAAGCATCAACACGACCCGACCGACTCGTACGCGAACGATGCCACATAGCCAAGCATCAACACGACCCAACAGACTCGGACGCCAACGATGCCACATAGCCAAGCATCAACACGACCTGACCGACTCATACGCGAACGATGCCACATAGCCAAGCATCAACACGACCCGACAGACTCGGACGCGAACGATGTCACATAGCCCAGTATGAATGGAACAGACTCGTCCTAAACAAATTACTCAAGAACAAGCATCAAGTGCTGTCAAAACGAATTACAAAATGAAAAATAAAAAAAAACAATAGAAACAGAAACAAGACTACCAAAAAACGCATTGTCATCTCCAAAAAACACATTTTCAAATAACAAGACACACCCACAACACAACCAATATAAGGGAGCCAAAAGCTCCCAACACCATTTGCTACTTCGACAGACATGCAAGCACACCACACCACTAGACAGACAACCCATCTAGCTACCACAAACACACACATCCCATCCACCAAACAGCATCCACACAACTAGCACCAAAGAAACACACCTCCACTCACACACACTCACCCTCACCTTCACACACACACACATCTCCACCAACACCCATCACCATGCCCCCAAAGAAGAATCCACAGTTCTTAGCTGCTGAGTTGGAAGTGATGATAGATGAAATCATCCGAGTTGAGCCACAGTTATTTGGCAGCTTGGCCCAACAGACCTCCCAGTCCCAGAGAACCAAGATGTGGGAGAGGATTGTCAACAAGGTGAATACCCATTCACCTACCTTGCGCACAAAGGAGGATATCCAGAACCGGTATTATGACGTTCACAGGAGGGTAAAGAGGCTCATTGCCAGAGAACATGCCCTGAGCACCAAGACTGGCGGTGGACATCATAAACCGGTGCATTTCACCAGTTGGGAGGTGAAGGTGCGGGACCTCCTCCCACAGGAGGCCATAACTGGACTAGCTGGAATCCCTGAACCTGGTGAGTACATGTACAAATAGTCCAAATTCGCCCCAAATACACAGCCACAGACACCACAGCAACACATCTTCAATGTAACTATGTGCACACTGTCATGGAACCCTGGAACATGCTGGCCCATTTGTCCTTGGTGGGAGGAGGAGTGGAAGCAATGACTACTGCCACCAGCACACACTAGTCCCCCCCCAGTTCCACAAGAACACACCTGTGACTATGCTGTCCCTGAGAGTGAATGCAAATGACCTGTCAAGATGGCTGACACTGGCCTCGGTGTGGGGAACACAAGGCCCTGTAGGCAGTCCTGTACAGCATGACTGCAGGCACCACTGTCAGACATCTTGAATGTAACTTTGTACACACTGTCATGGAACCCTGGAACATGCTGGCCCATTTGTCCTTGGTGGGAGGAGGAGTGGAAGCAATGACTACTGCCACCAGAACACACTAGTCCCCCCCAGTCCCACAAGAACACACCTGTCACTGTGCTGTCCCTGAGAGTGAATGCAAATGCCCTGTCAAGATGGCTGACACTGGCCACGGTGTGGGGAACACAAGGCCCTGTAGGCAGTCCTGTGCAGCATGACTGCAGGCACCACTGTCAGACATCTTGAATGTAACTTTGTACACACTGTCATGGAACCCTGGAACATGCTGGCCCATTTGTCCTTGGTGGGAGGAGGAGTGGAAGCAATGACTACTGCCACCAGCACACACTAGTCCCCCCCCAGTCCCACAAGAACACACCTGTCACTATGCTGTCCCTGAGAGTGAATGCAAATGCCCTGTCAAGATGGCTGACACTGGCCACGGTGTGGGGAACACAAGGCCCTGTAGGCAGTCCTGTACAGCATGACTGCAGGCACCACTGTCAGGCATCTTGAATGTAACTTTGTACACACTGTCATGGAACCCTGGAACATGCTGGCCCATTTGTCCTTGGTGGGAGGAGGAGTGGAAGCAATGACTACTGCCACCAGCACACACTAGTCCCCCCCCCCCAGTCCCACAAGAACACACCTGTCACTATGCTGTCCCTGAGAGTGAATGCAAATGCCCTGTCAAGATGGCTACACAGGGCCACCCTGTACAAAATCTGGAAATATCTACTGCCAGTTCTTGGCCTACTCACACAACTACAGTAGATGTGAGGTCTAATGCAAGACGGCTGATACTCTTGCGTTGTGTCATGTGCACAAGGCATTGTTGTGTGTAGCATTGCAATTCAACATCAGTCAGCGGTCTCAGCATCCTTCAAAAATACCACCCTCACTCTCATTGCTCCTCTGACAATGATGAGTAAGGTGGTCTGTTAGCCATTGGAAAGTGGGCTAGAAGTCAACATAGCCTAACTCAAGCACTAAACACACTGTACCTCACAGCTCTGACCATGAAAAGGCAAAAGACCATCCCTGGGAAAGATCTCTCTGTCTATGGAGAACAAGTAGAATGTACATGAAGTGATCATGTGCAAAAGTATGCAGCAAACAATAGCACCACATCAAGATAGACACATATGTGCAAAGTGAGGAAAAATATGAACATAAATATGACTACTCACATTGCATACGTTCACAAACAATGCAAACAATACACACGCATAACAACCACCATGTTGGGACATAGCAGAACAGCACAATGCGAAACCTCACACAAACTTGCTGTAGTCTCTGCGCAGGAGTACAAACTTGGATTATTCACCATTACAAGTCCAGTGTGGGCAACATTAGGGAATGTCAGATCATACTATTATCGCATAATACAACTACTCATGTCAGTTACTCCCCTACTGCATGCCAATGTAATTAGTTGTGTTTCAAGCCCTGCCATGTAACAATGCATTTGTCAGAAGAAACGCGTTGCTATTGCATACGAGGTTACACATGTGAATGTCATTGATTGCTCACATCAACACATACATCCAAGCAAAAACATCTAATGATGACACATATTCAGGAGAGTGAGTTTGCATGTCACACCAGCAATGTAACTGTGAGAAACTCGACAAAGGCAAGCACAGATGCCCCATTCCTGCCAAACATAAGATTAGTTACAGTATGTATGTCATAGTGAAAACACTGATGTGTGAAATAACAACACACCTGGATCATGCACAGTGTGACACTTGCCAAACAACTAATAAGAACAGTCAAGGATTTAAATACATGCACATTGATGCACAGAGCTGGACATGCTCAGTAAACCACATGTCTCCAAAATAACAATGTCCAATTACATAAAAGCTCAGTGTCTGTGACGATTGATGAGTAGAAATAAGAAGGAAACGCAACATTATCCACAAGATCTTCACATTTGGCTGGGCATGACAACATTACATCTGAAAATACACAACTAACATTGTGTCTCTCTACTACCCACAGGCACTCCAGAACAGAGGACATCATCTGTAGAAGATTCAGAGTCCACCAGCAGCTCCAGCACATCGTCGGACACTGAGACCTCCAGTGTGGATGACTCTCACACCTCCTCGGGCGATGGGAACCAACCTGGCACCTCCGGTGTGGGTCAGCATACAGCACCAGTACGATCAGCAGCCCCAGCGACCACTCCTGCAACGTCCAGTAACATCCAGACACCCCGGATCCCCACGGACACACCCAGACAACAAAACCCTGGGAGCACAGCAAGACAGCCCAATCTGGATTTGGCAGGAAATACCAGCCCTGTCAACAATGAAGGAGGACAGGAGCTGTCAGTGCGGGCTACGCCAGGCAATGTCCGTGCGGGTAGGGAAAGGAGTGGTGTGAGGGTGCGTGGTGGGAGGACATGTCCCACAGCTGGTGTCGGACAACAAGCTGACCCCGAGTTACAACGCATTTTCGATGTATATCGCGAATGCACTGGAGACTTTGGCCAGGTTGTCGGGATCCTCAGGGACATGAAACATCAGCAGGCTGCACATTTCGACCGGATGGACAACCATATGAACTGTGTGGACCAACACATGGACCGGGTGGACCAACACATGGACCATATGGAGTCCAACTGGTCAAAAATAGACAATCTCACGGTGGTGCATAGGGACATACTTACATGCCTACGCCAGATAACCACCAACATTACCACACCTCCCAGTGTGGACTCCACGCCTGTTGCCTCTACATCGGCAACTGCCACAGGGAGGGATGAGGAGTCTGGCGTAGAGTCCCCTCTGCCGCTGCAGCCTGATACTGAGGGTCCACCCCCAACAAAGAAGAGGAGGGGCCGTCCAAGGAAGGATGGCAAGTGAGAGACTGATGGACATGCATCCCCCCTGGAACCAAATAAATGCTCTGGATATCCTCCACTGTGTGCAAATCATTCACTTTGTTGACAGTCCCTGGACTCTCCCACATGGGATGGAGCATGTAAGTTGGACTAAATGCCAAATGGACTGTGGATCTCGCTCAGAAGGATTTTCATCTGACAACACTTCTGTGAGACGGCATACATAGAGGACAGTCCCTTACCTGATCCTCCGGACTACCATACCAGAGACACTCCGCTCTTTCCCCGATGCCCAGTCGAACAGAGAGCTACGCCGTCAGGGCTAACCCCGCCCCCTTGTCATTTGTTCTTACAGGAACCAATCCCGACGCGGGGATCGGCGGTAGGAGGCGGAATTAACCCCGGAAACGGTACCTCAGGACCGCCAAATAGAGGAAGGAAAAGCGAAGGTGCGTCGTCGACTGGAGAGGAGGAAGAACCGGAGAGCCAGGACCGAGAAGAGAAGAGGAGCCGAGCGGACGAAACAGATGAGACCGAACGAGAAGAAGAGTGGAGCGAGGAGTGGTGGAGTCCACCGGAGGATTCTGGAGAGCGGCCGCAACTCAGGAGAGTTGCGGCAGAGCCGGTGAGTCTCAAAGAGAGAGAGAAAGGGAACACGGGAATACGGGAGGCGGGATGTGGTTCTATACCAGGGGTGGGCTAGGGAGGGTTGGGGTGTACAGCACGAAACACGCACAAGTCCTGAAGTACCCTTAAAACCTCACCTCCCTACACAGACCCCTTTCTTCATGCCCCCCCTTTAGTTCCTTAAATAACCTTCTGTAACGGTCACGGTAAACCCTTTGGTCACGTCTTGTCCTGTTTTCCTTATCACCGACTGGGTGTGGTGACGGATAGCTTAAGTCTCTAAATTAGACTAGAGGACAACAGCTGATGACTCCTTTTGTGTCTCCCCTATGTATGAGCCTCCGGAGAGTCTCCCCAGCTTCAGATGCCAACCTAGGAAGAGACCCACCCATCGTAGAGGCCATAGAAAGTGAACCAGAACGAGAGGAACAGCCTACCAAGAAAAAGGATCCCAGTCACGCTATACCATCGAGTTCGCCTGTTGTCCTCAATAAAACCCCTACAATTGCACACTACATCCAGCCTCCGCATCTGTGTATCCGGCCTGCACTCCCCACACGACCACAGGTGGTGTCAGAAGTGGGATCCGCCAGAGATATGGAGGCTGCAATCAGAAAGATGGCCGACAGCCAAGAGAGCCTGGGAAAGGCCATGGAGAGATTCCTCACCGTCGTGGAAGAAGACCGCGACTGAATGCAGCAAACCCTCAGTGGTCAGAGCCAATCCCATGAGACCGCCCTAGGTAAACTCACCGACGCCCTCGGTCAACAAAGAGGGAGTACTGCTCTCCCCTCCCTTGTTCTACAGAAATACGTGAGCGGAGAAGATCCCGATTACTTTTTCAGTAACTTTGAGAGAATGGCCCTAGCTGCCTCGTGGCCCGCCGACAAGTGGGGACAATACCTAAGTCCTTTGCTCTCTGGTGACCTTCAAGCTGCCTACCAAGCTGCAAACATACATGGCACCACCCCGTATGCCGATATAAAACAGTGCGTTCTCGAACGATTGGGGATAGACGACGAAACATACCGTATACGTTTACGACAACTGAAAGAAGGACCCCAGGAAACGCCAAGGGCACTATGTTTTCGAGTAAAAGACTTAGCCGACCGATGGTTAAAGCCCTCCACTTCAACGAAAGAGGAAATTATGACCAAAGTGTATTTGGAGCAGTATTTATCCTCCCTGCATCCGCCCATTCAGAGATGGGTGCGACAACATGCCCACCTTACTTTGGAAACCGCTGTGGAGATTGCAACAGCTTTCAATCGAGCCCATGAGATCCAGAAGGGACGTGAAGAGAGTCCCTGGAGAGCTGGAAACATCGGGACACACCCCCCACCCCGACCCTCAGTACAGCGAAAACCAGAACCTGTTACCATCGTACCCGGACCGTCCCTGTTTCGAGCTCCGGGGCCCGGGCCCCAGTGCTATGCCTGTGGAGGGCTAGGACATATCGCGCGGTTCTGTCCTCAAAAGGAGGAACCGATGGAGGTGGGATTCACCCGTAATTATTACTGTGCACAACAAGGGAAAACAGTACCTCCTTATCGCTGCAAGGTGTTAGTAAATGGACAACCGTTGACTGCCCTAGCTGACACCGGCTGTCTTCAGAGCGTGCTAAGACCCCAGGATCTTAACCACGTGCCCGGAACAGTTGATGGGACCGTGGCCATACAGTGCGTTCATGGCGATACAAAACAATATCCTACAACCCGGGTTCGCATACAACATCCAACCGATCCGGGTTCTTCCCTTAAAGTGGGTCTCATCTCCCGCTTACCAGAACAAGTCATCCTAGGAAACGACTATCCACAGTTGACCGATCTCGTCAAAGGATCTGCTCCTGAACCAACGGACTGGTGGAATGAAGCACCCTTTGCCCAAGAGAGGGAACACGAATGGCCCCATTCCAAGGTGAGGAAGAGCCGAAACCAGAGGAGAAAAGAAAAAGGAAAAATCCACGCAGTCTATCCGGTATGCATCGAAGAACATCCCTGGGAGACTGACAGGGATTTCCACGCCACCCAAAGAGAAGACCCCGTTCTACAGGAGGCCTGGAATAAAGCCTTAGGAAATGAAGATCCTCTGCAAGTAGGTCCCTATTTCTATAAGAAAAACGGACTGTTGTATCGAAAAAGTAGCCCTACCCAGCCCTCACAGCTACTGATTCCTGGACCTTTTCGCGAGAAAGTGTTGTACCTTGCTCACAGTCATTTATTGGGGGTCACTTCAGTGACGAGAAAACCGAGCAAGCCATCCTTGAAAAGTTTTACTGGCCAGGAATCTATCAACAAGTGCGAGCCTATTGTAGAAAGTGTCCGATATGCCAGAAGAATAGCAGATATAAACCCTCCCGGGTTCCCCTACAACCACTGCCCATTATTGATGAACCCTTCCATAGAATAGGGATGGACATAATAGGACCATTACTACCGTCCCGAAGTGGGTGCCGCTACGTACTCGTCCTTGTGGACTATGCCACCCGCTTCCCTGAGGCAATCCCTTTACGACGACCTGACACCCCTAACATAGCCAAGGCCATGATAACAGTGTTTTCACGTGTAGGTTTCCCCAAAGAGGTACTTACGGATCAGGGGACCCCCTTTATCTCAAAGCTAATGAAGCAGGGCTGTAATCAGTTGGGCATCAAACAAATACGTACAGCAGCATACCATCCGCAAACGGATGGATTAGTGGAACGTTATAACTCCACTCTTAAGACGACTCTAAAGAAACTCCTGTCTTTAGAAACACGGAGGTGGGAAGACATGCTGCCCCTTGCTTTATTCGCCATACGGTGTAAGGTCCAAAAGAGCACGGGTTATTCCCCCTTTGAACTCCTGTATGGACACCAACCCCGTTCCTTTTTAGACATGGCCAAAGAAACATGGGAGGCAGAACCGAACCAGACAAAACCCTTAGTAGAATATGTTGACAACCTTAAAACGCATTTGGCTCAGATCCGCACAATAGTCAGACAGAATCTGGAAGACGCCCAGAAGGCACAGAAAAAACAATATGATAAGGGAACAAAAGAGAGGAGCTTCGCTATAGGAGACCCAGTGTTACTAATGATGTCCTCCTCGGACCATAAATTGTTGGGCCAGTGGCAGGGTCCCTACAACATACTTGATAAGATTACCCCAGTAACCTACAGGGTAGAACTAGATCCGACCAGGGGCACCTCACAAATATTTCACGTGAACCTCTTAAAGAAATGGGTGGGACCCCTTCCCGTCCTGCTCGGTGGAGCCGTAGAGTCCGTTCCTCTGATGGAGCAGTGCATCGATCAAGAGTTGCCCGTATCTCAGAGAAAAACCCTACTAAACACTCTCGGTCCCCTACAGGAGACCTTCTCCCTACTCCCGGGGAGGACAACCCTGATCGAACACTCCATAGAAACCCAACCGGGTAAGAAAGTGCGGCTTCGTCCCTACCGAATACCTGAAGCACGTAGGGCCACGATCCGAGACGAAATAAAACAGATGTTACAGATGGGGATAATCGAAACCTCGAAGAGTGACTGGAACTCACCCATTGTGTTGGTACCGAAACCTGATGGTTCGGTCCGCTTTTGTATTGATTTCCGCGAAGTCAACAAAATCTCTGACTTTGATGCCTACCATCTCCCAAAGGTAGATGAAATGGTCGAACGCATAGGGAGCGCCAAGTACATCAGTACCCTGGACTTATGTAAAGGGTACTGGCAGATACCTTTACGGGCACAAGACAGAGAGAAAACAGCCTTCTCCACCCCTGACGGGTTATATCAGTTCACCGTGTTGCCTTTTGGATTACACAGTGCCCCAGCGACCTTTCAGAGAGCCATGAACCTGGTCTTGCAGCCCCATGAGAAATATGCCGGGGCCTACCTCGACGACATCATTATCTACAGCGAGACCTGGGAAGAACACCTTGTTCATCTCTATAGAGTCATTCATGCCTTAGGCCGCTGTAACCTAAAGGTAAACCCGTCCAAAAGCCGCTTAGCCGCTCAGTCGGTTAAATATTTGGGTTTTCTTCTGGGTGAGGGACTCATTCGGCCCCAAAGTAGCAAAGTTGAAGCCATTACCCAAGTACCATTTCCCCAGACAAAACGAGGGGGCCTATTAGCAATAACCAGCGATAATTATCGCTAAGCGCAGTTAGCGCTAGGATAATTATCGCCGGCTATCGCAGGTTTCTATCGCGGAGATAGCGTGCTATCAGCAACGCTTATCTCCAAAGCGATAGAAACCCTGGAGAACAGTGTGAATATCGCTTGAAAACAAGCGATATTCACACTGTGACCAGTGTTAGCTTGGCGATAGGGCGAGGGGATTTAGCCATGTAATCCACCTCCCATTGGATTACATGGCTAAGTCAGGTTTAGACCAGGCGTTAACAAACCAGCGCTAAACGTGTTTAGCGCTGGTTCGTTAATCACCTCCCGTGCCTCGCTAATAGGCGATAGCGACCTTAGCGACTGTTTCCAGTCGCTTTTAGGTTGGGAACGCCTACTTTGCATGCCATTAGCGATAAATATCGCTGGCATGCAAAGCGGCACCCAACCCGGTCGCTATCGCTTAGAAGCTGTCGCTAACAGCAGTTAGCGACAGCTTGCTAATAGAGCGTTTGAATTATCGCCGCTTTAGCGGGAAAAGTCCCGCTAAAGCGGCGATAGAGCCCTTGATAATATGCCCCGAGATCTTCGTGCATTTTTAGGCCTCTTAGGCTATTATAGGAGATTTGTTCCCAATTTTTCCCAAACCGCGGCCCCTCTCACAGACCTATTACAGAAAAACATAAAGACAGAAACCTTGTTAAGACAACCTAGCCCTAGGTTAATCCAAGCCTTTGAGACCCTAAAAGCAGCACTCACTACTGACACTGTTCTCACCAGCCCAGATTACACACTCCCCTTCATATTGCAAACAGATGCATCGGACCAAGGTTTGGGGCCGTCCTGTCCCAATGTAATGCCAGAGGGGAGGAGAAGCCGATCCTCTACATCAGTAGAAAATTATATCCAAGAGAAAAAATTATGCAGTTATTGAGAAAGAGGCCCTCGCTATAAAGTGGGCGATTGACTCCCTACGCTATTATCTAGAGGGTCGGGAGTTCACTCTGTTTACAGATCATGCCCCGTTGGAGTGGCTAGCCCGCAATAAAGGACATAACGAAAGGGTTCTACGGTGGTTTCTGTCCCTACAACCCTATAAGTTCCTCACAAAACACCGGAAGGGGACTGAACAATCAAATGTAGACTTCTTGTCACGGTACCCTATGGACCCAACCCCTACAAGAAGGGCAGCTAGGGAAAGGGGATGTGAGACGGCATACATAGAGGACAGTCCCTTACCTGATCCTCCAGACTACCATACCAGAGACACTCCGCTCTTTCCCCGATGCCCAGTCGAACAGAGAGCTACGCCGTCAGGGCTAACCCCGCCCCCTTGTCATGTGTTCTTACAGGAACCAATCCCGATGCGGGGATCGGCGGTAGGAGGCGGAATTAACCCCGGAAACGGTACCTCAGGACCGCCAAATAGAGGAAGGAAAAGCGAAGGTGCGTCGTCGACTGGAGAGGAGGAAGAAGAACCGGAGAGCCAGGACCGAGAAGAGAAGAGGAGCCGAGTGGACGAAACAGACGAGACCGAACGAGAAGAAGAGTGGAGCGAGGAGTGGTGGAGTCCACCGGAGGATGCTGGAGAGCGGCCGCAACTCAGGAGAGTTGCGGCAGAGCCGGTGAGTCTCAAAGAGAGAGAGAAAGGGAACACGGGAATACGGGAGGCGGGAGGTGGTTCTATACCAGGGGTGGGATAGGGAGGGTTGGGGTGTACAGCACGAAACACGCACAAGTCCTGAAGTACCCTTAAAACCTCACCTCCCTACACAGACCCCTTTCTTCATGCCCCCCCCTTTAGTTCCTTAAATAACCTTCTGTAGCGGTCACGGTAAACCCTTTGGTCACGTCTTGTCCTGTTTTCCTTATCACCGACTGGGTGTGGTGACGGATAGCTTAAGTCTCTAAATTAGACTAGAGGACAACAGCTGACGACTCCTTTTTGTGTCTCCCCTATGTATGAGCCTCCGGAGAGTCTCCCCAGCTTCAGATGCCAACCTAGGAAGAGACCCACCCATCGTAGAGGCCATAGAAAGTGAACCAGAACGAGAGGAACAGCCTACCAAGAAAAAGGATCCCAGTCACGCTATACCATCGAGTTCGCCTGTTGTCCTCAATAAAACCCCTACAATTGCACACTACATCCAGCCTCCGCGTCTGTGTATCCGGCCTGCACTCCCCACATGACCACAACTTCCAACTCCTCTATGAACTGTGGATGATAAATTTGGGAATGCAATCACCTTTACCTGTCAGATTTTGTCACATGCACATTAATAAATTCATATTCACACAAACCCTGTGCCATCTGTGAATTGTACACTGTACCCACTTATTAGCTCATGATCTGTATCACCTGGCACTGTCTCATACTGAGGTGCATGAGTTCTGTGGTAGTGATTCTTCTCATACAGAAGTATGCACGGCAAAATAGGCCGTTGTCGAAGGATGGCTGGACATTAGTTTCACATCAGAACACACAATCCAATGACCTACTACCTCTGGTGTTTCATCATCTCAACAAAATATATGCAGAAGACACCCAAAGATTCTACCACCCAGTAGCCAGCACCAACAACATCTCTGAAGCAAGGTAGCAATGCACACATTCACGCTCACTCACCCATGCTTGTCCACACAATCAGGAATCAGAGTGTGTGTAATGTTCAATAATTCACGTCTGAGAAATAAACAATCTCTGACCTACAATGCAGCATACGAGCTAGCCCCTGCAGCAGTAAACATGATTCCCAAACAACATACAATTCCATAATCAAACATAATAGTACAGGTGAAATGTGTTCACAACCTCAGTGTGGAAAGCACCACCCTCCCAGTGATGGTGACAGATTCTACAAACCATTGAAGAACTCTGTGGCAATACGGGTCAACCGCTCACCTCAGACAGTAGGAGTACTGGTCACAGCATATGCACAGCAAAGCGCTGGTGCGTATATGTAGATCTTCCATCTGTGTAGATTATTGCCCTGTGCGTCAATGTAATGCAATTATTCCACTTTTGTGTAACAAAGTGTAGCATTTCATGGCGAAACTATCCGTGCTGACTAGATCTACCATTACAAAGAGTCCTGTTTTTCAGCCTTGTGGCGCAGCGCTTCAACAGTACCAAAATGATCTCATGTGGACTCAAAGGCATCTTGCACAACAATCACAGAAAGAATGTGTGCTAAAATGTCACACACAAAGCTATTATGTCAGCTTGGCTCTGGTAACTTTAGCATAATACAGCATGATCCTAGGGACCAGCTTACAATTCATCTACCGCCTCATGAAGAAATGTCACATGACACATACCAGAAATAGCCACACAAGGTCAGCACAACACACATAGCACATGCAACATTAAACATTGCACACACTTGACCCTGCTAGGTAGGTCGCTCCCCCTCCACACAGCACCGCCTGTGTGTCCTTGCCCCAGCTGCCGCTGCTGAGGAAGATCGAGGCCCTCCTCCACCCGCAGGCCACCACCTGCGCCTCATCCCTGGTGGCCAGTGGTAGGCCGTAGCTTTGTACCTCATTGCTTGCCTTTATTGTTTGCCTTTATTGTATCCTTGTTTGCCTTTATTGTTTGCCTTCTGTTCCCCTCGTTGCCCCCTTTACTGTGAGCCCGTTTTGCCTTCTGTTCCCCTTGTTGCCCCCATTACTGTGAGCCCGTTTTGCCTTCTGTTCCCCTCGTTGCCCCTTTACTGTGAGCCCGTTTTGCCTTCTGTTCCCCTCGTTGCCCCCATTACTGTGAGCCCGTTTTGCCTTCTGTTCCTCGTTGCCCCCATTACTGTGAGCACGTTTTGCCTTCTGTTCCCCTCGTTGCCCCCATTACTGTGAGCCCATTTTGCCTTCTGTTCCCCTCGTTGCCCCTGTAATTCTGTGCCCATTTTTTGCCTTCTGTTCCCTTCGTCGCCCCTGTAATTCTGTGCCCATTTTTTGCCTTCTGTTCCCTTTGTCGCCCCTCACAGCTCCCGCCGCTGCATCCCCTGCGGCCCCGCCCCCCTTACCGCCCATTCGCTGCCCCTGCCCTGCCTCCCGCCTCCCAGCTGCTCCTCCCTCCCACCTCCCCATATATGGCGGCCGCTGCGCGGTGAGGAGAGCGTCCCTTGACCCTGCTAGGTAGGTCGCTCCCCCTCTGCACAGCACCGCCTGTGTGTCCCTGCCCCAGCTGCCGCTGCTGAGGAAGATCGAGGCCCTCCTCCACCCGCAGGCCACCACCTGCGCCTCATCCCTGGTGGCCAGTGGTAGGCCGTAGGTTTGTACCTCATTGCTTGCCTTTATTGTTTGCCTTTATTGTATCCTTGTTTGCCTTTATTGTTTGCCTTCTGTTCCCCTCGTTGCCCCCTTTACTGTGAGCCCGTTTTGCCTTCTGTTCCCCTCGTTGCCCCCATTACTGTGAACCCGTTTTGCCTTCTGTTCCCCTTGTTGCCCCCTTTACTGTGAGCCCGTTTTGCCTTCTGTTCCCCTCGTTGCCCCCATTACTGTGAGCCCGTTTTGCCTTCTGTTCCCCTCGTTGCCCCCATTACTGTGAGCCCGTTTTGCCTTCTGTTCCCCTCGTTGCCCCCATTACTGTGAGCCCGTTTTGCCTTCTGTTCCTCTCGTTGCCCCTGTAATTCTGTGCCCATTTTTTGCCTTCTGTTCCCTTCGTCGCCCCTGTAATTCTGTGCCCATTTTTTGCCTTCTGTTCCCTTCGTCGCCCCTCACAGCTCCCGCTCCAGCCGCTGCGTCCCCTGCGGCCCCGCCCCCCTGACCGCCCATTCGCTGCCCCTGCCCTGCCTCCCACCTCCCAGCTGCTCCTCCCTCCCCATATATGGCGGCCGCACCGAAGGCGCGCCTAAGGCAAGCCCGTCTGCGCATGTCCGCGCCTGGACCGCACCCAGCACCAGAACCCCTGGTCCCCGCGCCCGCCACGACGCCCGGCTCCGCTACGACTCCAGCACCCTCCACGCACTCAACACCGGACGACGATCGCGCACCTGCTTCCTGGCCGCCCCGAAGCGCACCCAAGGACCCTTCTCCTGCCGGAACTGCAGCTTCACCAGCACCCAGCCCGCCAACCCGCCGACCAGGAACAAACCCAACCACCTCAGTTGCATTCTTCTCAACACCCGCTCCGCCCGCAAACACGCCGTTGAACTCTGGGACCTACTCGACTCAACCTCCCCTGACGTCGCATTCCTGATGGAGACCTGGCTGAACCCCTCCTCGGCACCCGACATCGCCATTGCCATCCCGGAAGGCTACAAGATCTCCCGCAGGGACCGCACCAACGGAGTAGGAGGAGGAATAGCCATCGTCCACAGGAACACTCTCACAGTCTCGACCAACAACGATGACACCCTCAGCACCGCCGAACACCTGCACTTCTAGATCCACACCGACCCCAACACCACCCTCAGAGGAACCCTCGTCTACAGACCCCCCCGGACCCCGACCACAGTTCAGCGACTCCATCGCCAACTTCGTCAGCCCTCACGCCCTCGCCTCCACGGACTACATCCTCCTCAGGGACCTGAACTTCCACCTCGAGAACAACAACAACACCAACTCTACCACCCTGATGACAACCTCGCCAACCTCGGACTTAGACAACTTGTCACATCTCCCACCCACTCCGCCGGCCATACGCTTGACCCTATCTTCTCCGCAAGCTCCCACGTCACCTTCAGTCACACCACCGAACTCCACTGGACCGACCATCGCTGCATCCACTTCACCTTCCAGAAAGCCACCACGCACCACCGCACCCAACAGATGCTTCGCCGCTGCTGGAGCAAAGTCACCGAAGACCAGCTAACCACCACCCTAGCCCGGCGCCCTCCCGCCGACCCCATCGACCCCGACACCGCCGCCCGCAACCTCAGACAGTGGATCGACGACTGCGCCAACACCCTCGCCCTGCTCAAGAAACCCTCCAACAGCCACACCAGCAAGAAAGCCAGCTGGTTCACTGAAGACCTCCGGGCCTCCAAGCAAACCTGCCGAAAGCTGGAGAAGAACTGGCACCGCGAACAAACACCGGACAGCTACACAGCCCACAAGAACGCCCGCAGACACCATCACCTCATCAGATCCGCCAAAAGGGCCTCCTTCAAAGACCGCCTAGACAACAACGCACACAACAGCAAAGAGCTCTTCAACATCGTGAAGGAACTCTCCAACCCCAGCTCCAACACCAACGACATCCCACCTTCGCAAGACCTGTGCAACTTGCTGGCCACCTTCTTCCATCGCAAGATCGCTGACATCCACGACAGCTTCAACACCACGATCGCCCCGACAACCACTGAGATCTCCTCCCCCACGACCAACATCCGCACCAACCGCCTGCTCTCCTGGACCAACATAAACGACGACGACACCATCAAGATCATGAACACCATCCACTCCGGATCTCCGTCAGACCCATGCCCACACCACATCTTCAACAAAGCCAGCACCACCATCGCACCCCATCTCCGGAAAGCGATCAACATCTCCTTCGAGACAGCAACCTTCCCGGAAAGCTGGAAGCACGCCGAGATCAACGCCTTACTCAAGAAACCCAAGGCGGACCCCAAGGACCTCAAGAACTTCCGGCCCACCTCCCTGCTCCCGTTCCCGGCGAAGGTCATCGAGAAGACCGTCAACAAACAACTGACCCGCTACCTCGAGGAGAACAGCATCCTGGACCCGTCCCAGTCCGGGTTTCGCAGCAACCACAGCACCGAAACTGCCCTCATCGCCGCCACCGATGACATCAGGATCCTGCTAGACAACGGAGAGACCGCGGCCCTCATCCTCCTGGACCTGTCAGCCGCCTTCGACACGGTATGCCACCACACACTACGCACACGCCTCCATGACGCCGGAATCCAAGAGAAGGCCCTGGACTGGACCACCTCCTTCCTCTCCGGCAGAACACAGAGCGTCCGCCTCCCCCCCTTCCGCTCCGAGGCCACCGAGATCATCTGCGGCGTACCCCAGGGCTCATCCCTCAGCCCAACGCTGTTCAACATCTACATGGCACCACTCGCCCACGTCGCCCGACTGCACGACCTCAACATCATCTCTTACGCTGATGACACCCAGCTGATTCTCTCCCTCACCAAAGACCCCCACACCGTCAAAACCAACCTCCACGAAGGAATGGAGGAGGAACAGCCGACTGAAGCTGAACTCTGACAAGACAGAGGTCCTCATCCTCGGTTCCACCCCCTCGGCCTGGGACGACTCCTGGTGGCCGACCGCACTGGGAACAGCTCCAACACCCACCGACCACGCACGCAACCTAGGAGTCATCCTTGACTCCACCCTCTCCATGACTAAGCAGGTCAACGCCGTCTCTTCCTCCTGCTTCAACACCCTCCGCATGCTCCGCAAGATCTACAAGTGGATCCCCACCGAAACGAGAAGAACGGTCACCCAGGCCCTCGTCAGCAGCAGGCTGGACTACGGAAACGCCCTCTACGCTGGAGCCTCGGCCAAACTCCTGAAGCGGCTGCAACGCATCCAGAACGCCTCTGCACGCCTGATCCTCGACATCCCTCGCCGCAGCCACATCACCCCTCACCTGAGAGACCTGCACTGGCTCCCCGTCAACAAGAGGATAACCTTCAAGCTCCTCACCCACGCACACAAGGCTCTCCACAACACCGGACCTACGTACCTCAACAGACGACTCAGCCTCTACACCCCCACCCGCCAGCTTCGCTCCGCCGACCTCGCCCTCGCCACAATCCCCCGCATCCGAAGAGCGACCTCCGGCGGCAGATCCTTCTCCCACCTCGCCGCCAAAACCTGGAACACCCTCCCCATCCACCTACGGCAGACCCAAGACCTGCTGACCTTCAGAAGACTCCTCAAGACCTGGCTCTTTGAGCAGTAGCAGGACCCCTCCCCCCCCCAGCGCCTTGAGACCCTCACGGGTATGTAGTGCGCTCTACAAATGCTATGATTGATTGATTGATTGATTGATTGTCAAATTAAATCCATTGAACCGCACAAACAAAGACCATTGTCTAATGAAATGAACACCATGGCAGAAAAACATGATATGAACGGTTGTAGCATATGTTTGCAACGGAGAAGGCAAACATCAATGTGTGTAACAGGTTTATTACACAGGCAGAAGTTCTGCTCAACACAAAAGCAAACTGATTACAGTTCCAAGTATCCAAATAAAACAAAGAAAAGACAAATCTGACCAAATAGATTGGCTGTCAGAGAGTACTGGTCCAAATTGAAAATCCATTATGGAACAGAGTGGTGTGTACCCACACAACAGCCAAAGGAGCCTGTGAAGGAGAGACATAGTACAGTCTTAATCACAACCTGCCATGATGACATATCCAATCATTGACTCACTATTGTCCATTGTAAATTCTGACCAATTGCTAGGGTTGAATACAACAATGTAGTGGAGACCATCATAACTTAACATACACTGTACAATGGCAAGGAGCCTGTGAATTAGCTGACCCACACACATATCACAACATATTGTCCGACTTACACACATCACGCTTAGGAAAGGCATCATCAGACATACATGCATACTTACACTCAAGCAAAGAAGTTGTCAATGAGCAGTCTCCTGACATCCACCTCCTCTTCCTCTTCCTCCTCCTCCTCACTGGCAACGTTCCCCAGGCCTGGATCCTCCCATGAGGGAGGACGTTGGTCCCTGTCATCCTGAATGAGTGGTAGCTTATTCCTCACAGCCTTGTTGTGAAGCATGCAGCACACTATGATGATTTTGCACACCTTCTCCGGGGAATATTGAAGGGCACCTCCTGTCCGGTCAAGGCAGCGGAATCTGGTCTTCAGCAGCCCAAATGTGCGCTCAATCACACGTCTGGTCCGGCCATGTGCCCCATTGTAACGGACATCAGCAGGTGTGACCGGGTTCCTGAGTGGTGTCAGCAACCAGGGCATGTTTGGTTATCCAGAGTCTCCTGAAATTATCAAATATGAAGGATCAGTTGAGCAACAACAGGGTACAACCTGACAGACAATGATCACACAACTGACAACTTGACTCATCAACAAGCCAGGCACGCCCATTCATGAACTGGGACATCAGCTGGGGGATCCGACTCATCCTCATTATGTATGCATTGTGTGCAGATCCCGGGAAACGCACACATACATGGGAGATGATCTGGTCCGCCAGACATACCACAAGGGCATTGATTGAATGAAAGTGTTTACGATTCCTGTAAACCTGTTCATGGGCTCGTGGTGCAACCAAACCCACATGTGTCCCATCAATCGATCCAATCACATGTGGCATGTGTCCCAGGGCATAAAAGTCATCCTTAATGGCACGGAACTGTGGTGGTGTGGGGAAATGTATGTACAGGTCGAGGAACCCCAACATGGCCTCATACACGTCCCGGAGCACTCGACTGAACATCGTCTGGGACATCCCACCAGCATCAGACACAGTAAACTGGAACGAACCTGTGGCAAAAAATGTAGTGCCGCCATCACCTTCACCTTGGGGGTCAGGGCAAAGGGATATGTGCGTCCAGGTAGCAAGTGTGGTGACATCTGGTCTGTCAATTCCAAAATTAATGCCCTTGTGAACCTGTATTTCCTCATGCACTCACGCTCCACCATGGTTTCAAGATCCGGGAAGGGTCTGTGGACATTTGGTGCCCTGAGGAACACATGACAAAGTATGTACACATATTACTATATGAATTATACTTCAATTAATACAGTATCAACAGATTGCGTGGCACTTACAATGATGACACAGTGAAGTCAGATGTCTGAGGTTGACCTAATCCAGAAATTACAGCAATGTGAGCATGAACATACACACAATTATTAAGGTATTACCAAATATTCCTGTGTATTACTGTGACTACTCACTGTTCTCTGACACTGTCCATGTGATCAATTGTAACATGCACAACACACACACAATTAAGTATCAGCCATAGGTTCTTATGTCAAATTGCACATGCATTGAATGTACACAGACATGGACAAGGTATTCCGACCTAGCAACAACACTACATACAGACTGTTGTATTCCTCTTAGGGTATCCATAAACGGGCTTTCCAGTATCATGTCCTTATATAGGCACAATTCGCCCTGACCTTATATAGGCATAAAATCCCAGCCCTTATTTAGGCATTAAACCATGCACTCCAAATACAGGCATGGTCTCTGACATCCGTCCACCCTAACGTCACAACGAGTTCATGAAGAACAGACCCTTAGGCTGCGGGAGTTTCCCTAGTCCAGGACTATTGATTTCTTCAAGGACTCATACATTATGCATGAACCATTATTCCTTAGGGGGTTCATTCATGACGTCTTTCGCTGTCCAACTCACGTCAATACTAACATTCTTAGGTGCTCTCAGGTATAAATATACCTTCCCTAGCCCCTGTAAACCAGAGGAGACCTCTACTTCAGAGGAGCCCGTTTCCCGGCCTGACGCACTGAGAGGACGCTGCCTTCCCTGCACGCAGAGACCCCAGCTTCCAGCTTCCAGTGATCTGACTTCCCTTGCGGGGTGTTGGAGTTCGAGTCTGGCAAAGAGATTCCTACCTCTCTCATTCTTCAGGTATGGAGCTGACTAGAACCTAGAGGGACTCTTGGCATACTAGGCATACTAGACTTAACATACTCTTAGTATACCATAGTAAGGAATACTTCACCTACTTCTTCCCTCTTCCTACACCTAGGTCAGGTTAGGTACATTGAGGTAGAATTAGCTTAGCAACGCATCGTATGAGTACTCGCATTTTTAGTCTGTGTTATTTATGTAAATGCATATGTACTAAAAGATAATGCTATCGCAGTATTATTTATTTCTACTGCTCACCCTGTACATTATTTATCTCGCATACTGTCTTGTGATCGTAACAGCACATTTTACTTACACCAGAAACAAGACTGTTCAATAAATCCTTTATTGAAACGCCCGTCTATTTGTTTCTGTGTAACTTGGAGAAAACTAAGCATGCACGACTGAGCTGAGTGAAATAGTTATCTATTGTTTCCACGACTCTGGGACACGTTCTGATCCTAAAGGGAAACACAGTGGTCATGTTTTGCGGCTGCCAGAAACTACTCCCTTCTTGTTGTCAAGGAGTTTCTAGTGGCCTCTGAGCTAGCTGGCACAAGTAATTAAGTTTAATATACTCGATAGGGACATACTGACCTTAGTCCTATGTCAAACCTATAGGATATATTATTCCAATGCGCAGAGCCTATTAGGGAAATAGGAGCTACACTACATGGCGCCCAACGGTTTGGTAAGGCAGTAATTCAACGTTAGATACTGAGTAACTCAGCCGTGCTTTTTCTTCTCAAGACCCCTACCCATATACTCCAAAAGACGTCTGGAGTGGGCAGGGTTAGGTATCCACCACGGCTACATAGGGCAGTACCCTATATATTGGCTGTTTGGTTTGCTCAACGTTGAAGGATACAGTGTTCCAAAATATTGTGCACCTTATCTTTGTTTCCTTGAAACTTGTTCTACATTTTACAAAAAAACTAAAATGCCTGACTTTGACAATGAAGCCGGAGACGGTGTAGCTGCGGCTGATCCAGCCCAAGCAGCAGTTTTTAACATTACCGGTTTAAATGAAACCGAGGAGGGTGTTATAGACATCCATCAAAACTTAAGAAGAGCCATCACTCTAAAACTTATAAAACATGGCCTACCGCCAAGAGGAGGTAGAGCAGTTTTCGTGATAGAGGCACATGAATCCTTTCAGACAGAGGTATTCTATTCATGGGTAATATTTCCTGAATCCAATTCAGTAACACACATGTTTCACTTCTACAAAGAAGATGAACCACCAGAGGAATACATTCCTTTCGAGGATATAGAAATTCCATTAACATACCAAGAGCATCAGCTCTGGTTTAAAGGCGCCCTAAAACATCACAAAAACATTACCAGGCTCGGTCCACTAGGTAGACCAGGAGCAACATGGCCGATTTTAGCCGGCTACACACCTCATCCAGACATTGAAGAGATGTCAGATGAGGAGTTACTTACTCAACTCACAGAGTTAATAAAAATTTACAGACAATTGGTCCAATATGTCATGCGGACTTTTACAGTCCGACCACCATTGACATATCCAAATCCAACTCCCCAACAGGGGAATACACTAAAAATTACACCACAGACTCTATACGCAGTCATGGGTAAAATGCCCACAAAACGTGAGCAAATTCCATTTTGGATAGCTTAAAAAATTACTCAAATCGAAGCAGTATTTCCAAATACTAGCCCGCATGAGAAGCACAGAATCCTAACAATTAGTTTACCGATGGGGATCACACCACAACTGGAAGACTGCACCACTTGGGGCTCAGTCTTTGCTGCCATCTATACTAAAACACATGGCATTCCGTCAATTGCGGTAATACCTGAAGTCCTAATACAAATTCAAAATGAATATGGGGCAGAGCCTGCTCTAAATTTTGGTATGAAGTTACTGAAAAATTTCGACCAGGTCTCAACAATAATATTATCTAATATTAAAGGGGAGGCAGCAGCAGTGGCGATCCGCCAAAAATTGAGGGAATTCGATGTTACAGAACATCAAACTGAGCTACCCAGAATAATTGAACAATCTTATGCAGAATTAGGCAGAGATAGTTTGGGTGGAAGACCAGTGAAGCCGAAACTATCTGAAAGTCCTGAGAAGGACTCAATAAAACAAACTCCTACATCTTCTAAAAAGAAGTGGGAGTCTACTAAACAAAAATCAAACGAGAAACGTTCTCAATCCTGAGGTAGATCTCCTCAAAAGGAGCCCTCTGAAAGGAGGTATATCTTCAGGAATAGGGATAATTTGAGAAAACCTGATAGGTATCAAGATACTGATACACGTTCCTCTCGTCCCTTTCAGATCTCATCACAGACTTCGGAAAGAAGAGGACGATCAGAACATAAAGAAGAACGCGTGAAATCGAAAGACGACAAGCACGCTCCAAAAAATAAAACAAAACCTCAATTCTCCAAAAATAAGGTAGCAGGTCTGAAGATCAGACATGCCGAGAATACTGAGAACACAACTCAAGAACGGAGAATGGGCTCAGACAATGCTGGACAGTGCAGCAGAAGTCACAATAGTTCGCCAGACCGTGAAGGAACTTCTGGAGATAGTGGACTTGAATGAGTACATCACAGTAGAGACTGTAGACACCAGGGTTAGTACTCCACAAAAGTTATTTGAAAAAACACTCCGGATGGAGGGAGACAAACCCAGACAGGTGAAAGCACTTTTTTCAAAGGGCTATGACATACTTCTAGCAGAAAAGGACTGGCCACCACAATTTGTCAGGGAGTGCCCACACGGCGAGGACATTATTATGCCTGCCTTCTCCAACCACATTCCAATTCACCTAAAATATACATATGCCAGGAAATGGGCAGTAGCCCAGGCCCCAGCATTATATAAAAATCATGTAGGATGGGATGAGGACTCACCTCACCATAAAATACATCTGAAACATGAACCAACTGCACAACGGCAGTACCCAATAAAGCAAGAAGCTAAAAAACAGGTCAGGGAGATCTTAGATCAACTTGAATACCAAGGGGTGATTGAAACATGCACCTCCTCAATGAACAATCCTTTGTTTCCTGTCTCCAAACCAGACAATACATATCGTCTAGTTTTGGATTACAGACACCTAAACACTTGTTCTAAAACTTTTGCAGTGCAAAATGCACATAGCACAGCATTAATGAATAACATTGTGCGTAAAAATATAAAACCACATTAGACATCTCAAATGGTTTCTTTTGTCAAAACATAGCACCTGAAAGCAGGTACTTAACAGCATTCTCCATAATGGGGACGCAGCGTCACTTTTGTCGACTCCCACAAGGGTTCAAAAACAGCCCAGGTTTATTCTCAGCGAGGGTAACGGAGTTATTACAAATTTATGACAATGAGGCATTGTCCTATGTCAATGACATATATCTGACAGACGATGACCTGGAAAAACACTTGAACAGGGTGAGCACCATTATACTGGGTTTCGCCTCTGAGGGCTATAAGTTCAACTTTAAAAAGTCCAGGATTGCCCATCTCAATGTCCTATTTCTAGGATATGAGCTTTCAAGTGAAGGCAAGAGCTTGCCAGCTAACTTTTTCGAAAAGTGTGCGCTGCTCCAACCTCCAAAAACGCTAAAAAACTTACAATCCATCCTGGGTTTCCTAAATTTTGGAAGAACATACATACTAAATTATGCAGAAAGGGTTAAACCTATCTACGCCTTAATCAAACCTGATTTTTCGATCAGAAACTGGACACAAGAACACACAGAAATCTTGCGTTCACTCCAGGCTAACATGTTAGCAACAAATCACTTACAAACACTTGTAAGTCAACGTAATTTGGTGATCCGAATAATTTTGGGTCAATGTGGATTCACCTACTTAACCTTCAATGAGGGTGACAAAATCCCATTTGCATACAAATCCCATTTGTACACACAAGCGGAAATGCGCTTCAGTTCTACTGAAAAAATTCTGACAGCAGTTCAAACCGCTGTAGCAAAAGAAAGAGCCTTAGTCCAAGGGAAACGCATTATTGTCCTAACCCCAGTACCGGCTTTAGAAGCGGTCACAAAAGCAAGCATTCCAAATGCTAAAGCATTACATCCAAGATGGATACAATGGGTTAATTCTCTTGCTGCAACAGATGTTGAATATGTTTTTGATCAAGATTTAAAAACACAAGCATTCCTATAATATGAACAAGAATGTCCTCTGCCTACTGAAATTCTGCCTCTCGAACAGTACGAATTTATAATTTACACTGACGGATCCGCACAACCCGCAATAGGGGGTAAGCAAGCTTACAGTGCAGCGTGTGCTATCGTTAAAGGTCGCATGCGAGATGGCATCTTCAGACCTATGGTCACAAAAACACAATCTCTAGGGGATTGTACAGCTCAGCGAGCTGAACTACAAGCATTCAAACTGGCACTTGAAAGTACAGATCGAGAATTCCCCACACTAATAGTGTGCGACTCCTTTACTGTGTTCAGTCGTATAATGAATATATACAAAACTGGCTTGAAAATGGTTTCAAAGATGCAAAAGGTGGCACAATAAAGCATAAATTGCTTTGGGAACAAGTAGTTCAGTTGAAAAACGAACTACCAAAGGCTCACGTGATACACACACTGAGTCATCAACGTGATGGCGTTCATGTTGCAGGGAATTCATTGGCTGACGAAGCCGCAAAGGGGGCTGTGCAGACGGCTTCCGTAGCTGCGATCACTCGTTCAAAAACAAAAATAGACGGTGAGATAATGTTGGCTGTCAATGCTTCAAGCAAAGGCAGCAGTGCAGCGTTACCAAAAAGTTTCCACTCAAGTACTCTTATGTAATTGATGCGAACAACGTTCCTTTTGCTCGAATCCCTGGAGTGGGGGATAGGGTAATTCCAAACATGGAACGTAGAGCAGCCTTGATTTATGAAACACATTTGGGGGAGGGTCTGTCACATCAAGGGATCTCTAAAACAATTTTGACGTTAAAAGAGATGTACTGGTGGCCTGGAATGAATACAGAAATTCACATATTCATCAACAACTGCTTAGACTGTAAATTACAGCGAGAGAGCCACCAAACACCATGCTGCGAATGCGGCAACCCAGTACAGACACCATTGTTAGACAGCATTAGACTATCTACGCGCCTGCGTCCTACTGGACAAGGGCATTCCCACAAATACTGAATCTAGGTTCCTATGGTTATGGCCTCAGCGCTCGGCTGACGCTCGAACTGTTATAAAAGATTTGCGAGTCTTTATCGGCACATACGCAATAGGCACGCTACATTCTGACCAGGGTCCTGCGTTTAGCTCTCGGGCTTACAAAGAAGCCATGGCCGGTCTGGGCGTTGCATTGCGGTACTCCTCTCCATTCCATCTTGAGGGAAATTCGGTTGTGGAAAGGAAAAACCGGGACATAAAGCAGTCTATAACAGCTAGGGTATTAGGTTCGGGTGATGGGTGGGTCAAACACCTTAGTGGGGTACAGCGCTCATTGAACAACCTGCCAAGAAGTTCTCTAGGGGGGGGTCACTCCATATGAGATCCTATTTAGGACAAGAATGTGGGTACCAGACCTTGAACACGTAGGCACAGTGGTGGAAAATAAACCCTTTGATATCAAAGATCGTTTGGCTGTTTTACAGGACTTAAACAAGTTAAGAACGAAACAAAGCAACATATTCCTACAGTCAACCACCACTGGGGATCAACCGGCTGTCCCAGCAAGGCCTGTCTGGATTCCAAAAGTTGGGGATCTAGTCAGAGAACAAATTGCGGTCAAGAAGGAATTTGGACCTTCTTACAGACAACCAGTACCTGTCCTAGCAGTTCAAGGAAAAAGAACAGTACTTCTGCCGCCCCTTGCTGGAAGAAAGGAGAAAAGATTTGTGTCTATCGACCTCATCAAACCACAATATGTGGCCAATACTAAATAGTAGGCCTCGTGGACTCCGACCTAGTAGCAGACACACTCCTCTCGCTACTATCCAAGAGGTTCAGACTGAAAGACTGATAACTATCGAGAATTCAGCTGTAACAGATGGAGGACTAAGCAACAACGCTATGGAACTCATCCCTCTTGAACACCAAGTAACAGTTCATCCAAATACACCTGTCTACACCAACGTAACAAGTGATGAACTGGTTCCAGTGATTTCTACAAATCCTGATGCAATTCCAACAATTGACAGAACTGCTTCTGGCTATTTCATTAACTTTGATACGTTCTCAGAAGATCCGAGTGAACCTGAAACGACGCCAGTGTCATTGAAATTCAAGCAGCAAGTACAAGACTTTGCTTCAATTTATGAAAAAGACTTATTTGGTTTCTCCATGGATTGAACTCTGGATTACATCTGGACTTTTTGTTTTCCTGCTCTGGCTAGCTTTGGTTACAACTGTAAGCGTGCTTATAAGTGGCAGATACATCCATGTGAACACTGAAGGAAAAGACGTAAACGTACTTTTGAAACCTCATAAATCTTCCCATCGTGAAGCAAGAGACTTGTCATCAGTGAACATCTCAGCTGTTCCTATACAGGATGGTATAGTGTGGGACAAAACAGATTATGATATCTTCGGCCCGAATGAACAATTGAACATTCCACATTTGTTTAAAATTTCACTAGGTGATCTAATTACGTTCAGTACCTATTCAGATGATTGGGACTTTGAGACTGTAAACGACATAATGTTTGACTTAGAAAAATCTGCTGCATTTTCTAAACATGAATATTTAGAGGGTTCATCAGACTATGAACAACTGTATTGTTATAATCACTATGGTCATCATTATTTGCATAAATCTGCATATCCAAGAAATGTGTTTATGTTTAACCAATGGGAACATTGTCCTACACCACCTAAAGGTAGTTCAAAAACATTTGCTAATAAGTTTCCATATTTTTCAGGTTACAACACATCAGATCCAGAAATGTTTTACTATAAAAATGTAAACAAGACAGGACTGAAAATTATGTTAACAAATACAAAACAGATTTATTCTGCGTTTTTTAATGCCCAACTGTCTAGACAGGGTTTCGACTTTTGGAAAGACACAATTGACACAAAAACTGTGTGGGGTACTAAAGATTGGCAAGTGCAGGGGATAGAAGCTTTATTTAGAGCCTGCATCATCCCAGAACAAATAATGTTTTTGAATGAAACTATCCAACAAACATCTTGTCTTGGATTAGCCAAGATCAAAGAGATGAACACACCTTCTGTACCAACACCTGCCACTGATAATAATACACGGGCAGTGGTGACAGTTGACAATATACTACAACTCAACAGATCTAATCCTACTTGGAAAAAATGGTTGATCTGGCCCACAGACACGAATAACTGTCAGGAAAGATTCCTGAATAAAACTCAGGGCTTTACTATTCATAGGCCAGACCCAAGATATGTCCAAAGACAACATCCGGGGGTAGTAACAACATACAGTGTAGGGAAATTATGCCTCGATTGGCTGCATAAGTCTACACTACAGGATGTGAAACAACACTTAACCTTACTTAAAAAGGATGCAGACCGTAGGGAATTCTTGCTTGGACCAAGAAAACCGCGTCAAAAACGTTTCATATATGCCGGCATTTATGCTGCTTATAATGAAGCTTGGAAGGTATCACAGATAGAGGCCGCAGAACGAATACGTGAACTTGATTGTATTAATTTAGAGAAAACACTCTCTGTGGTCGACAATGGGTTAACAACTTTGTCCTCCAGAATATATTCATTGGATGGCATTGTATCCTCTGCTATCGACATTCTAGAACAAGATTTGGCGATGTTACAACAAGGCCAATCTCAATTACGTTCTATAATGTTATTAAGCTGGACGCTGCAATCTTTGCGAGCGGGCTATGTGCCTTGGCGTTTCATCAACACAACGGCTCTGTTTGCAGAATACAATCTCACTGATAAACAGATCGAACTGGCACAAAGAGGAGCAAAGTATACAGTGCTGAGCATTGAAAAACTGGAAAAATTACCATTCACTGTGGCAGAAAAACCAGCTACAGAATGGCTTATTCATGGCAAAATAACATTACCTGTGAGTACTTTTCAGTTTCAGTATTGCCTCAGACAAATGCAAGCAGGCAAATATGAAAGGTTGGGTAAGGAATACATTAAGACATCTTGGGATTTACCGTATACATATAGATGTTGGAGTGGGGATCGTGAAGTGTTTTTGAGCGGTTCAAACTGTAAACTTGCACTGAGTGGTTCACTTATATGTCAAGACATTTCCTTGCACGGGGCTTGTAATGGTTCAGTGGAAAATTTGTCTTGCCATCAGCAGGGTACTCCAGCTGCTGTGATTAATCCAACGTTTGGACAACTTTCTAATGGGAGTTACCTCATGTTGAATGATCAGAGCTGCTGCGGAATGCTGCCAGGCATCCCATATCTAGTAACGGTCAACTCCAGGGTCACTTGCTGTATGCAAGTATTGTTTCCCCAATAGACACAGTCAGGGAGTCGCCTCTATGGCCTTCGCTGAACGTCTCTTTTATAAGATTTGATACTTTAAGCAGAATGAAAGCCATGCTTTTACAGCAAACAGTGCCTTTGACCTCGGCCAAAGAAACCTATGATCTACAAGTAGCAAGGACTTCGGCTGAGATACAGACTTTAATACGTACAAACTGCCCTATACATTTCGTGGAAATGATATCACGTATCTTTAACATGTCTGATACAACCGGAATTGTACATGTATTTAAGAGCATCTGCTCAGGTCTGTTAGCACCTTTCCAGGCAATACTCGGAATCATCCCGAACTTTGCACATTCGGTGTTTGGTGGCATACCATTAATTCTAGCACTTGTTGCCGGGATTCTATTTCTCTTCCTGCTATTGCGCTATGGCCAGCCTATTCGCAGACATCACTCCGAGCGAAATGGAGAAAGCTCTCCTTGAACGAAAGTGCCGTGAGCAAATAGTAAAGCTTTTGGGCATGACTGCGTCTACGGGACCTTAATACAACTTGGTTCCTGTCATTCAGACCAATCTGGCAAGATTGCATCTTACCTGTTCTACGATGCCTGCTATGCGGTGAAGAATGCGTGTTGGACACCTGTCTAACATTTCCATCAGCAACGCCAACGGATGTCGATACTCTGCTGGACCAGATAACGGCCCATGCTCTGTGTTGTCCCCAGAGGCTTCCTATCCTGATGTCAGCATTCATTGAGATCTCACAGACGCTTCCGGCTGCTGCTGAGGTACGAGAAAGATCTACAGGCACACAGGTAACAACGGACGTGAACATTGCAGAGGCAACCTATGCTGGAAGCAATGCTTCCCATCTCTGTGCAATTAATCTACTACACGAGGTGTTCCAACTGACACCAACAACAGTGGATGATGTTTTGTCTATTGAAATAGATGATCTCATGTTTACACCAGACCCGTGAACTAACTCTGATTCGGCATACAGTGTTCCAGAGATGCAGTGACAATTTGGCCTTCATTTTTAAACAACTTGGAACTCTACCAAAATTGAACTTTTTCCCATTTTTCGAACGAAAATGGCACATCAATCTGCTTACAGTAGAACTAGCCTTATAATACAGACTTTGCGGTACTTCCATGGACACTTAGTCATCTTGTGTGTCTAAAACAGTTCATTAATTTTCATGACATGAAAAGATTTTGATTTTTGATTAACTTATCGATCATTTTCTGTCACATGTAAATATTACTGCTTATTTCATTCCAATTGCATTTATTATTCGAACTTTATGCCTGTAATGAAAAGCAATGCTTCAAATGTACAGTACCTTTTGCATTCTAATAGGTTTGTTAAAAATGCCTTTTTTAAATGGTTTTATGAAAAATTTTAGAAATATGCGGTACTCCATTTTAATGTTTAGCATTTTAAATGTTTAGCATTTTAGTATTATCGTACACACGAAAGAGGAGTGGGTGTTGTATTCCTCTTAGGGTATCCATAAACGGGCTTTCCAGTATCATGTCCTTATATAGGCACAATTCGCCCTGCCCTTATATAGGCATAAAATCCCAGCCCTTATTTAGGCATTAAACCATGCACTCCAAATACAGGCATGGTCTCTGACATCCGTCCACCCTAACGTCACAACGAGTTCATGAAGAACAGACCCTTAGGCTGCGGGAGTTTCCCTAGTCCAGGACTATTGATTTCTTCAAGGACTCATACATTATGCATGAACCATTATTCCTTAGGGGGTTCATTCATGACGTCTTTCGCTGTCCAACTCACGTCAATACTAACATTCTTAGGTGCTCTCAGGTATAAATATACCTTCCCTAGCCCCTGTAAACCAGAGGAGACCTCGACTTCAGAGGAGCCCGTTTCCCGGCCTGACGCACTGAGAGGACGCTGCCTTCCCTGCACGCAGAGAGCCCAGCTTCCAGTGATCTGACTTCCCTTGCAGGGTGTTGGAGTTCGAGTCTGGCAAAGAGATTCCTACCTCTCTCATTCTTCAGGTATGGAGCTGACTAGAACCTAGAGGGACTCTTGGCATACTAGGCATACTAGACTTAACATACTCTTAGTATACCATAGTAAGGAATACTTCACCTACTTCTTCCCTCTTCCTACACCTAAGTCCGGTTAGGTACATTGGGGTAGAATTAGCTTAGCAACGCATCGTATGAGTACTCGCATTTTTAGTCTGTGTTATTTATGTAAATGCATATGTACTAAAAGATAATGCTATCGCAGTATTATTTATTTCTACTGCTCACCCTGTACATTATTTATCTCGCATACTGTCTTGTGATCGTAACAGCACATTTTACTTACACCAGAAACAAGACTGTTCAATAAATCTTTTATTGAAACGCCCGTCTATTTCTTTCTGTGTAACTTGGAGAAAACTAAGCATGCACGACTGAGCTGAGTGAAATAGTTATCTATTGTTTCCACGACTCTGGGACACGTTCTGATTCTAAAGGGAAACACAGTGGTCATGTTTTGCGGCTGCCAGAAACTACTCCCTTCTTGTTGTCAAGGAGTTTCTAGTGGCCTCTGAGCTAGCTGGCACAAGTAATTAAGTTTAATATACTCGATAGGGACATACTGACCTTAGTCCTATGTCAAACCTATAGGATATATTATTCCAATGCGCAGAGCCTATTAGGGAAATAGGAGCTACACTACAAGACAGCTTGTCACCATGCACAACACTGTCATGGTCAGGACATTGTCATGATGTGATGTATGACCTACACAACACATTGATCCCCTGGGACAGTGGCCAAGCATAGGAGGATGATCTGTGAAGTGGTCACTCACACTAGTCATGTCCCTCACACACACTGCTATTGTTGCACTGTAAGCTAGGATCATAATGTCAGTAGTCTTGTCTATTGTGTCTGTCCCATTTGACATGTGCAGGACTACATCCACACAGGGCATACAGCATGCCATTATTCATACATACATTGTCTGAGTTGATGAGTGGGCATTGCATGCACGCACCTGCCACATCCTGAGCGAGCCGGACTGACCGATTGAATGCTTTATTCAATGCTGTACGACGCGGGTGAGTTTTCAATACACGCGCCTGCCACATCCTGAGCGAGCCAGACTGACCGATTGAATGCTTTATTCAATGCTGTACGACGCGGGTGAGTTTTCAATACACGCGCCTGCCACATCCTGAGCGAGCCGGACTGACCGATTGAATGCTTTATTCAATGCTGTACGACGTGGGTGAGTTTTCAATACCCGCGCCTGCCACATCCTGAGCGAGCCGGACTGACCGATTGAATGCTTTATTCAATGCTGTACGACGCGGGTGAGTTTTCAATACACGCGTCTGCCACATCCTGAGCGAGCCGGACTGACCGATTGCATGCTTGAATCAATGCTGTACGACGCGGGTGAGTTTTCAATACACGCGCCTGCCACATCGTGAGCGAGCCGGACTGACCGATTGAATGCTTTATTCGATGCTGTACGACGCGGGTGAGTTTTCAATACACGCGTCTGCCACATCCTGAGCGAGCCGGACTGACCGATTGCATGCTTTATTCAATGCTGTACGACAAGGGTGAGTTTTCAATACACGCGCCTGCCACATCCTCAGCGAGCCGGACTGACCGATTGAATGCTTTATTCAATGCTGGACGACGCGGGTGAGTTTTCAATACACGCGTCTGCCACATCCTGAGCGAGCCGGACTGACCGATTGCATGCTTTATTCAATGCTGTACGACGCGGGTGAGTTTTCAATACATGCGCCTGCCACATCCTGAGCGAGCCGGACTGACCGATTGAATGCTTTATTCAATGCTGGACGACGCGGGTGAGTTTTCAATACACGCGTCTGCCACATCCTGAGCGAGCCGGACTGACCGATTTCATGCTTGAATCAATGCTGTACGACGCGGGTGAGTTTTCAATATACGCGCCTGCCACATCCTGAGCGAGCTGGACTGACCGATTGCATGCTTTATTCAATGCTGTACGACACGGGTGAGTTTTCAATACACACGCCTGCCACATCCTGAGCGAGCCGGACTGACCGATTGAATGCTTTATTCAATGCTGGACGACACGGGTGAGTTTTCAATACACGCGTCTGCCACATCCTGAGTGAGCCGGACTGACCGATTGCATGCTTTATTCAATGCTGTACGACGCGGGTGAGTTTTCAATACACGCGCCTGCCACATCCTGAGCGAGCCGGACTGACCGATTGAATGCTTTATTCAATGCTGTACGACGCGGGTGAGTTTTCAATACACGCGTCTGCCACATCCTGAGCGAGCCGGACTGACCGATTGCATGCTTGAATCAATGCTGTACGACGCGGGTGAGTTTTCAATATACGCGCCTGCCACATCCTGAGCGAGCCGGACTGACCGATTGAATGCTTTATTCGATGCTGTACGACGCGGGTGAGTTTTCAATACACGCGTCTGCCACATCCTGAGCGAGCCGGACGCACTGGTTGCCTGTTGGTTGTCATGGTGACAGACGCGCATTTTGCATCGTGCACGATTCGCATAGGGTACGATTCGGTTAACTTTTGGTACAAATGTATCAAACTCAAAACTGTCATGATGCAGGTATTTTGAAAGTTGCGGTAGGCGTGTCCGATGCGTCCTATCTCATGGATTGGACAAATTCATAGGATGCGAACGAGTCTGACCTATCGTTTTGTACGCATGGGACCGATTCTGCCTCTGCAGCACTGATATAAGGCTGTGTCTTGCCCTGAGAGCTCACTTGCCTGCACTGAATGCTCCATACAGACATCTCTGCTACCACTGCTGCTGTCTCTGTATCCTCTGGCTCCAAGGATGGCACGTACTGTGGAGAGGGCCCCAGCATTCACAGAGGAGGAAAACCAGGCCCTGCTGGACAGCCTCCTACCACAGTACAGCAAGCTGTATGGGAAACCAGGGGAGCAGGTGAGTGTGCAGTCCACATCATCTCTCATTGTGCATCTTGTCTGACTACCACTAATGGCATTGTGTGAAGCATTGGCTAGCATGTTCACTCTGTAGTTGTCACACCCAAAGTGTGCAGGTACCTGCACTGAACAGGTACTGTGCTGTGAGAGTGCATTTAGAGACGGTCATAATACCCAGCCAATGTTTCCATGTTGGTGATGCAGGACAAGTGTCCATCCACATAGTTGCACTGATTGTGTACATCAGATGCCCTTGTGAATAGCACATGTTTCTCCAACTGTGTGATGCACAAACATGTTGTATGTGTGTTAATGGCCCTTTAACTTTGTCATCCTCACAGGTTGATGCCCATCAGAAACAGGAGATCTGGCTGACCATTGCCAGGGCAGTTTGATCTGTGGGGGTCCACAGGCGTCGCATCCGCAGCTGCCAGAAGAGGTGGCAGGACCTACGTGGCTGGAGCAGACGCATTGCCAGAGTCCTGCTGAAGCTGTCGCCTCCTCGCAGTAGGGGCGGACACCGGACCCTGACCCCCACATGCGCTGGATTCTGCCAGTGGTCTTCCCTGACCTGGATGGGCTGTTAAAGGCCAGACAGCAGCAAGGAGGGGTAAGTGCATGCCTTGTCTGTGAACTGTGTCTAACATGATCTTTGCATTCCTTCAGCCTGGTTACGCTACCGCAGTTTGTCTGTCTGCTTGAACTAGAATCATGTCCTTTATTTCTGTAATGGCCCTTCCTCATCTGATACACAGGTGTGTCCCTTTCTGTCAGTGACATGTCTCACGGGGGCCTGCTGTTGTCCAAGGTTGATGTGGGGGACCGCATCTGCTACTGGCAGTATGTATTAGCCTTCAGGAGTGTGTAATTTATTGACATGTATCTGCACATTGACGGGGGGCGTGGCCGAGCCGAGCAGCAAGATGGCCGCTTGGTAAAGGGGCTCTGCCGGCCGAGCACAAAATCCGACAGGAATCCTGCTTTAAACTGCCCATCCTGACAAAAACAAGCCTGCTGTGGGTATAATACGCCGCGCTGCACACAATAAGGCGCCCGTGGACCCGAAACTTGGCGCGGAAGCGGCCCACTTGCGGTGGTGGACTGGCAGCCTGGCAGGGGCGGTGAAGCGCTGAGGGAAAGGCCGCAGCAGTGAACGGACCTGGACACGTCAGCTGCTGGTGCATCGAGTCACACACCCGCCTACAGACGGGCACCCACAGCGCACCCAGGGCAGATCAGGGTGCGCTGGAGGGGCTACTGGAGTGCCGGAAGAAGTGGACTCCGGGACCCGACTTTGCTCCTGTGGTGCCATCGGCGGAGTGAGTACCGAAACTGAGGCATCGGCTGTGGCGAGCCGGTCTGGGTGAGGGCGGAGCGGCTGTGGGCGGTGGCCGCGGTGTGGCGGGGTGCACATTGTGGGGTTGCGGTCCTCCAGGGCGCTCCCCCCTTTCCCCCCGCGCGGCGGCCTCCGGCCTGCGGTCTGAGCACGCCGGGACCAACGCATTGCAGAGCGCGGACCCCCAGGTGTTACGCGGGCCCACAAAGAACGTACACATCGGCCGGAGCCCAGCGGAGACCCATCGGAGCTGCCAGGGAGCGAGAGACTGGGCTCTGAGGTGTTGGGCTGCACTGCCTGCTGCGGCGGGCCGGTGAGTGGTGGATCGCACCGGGGCCGCGTCACCATTCGAGCCACTGACGCCGTCATCGGCGCACGACCCTCGTGTGCTGCTGAGGACACAATTGTAGACTGCACTGGCCTGACCGGCTCCACGATCCAGGAATCCCTCGGCACCCGGAGCCATAGCCTAAGGGCCTGCTGGGAAAAATGGACACAGACCGGTGGGCCGGCCTAGACAGCACACGCCGCCGACCGCTGACCTGAACCTGGCTGCATACCCCAACCTCCAACGACTAGCGAAGAGCCTACCCAACCGACGGCGCGGCGGCCGTGGAAGCTGTCACTGGGAGTGAAGGTAGGCCAGGGGGTGGCTCCCAGTGGTGCTTTTGGGCCTACATAAAAACGTACTGGCGCTGCGGAGGTAGAGGCTGCTATAGCTGGAGGTGCGTGCTGGGCCCACTCTTTCCACACACAACTTACCCCTGGGAACAACAGGGTGTGTATACCGGGGCCCTTGCTCCCTCTCCGCGTATTGAAAGCCTGCCAACCCTAGATGGTACTGCCACAACGCAAGGGCACAATGGGGAAGGCTGACAACAAACAGCCGAAAATAACATTTGACAAACGCAGCACCAGGTACGCAGATGGCGAGCTAATGTCGCAGACGACTGTACCGGAAACACAAATGGAACCGGAACACGACGAAGACATAAAAACCTTGCTCCGCGACGTGAAAGGTTGCCTTAAGGAAATAGATGCCAAGATTGACTCCCTTGCAGTCCGAATGGACCAGGTATCGCACAAAGTAGACAAACGCGAGTCGCAGCTCAAGGAGCTGGAAACACGAGTCTCGGACACGGATGACCTCCAAACAGAGACACAAGAACGCCTCTTACGTATGGATAAGGTACTGGAGGTCATAAAAGCGCGTAATGAAGACCTTGAGGCGCGCTCACGAAGGAACAACGTACGCATCACGGGTGTACCAGAGTCCACAGCCATAACTAACATGGAGAAATACGTGGAGGGACTCCTTCAGGACCTGTTCGGAACTGACCTTTCAGTAATGTTCTTGGTGGAACGGGCCCATCGCACTCTGGGACCGCGGCCGCCGCCGGGTGCTCCCCCGAGACCGATACTGGTCCGGCTCCTTAACTATAGGGACAGAGACACAATTCTCCGCTTGGCCCGAGAACGAGGGACTGTACAATATCAGAACAACGTCATCTCACTATACCCCGACTTCACACAGGCGGTCCAGGCTGCGAGGAGGGAGTTCCTACCGGCTAAGAAACTGTTCCAGAAAGCTGGAATTAAGTATTCCATGTTGTACCCGGCCAAACTCCGTGTTCATACAAATGGCAAGCCTTCCTTTTTTACAGAAGCTAGCGCTGCAACGAAATTCGCAAAACAACAAGCACGGCTGCAACGAGACAAAGAACGTGACAAGGACAACTCTTCACAGAGCCAGCTCAGTGACAATGACTAGCGTACCACTCTGCTATCGAGTCCCAGGTGGCTCCGCTCTCAATTTCGTCCCTTCACAGGAGAGGGTCTTTCATCGGTTTCTTTAATATGTTTCTGCACGGGTGAAATTACAAGTATATGGTAGTTCACAATGCTCGGCCACCCTGTTACGTAGTGACAGGTAGTACGCCGGCAACCTCACGCCCCCTCTGGGATGATTCCCTGTTTCTAAGAATTATTGGGCTATTGACTTTTAAAGGGTGGTAAGTTTGAATCTCGACCTGATTGGGGGTTGGAGTGGGTGGGGGTGGGAAGGGATTGTTTTTTTCTATGTATTGTTCATTGCATTGTGCCTTATGTTTCACAACTGAAGAGATGCGATTTGCACATGTCCTACACTCTCCTGGGCCTGCTATTAAATACTGGAGTGGACTCTCCGACATGCCACCAGGGACGTGTCCCTTAGCAGAACTAGAAATCATTAGAGCCATGTACCACTTTACACCAGCCTGTCTACTTTAACATTCTTAACCTGGAATGTACGCGGTCTAAATGACCACAGAAAAATGCGCCTCATACACTCTCACCTATCCAGATACTCGGCGGCGATCTGCCTCCTTCAGGAAACCCATCTCAAGGACATGGCTTGTGACAGGCTGAAGTCCAACAGATGGAGTGATGTGTTCACCTCATGCTATTCTAATTACTCCAGAGGGGTTGCTACTTTAATTCGGAGGGGGACCCCCTGGCAAACCATTAAGGTGCTCAGCGGCACTGACGGGCGCTATGTGTTGGCGCTTGGGGTGTTGTTTCACCGTAGAGTTCTCATTGCCAATGTCTACGGACCGAACACAGATGACCCCTCTTTTTTCCAACAAGTATGGCATGCCATCCAGTCCATGGGCGATGCGTTGCTAATTTGGGGTGGTGATTTCAATACAGTTCTATCATTAAGCATGGACAGGGTGGGAGCCTTGCGCACACATCACCCGCAAGCAGCAGCAACTCTACACCAGATAATGGAAGATGGCGGTTTGATAGACACCTGGCGGAGCCTCCACCCCAACGCCCGGGAGGGTACATGTATTACGCAGCAACATAATGCATGGTCACGCTTAGACTTTTGGCTCACTTCTCCCGATCTGCACTCATGGGTTTTAGCTGCGTCCCACCACGCTCGCACGCTTTTGGACCAGTCTCCAGTCACCTTGATCCTACAGATACCCCTGCCCTATAGACAGCCCTTCACTTGGCGCCTGCCACCCAATGCTTTACTAGACTCTGCCTTCAGAGAGGAGCTACACTCGCACATTACAGAGTACTTTGACAGGAACACGGGGTCTGTGGATTCGGTCGGGACCTTATGGGAGGCCTTCAAGGTGGTAATACGGGGACATTGTATAGGGGGCAAAACAGGGTACTCAAAGACATACGTGGCTGTCTCGCCCGTCTAGACTCGGAGATACACACACTTGAACAACAGTATTACGCGACACCATCGGCGGGGACATTGGGGCAGATTCGTAGCAAATTGACTGCATACCAGGAGGAGGCCGATAGGGAGATAAGATTTCTCCATAAATATGCGATTGCAAGGAGATATGGGGAGGGTGATCGACCCGGGAAGACACTCGCGAACCTACTGAGGCCGCCTAGGGGAGCCACCTTCATCACAGCTCTCCACACCCCGGACAATGACATGGTACACTCCCCCCCGGATATCTTGGCCACCATGCGTAATTTTTATACACAACTATACACATCCCAAGTGACGCCTTTGGACTTGGTCCTGAAGGACTACTTTGATTCCATAGCCCTAGTATGGTTCCACGACGTACGTAGGAAATATCTAGATGTACCATTTACGGTGGAGGACGTCCGTAAGGTTATTGGCAGCATGCGGGCAGATAAGGCGCCGGGAGCAGACGGCCTCACTGCGCAGTTTTACAAAGAATATTCGGAAGCACTCGCCCCCCACCTCCTGGCGGTGTATCAGGAAGCGTTGCAGGTGGGAATCCTCCCGGCATCAATGAGAGAGGCAATCATAATTGCCCTTCTGAAGCCAGACAAGGACCCCAAGCAGTGTGAGTCCTATCGTCCGCTTTCCTTGATTAATTTGGACGCAAAGATTTTTGCAAAACTCTTGGCCACCAGACTCCAGCCGTTGCTCCCATTGATAGTCCTCCCGGACCAATCCGGTTTTGTACCGGGCAGAGCAACCTCGCACAATCTCAGAACGCTATTTGGGCTGTTACATTACATGGCGCCGCATGTGCCGGCTGCAGCTGTGCTTTTAGATGCCTCGAAGGCATTTGACTCGCTTGAGTGGGGATTTCTTTTTCCTTTTCTCAACAGGATAGGTCTAAGCCCGATTTTCATCAAGCAAATCCAGCTTCTTCACACACGGCCCGCGGCGCGCCTTAGAGTAAATGGGCTGATCTCCGAGCCACTGACTATAACACGTGGCACCAGACAGGGATGTCCTCTGTCGCCGTTACTGTTCGCGATCGCGACAGAACCTCTGGCGGCACGACTGCGCCAACATCACGCAAACAGGGGGATTGGCTTTACAACCAGGGCGCTCACCGTGTCCATGTACGCGGACGACATCACGCTTTATATGGTGCATCCCATGACAAGGGAGGTGGTTCGATTCGGGGGATTATCGGGGGTAAACATAAACTGGAACAAGTCCGTTATCCTTCCACTCACGCCTGGTACTCAGGCCTTTACCACTGATTACCCGTTAGTATGGGCCTCGGGCCCTATTCGCTATCTGGGGGTCTGGTTCAGCACCGATCTACAGGAACTATGGACCGCTAACTATGGGAGGGTGGTGGCTTGGATTGAAGATAGGATAAGACGATGGAAGACTCTTCCTCTCTCCCTGGCGGGCCGCATAGCGATAGCCAAAATGATAATATTGCCGAAATTACTTTATCTCTTTGTAAACATTCCACTTCCACTCCCAATACATTTTTTTAAACGGTTGAGATCGCTTATGATAGAACTAGTGTGGGCAGGGGGTCAACCAAGAATAGCCTGGTAAGTTTTGACACTACCGCAGGAACAGGGGGGAATGGCAGCCCCGGACTTTATCCTTTATGCATACAGCGCACAGGCGCAATTCTTACATTTCTGGGCTCACCCCACTCCCTATCAACCACATGTATCCATAGAAATAGATCGTGCGGCCCCCTTACCAATATCGACAGCACTTTTTCATCCCTACAAGCGCCCTCGTGGGGAAATAGACACTGTACAAGTCATGCGATGGGCATGGGAGGGACTTCGCAAACGGGCTCACCATGAGGTACTCTACGCACCATCCATGCCCCTTCTCAACAATCCTCTGTACCCCCTTCTCATGGAGCGAAAGGCTCAGGAGCGTGCAAGCTTGCACAATCTAGCAGTAGGTGGAGACCTCTATCCCAATGATACTTTTCTCACCCTGCAACACATGTGTTCCCCTGAAGAGCCGTCAGCTCTTGATATGCTATTGTATTACCAGCTCCATGCATCTTGTAAGAGCAAATTTTCCACATTCCCAGCGCCCCCGCCAACCCTGCCAGCACTTGAAAACCTGCTGGCGGTGGAGTCGGGACGGAAACTTATTTCACGCATGTACAAACACACACAGAGAACCTCCCCAATAATGGTCCCCCCATCGCGCATGGCATGGGGAGAAGAGTTAGGTGCACCCCTTACAGATGAGCAATGGGTGTTGAGTTGCAAACAGCTGGAGCGACTATCGCCCAATTACCGCCTCCGGCTTATTCATTTTAAGTATCTTCATCGCCTCTACCGGACCCCCATACAATTACATAAAATGGGACTCCGTGAAGACGACGGTTGCTGGAAATGCGGTACCCCACATGCAACTTTCTTGCATCTAGCCTGGAGCTGCAGGCCCATAGCGAACTTCTGGCTTGAAATTTTCCAACACATACAACACATCACTGGGCTGGACCTCCCCTGCACCCCCCTCACATCCCTGCTCGGGGTGCTAGAGACGGTAGCCCCTAAATTGCGTAAATTGCCCGAGATGCTCCTATTGATGGCAAAAAGACAGATAGCGTTGCATTGGGGTGCAGCCCGAGCCCCGTTGATTAAAGATTGGGTCAAGAATGTTACGTATTGTAGGACACAGTTGTCAAATTATTGGGAACTTCAGCCTACCAAATCTCGACCCAAAGACATCTGGGAACCATTTGTAACTTGGCTGAATTCCAGGGTGGGTGAGGACTAATTTATTGCTATAATGTTATATGTCCCCGAATGAGGTACCCACTGGCTTGTGTAGAACGGACTTGTCCTGGAGGTGTAAGTGAAGATGTTATACTATGTAAGCTTATTCCAATGGTAGTTTCATGTTACAGGACCCACACTGAGGCCCGTACACTAGGCTGGACTGCTTGGAATACTGTTGTGTCAGGTATAATCTCGTACAGTATGGCACTAAATTGTATGTTTCTGGATATGTCAGATGTAATTTTGAATCATATGGCACTGCACTGTTTGTTTCTTTTTTGTTGCATGGTTATGAAAATGCAAATAAAAAGCAATTAAAAAAAATGTATCTGCACATTGACAGATATGTGACATGCACTCTGTGTGGGCCATACATACGTGTCCTAGTCGATGCTCTGCCTCGCCATATGTGCCTGGGGTGTTAGCCACACACACATGCAGCATGTGTGACAATGTTGTGATCTCTGAAGTATGTCCATCATGTGTGTCACACATGCATGGACACATGCCTACTGTTCGGGCTAATCCCATGTTGCACATGGACCAGGTCAAGTATGTCTACTCCGGACATGGTGTACACTCAGTTTTCATGATCATGTGTGTCAAAGTAAATTGGATGCATTGAGCAATGTGCAATCAGGTGTCAGCCTCTGTCTCATTGTGGAGTGGGCTGGCTTTTTAGACTCCTGGGGTGTCAATTATTTTTGGGTGGTCAGACAGCTGACATGTGGCTGTTGGATCTTCACGATGGGGTCACACATAGGTGTGTAATCACTTGACTGTGCCTGATGGTGTGTCCAAAATTTAAGTGCAGACAGCTATACTTCATTGTCATCAGACTGTGATGTGCTCATGTTGCCAGACTTGTGCTTGCTGTCACTCTACTGTGGCATATGTTGTAAGTGGGATCATCATTTGCCTTCACATGTGGGTAGCAGTGGGGCAACATGTGCACTTGACAGATGCAGGGCTTATATTCCCCACAACTACATGATTGAGATACAGGGCAGACTGTTTGTTTTGTGATGCACTGCCCAAGTGACAGAAGGCAGCAATGACTGATTACCCAGACTGCCCTGAAGCATGTTGTTTAAATTGCTCTAGTGTATCCTGCAGTGATGGAAGTTGTCCTGCATGCACTCAATTCTGCCATCGTCCAACAAGACATGCGCACATTATGGTGTGTGGTGAAGGAAGCATATCCATATTACTGACAAATACTTTGTCCATCCCTTTACCTGACACATGTACAAACTCAGTGGCAGGAGATGGTGTATGTGTGTACTGACACATTTCCATCACAAATCCTGCAACTGTTTATGTGGTGCATGTGTGCACAAATGAGTCGTGTCTGGCTACATGCACCAGACTGATGTCTCCATGGACATGTAGGATATGAGGGGCATGGTTTGCTGGCAGACTGTATTGTGTGTTTTGCAAATATGTGTCTGCAATTAAGAGTATTTACTGCAAATGATGCACAAACGTGCACTGTCATGTGCTGTTCTGACTGTGATGTGTGATGTCTATACAGGTGACTGATGTTTCTCTGTTTGCCCTGTTGATTTGCAGTTACATCTACGGACTCTGGAGGAGACAGCTCCACGGACCATGAGGAGCCAGAGCGCCAGACAGGGTCCGCTGCGGAGGATTCGGAGGGACCCAGTGGAACGGAGGGTGAGGGGGGCCACACTGAGGAGACATCGGCTATGTCCACCTCGGCTGAGGAACACGCCAGCTTCAGTGAAGACTCCCTTGTGGAGGCGGGTGCCAGCAGCCTCCATTCAATACCTAGCAGGTCTGGCCCCGCCACCACCACCATCTCCACCCTCCCTTCTGCTCCCATTCCAGATATCCATGGAGGCTCCCGTGTAAGGGAGCATGTCTCCTTCATGCCAGGCAACGCACCACCTGCCCCAGTCTCCCCTGCTGCCCTGAGTGTGGAGTCTGTGGACTTACTGAAGCAGCTCCATAAAGGTCAGACAGCGATGCTGAGTGTCCTCCATTCCCACACCAGTCTGTTGACACAACTGGTGTCCTTCATGGAGGGCATCTCATCAAGCATGTCTGCCCTACATCGGACCATTCAGGCCATGGCCTCCACACAGACGGCAGCAGTGTCCCTCATCCAACAGGCCCTCACCCATGCTACCTCTGCCACATCCACAGTCACCACTCCCCTGCCTGTCCAACAGACACACACACCCGCACATGCACGCACCACATCAGGCAATGGCAGCACACAGACACACATGCCAAAGTCTCGAGCCACAAGCACGCACACTCCGGGGACTGATGGCACACACACAGGGGATGGGTCACAGAGACACAAACAGGCATCCACATGCACTCCGCATTCATCAGATGCCTCTGCCTCCAAAACACCTTCCCTTGCCTCACCTACTGCCCCCACTTCCAAGCAGCTCTTCCTCTGTGACCTTGGCCTCTTCCCCACAGAACCATCTGCTCCAACTTATAGGGGGAAGAGGAAGTCACCCCGCACAGAGGGAGTTCCCCTGCTAAACGGACACCCTCCCCCAGGCACATGGACACTGAGGCCCCCACCCGCAAGTCTCCCCGGACCAGGAAGGGTAAGACACCACCAAAGGCACAGGCTTCCACCTCACACTCTCCATCCTGCAGCCCCCGGACGCCAATACACAGGTCCTACGTCCATTCCCTGCACCAGGTTCACCCACACACCCATACCGCATACCCAGGATGCTTAGGCCCCCCCCTTCCACATGCACTTCCACCCCCGCCTCACATGCTCAGCCTGTTCCTGCCACTGGTGTGGAAACCGTGTCTCCCCCCTCTGTCCTGCCCACCTCATCTGAACCCCATTTCACTCCTCTTGATGTTGGCACTGTAGTAGGAGGGACATCCCACCCGTCTGCTTTGGGCACTGCAGTTGAGAGCCCGTCCACCACATCTGTCCTGCACACTGCAGTGGTGCAGGTTGACCCCACATCTGACTTGTGCCCAGCAGTGGTGACGGCACCCACTGTGTCAGACCCCTCCACTGCAGTTGCTGGCGTCACTCCTGCACCCACCACACTTCCCCTGCCCCATTCTCCTGTCCCCTGATCCTGTCCCTGCGGTGCCTGGCCTGCCACTATGTATGCCCCTCCAAGGTGTGAGATGTCCCTGGTCCATAGCAGTGCAGGCAATGAATGGATTACAAGTTTTCACCTGTTACCCTGGTTGGACTCTTTGATGGACTGGCCATTGGCCTTTTTGCATCGTGGCATGAACATTCATGGAGATTTTATTGCTGAATAAAGCCATTTTTGTTATCCAGTGGTGTTGCATATTATGTACATGATGTTGATGATGTGTATCATGAACTTGCTATTGTAATGGTGTCTGTGTTTGTGCTACAGCAACACTGCACTGTTATGTCTTTTCCCGGCCAATGACAGTGTGTTTTTGGGAGGTTTTACTCTAGTGTCCCTGTGTCTCCTGGATCATCGGCCTGCACATTCATCATGTTTGGTATCTCCCATTGCTGACATGGTATGGAACTTGTTCACATAACATCTACAGTCTCCACAGGATTCCTTAGTGTGTGTGTCTGTTGGTGTTGATATGTGTGTATTCCTCATGGTGCTCACTTTGCACATTGTCTGACTGTTCACTGGAGTCATTGTCAAGGGTCATGGCCATTGCTTGTCTGCACATGGCAGGGGTGGTTCTTGTGAAATACGGCAATATTTGCCAAACCAAATCTATGTTTTTATGTGACACAACCACTACATTGCCACAACATTGCTTGTGCAATTTGTACACGGACTCATGCATGCTGTTTTGGAGATGCTGCTATTTTCAGGGACACAATTACCTTTTGGTCACTGTGGTGATGGGGGGTTTATGTCCCATAACAACGGTGATCAGTTGCAGCAGGATATTAGTGACACACATTTGCATTTTGGGCACACATGTGTTGTGAGTCACATTGTATGTCCACTGCCACATTCTGTGTTGTGAGCATTTGTCACATTAAAACATGCAATGTGGCAAAGATGGTAGAGGGGCTGGTTTCCTTAGTCTCCCTATGTGTGTGTATCCTGGTGTTGATGGGCATCCTGCCCCCTATGAGTGGGGATGGTCATTCAGATAGGCATCCACCCCCCTCTGGGGTGTACAATAATGGGAGTGATAGGCATCCACCACCCTATGGGTGGGATATGCTGGGAGTGATAGGCATCCACCCCCCTCTGGGGTGGGCAATACTGTGGGTGATAGGCATCCACCCCCCTCTGGGGTGGGCAATACTCTGGGTGATAGGCATCCACCACCCTCTGGGGTGGACAATACTGTGGGTGATAGGCATCTACCCCCCTCTGGGGGTCTGACTTACCTTCTGCGTCGTGCGCGTCGGTAACGATGGGCGTACAGTATAGGGAAGACATGCGCGATTGGATACATGGCTGCTCCGTCTCGTCCCCGTTGTTTGTGTTCTGGCGCGACTCGGAGCTTTCATTCATACGCCTCGTCCGGATGCTGTGACGTGCTGGAGCCGGCGCCCTGTGCGACGCGTATTGGGGACGCATCGTACTTGCGTATCCGGAAATTGGTTCGTTTGCGCCTCCGTACGACTCGCTTTCTGTGTTTCCTGAGCCTGTTCGCTACTGACATAGTGCACGAATCGGAGCGGACGATTCGGTCGGAGATTTGCCCATTATACGCATCGTACTTGCTAGTTTGTAGGAAAATGCTCCGGATACGAGTTGGAAGTAAGGTAAGCCTACGAATAGCATTGGGAAGGCAGTTTTGGCGACATCGGAATCGACCCCATAATGTTAGCACTCTAGTTGTTCATTAGAACTCTGTGGTGTTCTACAATAGATCACTGAGGTGTGAAGTGACAGACTGCTGCTGGTTTTGGAAGCACATTTCACTCAGCAAGGCAGAAGACTTTTCTGACGTGGTTGAGGATTTGAAAATGTATAGAAGATGAGTCCTCATTTTATCTTTCAAGAGCTCTAACCATAATTTCTATTATATACCTTAAACGATCATTTTGTTCAATTGTGTCAGCCTCCGAAGGAAGGAAATATCTTCAGTTCTACAGCTGTGATTCCCTAAATACATTGTTCAGGTGTGCCTCACACTTGTCATGAATACAGAATGTTTGAGCTCTAGCTGTTTATTGAAACTCTGTGACGAAGATGCAGTAGAAATTTGGTGAATCAACTGAAAGACTGATGCTCCTGCTGGAAGACATGTTTTAACGCCTTCGCTGCTAGGCCTTCCCCCTCTCCCCCCTCATGCTAAGCCTTTTTTGGCTAGTTGGGGTAGTTCGGGCTTAGGCCCCTGTAACATTTTGTCCACATAAGCTATCAAAGTCAAATTTGCATCCTTTTCTTCAACTTCCTGAGGATTCTAAAGGTACCTAGGGTTTGTGGGTTTCCCTGGAGGGGACTGAGAAATTAGCCAAAATACAGCTACATTTTGGTTTTTGGGGAAAAATGGGAAAAAAGTGCTGCAGAAGAAAGCGTCTGTTTTTTCCCTGCAAATGGTATCAACAAAGGGATTGCGTGTGCTAAAATCACCATCTTCCCAGCTTTTAGGAACAGGCAAACTTTTGTCAGAAAACCAAAATTTTCTACACAGTTGTGGCATTTTACTGGGTCATAGCCTATTTTTCCTATTATTTTGTGCTTTCAACCTCCTTCCAGTTAGTGGTAAAAATGGGCGTAAAACCAATAATGGTTCCCAGAAAGCTATACATTTATGAAAAGTAGAAATAATTCTGAATTCAGAAAAGGGTCATTTGTATAGATCTTTCAAGGTTTTCCTATAGAAATAAGTTGAAATAAAAAAATATTGAAATTGAGTTAAAAAAAACTGCCATTCATGCCTACGTTTTCACCGGTAACTTTTTCTAAGTATGGCAGATTTTTTAAAACAATATACTATTAGGTCTGATGGACCTTTTTGGTTACAGGGATATATAGGACTTGTAGGTTCACCAAGAACCCGAGGTACCCAGACCCAATAACTGAGCTGAGCCTTACAATGGTTTTTCATTATGTACTGGGTATGCAGCAATTCATTTGGGAGAATATAAAGAGTGAAAAATAGGTATCATGGAAACCTATATATTTATGAAATGGGAACACAATATTGAGTTTAGAAGCCATGGTTATTTGTATATCTCTGAATTTGTGGGCACCCATACCAGCATGTGAATTAGGGAGCATTGTTCAAAATGACCTCTTCTTTAAACATTGTCTTACATTTGGAAGGCAGAAACGCATAGAAAGTCAATTGGTAATAACACTTGTTCTACTATTCTGTGTTCCCCTAAGTCTCCCAATAAACATGATACCTCACTTGTGTGGGTGGGCCTAGTGCCTGAAACAGGAAATGGCCCAAAATGCAACGTGGACACATCTAATTTTTCCAGTGAAAAATGACCCTTTTTTTGCAATGTGCCTAGCTGTGGATGTTGGACCCTAGCTAAGTTGGCACCTAGGGAAACCTAGCAAACCTGTAAATTTTTAAAAACTAGACACCCACGGAAATCCAGGATGGGGTACTTGTGTGGCTCTTACCAGGGTCTATTACCCAGAAGCCCTTGCAAACCTCAAACCTTGTAAAAAAAAAACAAGAAAAAAAAAACATTTTCCTCATATTTCCGTGATGGAAAGTTCTGGAATCTACAGGGAGCCACAAACTTCCACCCACCCAGCATTCCCCCAAGTTTCCCGATAAAAATGATACCTCACTTGTGTGGGTAGGCCTAGTGCCTGTGACAGGAAATGTCCCAAAGCGCAATGTGGACACATCACATTTTTCCAGTGAAAATGGACCTTTTTTTTGCAAAGTGCCTAGCTGTGGATTTGGGACACTAGGTCAGCCGGCACCAAGGGAAGCCTAGCAAACCTGTCCATTTTTTAAAACTAGGTTCTGTTACCCAGAATCCCTTGCAAACTTCAAACTTTGTAAAAAAACAAAAACATATTTTCCTCACATTTCTGTGCTGGAAATTTCTGGAATCTGTGGGGAGCAACAAACTTCCACCCACCCAGCATTCCCCCAAGTCTCCCAATAAAAATTGTATCTCACTTGTATGGGTATACCTAGTGCCTGCGATGGGAAATGGCCCAAAACCTACTCTGGAGACTTCAAACTTATTGATCACAAAAGAAACTTGGTTTTACAAAGGAGTCGCCTGCGTTTTTGGTCCCGGCTCAGTGGGTATCTGGGGAAACCCACAAAAGCCCGACATTTATGAAAACTAGACACCCGGGGAAGTCCAGAGAGGTGTGGCTTGCATGGATCTTCCGAAGCTTTCCTACCCAGAATCCTCTGCAAACATCAAATTTTGCTAAAAAGATCACATTTTCCTCACAGTTCTGTGTGGGAAAGTTGTGGGATCACTGGGCTGATACAAATTCCCTACCACCCAGTGTTACCACAGATCTCCTGATAAAAACTGTACCTCACTCGTGTGAGTAGTCCAAGTACCCGCGACAGGGAAGGCCCCAAAATGTTTTCTGGAGACATCAGAATTATCTATCACAAAAGGACCTGGTTTTGCACAGGGGGCACCTGTGTTTTGGCAAACAACCTTTACAACGCGGTTGTTACATCACGTTAGCATTACAACGCGGTCGTTACAACGACCGCGTTGTTACAACGCAATGCCATTACATCGCAAGTCATTAGATCGACTTGCTCTAGATGGCGCTCCAACCTAAGGAATAGTATGATTTACTATTCCAACACCTTCCCTACTGTAGCGCAGGGTGGAGTTGGAATAGTAAATTATACTATTCCTAATGTTGGAGTGCCATCTAGTGCAAGTCGATCTAATGACTTGCGTTGTAAAGGTTTCGCGTTCTAACAACGCGGTCGTTGTAACGACCCAGATGTTATGGAACGCGATGTAAAAGCATGCGTTATAGCATGCCATATTCCTGTGTTTTTGGTCCCGGGCTCTGCGTCCATCTAGGGAAACCTACCAAATCCAGACATTTCTGAAGACTAGACACTCGGGTGAGTCCAAGGATGTGTGGCTTGCGTGGAGATCCTAACGATTTTCTACCCAGAATCCCCTGCAAACCTCAAATTTAGTTAACAAAACACACATTTTCCTCATATTTCTTTGATGGAAAGTACTGGGATCTGCGGGACACCACAAACTTCCACCCACCCAGCATTTCCCCAAGCCTCCCAATAAAAATGGTACTTCACTTGTGTAGGTAGGTCTAGTGCCCGTGACAGGAAACGGGCCAAAGCGCAGCGTGGACACATCACATTTTTCCTGGGAAAACGGACCCTTTTTTTGCAAAGTGCCTAGCTGTGGATTTGGGACACTAGGTCAGCCGGCACCAAGGGAAACCTAGCAAATCTGTACATTTTTGAAAACTAGGTTCTGTTACCCAGAATCCATTGCAAACTTCAAACTTTGTAAAAAAAATATATATATATTTTCCTCACATTTCTGTGCACGAAAGTTCTGGAATCTGTGGGGAGCCACAAACTTCCACACACCCAGCATTCCCACTAGTCTCCCAATAAAAAATTGTATCTCACTTGTATGGGTAGACCTAGTGCCTGTGACGGGAAATGGCCCAAAACCTACTGTGGAGATTTCAAACTTATTGATCACACAAAAAACTTGGTTTTGCAAAGGAGTCGCCTGCGTTTTTGGTCCCGGTTCAGTGGGTATCTGGGGAAACCCACAAAACCCAGACATTAATGAAAACTAGACACCCGGGGGAGTCCAGAGAGGTGTGGCTTGCATGGATCTCCCAATACTTTTCTTCCCAGAATCCTCTGCAAACATCAAATTTTGCTAAAAAAATCAAATGTTCCTCACATTTCTGTGTGGGAAACTTGTGGGATCACTGGGCTGATACAAATTCCCTACCACCCAGTGATACCACAGATCTCCTGATAAAAGTTTTACCTCACTCGTTTGAGTAGTCCAAGTACCCACGACAGGGAAGGGCCCAAAAGGTTTTCTGGAGACATCAGAATTATCTATCACAAAAGGACCTGGTTTTGCAAAGGGGGCACCTGTGTTTTTGGTCCTGGGCTCTGCGTCCATCTAGGGAAACCTCCCAAATCCAGACATTTCTGAAAACTAGACACTCGGGTGAGTCCAAGGATGTGTGGCTTGCGTGGAGATCCTAACGATTTTCTACCCAGAATCCCCTGCAAACCTCAAATTTAGCTAAAAAAAACCCACATTTTCCTCATATTTCTGTGATGGAAATTTCTGGGATCTGCGGGACACCACAAACTTCCACCCACCCAGCATTTCCCCGAGTCTCCCAATAAGTTGGTACTTCACTTGTGTACGTAGGTCTAGTGCCCGTGACAGGAAACGGCCCAAAGCGCAGCGTGGACACATCACATTTTTCCTGGGAAAACAAACCCTTTTTGCAATGTGCCTAACTGTGGATTTTGGACCCTAGCTCAGTTGGCACCTAGGGAAACCTAGCAAACCTGTACATTTTTAAAAACTAGGCACCCAGGGAAATCCAGGATGGGGTACTTGTGTAGCTCTTACCAGGTTGTATTACCCAGGATTCCTTGCAAACCTCAAACTTTGTAAAAACAAAAACCACATTTTCCTCACATTTCTGTGATGGAAAGTCCTGAAATCTGCAGGGAGCCACAAACTTCCACTCACCCAGCATTCCCCCAAGTCTCCCGATAAAAATGATATGTCACTTGTGTGGGTAGGCCTAGTGCCCGCGACAGGAAATGTCCCAAAGCGCAATAAGGACACTTCACATTTTTCCAGTGAAAACAAACCCTTTTTTTGCAATGTGCCTAGCTGTGGATTTGGGACCCTAGGTCAGCCGGCACAAAGGGAAACATAGCAAACCTGTACATTTATGAAAACTAGGTTCTGTTAACCAGAATCCCTTGCAAACCTCAAATTTGTAAAAAAAAAAAAAATCCTCACATGTCTGTGCTGGAAAGATTTGGAATCTGTGGGGAGCCACAAACTTTCACCCACCCAGCATTCCTCCAAGTCTCCCAATAAAAATGGTACCTCACTTGTGTAGGTAGGTCTAGTGCCCGTGACAGGAAACGGCCCAAAGCGCAGCGTGGCCACATCAAATTTTTCCTGGGAAAACAGACCCTTTTTTTGCAATGTGCCTAGCTGTGGATTTTGAACCCTAGCTCAGTTGGCACGTAGGGAAACCTAGCAAACATGTACATTTTCAAGAACTAGACACCCAAGGCAATCCAGGATGGGGTGCTTGTGTGCCCCTTACCAGGGTCTATTACCAAGAAGCCCTTGCAAACCTCAAACTTTGTAAACAAAAAAATCCTCACATTTCTGTGATGGAAAGTCCTGAAATCTGCAGGGAGCCACAAACTTCCACTCACCCATCATTCCCCCAAGTCTCTAGATAAAAATTATACCTCACTTGTGTGGGTAGGCCTAGTGCCTGCGACTGGAAATGTCCCAAAGCCCAATGTAGACACATCATATTTTTCCAGTGAATACGGACCCTTTTTTTTTTCAATGTTCCTAGCTGTGGTTTCGGGACTCTAGGTCAGCCGGCACATGGGGAAACCTAGCAAACCTGTACATTTTTGAAAACTAGGTTCTGTTACCGAGAATCCCTGGCAAACCTCAAACTTTGTAAAAAAAAAAACATTTTCCTCACATTTCTGTGCTGGAAAGTTTTGGAATCTGTGGGGAGCCACAAACTTCCACCCACTCAGCATTCCCCCAAGTCTCCCAATAAAAATGGTATCTCACTTGTATGGGTAGACCTATTGCCTGTGACAGAAAATGGCCAAAAACCTTCTGTGGAGACTTCAAACTTATTGATCACAAAAAATACTTGGTTTTGCGAAGGAGTCACCTGCGTTTTTGGTCCCGGGCTCTGTGGGTATCTAGGGAAACCCACAAAACCCAGACATTTATGAAAACTAGACACCCGGGGGAGTCCAGAGAGGTGTGGCTTGCATGGATCTCCTAAAAATTTTTTAGCCAGAATCTCCTGCAAACCTTGAACTTAGCTAAAAAAAAACATTTTCCTCACATTTATGTGTGGAAAAGTTATGGGATTACGAGGCCGACACAAATTTCTGACCACCCAGCATTTCCCCACGTCTCCCGATAAAAATGCTGCCTCACTTGTGTGGGTGGGCCAAGTACCTATGACAGGAAAGGGCCCTAAACGCATTGTGGAGACATCCGAATTATCTATCATAAAACGACCTGGTTTTGCAAGGAGGCACCTGTGTTTTTGGTCCAGGGCTCGGCGGCCATTGAGGAAAAGCTACCAATTCCAGACTTTTCTGAAAACTACTCATCCGGGGGAATCCAGGGATGTGTGACATACGTGGATCCCCCAATGCTTTCCTACCCAGAATGCCCGGCAAACCTCACATTTAGCAAAAGAAATAAAATGTTCTTCCATTTCTGCCTGGGATCACGCACAGGCACATATTTCCTACCACCCAGCGTTCCCTTTGGTCTCCCGATAAAAATGATACCTCACTTGTGTGGGTGTCCACTGACGAGTCAGCCTAAAAACGTATATAAAAAGAAATATAGCACTTAGAGCTTGCTGTGCTATCCCCTCAATCTTTACTTTTATGGCCCTTCCCAGTCACAGGCCCTTGGCCTACCCACACAAGTGAGGTATCATTTTACTATAGAGACCAAGGGGAAGGCTGGGTGGTAGGAATTTTGTGCCGGCGCAGTGATCCCACACAGAAATGTGAGAATAAATAGATTTTTTTGCTAAATTTGAGGTTTGCATGGGATTCTGTGTACGAAAATGTTGGAGCATCCATGCAAGCCATACATCCTTGGACTCCCCTGGGTGTCTACCTTTCAGAAAAGTCTGTGTTTGGCTGGTTTCTCTAGATCCCTGCTGTTGGACTTGGCCCTTTTTGCAGGGTCATCCCTAAACTTTTTGCCTTTCTCCTAGCCCTTTTTCTGACATGGTGTTGGTGGTTTCAGGACTCTGGGCACTTTAGCACTGCTGTCCAGTGTAAAGTGCGTGTGCTCTCTGTGATAAATATGGTAAGATTGGTCTACACCTGTTTGGCATATTTAATTTACCTGTCAGTCCCTTGTAAAGTGGTATCTCATATACCCAGGGCTGGTAAATTAAATGCTACTGGTGGGCTTGCAGCGCTGATTGCACCACCCACCAAAGTAGCCTTTCAAACCTATCCCAGGCCTCTGCCATTGCAGGGCCTGTGCGTGCAGTGTTACTGCCGCTGTGACGTGGCACCTAAAGTGTGTGCCATGTCTGTGAACCCCCTTTTCCTGCATATCAGTCACCCCTAAGGTAGGCCCTAGCTAGCCCTATGGGCAGGGTGCATTGTAGGTGGAAGATAGGACATGTACCTTAAGTGTGTGACATGTCCTGGTAGTGACAAACAGCCATTTTGGTTTCTCACTACTGTGGGGCTGCCCTCCCCATGGAATGCATTGGGGATTCCCTGATAAGTGTTTCAGTGGTAATTCCTGATATGAGAGGCGCAGCGTGGTGAAGTTTGGTATGTTTGAAATAGTAATAATAAATGCTACGCAATGGAGGGCACAGATTTATTATAACTATTTTAGAAATGCCACTTTTAGAAGTTGGCATTTCTGTGTGCTATGTGTCTGCCTGCCTGATGTGAATTGCATGTCTGGCTTTTGAGTGACAGGGGCTGGGGAGGTGTGTGTGGCTCCAGGAGGGGCAGGGTGAGTCAGCGCTAGGCTGAATGGGACATCTGCATTTGGAGTAGTGGGAGGAGAAGTCCTGGTCCCTGAATAGGATTGTGCCTGCCCTAATGAATGCTGGCTCCGCCCCCCTGTGGTGTGTCTGATGGCCGAGCCCCCATCTCCCAAAGAAGGGTGTGAGCACTGTAAAGAGAGTGCTCCAGAACCAGTTCTAGCTGGTCCCCCCAAGCCCTGTGCTCTGCAGACAAAGGGAAATGCAGTATAAATGTAGGGGCTGTGACCCCATGTTTAGGTGTGCTGTTCCTGTGCTTACTGGGGCTTGCTGCTGCTGGGGCCCAGGAGGAACCACCACGAGGGCTTGCCTCCCTGCTGGAGGGCCCTGGGTGCTGGCCTCCCTGGGCCCAGCTGTGCCCCCTGACCTTTAAGGACTCACAGCGCCTTGTGAGCGCTGCATCTTTATTTTCCTTGCCCAAGGGGAGCGTTTTGAACTTCAACCTGCAGCGCTGGGCTGCGAGCGTACCTTGAGGGAATTTCGATGTGGGGATTCACCCACACTGCACCAGAGCCAAGCGGGAGCCTACCCTGCATTTGCGCTATTTTGGGAGCGCATCCGGTGCTCCTCTGAGCGGGAGCCCACCCCGCATTTATGTGCCGTGGAAGCGGGTGCCCACCCGCGTTTCTGCCACTTTGGAATGGGTGCCCACCCCGCTTATGGTTCGGATTCAAAGCAGGTGCCCAGCCCGCATTGAGACCTTCAGAGCGGGAGCCTACCCCGCATCGCGGCCGAAGAGAAAGTGAGCCGCCAAGTGAGTCACCAGGCCGCTGCCAGTGCGACCCGGAAGTCAGGCGGAGCTGCCTGGTTCTGGGCGGGACCTCGCGCCGTGCAGGAAGCTCTTGGAGGAAAGCCTGAGAGGAGGTCCGGCCCAAAACGGTGCCTTCCGACATGGGGCTCCCGTGAGTGTGGGAGAGCCCCGCAGGCACCAGAGGAAGACCGGAGCTGACCTGAAGAGGCCCCGTGATCGGGCCGACCTGTAACGTGTGCCGGCCCGCCTACAGCCACTGAGGAGAGAGCCCCTCAGTGAGACCTTCCCGGAGGAGCGGAGAAGAGCCTGCAAGATCCCGGTTAGTGGGGCCGATCGGGAGGCAGCGTTTTTGCTAAAGAGACCAGTGGGGCTCACCCAGGCATTGTTGGTGCCGTTTGGGGCACATTGTCGGTGCCCGTTGCTGCCACAGCTGCCCCGCCTGACAGTGGGCAGCTGCAACGTGGGCATATTCTTTGTGGTGGTGTCCCAGTGGGGCTCACAAGGCACAGTGGTGCCCGTGCCATTTACAGCTGCCCTGCGAGAGCACAGGCAGCTGCAACGCTGGGGGCATTTTTGTTTTGCATGAAGAGAAAGGAGTGAGATACACTCCTTGGCCCCAGCGCTTTGCGCACTTTGACTGGTGCTGCATTGGCAGCTATAGGGCCACTTGGAAAGCTCCAGGATTACAAGCCCTGACTTTCTGGACATAGGGCATTTGAGCCCCGGTGTAAGGCCAGTTGGCCTGGGGGTAGGTGGTACCTGTGTGTACCAGGAGGGCGCAAGGCAAGGCCCTAGAGTAAGGCGATGTGTACACCTGGTCAGTGTACTGTGGTGCACTGCTGTTTTATTGCCTAATGTGTTTTATGCCTACCGTGATGATGCATGAGATGTTTATGCTCATGATTTATGCCTAATGCTTTTCCCTTAGGTGTGCCCGCTGAGAGTGGATATGGTGGGGCACTGTTGCTAATGATTTATGCGCAGGGTGGTGACCCCGGATGTGATGCCTAAAGGGATGATAAGGCCAATGTGACTTAGGCGTAATATGGTTTAGGCCTAATGAGATGCATAATGCGTTTTTATGCTTGTGATGCCTATGACAATGTGTTTATGTTTAGGATGTTTATGGATAATGTGTTTATGCTGGTGAGGCCTAATGCGTAATGTGTTTATGCTTATGAGGTGTGGGCCTAATGTGATTTATTGCCTAATGTCATGCTATGATATTTTAGGATGGTGTCTAATGCTAATGTGATAATGCTTAGGTCATTATGGTACCAGTAGTTACTGGTTGTGTTTTACATTTACTTACCTGTTCTGATGGTTCTGACCATGGCCCGATTGGCCTGGTCCTGTATATAATCCCCTGTGAATATTGCCTAGTGCCAGTTGGCACAGTGTAAATGTGTGATTATGTTTCTAATGTGTTTATGATAATACAAAGGCTATTTTTGATATAACCTTGTGTGGAGTTTCTTTTGTAGTGTGCCTAGTGTGTTGCTGCTGTGTGTGTGTGTTGCGCAAAGGCTTTACACATTGCCTCTGGAATAAGCCTGACTGCTCGTGCCAAGCTACCAAGGGGGTGAGCAGGGGTTATCATCAGTGTGTAACTACCTTGCCCTGACTAGAGTGGTGGTTTCTGCCTGCTTAGGCGCAAGCCCTAGCCTACTAGAAATCCCATTTCTAACATTGGTTGTCAGCGGTGAGGATAGGACTTGCGTTTGCGCAGTACCACAGCGGCAACTGGTTGCACTACAAACTCTGCATTTAGAGAATCACATGTTTGGGGATTATTTCTACTGATTATTTTTCTCCTCAAGAGTGTCATTTTTAAATGGTGTTTTCTGCGCTTTTATTTTGGTGGCAGAAGAGAGAAAATGACATGGCGGGGACGCCAGTAGGTGGGGAGGATCCCATAGATAGGGAGTCCCTTGCTGGGTCCAGTGCTGGGGGCAGTGCCCCATCCCTTTCCCTGTCCCCAGAGGAGTGGGTGGATAGGAGGGAAGAAAGTGAGCATCAGCTGGCGTTGGGAAGGCTCCAAGTGGAGCTAGCGCAGCTGAGTGTGGAGGAGAAAAAGCTAGCTCTGGAGGGTAGGTTATCCCCTGAGTGTAGTTTTAGTTGTCTGGATTCACCAGTAAGGGAGGGATCCAGTGGTGGCAGCAATATGGAGTCCAGTGCAGGAAGTCCCATTCCCAGTTCCCAGAGTATGGTACCTGGTTCCCAGTTAGAGGGGTACAGGTTGAGATTCAGGGGCAGTAAGAAACTGTCTCACCAGTCTTGGGGGGAGTTTGTGGATGAATGTTGTGATGCACTGGACGATTGAGTGATGGTTAACACGGCAAATGATTTTGAAGGGCTGTTCAATCTGATTGTCACGGAGCACATGTTCAGTTATTGTTTTCCGGGGTTGCGCCAACACCTGTTGGAGTGTGAGTTTTCTGATCCCAGGGAGCTTGCCCGGGAGGCAGACCTCTGGCATTGGGGAGTGATTCCAAAAGTAGTGGCTCGGGTATCTTCCGGTCCTGTGTGGTGGAAGAGGTTCAGTGTAGCCCAGCTAGGTCCCAGTGTAGTGGGAGGGGTGTAGGGGCTCACGTCCTGTCTCAGTGGAGAAGGAGTGAGTGTGGGACTGTGTGTCCCAAGGTGCCCGAAACCCAGTCTCCGGGCCTGGAGGGTTCCCTAAGGGAGCGCCAGGTCGGGGGCCTAGGCTGTACTTGTAGGCCATTTGAGGAGGATCTCCTAGTGTCAGGAGAACGTGGAGTGTCTGTAGCAGAGCTCCAGCGGTTCTGGTGTCTGACGGTGCTGCTCCAGTTGGGAGGGTGCAGAAGTCCAGCGTGAGGGGTGAGAGGGGGATGTGTTCCCCAGTGGGAGAACCAGTGGGTCAGGGACCAGCCAGAAGGGCTGAGTCTCCTAGAAGTGACCATGGCAACACCACTTCTGTCCTGAGGGATCTTCGCGCACTGTCAGATGGACAGGGGTCGGGAGATCTGCGCCAGGCAGACTGTCACACAACACATTAGTCATGTGTTACCCTCGGGGGATAGTGTGTGAGTCCCCAGAAGTCCTGGTGTGCCAGGCAATTGCTCAACTGCGGGGTTCAGCCCCAAGGTTGGGAGGCCAGGTTCAGGATCTGCCTGACCTGGAGGGAAGGACTTCTGTAACCAGTGTCCTGACCGGTTTTGGCTTCCAGGGGTACCGCTCCAAGTGGGAGGGTGCAGAACTCTGGAAGGGGTGCAGAGGGAGGGAGCCCTCGCCTCTGACCCTGGTGCAACCTGAGGGTTTAGACCCTAGGTTGGGAGACTTGGCAACTTCGTGATCAAGAGGAATCTCTGCCAAAGAGAACAGCTGAAGACTGAGGAAAAGTGCTGCCATTGCTATGTGTCTGGGGGTTGACCTGCGGTTGCTGTTTCTACTGAGGAGAGATCTAAAGGACTGTGCTGTGTGCTTTTTCCCCTGCTTGAAGAGGAACTGTGCTGTGTGCTTTGTTCTTCTGAAGACAAGAGTCTCCAAGGGCCTGAGTGAGCTGGCCTTCTGTTAGGAAGTTTCAGCTGGTGAGTGAGTTGTGTTCTGAGGTTGCCTCTCATAGGAGGAGATTGTGGAACCCTAGAAGAAGAGGTAGGGGGAGGAGAGCTTCGCCTGTGACTTCTGGCCAGCCTGAGGGTGCGGACCCTAGGTTGGAGGATCAGTGGCAGTTTGGAACTGCACTGATGAGAGGAAGAGTGGAGAATGGTTACTATGTGCCAGGGGTTACTGCCCCCCACTCTGTGGATTGGCAAGGACCAGTGACATCTGGGTGGCCTAGGGCCTGGTCCTGGCAGTGGACAGCTAGGGAGTACCAGTCGGGTAGCCTATTTGTTCCTGAGAGCTTTGACAGAGGGAACCATGTGGGTTCAGAGTGGCATAGAACTGGAGGATGTCCCTGCAGTTGCGGGCCCGCGTCCGTGTTCTATCGCCCAAGGCAGGGAAGCCCATCAAGGTGGTGATTGGTCTACCCTGCGTTTTGGCTGGAAGGGGTTGTGTTGGACTTGGCCCTTTTTGCAGGGTCATCCCTAAACTTTTTGCCTTTCTCCTAGCCTTTTTTCTGACATGGTGTTGATGGTTTTAGGACTCTGGGCACTTTAGCACTGCTGTCCAGTGTAAAGTGCGTCTGCTCTCTGTGATAAATATGGTAAGATTGGTCTACACCTGTTTGGCATATTTAATTTACCTGTCAGTCCCTTGTAAAGTGGTATCTCATATACCGAGGGCTGGTAAATTAAATGCTACTGGGGGGCTTGCAGCGCTGATTGCACCACCCACCAAAGTAGCCTTTCAAACCTATCCCAGGCCTCTGCCATTGCAGGGCCTGTGCGCGCAGTGTTACTGCCGCTGTGACGTGGCACTTAAAGTGTGTGCCATGTCTGTGACCCCCCCTTTTCCTGCATATCAGTCACCCCTAAGGTAGGCCCTAGCTAACCCTATGGGCAGGGTGCATTGTAGGTGAAAGATAGGACATGTACCTTAAGTGTGTGACATGTCCTGGTAGTGACAAACAGCCATTTTGGTTTCTCACTACTGTGGGGCTGCCCTCCCATAGGAATGCATTGGGATTCCCTGATAAGTGTTTCAGTGGTAATTCCTGATATGAGATGCGCAGCGTGGTCAAGTTTGGTATGTTTGAAATAGTAATAATAAATGCTACGCAATGGTGTGCGCAGATTTATTATAACTATTTTAGAAATGCCACTTTTAGAAGTTGGCAGTTCTGTGAGCTATGTGTCTGCCTGCCTGATGTGAATTGCATGTCTGGCTTTTGAGTGACAGTGGCTGGGGAGGTATGTGTGGCTCTGCATTTGGAGTAGTGGGAGGAGAAGTCCCTGGTCCCTGAATAGGATTGTGCCTGCCCTAGTGAATGCTGGCTCCGCCCCCCTGTGGTGTGTCTGATGGCCGAGCCCCCATCTCCCAAAGAAGGGTGTGAGCACTGTAAATAGAGTGCTCCAGAACCAGTTCTAGCTGGTCCCCCCAAGCCCTGTGCTCTGCAGACAACGGGAAATGTAGTATAAATGTAGGGGCTGTGACCCCATGCTTAGGTGTGCTGTTCCTGTGCTTACTGGGGCTTGCTGCTGCTGGGGCCCAGGAGGAACCGCCACGAGGGCTTGCCTCCCTGCTGGAGGGCCCTGTGTGCTGGTCTCCCTGGGCCCAGCTATGCCCCCTGACCTTTAAGGACTCACAGCGCCTCGTGAGCGCTGCATCTTTATTTTCCTTGCCCAAGGGGAGCATTTTGAACTTCAACCTGCTGCGCTGGGCTGCGAGCGTACCTCGAGGGAATCCCGGCATGGGGATTCCCCCACACTGCACCAGAGCCAAGCAGGAGCCTAACCCGCATTTGCGCTATTTTGGGAGCGCATCCGGTGCTCCTCTGAGCAGGAGCCCACCCCGCATTTATGTGCCGTGGAAGTGGGTGCCCACCCCGCGTTTCTGCCACTTTGGAACGGGTGCCCACCCCGCTTATGGTTCTGATTCAAAGCGGGCGCCCACCCTGCACTGAGACCTTCAGAGCGGGAGCCTACCCCGCATCGCGGCCGAACAGAAAGTGAGCCGCCGAGTGAGCCGCCGGGCCGCTGCCAGCGCGACCCGGAAGTCAGGCGGAGCTGCCTGGTTCTGGGCGGGACCTCGCGCCGTGCTGGACGCTCTTGGAGGAAAGCCTGAGAGGAGGTCCGGCCAAAAATGGTGCCTTCCGACACGGGGCTCCCGTGAGTGTGGGAGAGCCCCGCGGGCACCAGAGGAAGACCAGAGCCTACAAGAAGAGGCCCTGTGATCGGGGCCTACCTGTAACGTGTGCCGGCCCGCCTCCAGCCACTGAGGAGAGAGCCCCGCAGTGAGACCTTCCGGGAGGAGCGTAGAAGAGCCTGCAGAGTCCCCAGGAACGGAGAGGAGCCTGCAAGGTCCCGGTGAGTGGGGCCGATCGGGAGGCAGCGTTTTTGTTAAAGAGCCCAGTGGGGCTCACCTAGGCATTGTTGGTGCCGTTCGGGGCACATTGTCGGTGCCCGTTGCTGCCACAGCTGTCCCGCCTGACAGTGGGCAGCTGCAACGTGGGAATATTCTTTGTGGTGGAGTCCCAGTGGGGCTCACAAGGCACAGTGGTGCCCGTGCCATTTCCAGCTGCCCTGCGAGAGCACAGGCAGCTGCAACGCTGGGGACATTTTTGTTTTGCATGAAGAGAAAGGAGTGAGATACACTCCTTGGCCCCAGCGCTTTGCGCACTTAGGCTAGTGCTGCATTGGCAGCTATAGGGCCACTTGGAAAGCCCCAGGATTACAAGCCCTGATTTTCTGGACATAGGGCATTTGAGCCCCGGTGTAAGGCCAGTTGGCCTGGGGTAGGTGGTACCTGTGTGTACCAGGAGGGTGCAAGGCAAGGCCCTAGAGTAAGGCGATGTGTACACCTGGTCAGTGTACTGTGGTGCACTGCTGTTTTATTGCCTAATGTGTTTTATGCCTACCGTGATGATGCATGAGATGTTTATGCTCATGATTTATGCCTAATGCTTTTCCCTTAGATGTGCCCGCTGAAAGTGGGTATGGTGGGGCACTGTTGCTAATGATTTATGCGCAGGGTGGTGACCCCGGATGTGATGCCTAAAGGGATGATAAGGCCAATGTGACTTAGGCGTAATATGGTTTAGGCCTAATGAGATGCATAATGTGTTTTTATGCTTGTGATGCCTATGACATAATGTGTTCATGGTTAGGATGTGTATGCATAATGTGTTTATGCTGGTGAGGCCTAATGCGTAATGTGTTTATGCTAATGAGGTGTGGGCCTAATGTGATTTATTGCCTAATGTCATGCTATAATATTTTAGGATGGTGTCTAATGCTAATGTGATAATGGTTAGGTCATTATGGTACCAGTAGTTACTGGTTGTGTTTTACATTTACTTACCTGTTCTGATGGTTCTGACTGTGGCCCGATTGGCCTGGTCCTGTATATAATCCCCTGTGAATATTGCCTAGTGCCAGTTGGCACAGTGTAAATGTGAGATTATGTTTCTAATGTGTTTATGATAATACAAAGGCTATTTTTGATATAACCTTGTGTGGAGTTTCTTTTGTAGTGTGCCTAGTGTGTTGCTGCTGTGTGTGTGTGTTGCGCAAACGCTTTACACATTGCCTCTGGGATAAGCCTGACTGCTCGTGCCAAGCTACCAAGGGGGTGAGCAGGGGTTATCATCAGTGTGTAACTCCCTTGCCCTGACTAGAGTGGTGGTTTCTGCCTGGCTTAGGCGCAAGCCCTAGCCAACCAGAAATCCCATTTCTAACACCTGCCATGCCCAGGACCGAAAAACTGGTGCACCCCTTGCAAAACCAGGTTGTTTTGTGCTAGATAATTTTGATTTCTCCACAATACATTTTGGGTCCTTCCCTGTAGCAGGCACTTGGCCGACCCACACAAGTAAGGGGCCATTTTATTTTTATTGGGAGACCTGGGGGAATGCTGAGTGGTAGGAAATTTGTGTTGGCCCAGTGATTCCACAACTTTCCCACACAGAAATGTGAAGAAAATATGATTTTTTAGCCACATTTGAGGTTTGCAGGGTATTCTCGGTAAGATAACTTTGGGGGATTCAAATAAGTCACACCTCCCTGGACTCCCCCGAGTGTCTTGTTTTCAGAAATGTCTGGGTTGGTAAGTTTCCCTAGCTGGCCGCCGAACCTGGGACCAAACCTACAGGTGCCCCTCACAAAACCCGGTCGTTTTGTGATAGATAATTTTGATGTCTCCACAATACGTTTTGGGCCCTTCCCTGTCGCAGGCATGCGGCCCAACCATACAAGTGAGGTACCATCTTTATACCTCCCTGGACTCCCCTGAGTATCTATTTTTCAGACATGTCTGGGTTTGGTAGGTTTCTCTAGTTGGATGCCGAGCCCTGGAACAAAAACGCAGGAGCCTCCTTTGCAAAAACAGGTTGTTTTGTGATAGACAGAGGAGCACCTGGGTTTTTGTTCCCATGGGAATGGGGTACCTGGGGCCATTGTAGGCTATTAGAGGGTGGCTGTGCACCTATTTTCTGTACCCTCCCATTTTTTAAGAATGGGACCCTGAAGGATGAGTTCCCCAGGGCCTAATACAACTTGGTGAGGAAGGCTGTGCAGCCCCTCTACCCTTTTTTCCTAAATTTGGCCCTGGGGAATGCAATCCCCAGGGCCGCAATCGCCTCAGGGAGAGGGACTGTTGAGGATCCCCTCCCCTTAATTAAGACACCCAGCCACTGGAGATGGGGTCCTTGGACCCAAAATGGTCTCGGGAAGGGTGGCCCTACTCACGCCCCACACATTTCTAGAAAATGGAGGCCCACCTCTTTTTTTTAGTCTCCGCAATCCCACTGCAGTCACAAGGAATTGCAGCAAAAATGACTAATTGTTTTTTAATTCTAGCCCCAGGGGGCTCCCTCAGGGCGTAGGAGGGCAGAGTATCCCTACCATGCCCCCTTATATCATTTAAAACAAAAATACCTGCAGGACAGGGGACTAAGTCCTCGAGTCCTGTAGGCTGCCAGCAACATATTTCTTTATGTTGATGGCTGCCAATCAGAACGTTTGCTCCCACAGGAGAAAATTGCCCCAGGGGGAAAAAAGTTCTCTGGGCCAATTTTTTTTAATTGGGTTCAAGGGACTCTCACAAGAGTCCCTTGAGCCCAACCGTCCTGGGATGCAAACATTTTTACACCTTAATTTCTCAAGAATTACTGAACAGATTTACACGAAATCACAAAAAGCACGTTTTCTGGACCAAGATCTAGCTTTCTGATGTTTGGTGTAGTTCCATTTCGCAGTTTTTGCAGAAGGGCATCCTAAAAAAGTCTTTGGAAAATGCATCAGGATTTTGTGTTTTCGGACCCTCCCCCATTTTTTGTCGGCCTCTGCTTAATGGATCACCCCGAATCTGTCCATGCAGAAACTAAGCAAAAAAAAAAAGAAACATTTTGGAAAGTTTTGAGAAGATTCGTCAAATGGTGTCAAAGTTATTAGCAAAACAAAAATGGCCTTTCCACTCCACTCTATGCCACTATGCTACTCCACTGTACTCCACTACACTCCATGCTACTCAACTCTATGTTATCCCACTGTATGTCACTCCATTTTACAACACTCCACTCTACGCAACTCAACAGTACCCTACTACACTGTGCGCCACTACAGTCTACACCACTACATTCTAAAACAAAGATTACTTTTTTTAATTTAATTTTTTTAGGATTTTTATATAGCGCTGGCACGACCCAAGGGGTATTGAACGCTTTACAGCAACGTATACAACAGAGTCTTAAACAGTTAACGGTACATTAGTAATAAGAGATACTAGATAGAATCCAATTCAGTATCATGAGGTAAAGACTTCTGTTCACTCAGAGTGCAGGAGTGCAGTTGAGGAGTTGAGGTAACATAGAACGGCTACTGTCCAGGGGGGTAGGGATGACAGTTGAGGAGAAATTCTTTTAGTAGTCACTTGAAGTTTGTGAAGGAGGGGTTGGTTCTGATATGTATTGGGAGAGAGTTCCAGATTCTAGGGGCATTGCCTGAGAAAGAGCATGAGAGGGTTTTTTGTTTGTGTCTTTTGGGGGGGATGAGAAGGAGCGTATTGGAGCTTCTTAGGTTTCTTGATTGACCTACTTTTGTGAGTTTGGCTGCAAGGTAGTCTGGTTTGCCAGTGTGTAGAGCTTTGTGGGTGAGACAGGCCGTTCGAAACAACATCGTGCTTCGATTGGGAGCCACTTTAGGTTTTGTAGCATGGGGGTGATGTGGTCATGTTTCTTTCCTCCTGTGACCATTCGTGCTGCTGCTTTGAAGGTAGCTCTCATTGGGGCTACGTGTGCTTTGGGTGTTCCAGTGAGTGTGGCATTACCATAGTCTAGTCTGGATAGAACCAGAGCTTGTGTTGCTGTTTTTAGGTCATTGTGTGGAAGGAAAGGCTTGATTTTGTTGAGGAGTTTTAGGCTGTAGAAGGCACTCTTTGAAGTGGAGCTTATGTGAGATCTCATGTTTAGCTTAGAGTCCAGAGAGATCCCCGGAGATTTAGCTGAGTCAGATAGAGTGAGCTTGCAGTTCAGGGAGTCCAGGTTGTTTATCCATTCTTGGATCTGTGTGTGGTGGTTGAGATTGGAGAAGGCCAGAATTTCAGTTTTTTCTTCATTGAGTTTGAGGTGGTTGAGTGATAGCCAGTTTTGAACATTTGAGAGTGTGAAGTTAAGTCATTGAATGTCGGTAAGAGAGGATATTTCTAAGGTAAAGCTGGGTGTCGTCTGCATATAGGTGGTACGAGATATTTGCTTGTTTTAGAATGGTAGTGAGAGTTTCATGTTAAAGTTGAAGAGTGTGGGAAAGATGACCGAGCCTTGTGGCACCCCTCGGGTTATGTGAGAGATGTCAGACATGGAGTTGTTGATTTTAGCGAGTTGGGAACGGTTAAGTAGAAATTAAGAAAACCATTTCAGAACAGTGCCATCAGCTCCGATACGTTTTTGAAGGGCATCTAGAAGTAACTTGTGATCGACTGTATCGAAAGCTGCCGAGAGGTCAAGGAGGACAAATAGGCAGCATCTGTTTGAGTCAAGGGAGCTGTGTATGCGATCTTTTATACTCAGTATAGCTGTTTCAGTGCTGCATCCCTTCCTGCAACCGGACTGGTGTGAGTCGAGTAAGTTGTTGGTGTCTAGGTGTTGGTTGAGTTGGGAGATAACACATTTCTCGAGGATTTTTTCTAGGAAAGCAAGGTTGGTAATGGGACTAAAGTTCTTGGGCTCGTTCAGGTCTGCATCAGGTTTTTTTAGCAGGTGGGTGACTTTGCCTTGTTTGAGGCAGGCGGATATCAGTCTGTTGCTTAAGGAGCTGTTAATGATCTTGGTCCATAGAGGGGTTAGGGTGTGAAGGAGGTTTTTAGCCAGAGCGGCAGGTAGTGGATCTGCGAAGTGGGGTGAGGGTTTGGAATTGGCAATCGCCGTGGAGATGTCTTCTTCTGTGAGGGGTTTGAAGACCTTACAACTTTTGAGTGTGGAGGACGGTCTTTGGTATTGGTTTTGGTCTGGTTTTTAAAGGGGGAGGAGTCTCAGTTTTGTGGATTATGGAGTGAGCTAGGGTTGGGGTTATTTCCGTTTTGGACGAAGAGTCGTTGGGTTGGGTTTGTGTGTGATAGTCTATGGAGAGCTCAATTTTGTTGACTTTATCATTGAAGAATTTGGCTAGGTAGTCACATTGTAGTTTAAAGGCAGGGGGATTTTCTTTGGGAGGTTTGGAGGTTTCATTTCGGATGATGTTGAAGAGCTTTTTGGGGCGGTTTTTGGCTTTGTCTAGGGTGTTTTGGAAGAAGGTGGCTTTCTCCTTGAGGATGTTTTTTTTGTAGTTCCTGCGTTCTTTTCTGAGTTGGAGGAGGTTACACGGATGTTATAGTTAGGTTCATTTTTTACCCACACAAAACCAGAGAAATTCAGCAGGTATAATTACACATATAGTTATACTCATCTAAGGTTAAATCATTTTATTATCGGAACATTGATGCATGATACACAGCCAACTGCCTACATCCCAAAGGCCGGCAGGGCGTAAAATTGTACCTTGTACACAGCGTGTCTGCCACAACCCGGAGGCCGGCCACGTGACCATGTAGTGCGTGACTGCAAGAAGCTTCCGTCTTCCGGTTTTCTCCCCTGTGATCCCTTAACAGAATCATAAACTACTAAATCTACCCCACCTATCCCCCCCCCACCCTCGAACCGATGTGCTACCTAAGTCGTGCGGGATATCAGTCACCTAGCATCCACCACTCTCCATAGTAGATCTTTGATCTGGAAAGGGAGAGATGGGCCCCCATGCCTTCCCGTAGTGTCCGACGTGGTCACCTTCTGCCTTGTGGGGTAGCCTCTGGTAGGGTCGCCGCATGTGTCCCGCTTTTACCGCTGTTCCGTGCTTGTACCATCTAGTGAGTCAGTAAGTCTGAGAATTCGGAGATATCTAGGACAGGTGAGTTCATTCATTGTGGTGGAAAGGAGTGACAGGAGGGGTTTCCAGATTGTGCGGAACTAGTCGGAAGAACCCGTTAGGGTAGCCTGGATTCGCTCCATTCCCACCGTGTACCATAGTTTATGTAGCCACCCTGTATGTGTCGGCCTGTTCTGTTTCCCCCAGAGTGACAGTATGTGCTGGACTGCAGCTCCCTGTGCCAATCCCATTTGTTTCCCCCTGATTGATTTTAGTGGGTAGATGAGTGCATTCGGGAGCCCTTGTATGGTGTATGCCAGGAATCGGGGTATTTCGGTCTCCAGGTGTTGATCTATGTCGTCCAGGACCGCGCGCCAATAGTCCGTCAGTTCCGGGCAGTCCCATAGGAGATGCGTCAGGGTCCCCTCTGCGTCGCACCCCCTCCAACAGGTCGGGCTCCTGTCTGGGTTTCCTCTATGAAGTCTAGCCGGTGTTAAGTACCAGTAGGTAGTGACTTTGATCGCCGTTTCTCAGCCTGCTGTGTTACGGGCTGTGTGAGTGGCCCTATAAGATATGTCTGCCCACTCCTTTTCAGTCAGAGCTCTCCCAATCTCACGTTCCCAGCGTTTCTGTCCTGCTGAGGGGGCGAAAGGAGCTTGGTCTCGTAGCATGCGGTACAGATCTGAGATCAATCGTCTGTCAGAGGTTCTGGTTAGTAGCCACCGTTCATATGAGGTGAGTTTCCTGCTAACCTTCGGTCGGGTTTCTGGATGGAGAAGCCAGTGGCGGAGCTGGAAATATTGGTAACGCGGTGGGGCTGTGATCGCGTACCATTGCTTCACCTCAGTATATGATAGGAACCCCTCCACGTCAAACATGTGCCCCGCAGATCTACAGTCAGTGGCCTTCCATTGCGCGAATGCCCCCGTTTCCAGGCCCGGTGGGAACTCCGGTTTGTCGAATAGGGGTGTCATTGGCGAGGGGAAGGAGGTGAATCCCCTCCTCACCGCCACCGAGTCCCATACCCGCAGCAGGGTTTGCTTGATCGGGGAGCCCTTTAGGTTCGGTGGTCTGTCCGATTTTCGTAGGAAAGGGACCTTCCAGAGGGATAGTTTAGCCAGAGCCCGATCCTGGAACAACCAACGTTTTTCGGACTCTGGCCTGTGCCATTCCACTAGGTAGCAGAGTTGGGTCGCTTTAAAATAGTCCAGAAAATTGGGAATGCCCAGCCCCCCGGGATCCGCCGGTTTGTAAGTAAGGTCCCTACGCATTCGGGGTCGTGCCCCCCCCAGATAAAATGGCGAGCCGCCGTCTGCAGCTTGTGGAGGGTACCTGCGGGCGGCCATATCGGAATGGTTTGGAAAAGATACAGGGCCTTAGGCAATATGTTCATTTTAACTGCCGCTATACGCCCCAGAAGCGATAGTCGGTGTTTCTGCCAGCGATGGAGCGTCTGTTGTGTTTGGGAGAGAAGCTTGGTGTAATTCATAACCACCGTTCCTGTCACCGTCTGGGTAAGCTCGATCCCCAGGTAGGTAACTGTCTCCTGGACCCATAGATCACCCCACCCGAGTCGGTCCTCGGTACGCGGGGCATCACAGCGCCCCAGGGGCAATACCGTAGATTTCCGAGTGTTCACCCGGAAACCAGACACCCGGCCAAAGGCGGCCAGCTCCCGTAAGAAGGCCGGAATCGAACTCTCTGGGTGGTCTAGGGTGGCCATAAGGTCATCTGCGTTCAGGCTTATCTTGTGTTGCTCTCCTCCAAACGGGATGCCCACGATTTCGGGGTTGTCCCGCACCCGTTGGGCAAGGGGTTCAGCGTATAGCACGAAGAGAAGGGGTGAGAGGGGACAACCCTGGCGGGTCCCTCGGCGAATGTCGAACGATCTAGAGCTCTGGCCATTCACCCGTATTACCGCCGAAGGGCCTTCATAACAGCTTGCCACCCAGGACTTGAATCGGTCTCCCGTCCCGAAGTGAGTTAGTGTGGCCCCTAAAAAGTCCCAGCTCACTCGGTCGAACGCTTTTTCAGCGTCGATCGATACCAGGGCTGCATCTAGTTGTGCGCGGTGGCTTTTGTCAATCAGGTGAAGCAATCTCTTTGTGTGGTCGCTACTCTGCCGATTATGTATGAAGCCGCATTGATCTGGGTCGATAATACCTGGCATTCTCGACCCCAACCTCGCCGCTAGGACCCCCGTGAACAATTTAAGATCAAGGTTAAGCAGGGAGATCGGGTGATACGATCCGCAGAGAGTCGTGTCTTTTCCTGGTTTTGGTATTACCACTATATCAGCGGCCAACATGTTGGTAGGGATAGACCCTGGCCCCTGAAAAGAGTTGAAGAGGCGTGTGAGGATGGGGGCTAACTGCGGGCAAAAAGATTTATAAAAACCTGATGAGAATCCGTCCGGACCCGGTGATTTTAGGGGTTTAAGCCTCGAGATAGCTCCGATCACCTCCTCCACCCGGATGGGGGCGTCCAGCGCCTCCCTATCTATCGCGCTTAGCTTGGTGGTGGCCGCATCTCGTAGGTATCTCTCCACCTCTCCCGGCATTGGGGGATCCGCGTCGTATAGCTTTGCATAGAAGTCACGGAAGGCATCTGCTATGTCTTCGTCTCTTGTTACTGGTTCCTCTGAGTCAGTGCGAAGCTCTTTTACCTTTGTACGCTCCTCCCTGGCTCTGAGTGTGCTTGCTAGCAGTCGGCCCGTCTTGTCCCCCCGCGTAATATGTGTGCTTTAGCCTTAGAGCCGCATACTCTGCCCTGTCTAGGTCCAGGGCTGCCAGTTGTGCCTGTAGGGTCTTCAGCTGACGCCAAACCCGCGGTGCGCCGGTACGACTGTGTATGCGCTCAAGTTCCGCCGTCTGGGTGGTAAGTTGTGTCCTCTTTTCTTTACGCTCTCTAGTCTCCGCCGCAGAGATCGCAATTAGTTCCCCTCTCAATGTCGCTTTAAGGGCGCCCCAGAGCGCCGTGATATGGGTGCCCGGAAAGTCGTTAAGTTCTAGATAATCGGTTATCCGTTTGTGCAGTTGTGTTAGTACTCCTGGCCGTTGGAGTAGGCTCTCTTTCAAGCGCCATCTCCCAGGGGGTTTCCTAGTGGGGGGCACTGTCATAGCCAACAGCACGGCGTCATGGTCTGATAGGGCTGCCGGTGTAATTGTTATCGTATCTACCTTCTGCAACACCTCTCTCGTTCCTATGAAGTGGTCTAGGCGTGCATAAGTGCGGTGGGCGTGCGAGTAATAAGAAAATTGCGTGGTGTTGGGATGGGCCACCCTCCAGATATCCTCCAGTCCCCTCTCCGCTAGCCACTCCTTCCCAACCGCAGTTAGGGCCCCCGTGTGACCGTACCTCTGCCCGGATCTATCATTGTTATTGTCCATGACTAGATTCAAGTCGCCCCCCACCAAGATCTGCCTCCCCGCAGTTTTCAATACATCCGAGAATGCAGTTTGAAGGAATTGTTCTTGCCCCGTGTTTGGGGCATAGATAGATCCTACCACTAGTGGAGTACCCCCTACCCATACAGTGTATGCCAGAAGGCGTCCCTTAATCTCAGCCACTTTGTCACCTAACGTACCCGGGAAGTTCCTGCTAATCAATAGAGCCACCCCCGCTGTTTTGGTCGGATTAGAAGAGTAAAGTTGATGTGGAAAGCTACGTGATTTCATGCGCGGCCAGTCTCGAGGGAGAAGGTGGGTTTCTTGTAAGAGGCATATGGATGCCCCCGAGTTCTCTAGGTAGGACAAGACGGCTCTCCTTTTAATGGGGTTGTTTAACCCTTAACATTCAGTGTGATAATCTGTAACGTGGACGATGCCACGAGACCAAAAAACTCTCAGTATAGGTGTCTGTATTTTGGCCAGGTGGGAGTCTCCAGGGGGCCCCTGGAGTAGTAGCACATCGGTTCCCCAAGCCCCCCCCACCTCTTCCCCAAACCGTCCCCAGCAAACTACCCTCCCTTCCCCCCGTCCCCTTCATGAAGTCCCCCTGCCTCCTGGAACCCAGTATCCTCCGTCTCCCCCCTCCCACCTCCCTAACCCCAACTATGTGAACCCCTGTGTTTACCATTGTCCGACACCCTTTACCCTTCGGCGTGAGCATCTGGAGTCTGTGAAGTTGGGGACGGTCGTGTGGCTCAAGTGGCTCGGCTCCCCGCCCCCCGCCCCCATTGCCCAAAGAAAAATGCGTATTTTGCCCCCTTTTAACTGATGCAGGTATGCTGTTTAGAGTGATGGAGAAGTGTCTTTGTCACTGCCGCTACGGCAGCCTGCCGCTCCTGGGACATGGTTTCAAGGTCTGGTTTCTGAGAAGGGGCAGGACCAGTCCTTCGTTGTACCATCTGCCATCCGGTTGTCGAGGATCTGCCAGGTCGTACAGGTGATAGGCTCGGACTCTCGTGGGCTATGCCTAGTATCTTGCAAGTCTCTTTAAGAGAGCGTAGCTGCTGTAGGCGTCCATTCCATTTAAAGATCAGCCTAAACGGGTGACCCCAGGAGTACGCTACCCCTTTCTCCCTGAGATGGGCCGTCACATCTTTGAACGCTCTCCTTCTCTGCAGAGTGATAGCTGCCAGGTCCTGGTACAGAGCTATTGAGTGCCCTTTGTATGTGAGGGGCTGTTTGCTCCTAGCTTCCCGAAGAATTCGTTCTTTGAGGGGATAGTCTGGAAGAAAAGCCAGCAAGTCTGCCGGCGGCGCCGGAGCCCGGCGGGGCGGGCCCACCCTGTGTGCCCTGTCAATGCGGATAGCAAAGTCTTGGTCCTCGCCCAGAATGTCCCTGAAGAGTTCCCTCAAGTATCCAGCCACATCGCCCTTTTCCTCTTGGGTCGGAACGCCCCGGACGCGTATGTTGTTGCGTCAGGACCTGTTTTCTAGATCCTCTGTGTGAGTTTGAAGATCCACTTGTTGATCCCGTAGGCGTAGTACTTCCTGTTGAAGTTGTTCCAGCTCTTCCCCCCTGGCGATCTCTCGATCTTCAATGGAGGCCACCCGTTCCCCTATCTCATTTACATCCCTGCGGATTTCTCGCACCTCACTTTTGACGTCCTGTTTCAGCGTTTGGAAGTCGTCTCTGAGGACGTTAAAGAGGGTTTCCAGGAAAGTCCTGGTGATAGGGAGATCGCCTTCATCTGCGGATTCTTGTGTATGGGGGGGTCAATGCCCTACCTCCGCGATCCTCGGGAAGGGAGCCCCTGGTCAACATGTCTTTGATGCTTCGGTCCCCTTTTGTACGTGAAGGAGGCATCGTTAGATTCAGCTTGGGTGTGCGTATGTCTCCTGAGCGTGTGCCCCAGCTACCAGGGTAGTTGTGTTGGCCGACGCTTCCTCCACCTGGTCACTTGTTCGTGTCCCTAATTCTCTCGGTTCTGTCTCCCACCACCTCCGGTGTGTTCGGGCGGCTCCTGTTATCTGCTCCCGGTGCCGGTACCTGTTATCTGCACATGGTGCCGGATGTCTCGATCAGGGTCTCCTAATAGCCTCCCGGTCGGTCAGTTGTAGCCGCCGCTCTCCTCTCCGGGCTCCAACCAGGTGCCACTGGCGTACTTTGCCCCCAAGCGTGGGTTCGAGGGTGGCCGGGTCGATGCCAGCCCCTGCTGCGTCCACCAGGACTCGTCGCTTCGCCGCCGACACCGGGGGACCTCACCCGTGTCTACGGGGCCCCCCCCTTTGATGCGGCTTTCGCCTCCTCGCTCCGGGCGTCCTCCGCTAGGGCCTCCACGCTGATTTATCGCTTCACCTTAATATCGCTGGAGCTGCTACTCCCAAGAGCCGCCGTGAACACTCCTAATTGCCGGGCAGACCGGGGCTAAAGCTCAGCTCCTCTGCACCTGTTGCAGCCGCCCGGCCTTGACACCGTCTGCCCCCACTGGTCAGCTATGGCGATATCGCCTCTGTTCCTGCACTCGTATCGTCTGGCCTGGATCCAGAAGCACCAACCCCAGATCGGCGTGTCTTACAAGTAGGCCGTTGGCCCCCCGCGAGGCCGACGAGGTCTTTGTATTTGGGGTCCAAGCACCCTCCTTTCTCCCTTGGGGCCCCAGCCGATGGATAGGCCGCAGTTCTGGGTCCTCCCCACGGATCACCGCTGTCCACTTCTGAGGGCCTCAACTCCCCTCCGCGGTTCAGGCTGCCAACCCCCGATGGAGTCAGTGCTGGGGAAGGGGGCCCCGCTCCGTGAGCCACAGCCGGGTGCTCCGACAGGGCGTCCCCGGGCCTCTCGGGTCCACGGTACTCTTCCGTCGACTGCACCCCCGATCCGGCAGATCCGCCGTATGTGTGTGTGGACAAGGGGGCAGATTAGCTTAAGTTAAACTGGGGTTTTGGGCCTGGGAGCGGGGAGCCTCCGAGCTCTGCGTCCGCTCAGGTCGCCATCTTGGCCACGCCCCCCTAGTTATACTCATCTAAAGAAACTATAACTTGTGTTGTTAAGGAACTGTAGGCCATGAGTTATAGTTTCTTAACATATGTATGATAGCAGAAATGATACTTCATATTATTCTGAACTATTTTTCACTTACTTCAAGGTCTCTAATACTCTACTAGTTTATAGAACAAAGTGAGCAAAAGAAGCTTGGATGATGTCATCAGTGATGTCATCAGTAATGTCATTAATGATGCCATTTGAGATGTCATCAGTTATGTCATAAAAGATGACATAGAACATGAGTGATATAATATGTAATTTTGTAAGCAGTGTATGGTGGTGGTGCAAGTTATAATTAGCTCTGTTAACTATAACTGGTGAATTTCTGTGGTTTTTTAATTCAAAATGTTAATGTTGAACTGGCATATTCACCAAACTATAATGTTACTTTAACCTTTGGTTTTTTTCAGTAAATTTCTACGTTTAAAAAAAACCAAAACAAATCATTTTATCACACCTAACTATAACGCTACTTTAAACTTTGTTTTTTTCAGTGAATTTCCAGCATAACTTAAAGTAATATTTTATTACCATACATAAAGTCAACCCCCCTGCACGTGCCTTGAGACTTGGTACAGGGCCTAGCCTGTGGCCAGGCCCTGTCACAAACCCCCACAGGCAGCCAACCCCATAGTGTGCATGGCTTTCGGCTGGCCTGGCCATAGACAGACTAACCCCCTGCAGGCAGCCAGCCTCACACAGCACAAAGCATTACATCACACGCAGCATGGAGTTGGCCACAGGGCCTGGCCTGCAGTCAGGTCCAAGTCCCCGGAAGGAACCACCCAGAGGAAGTCAACCAACCCCATGCCCGGCACGGCCTTTGCTCGTGTATGGCGTGGGTTAGCCACAGGGCCTGTGTTGCAGCCAGGCCCTTCTTCAATCTCCCCGCAGGCAGCCAACCCCACACTGCTCACAGCCTTTGGCCGTGCACAGTCCGGGGTTGATCACAGGGCTTGGCCTGCTGTCAAACCCCCAGAAGGCTGCCAACCAAACCCCACACACAGGGCCTGATTCACAGAACTAACTTACGTCAAAATCCTAAACTTACAACAATTTTGGTATTCACAGAATGAACTTACACATTTGGGTAGTCACAGATTGAACTTACACATATGGGTATTCACAGAATGAACTTACACATATGGGTATTCACAGAATGAACTTACACATATGGGTATTCACAGAATGAACTTACACATCCTAACTTTATGTCCGCACCCGGGCCGGAATTTCCGGCCCAGTGGCGGAGATTCCGGCACAATGGCGGAATCTCCGCCTCCGGCTCGGAATCTCCGCCTCCGGGCCGGAAACTCCGCCTCCGGGCCGGAAAGCCAGCAATTTCTCCCTTTTGAGCATTTCAAGTGCCTACCATCCCCCATCATGCTCCAGCTGAAGTCAATTAAGACCAACTGCAAAACCAGTACCACATAAAAGCAGCACACATTCAGGGCCCAGCTTTGGCCACAGAGAGTTCCTGTTTGCTTTGCTGTTCATCGCCACTGCAAAATGTACATTCAGAGGAGGAAGAAGAACTTCACAACTGAGGAGACCACCATGATTGTGGAGTTTGTTGTGAGGCACCACAAACGCCTATATGGCCTCCCACCTTACTGCACCAGTGGCACACAGAAAGCAGCTCTCTGGCAGCAGTTAGCCACCGCTGTCACAGCATTGGGGGAGGATGTGCGCACAGTCCGTGACATAAAAGGAAGTGGCAGGATGAAAAGATCAGTGCAAAGGAGAAGTACTCCAGGATCCAGCTGAACAGAGTTCTCCCTGCCTCACACTCTCGATCCCACCTCCGTCTCACCCCACAAGAGGAGGATATCCTCACTACAATCCACCCCCACATGCTCCATGGGCTGCCTGTGAGTGATGTCCGCAACGTGGCACCAGGTAAGTGGGATGACAAGAACAAGTATACAAAATGTATGTCTGTGTCGCACTGCCATTGTGAGTAAGGAAGTTGTCCAAATTCCATATACAAATATAGTCAGTCAGAGGCTCATGTGTTTCTCTCAGTATGTTGCACCACAAGTCCCAGAATCCTTTGTATTAGAAATGGCAAATACCTTTCACACTATGAAATACAAAGGCCCAGGCCTGAAGCCGTATATACCGAACAGTGCTAAGTAGCAATTGTCAAAGTGCCCCTTCCACTAATCCAGACACGGCTGAGTCAGTCAAGAATGTAAGGGGGTGGGGGTGCAGTGCAGAGGCAAATCAACATACAACGGAATGGAGAAAATAAGTCCAAATAAACATAAAAACAACTCACCCTGGCCCTTCCAAAATCACAAAACAGAAGGTGAGAGAATCCTTATTTAAAAATGTCAGTCCCAGAATCCATTGTTTAATTCCCACCCTGCTATGCCATTACATCACCAACACCCCACCGCTCCTACCTGCACCGGCTGTGGCAGTACTTCACAATACTGTTAGCATGCAGAAGATACGAGGAAATGTCTGACAAGTGCAACATGTACATTTTCCATGTGTTGATGTGTATCTCTTCTCACCCATTTACACATTCAGCCAGAGTACAGACAGCCACAGTAGCAGAGGTCCCAGCATCTTCTGGGAGGAGACCTCATCCAGAGCAACGCAGACCACCCTCACTAACTGGTAAGTCAAACGTGGCAGGAGATGGTCAAAATGCATATATAGGCAGCAGAGAACAGAGGGCAAAACATAGTGTCTGCATCTCAAAGGCAACTGGAGAGGAAAAACTAGCCTTTCTGGAGGAACAAGGAGGGAGTGAGATACATACCCCCTGCCCCAGTGCATTGCCCACCGTGGTTTTGGCTGCATTGGCAGCAAAAGGGCCAGTGGAAGGCCCCAGTACAAGCCCTGACATTATGGACGAAGGGCATTGGGCCCCCTAGAAAGGGCAGTTGGCCTGGGTTCAGCTTTATGGTGGTGATAGGGCGCAAGGCCCTAAGGAGATGTATGCACCTGGGGAGTGTCACTAAGGTGCCCTCCTAATTGTGAGTTATTGCATAATATGTTTATGCTTATGATGCCTATTGCATAGTGTGTTTATGCCTACAGAGGTTGCGTAATGTGATTATGCATATGAGTTTGATGCCTAATGTGATGCAGACATAATGCGTTTATGTTGCTAGAGATATTGCCAAGTACAGTATTTTACCAGTAGTCACTGGTTGTGTTTGATGTGTGCTACTAGTGCTTTCTAAAGGTTCTGACAGTGGCCCGATTGGCCCTGTCCTGTATATAATCCCCTGTAAATATTGCCTAGTGCCAGTTGGCACAGTGTATATGTGTGATTATGACTCTAATGTGTTTTGGATAATACAAAGGCTATTTCCATATAACCTTGTGTGGAGTTTCTTTTGTGGTGTGCCTAGTGTGTTGCTGCTGTATGTGTGTGTTGCGCAAACGATTTACACATTGCCTCTGGGATAAGCCTGACTGCTCGTGCCAAGCTACCGAGGGGGTCATCAGGGGTTATCTTCAGTGTGTAACTCCCTTGCCCAGACTAGAGTGGTGGTTTCTGCATGGCTTAGGCGCAAGCTCTAGCCAACCAGAAATCCCATTTCTAACATTAGTTGTGAGCGGTGAGGATAGGACTTGCGTTTACGCAGTACCACAGCGACAACTGGTTGCACTACAAACTCTGCATTTAGAGAAATCACATGTTTAGGGATTATTTTTCCTGAGTTTTATTTCTTCTTAAAAGTGTCATTTTTGAATTCTGTATTCCTGCTTCAGCTCAGACGCCTAGTTCTCTAGTGTTGCACTGTGGTTGTGTATTCCGCCAAGATGGGAGTAATCTATAATGAGGATGACCTTTGGGAGTACACCCGGGAGGAGTTAGAGGAATTCTGCAGAGAGAGGGGATACCAATAGTGGGTAACATCCTCAGAAAGCTTTTCCTTTATGAAGCACTCCTTAGGGGAGAACCCTTAGCGTGTGGCGGGGACCTGTCTGATTATCCCTCTGCATACCAAAGTGGTGGTTTTGAGATAGGGCCTGAAGAGTCTGAAGAGGAGGAAGAAAATGACAGGGCAGGGACGCCAGTAGAGAGTGAGGACCCCATAGATAGGGAGTCCCTTGCTGGGTCCGGTGCCAGGGGGAGTGCCACATCCCTTTCTCTGTCCCCAGAGGAGTGGGTGGATAGGAGGGAAGAAGGGGAGCATCAGCTGGCTTTAGAGAAGCTCCAGAAGGAGAGCCATGAGAACATGGAGGCTCAGAAATTGGAGTTGGAGAATAGGAAGTTAGCCTTAGAGGAGGAAAAGGCCTTGTTGGCCCAGGAGTTGAGTCTCAAGGCGTTGGGCCTTGAAGAGAAAAAGCTAGAGACTGAGAGGGTCTTAGCGCAGGAGAGGATGGCGGAGGCAGAGAGGGCCTTCGTCAGGGAGAAACTAGCTCTGGAGGGTAGATTATCCCCTGAGTACAGTTTTAGTTGTCTGGATTCACCAGTGAGGGTGGGGTCCAGTGGTGGCAGCAATATGGAGTCCAGTGCAGGAAGTCCCACTCCCAGATCCCAGAGTATGGTGCCTAGTTCCCAGGAAGAGGGGTACAGGTTGAGGTTCAGGGACAGTAGAAAACTGTCTCACCAGTCTTGGGGGAGTTTGTGGATGTGTGTTGTGATGCACTGGAGGATTGGGTGATGGGTAGCACGGCAAATGATTGTGAAGGGCTGTTCAATCTGGTTGTCAGAGAGCACATGTTCAGTAATTGTTTTCTGGGGTTGAGCCAACACCTGTTGGAGTGTGAGTTCTCTGATCCCAGGGAGCTTGCACAGGAGGCAGACCTCTGGGTGGTTACTAGAGGTTCTGAAGAGGCATTGGGGAAGTGACCCTAAGAGGAGTGGCTCAGGTGTCTTCCAGCCCAGAGTGGTGGAAGAGGTTCAGAGTAGCCCAGCTAGGTCCCGTTGTAGTGGGAGGGTTGTAGGGCCTCAAGTCCTGTCTTCGAGGAGAGGGAGTGAGACTGGGATGCGTCTCGATAGTGCCCAACCTCAGTCTCAGGGCCTGGATGGTTCCTTAAGGGAACACCAGGTAGGGAGCCTAAGCTGTACTAGTAGTCCATTTGAGGGGGATCTCCTAGTGTCAGGAGAACGTGGAGTGTCTGTAATCAGGCCTCCATCAGTTCTGGTGTCTGGCAGTGCCACTCCTAAGTGGAGGGTGCAGAAGTCCAGATTGAGGGGTGAGAGGGGGAGAGAGTCCCCAGTGGAAGAACCAGTGGGTCAGGGGCCAGCCAGGAGGGATGAGTCTCCTAGGAGTGACCATGGTGGTCTGCATCTCAAAGGCAACTGGAGAGGTAAAACTAGCCTTACAACTATAGGAATCCTCAAAGGACATTTACCTTCAGCGAAATAGATCTGGGAATAGCAAAATAAAAATTATAACATATCTAGGCTCTTCATGTCATTGTGTGTTATGAACATTACATGTGTTCCACCAACTGCTCCAGGACTGGGAACTCGATTGTGGAATTGAGTGCCAGACCAACTCTGAATGTATCCACCTCTAAATTGCAAAAATATCAGTAGACCAAATTTCAACAAATCCAATGAGAACAAATATGACAATGATGAACAAGAAGTGAGATTCACAAACCATTAATACAGTATGCGTCCTCTGTCCAACTTACAAAGTTCCTTTTCCATACATAAATCTGTCAAGTCCAACCAGCTGGTCATAGATGTCATAATTGTAGGGTATGTCTTCTGGTCCATTAACAAAACATGATTGTGGACCTTACGCCAGGAACTGTTGTTGTGTCAATTTGATAGACGTTGTTACTAGGCAGTGGGGCCATAATAAGTTGAATATGGGATCACTCATTATAATTTGTGGTAGACACGTCTGCAACGGTAGTGCCCACACTGCTTGTGCTCATCCTTTGTGCCTCAAATTGAGTGCTTCACATGTGGCAGCCGGTATGTAAAGTTGCAAACACACTTAGCATTGTAGGTCCAATGATGTCCTCCCAGAGTCCAAGACACACATTGACTTCTGCTACAAGGTTGCCTGTGACCTCTGGTCGGGGACCACACACTAGGCAGGTGCGGGGCCATGGTAAGGAAACTCAGGAACAATGAACCTGAATGCCCATGCCCATGAATGTGCCTCTAATATCTGCTGTATGTTGTATGTGTATCACATAACTGTTTTCCTGCATCACAATATGTCTCCATATGGCATTGAAACATATACCAGTGGAGCGGTGTGGTGCAGCGGCCAGGGCAGCTGACTTCGGAGCACAGGGTTCACGGTTCGATCCCCTGCTCCGGCGGCAGCTCAGCTCAGCACCGTGTGACTCTGGGCAATAGCTCACTTAATTTCCACTACGGCCCCCAGCGCCTTGAGACCCGTAAGGGTGAGTAGCTGCGCTATATAAAAACGGACTTACTTACTTACATATACCAGGTCACACCATGGTGGCTAGTGAAAGGATGTCACAAAACAAATGACAAGTGAGTGTAGAATGGACATAAAAATAGTATATAGTGTCACATGAAGTGTACTAGACACAACTGGATTGTAAATCAATGATATGATAACTCCGTAGCAGAATTCCAAAGGACAAAAACATTTTGAAATTGGTGTGGATGATGCTTGCAATGATAAACAGAATATTGCTCCCGAGCAAAGAGCAAATTAACATTCAAAATTGTAGGCGTCAACCATGAAAGATTCACAACTTAACCACAATGTGTTATCCTAATCAATTGTTGCACTCTGCTTGCCTCCTCTTCTACTGTGTCCACCTATATAATTGAGTGTATGGTATGTGAGGTAAGGATGTCTGCTGTACAAAACATCATCCGTTGTCAGCTTAGTTCAACCATGATGTAGGAAATGGATAATGGGAACAGATGACACTCAAATGCTGGACATAACAAATGTGTGATCTCTCAAGCCAAAATGAGCTTTGTGAATCCATTGGTAGGGAAGCACAAATGACACACAAAATGTACGTGATTATTGCACATCTCACATATGAACTCTGCTATGCAATGTTTGAACTGATGTGCAAATGTGAAACTGCTCAGCCTGTGGATGTACACTCCTTTCAACTTGTCAACACACAACATCATACTCATGAGACATATTAGTCTTAACGGTGAAGGTGTAAGCATTGCAATATGCTGGCGTCCAGATCATTTTTCCCTCCCTTCCTATATCAGTAACCTTCTCATATACGTTTGTCTGTTGATGTGTCATCTCATTGATGTCAGTGCTGTGTGCATGTAACAGCTGGCAACTGCTGCATGTCAGCAGGGGCACACATGTAAAGTCCATGAGGTAAACATGCTGCACATTGTCCAGGAATATCCATCAGTGGTCATTCACAATGACATATACATGTTAGCTCATAGCTATTATCTGGTGTACTGAAATATGGAGATGTATGTCTCAACACAGCTTTGGAGAGAATGACACCAGTGCAGCGTACAACATCATCCCGGGGAATGCATGACATCCTGGCTGCAGCAGTGAAACCCGCTCGCACATGTATATCAGGTAAATGTGGTGTGAAGTGTTACCCTATGTAAACCATGACAAAGATGAAAATCCCCTTCTGCAGATATCCTGCAGTTGTTGTTAACAAAGTTCCATCCATATCATAAGTGTCACATGTGCCTCTTTGTAAATTGGTAATGCAGATGATTGACATTGGTGTCACTTCCCACTACAGCTGCTGGATCGGGGACCACTTTGTCAACAAAACCTACAACAGGGGGAGCAGAAAAGGACACAAAGTTGTGGATGGAGCTGGTAAGTGTGCTTTTGAGTGTACATCCATACTCCGCGGAGCGTTCAATCTCTGGTAGAAACAAGGGGGATTATGTATATATATTTCTAGTACTGTAATTTTAAAAAAAATAGTTTTTAAAGTTTCTAAATTTTTTATCAGATTCTATTGTTGCATATGGATAGACTGCATACAGTGGTGCTTGTTAATTTTTACAATAATATTCCCAACGAACAAAGATGTCATATTTTGGGTGACCTGCGAAAAGATTTATGTAAAGTGTCAGAAAGTTCAATGGAGGACTTATGTATAATTATGGGTGGTGACTTTAATGAAAAAATTTGCCCTACCGCAGGGAAGGGAATTTGTGGCTTATATACGGAACAAGATTTGGAGTATGCCCATTTTTCACATACCGTACTGGGGGAACAACTTAACATGCTAGCCCACCAATTTGACTTAGCCTTTGCAAATGAGCTCTGTTCACCACCTGTACAGTTTATGAATACTTTCAATGGTAGAGGTTTGGGCTCTACTATTGACTACATTATGATAACAAGAATACACTCAAATAGGCTGAAAGCCTTTATGACCCATACTAATTCTATTAGTGATCACTTTCCTATAAGTATTTCTATCAGTACTCCTTGTCCTATTTTGAGTCACACCGCTAGTAACAGCGAGTTGAATCTATTCCCTTTTGAACCAAAAATTAAAACATTGAATGGTTACTCGCTGAGTTGGGCCAGAATAGATCCTCAAGTGATATTCAATAAATTAATTCTTGAATGTTCACGTGAAGTAACTATCTGTTTGGATGAGAGGGCTGAAAAGATAGATATCCTAAAATCGTTTAGTATTATTAGTAAAACAATTAAGGAATTACTAACAGTGAAAATAACACAGAGAAAGCAACAAGAAAAGGGTTGGTTTAATGCAGACTGTACTAAGGCCCATTCTAACTTGAAGAAGGTTTTACATAAGAAGGATAGTACACAATGTGAAAAAAACATGGCTAGGTCAACATATAAGTATGCAATAAAAGAACGGAAAAAGCACTAAAGGACGAGGCATGGACATCTCTGATTAAAGCTAGTGCCTTGAAAGACAACACTGCGTTCTGGAAAGCGGTTAATGCTCCTCTTTTAAACCCTATAGATCGGCCCACAGTTGAGGTTGCCATTACCGAAAACACTTGGGTAGACCATTACACAAACTTATATAGTGACACACAGGATCAGGATTTTGGAGTTTTAATGGAGAGAAACTTGTTAGTTTCTGGTGAGCAGACGGATGTTTTTCCCATAGACTTGTATTTTTCTTTGCAGGAGGTGATATGTGCTATTAATGATAGTATAGCCGGAAAAGCCCCAGGTCCAGATGGTGTCCCTGTAGACGTATTTAAATCCAATTTGGTTTTCTGGGGTCCTCTGTTAACTTAGGTATTAAATGCCTGTAGTCAGCAATGCTTAATATCATCTTGGTCAGATTCCATCGTGGTCCCCATTTTTAAAAAGGGTGATCGAAATAATCCGGTGTTATCGCCCCATTTCTTTGCTGGACTCGACCCTTAAAATTACAGGCCGAATAATTTTAAATCGTTTACAATCATGGGTGGAAGAAAATGGGGTCCTTTCTAGATTACAGTACGGCTTCCGTACGGGCTTAGGAACGGTGGAACAAGGATTGAACTTAAACCTAGTAATCGACAAATACACACGTGCAAAGCAAGGAAAGTTGTTCCTAGCATTTGTTGACCTAAGTTCCGCGTTTGACTGCGTGAATCATAACAAATTATGGGGCATACTGAAAGATTTAGGGATGGCTCCCCCGCTTTTAATTTTTATAATGCAATTGTATAGTGAGGCTGGAGCCAGGGTCCGTTATGGAAAACAGGGCGAATGCACAGCTAAATTTCCTATTAGAAAAGGCGTAAGGCAGGGCTGTGTGCTCGCCCCCTACTTTTTAATTTGTATATAAATGATTTAGGACAATTTTTAGAAGGACAGTGTCAGGATCTTCCTCAAATTAACAAACAAGCTGTGCCAGCGTTGATGTACGCTGATGAGGCAGTTTTGATGGCACGTACTCAACTAAGTTTACAGAAGATTTTAAATAATTTTGTTTTATTCATGAATGAGAGGGGCCTAAAAGTCAACATTTCCAAGACTTTTATTATGAAATGTGGAAAAACTAATATTAGATGCCGTGATATATTTATTGAAAACTCAAAGATAGAATGTATTAATAGTTTCTCTTACCTTGGTATACAATTTGATTATCGAGGTACTTGGGCTCCGGCGGTAAAGGGAAGAAATTTACTATTTATAAAGACAATTGGAGCTCTCACTAATTTTGCAAGGAGGCTGGGTAGAAGACCAATCCCAGAATTGATTGTTATATACAAGGCCAAATGTGTGACTTCAGCCATGTACGGAGCGGGTATATGGGGTTATAAAGACGTGAATTCTATCCAAATAACAGAAAACTCGTTTTTAAAATATCTACTGGCTATCCCAAACAGTATAGCAAATTTTATTTGTCATTCTGAACTTGGTCTGCAATACATTACTGATTTAATTAGAATAGAGCCTATTTTATTATGGCATAAAGTATGGATAACAGAGGAGATGAGCCTTAATCGTGAGGTTATCAAGGATTGCTTGGGTCTGACCAGGACAGCGAGTATACCCTGGTTAAATTATATCAAAAATTTTATGACTGATATTGGCCACCTAGAATATTTTGAGCAACCAGATACACTGTTTAAATTGAGTAGAAAGTCCCTTAAAGTAACATGTCTTGCCCATATGCAAGCAAATAGGTTAGCACTAGAGATCATAAAAAGTCTGTTATAGATAACCAAATGATGCTTTCTTGTTATGCTATTCAACCGTACTTAGTACATGTATCTGGGTCCTATGAAAGGATGTTATTAACTCGATTCCGATTGGGAATCTTCCATAGGCTGATAAGCTTTCCAAACACAAATGACTGGTCAAGAACTCTAGATGCATGCCCATGTGATGGCATCTCTAATCAGTCTACCATACATGTACTTTTTTTCTGTAAATTTTATCAGTACCCTAGAAATAGATTTTTAAAGCAGATCTTGAAAAAACTGGGACTTAGACAATGTCGACCTGCTTTACTTGTATTACAGCTTTTAGATGGTGAACTAATTGTTTTTTGTGTATCCTCCTTTTTAAAATGTGTTATGAACTATAGGAAATTTTTATGATTATGATAAATGTATGTATTGTTTTTACTGTGTAAAACATCCATTTCCGGAGTATGTTTCTTTTTCTCTCTTTCTATTGCTGTGCTTTTATGATTTATGAATTGAATCGAATAAAGCTTTAAATAACAACATTAACAAATTTTACAATGTACAAAGAAAGAAATAGATTTTATCACTTTTAGAAAAGTTTGGTTTTAGACAGTCTTATCCTGCCTTCCTAGAATTATAGTTTTTAGAAAATGAATATATAATATGGATTTTATTAATGTTTTTACATAGTGTAATAAAATGTAGGAAATTAATTGCAATATGAGTGTCAAATTGAACAACAACTTAATCATGTAAAGGGGGCGTAAATAATTGACCTTATTTGTCGAGACAGTGTGTGATGAAATGATATGATGTCTATTGGATTTATGTTTTTGCACTGCTACTGTGTATAACACGTGTGATTTTATGTGCTTTGATGATTTTCTAAACAGAAATCGAATAAAGCTTTGTTTGACTTTGACTTTGACTTTGAGTGTACATCTACATTTCACACCTCAGTGCCATTGTGTGAGCTGTCACTTGTAGGGGTACCAAAACCAGGTCACATGTGCATCATCTGTCGATGCAAAGTACAGTAGAACCAACCCTTGTGTTTCACGATATCTCATACTCGGTCAATTACTTATCCTGTTGCTACCTCTGTGTTCCAGGTGATGCTGACGATGAGGAGGAAGGACCTTCCACCAGTGTTGGGCGACGGGCAATTAGAGGTGAGAATCCACTGCTCCTCCAGGCAGTGATGTCAGCTGCAAGTCATGTGCAAGAGGAGGAGGAGGAGGAGGAGGAGGAACTACCTGAGGATGATGAAGTATCGGACGATAGTGAGTGTTTGCGCATCCACTCAGGGGATGGAGAATCTGATGCCATGGACAGTAATTTGCACCGATCGCCCACATTTAGCAAGGTCTCACACCCTCCCCCCAGCAAAGTGTGTCAGCCTCGTGCAATGAAAAAGGTTGCCTGTCCCCAGCATAGAGATAACCAGCCACAGTTCAGCCCCACCCCAACACAGACCTCACTCCCTCACAGCCCTCACATCCGGGACAGACATGGTGGTTACCCTACACACTCCTCCCCAGACAGTGTATCCCAGGCATTATCTGCACCATCTGAGGGAAGTACCAACCCTGCTGTGGTGCAGGCATCCCCTGGGCACCATTCACCTGTCCACAGGCTTCCACATGCCAACATCCCCCCTGCTCTTGGACCTGGTGGACTCATCCATGGCCGGGCCCTGCATGAAGGGCCTGCACATGTCCGTGGTGGCCAGTGGCAGCAGGACTTCTTCCAACAGCAGGCAGATGTGAGGCAGGACATACATGCCATAGGGGCCACCCTGTCAGACATGTCTGAGGCCCTGCACCAATTCCCTCAGGTGGTGGACCGACAGACCCATGTTTTGGATAGGTTGGATAGAACCTTGCAAGACGTGTCCAGGAATATCAGAGACATGATATCTTTCCAAAGGGAAGAGAGTGTAAGACACCATTCCTTGGAAGATGATGGACGGCATGATGGCAGTGTTCCAAAGTCTACCTTCACAGGCAATGCAGGGAGGGGAGCCATCACATATGCCTACAGCACATCACACCCACACACCTGTTCCACAAACTGCACAGGACCACAGCATGGGTACACATCCACCACCGCCCCCATCCAGCCCCCCCACATGCAAATCCACCACCACCCCTGAACAGGCACTACCACCACCTGCACAACAACACCCTGTCCATGCACATACACCAAGTGTACAGACACAATCCGCCCCTGCACATGGACTTCACCCTGTACAGGCACATTCCGGAGACCAACCTGCACCTCGGCGTCAACCCAGACATAATCCCTCACAGCGATCATCACCCTGGAAATTGTGAAGTCAAAAGCACAATCCCCAGTGACCACATCCCAGGAACTTGTTGTCCAGTGTGAATATGTTTAAATAAAAAATATCAGATCCCAAGTAAAATCTCTGTTGTGTATCATGTCCTGATAGACTAATGTTCACCAAGTGAGTTGGCGTAGAGATGAGAGGATGTATGTGTGTGTGTGTGACACATCTGCAAGTTGAACCCCATCATTGCAGCAAGCCCTCATGTGCAGAGCAGATGAGTACCCAAATACCTTGGCATTTTTTGTACAAGACATTCACAATGAAGCAAAACAAGATAGACAATGTATGAATAAAAATAAGTGTTTAAAGGACAAATATGTAAGGATAGAAATAAAACAACAGTACGTCTGGAAGGGAGAAAGGAAAACAAATGATGTCCTTACTGCAGAAGGAGAAGGGAACTTGGATTGGGGTGGAGCAACATAAATATAACACGTCAGGGAGCGTCAGGGAAACCAGTCTATTTACAAGGGGAAAAGTAAATCATTGTCCAAAAACAGAGTGTCTGTCAAACTGTTCAATTGTCCTTCTGGTCATCCTCTAGGACCACAATGTCCAGATCCTGTGAATCACATGCCTGCTCCTGGCTGGCCGGTGCATGGACAGGCACCACACGGGGTCGGGATACATGAGGAGTTTGGAGGGAAAGAGTGTGGGGCAACGGACAGGGGGAGACATTGACGGTGGTGTGGGAGGGGAGTTGGGACACAACAGAAGACATGACTGCACTCAGGGAAGTGAAACCGGCAGTGAGGGTGGCCAGAGCGCGTACAATTTCCTCTCGCATCAGGAGCACCTCTAGACACAGTTGCAGCAAGATGCGAGAGGACATGTCTGGCTGACCCTCACATGCCCATATCAAGTCCTCTGGTACAGCCGCAGACGGAACAACAGAGGGAGGGTTTTGGGTCGCACGTGGGGGTGTGGTGCCTCAGGTTCGGAGTCAATGTGGGTGTCGACCTGGCAGCTATGATGAGGGGGACAGATTGCAGAGGATGCAGCTGGAGGCCCCCATCGAATGGGGGCCTCAGGAGTTAGGGAGGGGCTGAAGGCAGGACCAGGTTGCATAGTGGCCTGCCCTGTGGACACCTCGGAATAAATATGTTCGGCATGGTCCGTGGGTGAGTGGCTCTCCACCCCAGCCTGGCCAGAGGTGTCCAGTTCATCACCCCCTTCACTGTCCTCAGCCTCCACCCGGTCTGTGGCACCAGAGTTGTCCTCATGGTCAGTCCGGGTGGGCGCAATCCCCATGCCTGCTGATGTTGAGGGTCCCGCCTCATCGTCCTCTTCCTCAGTACTGGAAAGAGGTCGTAGCCGCCGGCGCACCACAGATGTCCTGCTCCGAACCCGGTCCTCTTGGCCTGCTAAGTCCACTGAAATGTGAGACAAATCATTATGTAGTTGGTGTACACATCAGGTTAAGACACATATCAAGCGTAACGACTGCTGTGGCACTAAGAGACCTCAAGATTAATATCTCTGGTCCAAATCTTCTCCCCTTAAGCAAAGTGTATCAGGCAAAAGTTATACCACCAATCAGTTATGTAAGCGAAGCTATGCGAGGGAGAGAAACTGAAAATCTGGATCGTACAATAACGAGAGCAATTCAAATGCAATTTTGGCCTACCAGGATACACATTCCCCACACAATGAAGTCTGGAGCTCGGGATACAAAGGCAAGAGCTTGCCAGCAAAGGGCCGTTCATCAAAAGTTGGATCAAATTCAAAAGGGGTCCACCTGACACACTAAACATGCATCTGTGTGAAGAACTGAACAGTAAGGTGGCATGTCCAGCCCAACGCTACTTGGACAACTCACTTAATCAACTGGGACTACAGGAACTTTGGTAGCTACCAGCGACCATCCACAGCTTAAAAAATAGTAAATGATGTGATCACAAAAGAATCACTCATACAGGACAAAGCTGCCCTGACAGAGCGCGCTCATGGCTGGGTCACCTTGCAGACTAACAGCAAGGCAGCACCGCAAGCCTATCTTCTTACCAGCTTTTCCAGTGCAACAAATGAGAAATTCCTGAGATTCCGCTGAGTGCGCCTGAGATTCCGCCTACCATCTGCATATCACATGCCGCCCTGGCTACGCCCACAGATTCCAGCAATCTGCAGACTCTGCGGGGAGGGGAAGGAGGATATAGTGCAACTGCTGACTATTTGCAAGGCCCTAAAAGGGGAATGACGTATCTTGCTAAGACCCCTCTTCAATACGACATCCATTAGAACTTGCAGACAAGCAGTGTTAGCATCCTTTTCTGGCGAGGATGTTCAACTAAGCTGCCGGCTGGTAAAATACCTATTCGATGCAGTAACTACCATAAAAAGGTAGGCCATCCAGTTAGCAGACTGCACTACAGCTGAACGGACTATGGTTCTTTGAAGGAATTCTTATTAGTCACTGCCTGTGCTGCTGCCCTATACGGGAATATTAGCATGTCAAGATTGGTACTTCACGCATCTTAAAGAACTGAACAGGCGCAGCAAATGGGAACGTTGATTAATGTCAAAGACTGGCACACCATGCACTTTCAGGGTTTTGCACCAGGCAGAAAGCCCTCTTCAACTCCCTTTTATGATGCTCAAATCACCCTCCTCCAACACCCAAATTCCCATTATCCTACTGTAAGTCCTTGTATATATAGCATGTATTATCCAACAATCTCCAATTAACGCACTGTTTCCTACCCTACTGTGACATATCTGGAAAACAGTATTCTCAGCACTCATCCAGCACTCAGCACTTTACTCTGCTGCTAGTTAGGCTGAATACTGACGTCCCTCAACAACACATTGCAGATGCCTAGCACTTTCCACTTTCTATCTGCACGAAGCAACTTATCCATCTCCGCCCCTCAACTCTAACTCGCTGCCTGGCACTAGACCAACGTAGCCAGGCAACCTACGCTGCCTTTTAAAGCATGCACTGCTCCCTTGTCTCTCTCCATAGCAAGTTCACAGCCATAGCCGCCCAGCTCTCAGCTCCCCCAAGCACCCCATGGCCCTACGTGTACATCGCTTTACTACACAGTAAAACCTCAGCAAGCAAGTGACCAGTATTCCTTTTTTGCCGTTAGACAAGTAGAACACTATTGACTTTAACAAGAATCAAGCAGAGGCAACAACTGCTGCCTTGCACTCTGCACTTCACTTTATAATTTTCTTTTTCAGCTGTTTTACATCACTTGTGGGCCACATATTATTGACATTTTATGTTGTTTTAATACTGATCTGTTTTAAGTCATAGAAAATGCCAAATAATGTAATGCATGATTGTAAAGGTGTTAATTAACTGTACAATATAATCAACTTCAACTTCATACACATATCAAGATGAGCCAAGGTCAGACTTTGTTCTCCTCTGATCACACTATCGAGTTGTGTGTGTTTACAAACTTAAATTACGTGCATGTTCACTGTCATCTCCTGATTTGAGTCTGACATGGACACCTCACAAGATCATTGGTGGTTAGCACGTCTGTACTGCCAACCCTCAGTTATGGCATTGTTGTGACCTGTGTGTCCTGTCACTGCGACATGTGCAGGTTCTACAACACTGTCCACTAAAGGAGCTCAGAGAGAGTCCAGATGAAATTGGAAAAAGCCTGTGATATGGAGTGTCTGCACTTTCACGTCTGGACATATGTTATCTGCTGTGTAGTATTGGATGGGACAACACTAAGGCCGATTGGGGGTAACACATCCATTTAGGGTCTGGGCAAATATGTTTGTTAAGTTGTGAGTCTGAGCTTATGATATCCTCTCTCACAAGCTGACAATCCACTGCCACATATTGCCTTTGGAGGTTGAGCAGGTAGTGCTGTGCACTGATGAACAGTAGTGGCTCGTTGTTACAGCGACCTGTACATGGGAAATGGCATTCAAGCTCCTGGGGGTACGACGTGTGTCTGTGGACACACTTGTCTAGATTTGCAACACTTATGAGTGTGGCAAGGCTCTCAAAGTCTGTCTTGACTCAATGGCACATGATGATCTGTCTCTATCAGAACCCAAACTCAGCAAAAGCAATGTAAGTCACAGCATACAATTCCCATTGGCCTCACAAACACACACTGGACAGTGTCTGTAACATACATCATCCAATGTACACATCAGTCATGATTCCCTTGTTTCACAGTTAGTGGTGCTGGCAGTGGAACTTTCATCAGTAATCCAAATGTGTGTTTCAAATCCCCAATTGTCATGATGACACCACAAGTCCCAGGATGCACTCAGCCAAGTCCAGAAAATGGGCTACATTGAGCTTTTTGCTGCATGATGAGTGCTGCATACACACAGATTAGGAGACTGGAGGCATGGGACTCAGAATGGTACAGCTCTGTCTGCACTTGCATCATACTTCCAGACACATTTAGCCTATAATGCACTTACCATGTCTCTGCCTGTCTTGCTCCTCCAGCTGAGCATGGAGGGTCGGAAGAGCTGCACGCAGGACCCTCCTGTACAGTGGCGAGAGGCGAGGACGATGCACATGGTGCTGGGAAGACTGGCCCAGTAGCTCTTCAGCCTTGATCCGGGCCCAGCGTTTCAGGTCCTCCCAGCGCTTGCGGCATGCCCTCGCGTTCCTGGTGTGCACACCCACTGTACTGCAGCGCTCACCAATTCTGGCCCACAATCTGGTCCGCGCTGCATTGCTCAGCTGTTCCTCTGGCCCCCATATAGCTGAGGATATTTCTCTATCACCCCCTCAGATAGCATGTCCAATTCCCTTTCACTGAAAGGGGGTGCTTTCTCTTCATAACCCTCAGCCATTTTGGGGGAAATGAGGTTGATGAGAGCAGCAGGATGTCACAGGATCTTATCGGTGAGAGAGGATGACTCAGATTGAACACTAAATGTCTGTCATCAACTTTCTGTGATGTATTTCCTGTCCCCCACTTCCTGTATGTGATTTCCTATATGAAAATTATGCTTCTGGTCAAATTTCGGAGTTTACGGCCCGAAAACGGACTTTCCGCATGCGCAGAGTACACAACGCTATCGCAAAGTACTCTGCGCATGCGCACAGTACGCTACGCTATCACAGATTACGCTGCGCATGCGGAAATTGCGTTTTCGGGCCGTAAACTCCGAAAACTACCCAGAACCCAAATTTTCATTTAGGAAATCACATACAGGAAGTGGGAGACAGGAAATACATCACAGGAAGTAGTTGTCAGCCATTTTGTGTTCATTCTGAGTCATCCACAACCACAGAACAAATCCACTGCCATCCTATTATTCTGTAGCAGATAAAAATGTAATGACTGTGTAAGATTAATTCTTACACATGAAACAAAAGGGAGAACAGACCATGTAATGAGATTTGGGCTGGGACAAGGGGGGAGGGGGCTGGCACAACATCACACCCCAGTTTACTTCTCAAATGCTTTGCATTATGGTACATGTAGTCCATATTTAGTGATCAACACAAGAGTTGTCTGTTGTGTTACAGTGTATTAGGGGTAGCAGTGCTGTACTTCCCAGACACATAGTGGCATATTCAGCCACAACATCATCACTCACGTTGTGGGACCAACATACTTGGTGTATGCTAATCATTTGGGGGACAACTATCACAAATCCTATAGTCATGCACTTTTTACATACAGACTCCCATTGTCAAAAGGTACAGGAGGGTCTCTCAGAACATGTACATCTCATCCTCAGAGTCAATAGACTCCTTGTGAAATCCACTACACTGATTGCTGACATTGGCACATGACCTGAAGCACGGTCAATCTTTTGACTCATGTCAAAAGTTGTGGCTGACATACAGTTAGTGTGGTTTGCAAAGTTGTCTCAGGATGGATTTTTGGACAGAGTGGTAAATATCCATTTTTCATCATTGACAACAGACAGCAAACCACATCTTGTCCATGACACATCAGGTTGCTCACGTGAAAAACGTGGCAACCAGCTGATCACGGACTTGCATACCCTGACCTCGGTTATGTGCAATGGCCCGGTTGCCCGGATTCAGAGCTAGCCGAGGTTCAAGAGGTATCTGTAAGCCATGTGTTAAAGCAATATTGTGCAACACACAACAGGCCATAATGATCTTGCACACAACTTCAGGGGAGTACGTCAGCACACCCCTGTACGGCTGAGACATCTGAAACGCGACTTCAACAGACCAAAAGTGCGCTCTATGATGGCTCGAGTTCGTATGTGTGCCCGATTGTACCTACGCTGAGGTACAGTGGTTGGATGTCTGTACGGTGTGAGGAGTTGAGGGGAGAGTGCATAGCCAGCATCGCCTAAGGAGGGAAGATAGGGCAATAGGTTACATTTCCAAATGAAATTTGAACAGAACATGATCTTTACTTAGTACATGCAGTGTCTGTTGTGACCGTGTATGTGGCTTGGTGATTCTTATTGTAGAATGGTTGTTGATATAAGGTGGCATTCATTCATTACTGGGCTTCTTGACAGGCCCCTTGTGCCACCAGTGCGTCACTTTTCATATGTGATACAGTGACGTACTGGCAGCGCAAGGGTATTGTAACTGAGCCCTTTCATAAGCACACATCACTCTTTTTTAGTACTTGGTACTTACCCAGTAACCACATGTTGCCATATTCTCCTGCAGCCAACCGCTGGGCAAGAGGTGACATACGGAATACGAAGCTGTCATGGGTACTGCCTGGAAACGCTGCATGCACATCTGAGAATCTCCCACTGGCATCACAGACAGCCTGCACATTGATGGAATACCATCGGTGTCTGTTGCAGTATATGTGTGCAATGTGGCGGGGTGGCTGAAGGGCCACATGGGTACAGTCAATTGCACCCAGCACACGTGGGAAGCCGGAGATGCCAAAAAATTCCCTAGCTGCCCTTTGTCTGCTGGCCAGTGTATGGGGCATTCGTATGTGAAGGTGGGCTCTAGAATTGATGCAGCGCAGTACCTGATGCAGGCACCGGGACTGGCTAGCCTGGGAGATGCCCACAACATCACTGGTGACCCTTTGGAATGACCCCGTAGCGAACAAATGGAGGGCAGAAAGGACCTTCAGATAGGCTGGGATGGCATGGGAGCAGCATGTAGGTGAGTCAAGTTCCTCCTCCCAATCACATACCATCTCCAAGATGACTTCTGGAGAGAAGCGGTATCCGGCCCTTACTTCTTGAGTGGACATCCCAAATATGTTGATCCTCTGTCTGAAGATCCTCTCTCTCCTCCTCCTCCTCCTCAAGTCTTCTTGCTGCATGGCAAGGGGCAGAGCAACAAATACATTCAGCGACATGTTGAAAGTGTTTCTGTGTGTCTGCTCTGCTTTCATATGTGCAGCAGGGCTGGGATTGGCTGCAGTGTGTCAGATGATTCATCATGGGGGATGGTAGGCAGTTGGACAGGTGTATGGAATTGAGGTAGTGCTCAAACGGCCGATAGGCGGATATCCCGGCCCGGGAGCGGAGATTCCGGGCCGGAGGCGGAGATTCCGGGCTGGAGGCGGAGATTCCGCCATTGTGCCGGAATCTCCCCCAGTGGGCCGGAAATTCCGGCCCGGGTGCGGACATAAAGTTAGGATGTGTAAGTTCATTCTGTGAATACCCATATGTGTAAGTTCATTCTGTGAATACCCATATGTGTAAGTTCATTCTGTGAATACCCATATGTGTAAGTTCAATCTGTGAATACCCAAATGTGTAAGTTCATTCTGTGAATACCAAAATTGTTGTAAGTTTAGGATTTTGACGTAAGTTAGTTCTGTGAATCAGGCCCACAGCCTTTGCCATGCACGGTGTGCAGTTGTCCTTCTAGCCATGTGGACCTAACCCCAATTGGACTCAGGGACGCCATTCCCTGGGCCAAATAAAACTAAGCAGGGGATGGAGGGCATACTGCTCCCCTCGCCAAGCCTTCTTCTGCCACTGGGGACCCCAACCCCTGGGACCAAATCTAAGGGGAGAGAGGAATGCAGCCTGTCTCCGAGCCTTATTAGGCATGTGGGACCCCCGCCCAACAAGGCCAAATATAATTAAAAAGGGGAGAGGGGCAGCTCGGCTCCCTCCCTGAGCCTTATTAGTCCCCGGGGATCCTAAAGCAATAAATAAAAGCTTGTTATGTTCCATATAGGTACCCTAATATAGGCCCGGGTTACATCATACCCCTTCACCTACATTACCTCCCCTACACTACACTGTAACGAGCCTTTTAGGATTGAACCTTTACCTAGTTCTAGTCCTGGGTGCAGAAGGAGGGTTTCTCCTAAACAATAGAGTCCTATAAATTCATCAATAGACTCACACAGTATGAATGAATATTCATAAGGGTTCTTAGAAACCAGGCTGGGGCTACACCACTTTCCTCCCCATATCCACGTACACGGTTCATCCCATACATCATCCTCAAATCCAACAATGGCTAATACAAGCAACAAGGGACAAAGGAGCCCTAGATACTTTCTGTATAAATACAGCACCTCTTGCTAGTGTTAGTTAGAGGGAACCGAGTCTTCCAGGTTGACACACTGACCAGAGACGCTGAGGCTCCTGCATGCAGACGCTCCAGCTGACAGTGGTCTGAACAGCCCTCACGGGGTGTCCAACTCATGACCAAGAAGGGCTCCTACATTCTCACGCTTCAGGTAATGGGGTTCGACTAAATCCTAGAGGGATTCTTGGCTTCACACCTCCTCACATGCTAGGTACACTTAGGTACATCTAGACAGGCATCGTAGGAGTACGCGCTTTCTTTTTTCCTGCATTTTACATTCATGTATTTATTCATGCATATTGCAAGATGGTAGAACTGTACTATCCATTTATATTCACTGTACTGCTAATCATATATCTCTACTACTGTCTAATGGTTGTTACAGCTCATATATTATATACAAGAATAACAACTGTTCAATAAACCCTTATTGAAACACCCAGGCTGTTTATTCCGTGTATCTCTGAGACAAGATAAGTAAGCATGAGTGACTGAGCGAAAAGTAGTACATTGTTTCCACGATCCTGAGGGATCAGGGTTGTCATGTTCTGTGGTTGCCAGAAACTATTCTCTCCCCGATAAGAGGAGACACTAATGGCACTGTGAGCTAGCTTATGCAAACATACTAACATTTCTCGGTGGGGGTGCTCAGAGTCAGTCTGCTACCAAACCCACAGTTTATGTTATCCGAACGCGCAGGTCCTGTATGGGTAATATAGGAACTACACGACATGGCGCCACCAACGTTGGTTGGGTACTTAATTAACAGTAGAATCTGAGTAGTTCAGTCGTGCTATTCTCAGAGACCCCTACTCACAAAACACCAGAGACGTCTGGAGTGGGTGGGCACAAAACTCCGCCACAGCTGAGTAGACGAAATATCCTATTTATTGGCTGCTGGTTAATCAAGCTTGAAGGACATTTGGTTCCTAAAATTGTGCATAAAACCTTATCATAGTTTCCTTGGAAAAGTAGTTTGTGTTTTGTACACGATGACTACACCAGTCTTAGACCCACTACAGCATCCACTCCCGCTCTCAGACGAGGAAGGAGATGCAAACGGAATTAAAATTGCACCTAAATTCAGACGTACTATCATCCTGAAACTACTAGAATATGGTTTATCAGCTAGGGGTGGCTTAGTAGCTTTTGTGATTGAGGCACGCAAATCAAACAAAACAGAGGTATTCTATTCATGGGTTACATTCCAGGAAGCAGATGCAAGAACACAGACATTTCACTACTATACAGGAGGAGATGCACCAGTGGAATATGGTCCGTTCGAGGACATAGAGGTTCCACTCACGTACCAGGAACACCTATACTGGTTTAAAGGCGCCCTACCCCATATAAGACACAGAGTAAGATTAGGCCAGCTCGGAGGAGACGGGGCATTATGGCCAATATTAGCGGCCTACACACCACATCCTGACATTGAAACAATGCCACAGGCAGACTTACTCATACAACACAAGGATTTAATTAGAATCTACAGAAACTTGACACAATTCGTCATGAGAACTTTCACAGTCCAACCAACAACAGTTGCAACAAATGGAACTCAATATCAGAGAACAGCAACTAAAATCACACCACAAACATTACACGCAGTAATGGGCAAGATGCCCACGAAACGTGAACAAATGCCATTCTGGGTAGCTCAGAAAATAACTCAGCTCGAGGCAGTATTCCTGAATACTACCCCGTTTGAAAAACACAGAATGCTAACAATCTGCTTGCCCATGGGGATAACACCACAAGTAGAGGATTGCACCTCTTGGGGTACAGTCTTTGCTGCCATATATACCAGGACACATGGTATTCCTTCATTAGCGGTGATACCAGATGTATTAAGACAAATACAAAATGAGTGCGGGGCAGAGCCTGATCTAAGCTTGGGGATGAAGTTATTAAATAACTATGACCAGGTATCAGCCATAATACTAGCTAATATTAAAGGGGAAGCAGCTTCAGTAGCAATCCGCCAACGCCTAAGGGAGTTCAGTCCGTTGGATCAACAACACGAACTACCCAAAATAATTGAAACTGCGTATGCAGAATTAGGCAGAGACAGTTTGGGTGGGAAAGCATTAAAACCACAACTGATGGTCAGTCCTGAAAAGGACACTAGCAAGCAGATACCTGCTTCTTCTAAAAAGAAGTGGGATAATAAAAAACAACAAACCTTTAAAGGAAACAGATCTCAATCCCGAGGTAGATCTCCTCCACAGGAGCCCTCTGAGAAGAGGTACAACCTCAGGAATAGGGATAATATTAGGAAACCTGACAGGTATCAGGATACTGATACACGTTCCTCTCGTTCCTTTCCGGGCTCGACAAAAAACTCCGAGAGAGAAGGACGGTCAGAACACAAAGAGGAGTGTACAAAGTCCAGAGTCAAGCAGGACGCTCAGGACTATACTTCCAAAAAAGAAGAAAAGCCAAAATCAAAACCTCAGTTTAAGAAGAAGAAAGTTGCAGGCATAAAGATCAGACATGCCCAGAATTCTGAGGACGCAGCTTCTGAACAGGGAATGGGCTCTGACGATGCTAGAAAGTGCGGCAGAAGTAACAATAGCTCGCCAGAACCTGATGGAATTTCTGGTGACAGCGGACTTGAATGATTACATCACGGTGGAAATACCAGATACAAGGGTGAGCGTCCCACATACGTTACACAAAATAACACTCCAAATGGAGGGGGACAAGCCCAGGAAAGTTAAAGGTCTCTTTTAGAAAAACCTATCATCTGGTTATGACATCCTATTAGCTGAACAAGATTGGCCGCCAGCATTCGTTATGGAGTGCCCTAGGGGAGAAACAGTAATTTTTTCAGCCTTCTCCAAGCTCGTTCCCATACACCTTAAACATGCATATGCACAGGAGTGGGCGGTTGCCCTAGCTCCAGCATTGTACAAAAATCATGCCGGTTGGGATGAGGATTCAACCCACCACATGATCCAGTTAAAAGTTTCACCAAATGCCCAATAAAGCAAGAAGCTAAAAAACAGGTCAGTGAGATCTTAGATTAACTTGAATACCAAGGGGTGATTGAAACATGCACCTCACCAATGAACAACCTTTTGTTTCCAGTATCAAAACTGGACAACTCATATCGTCTAGTTTTAGATTACAGACATTTAACCACATGCACAAAGACATTCGCTGTCCAAAACGCACACAGTGCGGCATTAATGAATAACATTGTGCGGAAAAAGTACAAAACGACACTAGATATCTCAAATGGATTCTTCTGCCAAAATATAGTGCCTGAAAGCAGGTATTTGACCGCATTCTCTGCGTTAGGTCCCAGCGACAATTTTGTCGCCTCCCCCAGGGGTATAAGAATAGCCCGGGGGTATTCTCAGCAAGAGTAACTGAGTTACTCCAAAATTTTGATGAAGAAGCATTGTCCTATGTGGATGATATTTATCTGACGGACGATGACTTAAAAGGCACTTGACCAGGGTGAGCACCATTTTAATGGGATTCGCCTCTGAGGGCTACAAATTTAATTTTAAGAAATCAAAAATAGCCCACCTCAATGTCCTATTTTTAGGATATGAGCTTTCAAGTGAAGGGAAAAGCCTTGCAGCTAACTTTTAGAAAAGTGTGCGCTGCTGCAACCACCGAAATCATTAAAAATCTACAATCAATACTGGGATTCCTAAATTTCGGCAGAACATACATTTTAGATTACGCAGAAAGAGTAAAACCTTTCTACGACTTAATCAAACCTGACTTTTCAGTCAGACATTGGACACAGGAACACACACACATCCTACGTTCACTACAAGAAGACATGATAGCTTCCAAACACTTACAGACACGCATAAACGTACGCAACTTAGTGATCCGAATATTAGCGGGTCAATGCGGGTACACTTACTTAACCTTCAATGAAGGCGAAACCGTACCAATCGCTTACAAATCACACCTGTACACAAGTGCAGAAATGCGTTTCACTTCAACAGAAAAAATCCTGACAGCAGTTCAGACTGCTGTAGCAAGAGAAAGAGCACTGGCTCAGGGGAAACGCATAATTGTCGTAACCCCAGTACCAGCTTTAGAAGCTGTTACAAAGGCTAGCATTCCAAATGCAAAAGCTTTACATCCGAGGTGGATACAATGGGCTAATTCTCTTACTGCAACGGATGTTGAATACAGATTTGATCCAAGTCTAAAAACACAAGCATTTCTGCAATACGAACAAGAACATCATCTACCAACTGAAATCTTGCCTCTAGATCAGTATGAATATATTATTTACACTGACGGATCAGCTCAACCGGCCATAGGGAGTAAGCAACAGTACAGCGGGGCATGTGCCATCGTTAGAGGTTGCATGCGGGATGGAAAGTTCCATCCGTGTTGCACAAAAACGCAATCTCTAGGAGACTGCACAGCTCAGTTGGCAGAGTTAAAAGCACTGATACTGGCACTTGTAAATACGGATCACAAATTCCCCAGACTAAGTATGTGTGATTCCTTTTACTGAGTACAGTCATACAATGAATTTTTATATAATTGGGAACAGAACGGGTTTAAAGACGCCAAAGGTGGCACAATTAAGCATAAAATGCTATGGGAACAGGTAGTTGAGTTGAAGAACGAACTACCAAGGGCTCACGTGATCCATACACTGAGTCATCAACGTGATGGCGTTCACGTTGAAGGGAATTCATTGGCTGATGAAACCGCAAAAGGGGCTGTATGCACAGCTTCCATAGCTGCAATCACGCGTTCAAAAACGAGGATAGACGGTGAGATTATGGTGGCTGTTATTGCTTCAGGCAAAAACAGCGGTGCAGTACCAAAGAAATTTCCACTCAAGTACTCCTACAAGTTAGATGCAAACAACATTCCATATGCTCAGATTCCTGGAGTGGGGGACAGAGTAATACCAAATATGGATCGTAGGCAAGGTTTAATACTAGCAGCACACGAGGGTTTGGGCTCTGCGCATACAGCATTACGGCGACTATTTCATTGCTGAAACAGCGCTATTGGTGGCCAGGTCTAACAAAACAAACTAAAGACTATGGGGCCGATTCCGATCTCGGCCGGTAGGGCTCCGAATCGGATTCGGCTTTACCGGATCCGATTCGGAGCCCTGTTTCCCGACCGATTCGTACGTGCGTCCGGGCGAGCGAGTACGATGCGAAATCTCCGACCGACTCGTTTGCGAGACCCAACCGCACCGACCGACTCGTTCGCGAAAGCCAACAGCTCCGACCGACTCGCACGGACACGACTCGCACCGCGCAATGGAGACGTTCCCCGGCCGGGTAAGTACGATGCGCGCCTCGAGCAGCCCGACCGACTCGCGCCGTCTGGCTCAAAAGAGCAGTCGGAGCCGCACTTTGGGGGTCCGTGTCGGACCCCCCTGTACGCGTAGCCGCGCGAGTCGCACACAGGTGGGACCCATGGGTCCCCCCTACCTGTGCATGTACGGCGTGACCCGCTTGGACGCGTACCCGCTGTAGGGGGCGCCCTTGTTCGCTCTCGCACCCATTGAGTCAATGGGAGCCCGCGTACGCGTTGTACGACCGGCTCCCATTGACTTCAATGGAGTCCGACCGAATCGAGTCCGATAGCATGCGTGCGCATCGTACTCGCTCGGTCGGACTGCTAGGGTCCGATTCGGTCGGAAATCTCTCCGGGTCCGGCTCGGTCGGAGAGATTTCAGGCCCGAATCGGAATCGGCCCCTATGTCTTGAAATGTGACATCTGCCAGCAGATGAAGGGATCCACCATAAAATGCCCGGCGCAGACACCACTACTGATATCTGACAAACCTCTTGCATGTGTGTATCTGGACCACTGCGACCCCTTACAATCTGATGGGGCTTACAAGTATATCATGGTTGCAGTGGATTCCTGTTCTAGATTCCTATGGGTATGGCCTCAGCGCTCGGCTGACGCTCGAACTGTTATCAAAGATTTGCGAGTCTTTATAGGGACATACGCAGTTGGCACGTTACATTCTGACCGTGGCCCGGCGTTTAGCTCTCGGGCTTACAAAGAGGCCATGGAAAGTATGGGCGTAGCACTGCGGTACTCCTCTCCGTACAATCCTGAGGGAAATTCGGTTGTGGAGAGGAAAAACCGGGACTTAAAGCAATCCTTAACAGCTAGGGTATTAGGCAAGGGCGGTAGTTGGGTCAATCACCAATATGGGGTACAACGGGCACTCAATAACCAGCCAAGAAGTTCTCTAGGGGGTGTCACTCCATATGAGGTCCTATTTGGGATGAGAATGTGGGTACCTGATCTTGATTGTGAAGGTGCAGTGGCGGATAAGAAACCATTTGATATCCATGATCGTTTGGCTGTTTTACAGGATCTAAATGAATCCAGGACACAACAAAGCAACGTCCATTTAAAACAGACCACCACTGGGGAAGTCAAGGTAGTCACGCCAAGACCTATCTGGATCCCAATAGTCGGGGATCTGGTCGGAGAGAAAATAGCAGACAAAAAAGATTTTGGACCATCATACAGAAAGCTTGTACCTGTCCTAGCAGTTCAAGGAACAAGAACTGTACTTTTGCCGCCTCTTGCCAGAAAAAAGGAGAAAAGATTTGTCTCAATCGACTTAATCAAACCAAACTATGTGGCCGATACTGAACAGTAGGCGTCGTGGACGCCACAGCAGCAGACGCCCTCCTCTAGTTACCATCCAAGAAGTTCAAACAGAAAGACTCATCACGTTTGAAGGGCCTCCTGTGCGGAATGAAGGACTAAGCAACAATGCTATGGAACTCATTCCCCTTGAACCAGACATTCAACTTCAAAATTCAATTCAATACAACACACAAGTTGCAATTAGACCAAATACAGACGTCTACGTCAACATGCCTCGACAAGAGCAAAATGCGATTTCAACAAATCCCGATGCAGTTCCTACAATTGATTGAACTGCTTCTGGCTACTTCATGAACTTTGATACGTTTTCCTTGGATCCAAGTGAACCGTAAACGACGCCAGCCCAAAAAACACACAAGCAGCATGTTAAAGACTTTCTAAACTTTCTCAAAAACACTTACCTGGTATCACCTTGGTCAGAACTCTGGGTAATTACTGGGATTCTATTTTTTCTTTTCTGGCTAGGCTTAATTATAACTTTTAGCATGCTTATTAATGGACCATACCTTCAACAAAGCTCCGCAGCCCAGAAAGTTAATTTGATTCTGAAGCCACATCAGTCCTCACATCGTGAACAAAGAGACTTGTCATCGGTGAACATTACAGCAGTTCCTATAATGGACGGTATAGTTTGGGACAAGGTTGATTTCGAAATATTCAGTCCAACTGAACTTTTAAAAATTTCTCATGTATTTAAAATTTCATTAAGTGATAACATTACCTCCAGTACATTTTCGGATTATTGGGAGTCTGAAACTGTTAATAACATGTTGTCTGATTCAGAGACAACTGCTGCATTTCCGGACAATGAAAAGTTAGAAGGTAATTCAAACTATGACACTTTGTACTGTTATCAACATTATGGTCATTATTTCCTACACAAATCTATTTCACCTAGAAATGTTTTTGAGTACCACCAGTGGGAGCATTGCCCTACACCACCTAAAGGTAGTTCGCAAACATTTGCACAGACATTTTCATATTTTTCAGGGTTTAACACCACTGACCCGACCTTATTTTATTATAAGGTTACACCGACATCAGCACTGAAAATTATGTTGACTAACACCAAACAGATATACTCTGCTTCCTTTATTGCCCAATTGTCTGAACAAGGGTTTGACCTATGGAAGGACGCAATAGACTGAAAATCAGTCTGAGGTTCTAGAGACTGGCAAGTCCAGGGAACAGAAGCGCTATTTAGGGCATGCCTCATTCCAAATGATGATGATGATGGATTAAACCCAGATCAGTTGACTGGGGGTGAGTGGTTGATTTGCTCTAACGCTCCGTCCATCATCCCCTTTGTTATCGCTTTGTTCGCCTTAAGTTGGCAGGGTATGCCCAGACGTGGGTCCCTTGCTCACTTTTCCACTGGAATCAAGATAGCCTGGCTGATGAGGGTTTTGAACCCGAAACCGGTCCCAGGATGCTTGTTTCCGGTCCAGGGAAGACATGGCTTGGCAGTTCGGGCTGGACTGTTCCCATGAGGCACAGGGTCAGACTGATTTGCATATGGCCATGTCTGAACTGGGGTGGTGGAGTGAGCTAAAGAATGATGATGGATTAAACCCAGATCAGTTGACTGGGGGTGAGTGTTTGATTTGCTCTAACGCTCCGTCCATCATCCCCTTTGGTATCGCTTTGTTCGCCCTAAGTTGGCAGGGTATGCCCAGACGTGGGTCCCTTGCTCACTTTGCCACTGGAATCAAGATAGCCTGGCTGATGAGGGTTTTGAACCCGAAACCGGTCCTAGGATGCTTGTTTCCGGTCCAGGGAAGACATGGCTTGGCAGTTCGGGCTGGACTGTTCCCATGAGGCACAGGGTCAGACTGATTTGCATATGGCCATGTCTGAACTGGGGTGGTGGAGTGAGCTAAAGAATGATGATGGATTAAACCCAGATCAGTTGACTGGGGGTGAGTGTTTGATTTGCTCTAACGCTCCGTCCATCATCCCCTTTGGTATCGCTTTGTTCGCCTCTAAGTTGGCAGGGTATGCCCAGACGTGGGTCCCTTGCTCACTTTGCCACTGGAATCAAGATAGCCTGGCTGATGAGGGTTTTGAACCCGAAACCGGTCCCAGGATGCTTGTTTCCGGTCCAGGGAAGACATGGCTTGGCAGTTCGGGCTGGACTGTTCCCATGAGGCACAGGGTCAGACTGATTTGCATATGGCCATGTCTGAACTGGGGTGGTGGAGTGAGCTAAAGAATGATGATGGATTAAACCCAGATCAGTTGACTGGGGGTGAGTGTTTGATTTGCTCTAACGCTCCGTCCATCATCCCCTTTGGTATCGCTTTGTTCGCCCTAAGTTGGCAGGGTATGCCCAGACGTGGGTCCCTTGCTCACTTTGCCACTGGAATCAAGATAGCCTGGCTGATGAGGGTTTTGAACCCGAAACCGGTCCCAGGATGCTTGTTTCCGGTCCAGGGAAGACATGGCTTGGCAGTTCGGGCTGGACTGTTCCCATGAGGCACAGGGTCAGACTGATTTGCATATGGCCATGTCTGAACTGGGGTGGTGGAGTGAGCTAAAGAATGATGATGGATTAAACCCAGATCAGTTGACTGGGGGTGAGTGTTTGATTTGCTCTAACGCTCCGTCCATCATCCCCTTTGGTATCGCTTTGTTCGCCCCTAAGTTGGCAGGGTATGCCCAGACGTGGGTCCCTTGCTCACTTTGCCACTGGAATCAAGATAGCCTGGCTGATGAGGGTTTTGAACCCGAAACCGGTCCCAGGATGCTTGTTTCCGGTCCAGGGAAGACATGGCTAGGCAGTTCGGGCTGGACTGTTCCCATGAGGCACAGGGTCAGACTGATTTGCATATGGCCATGTCTGAACTGGGGTGGTGGAGTGAGCTAAAGAATGATGATGGATTAAACCCAGATCAGTTGACTAGGGGTGAGTGTTTGATTTGCTCTAATGCTCCGTCCATCATCGCCTTTGGTATCGCTTTGTTCGCCCTAAGTTGGCAGGGTATGCCCAGACGTGGGTCCCTTGCTCACTTTGCCACTGGAATCAAGATAGCCTGGCTGATGAGGGTTTTGAACCCGAAACCGGTCCCAGGATGCTTGTTTCCGGTCCAGGGAAGACATGGCTTGGCAGTTCGGGCTGGACTGTTCCCATGAGGCACAGGGTCAGACTGATTTGCATATGGCCATGTCTGAACTGGGGTGGTGGAGTGAGCTAAAGAATGATGATGGATTAAACCCAGATCAGTTGACTGGGGGTGAGTGTTTGATTTGCTCTAACGCTCCGTCCATCATCCCCTTTGGTATCGCTTTGTTCGCCCTAAGTTGGCAGGGTATGCCCAGACGTGGGTCCCTTGCTCACTTTGCCACTGGAATCAAGATAGCCTGGCTGATGAGGGTTTTGAACCCGAAACCGGTCCTAGGATGCTTGTTTCCGGTCCAGGGAAGACATGGCTTGGCAGTTCGGGCTGGACTGTTCCCATGAGGCACAGGGTCAGACTGATTTGCATATGGCCATGTCTGAACTGGGGTGGTGGAGTGAGCTAAAGAATGATGATGGATTAAACCCAGATCAGTTGACTGGGGGTGAGTGTTTGATTTGCTCTAACGCTCCGTCCATCATCCCCTTTGGTATTGCTTTGTTCGCCCTAAGTTGGCAGGGTATGCCCAGACGTGGGTCCCTTGCTCACTTTGCCACTGGAATCAAGATAGCCTGGCTGATGAGGGTTTTGAACCCGAAACCGGTCCCAGGATGCTTGTTTCCGGTCCAGGGAAGACATGGCTTGGCAGTTCGGGCTGGACTGTTCCCATGAGGCACAGGGTCAGACTGATTTGCATATGGCCATGTCTGAACTGGGGTGGTGGAGTGAGCTAAAGAATGATGATGGATTAAACCCAGATCAGTTGACTGGGGGTGAGTGTTTGATTTGCTCTAACGCTCCGTCCATCATCCCCTTTGGTATCGCTTTGTTCGCCCTAAGTTGGCAGGGTATGCCCAGACGTGGGTCCCTTGCTCACTTTGCCACTGGAATCAAGATAGCCTGGCTGATGAGGGTTTTGAACCCGAAACCGGTCCCAGGATGCTTGTTTCCGGTCCAGGGAATACATGGCTTGGCAGTTCGGGCTGGACTGTTCCCATGAGGCACAGGGTCAGACTGATTTGCATATGGCCATGTCTGAACTGGGGTGGTGGAGTGAGCTAAAGAATGATGATGGATTAAACCCAGATCAGTTGACTGGGGGTGAGTGTTTGATTTGCTCTAACGCTCCGTCCATCATCCCCTTTGGTATCGCTTTGTTCGCCCTAAGTTGGCAGGGTATGCCCAGACGTGGGTCCCTTGCTCACTTTGCCACTGGAATCAAGATAGCCTGGCTGATGAGGGTTTCGAACCCGAAACCGGTCACAGGATGCTTGTTTCCGGTCCAGGGAAGACATGGCTTTGCAGATCGGGCTGGACTGTTCCCATGAGGCACAGGGTCAGACTGATTTGCATATGGCCATGTCTGAACTGGGGTGGTGGAGTGAGCTAAAGAATGATGATGGATTAAACCCAGATCAGTTGACTGGGGGTGAGTGTTTGATTTGCTCTAACGCTCCGTCCATCATCCCCTTTGGTATCGCTTTGTTCGCCCTAAGTTGGCAGGGTATGCCCAGACGTGGGTCCCTTGCTCACTTTGCCACTGGAATCAAGATAGCCTGGCTGATGAGGGTTTTGAACCCGAAACCGGTCCCAGGATGCTTGTTTCCGGTCCAGGGAAGACATGGCTTGGCAGTTCGGGCTGGACTGTTCCCATGAGGCACAGGGTCAGACTGATTTGCATATGGCCATGTCTGAACTGGGGTGGTGGAGTGAGCTAAAGAATGATGATGGATTAAACCCAGATCAGTTGACTGGGGGTGAGTGTTTGATTTGCTCTAACGCTCCGTCCATCATCCCCTTTGGTATTGCTTTGTTCGCCCTAAGTTGGCAGGGTATGCCCAGACGTGGGTCCCTTGCTCACTTTGCCACTGGAATCAAGATAGCCTGGCTGATGAGGGTTTTGAACCCGAAACCGGTCACAGGATGCTTGTTTCCGGTCCAGGGAAGACATGGCTTTGCAGATCGGGCTGGACTGTTCCCATGAGGCACAGGGTCAGACTGATTTGCATATGGCCATGTCTGAACTGGGGTGGTGGAGTGAGCTAAAGAATGATGATGGATTAAACCCAGATCAGTTGACTGGGGGTGAGTGTTTGATTTGCTCTAACGCTCCGTCCATCATCCCCTTTGGTATCGCTTTGTTCGCCCCTAAGTTGGCAGGGTATGGCCAGACGTGGGTCCCTTGCTCACTTTGCCACTGGAATCAAGATAGCCTGGCTGATGAGGGTTTTGAACCCGAAACCGGTCCCAGGATGCTTGTTTCCGGTCCAGGGAAGACATGGCTTGGCAGTTCGGGCTGGACTGTTCCCATGAGGCACAGGGTCAGACTGATTTGCATATGGCCATGTCTGAACTGGGGTGGTGGAGTGAGCTAAAGAATGATGATGGATTAAACCCAGATCAGTTGACTGGGGGTGAGTGTTTGATTTGCTCTAACGCTCCGTCCATCATCCCCTTTGGTATCGCTTTGTTCGCCCTAAGTTGGCAGGGTATGCCCAGACGTGGGTCCCTTGCTCACTTTGCCACTGGAATCAAGATAGCCTGGCTGATGAGGGTTTTAAACCCGAAACCGGTCCCAGGATGCTTGTTTCCGGTCCAGGGAAGACATGGCTTGGCAGTTCGGGCTGGACTGTTCCCATGAGGCACAGGGTCAGACTGATTTGCATATGGCCATGTCTGAACTGGGGTGGTGGAGTGAGCTAAAGAATGATGATGGATTAAACCCAGATCAGTTGACTGGGGGTGAGTGTTTGATTTGCTCTAACGCTCCGTCCATCATCCCCTTTGGTATCGCTTTGTTCGCCCTAAGTTGGCAGGGTATGCCCAGACGTGGGTCCCTTGCTCACTTTGCCACTGGAATCAAGATAGCCTGGCTGATGAGGGTTTTGAACCCGAAACCGGTCCCAGGATGCTTGTTTCCGGTCCAGGGAAGACATGGCTTGGCAGTTCGGGCTGGACTGTTCCCATGAGGCACAGGGTCAGACTGATTTGCATATGGCCATGTCTGAACTGGGGTGGTGGAGTGAGCTAAAGAATGATGATGGATTAAACCCAGATCAGTTGACTGGGGGTGAGTGTTTGATTTGCTCTAACGCTCCGTCCATCATCCCCTTTGGTATCGCTTTGTTCGCCCTAAGTTGGCAGGGTATGCCCAGACGTGGGTCCCTTGCTCACTTTGCCACTGGAATCAAGATAGCCTGGCTGAGGAGTGTTTTGAACCCGAAACCGGTCCCAGGATGCTTGTTTCCGGTCCAGGGAAGACATGGCTTGGCAGTTCGGGCTGGACTGTTCCCATGAGGCACAGGGTCAGACTGATTTGCATATGGCCATGTCTGAACTGGGGTGGTGGAGTGAGCTAAAGAATGATGATGGATTAAACCCAGATCAGTTGACTGGGGGTGAGTGTTTGATTTGCTCTAACGCTCCGTCCATCATCCCCTTTGGTATCGCTTTGTTCGCCCTAAGTTGGCAGGGTATGCCCAGGCGTGGGTCCCTTGCTCACTTTGCCACTGGAATCAAGATAGCCTGGCTGATGAGGGTTTTGAACCCGAAACCGGTCCCAGGATGCTTGTTTCCGGTCCAGGGAAGACATGGCTTGGCAGTTCGGGCTGGACTGTTCCCATGAGGCACAGGGTCAGACTGATTTGCATATGGCCATGTCTGAACTGGGGTGGTGGAGTGAGCTAAAGAATGATGATGGATTAAACCCAGATCAGTTGACTGGGGGTGAGTGTTTGATTTGCTCTAACGCTCCGTCCATCATCCCCTTTGGTAACGCTTTGTTCGCGCTAAGTTGGCAGGGTATGCCCAGACGTGGGTCCCTTGCTCACTTTGCCACTGGAATCAAGATAGCCTGGCTGATGAGGGTTTTTAACCCGAAACCGGTCCCAGGATGCTTGTTTCCGGTCCAGGGAAGACATGGCTTGGCAGTTCGGGCTGGACTGTTCCCATGAGGCACAGGGTCAGACTGATTTGCATATGGCCATGTCTGAACTGGGGTGGTGGAGTGAGCTAAAGAATGATGATGGATTAAACCCAGATCAGTTGACTGGGGGTGAGTGTTTGATTTGCTCTAACGCTCCGTCCATCATCCCCTTTGGTATCGCTTTGTTCGCCCTAAGTTGGCAGGGTATGCCCAGACGTGGGTCCCTTGCTCACTTTGCCACTGGAATCAAGATAGCCTGGCTGATGAGTGTTTTGAACCCGAAACCGGTCCCAGGATGCTTGTTTCCGGTCCAGGGAAGACATGGCTTGGCAGTTCGGGCTGGACTGTTCCCATGAGGCACAGGGTCAGACTGATTTGCATATGGCCATGTCTGAACTGGGGTGGTGGAGTGAGCTAAAGAATGATGATGGATTAAACCCAGATCAGTTGACTGGGGGTGAGAGTTTGATTTGCTCTAACGCTCCGTCCATCATCCCCTTTGGTATCGCTTTGTTCGCCCTAAGTTGGCAGGGTATGCCCAGGCGTGGGTCCCTTGCTCACTTTGCCACTGGAATCAAGATAGCCTGGCTGATGAGGGTTTTGAACCCGAAACCGGTCCCAGGATGCTTGTTTCCGGTCCAGGGAAGACATGGCTTGGCAGTTCGGGCTGGACTGTTCCCATGAGGCACAGGGTCAGACTGATTTGCATATGGCCATGTCTGAACTGGGGTGGTGGAGTGAGCTAAAGAATGATGATGGATTAAACCCAGATCAGTTGACTGGGGGTGAGTGTTTGACTTTGCTCTAACGCTCCGTCCATCATCCCCTTTGGTATCGCTTTGTTCGCCCTAAGTTGGCAGGGTATGCCCAGACGTGGGTCCCTTGCTCACTTTGCCACTGGAATCAAGATAGCCTGGCTGATGAGGGTTTTGAACCCGAAACCGGTCCCAGGATGCTTGTTTCCGGTCCAGGGAAGACATGGCTTGGCAGTTCGGGCTGGACTGTTCCCATGAGGCACAGGGTCAGACTGATTTGCATATGGCCATGTCTGAACTGGGGTGGTGGAGTGAGCTAAAGAATGATGATGGATTAAACCCAGATCAGTTGACTGGGGGTGAGTGTTTGATTTGCTCTAACGCTCCGTCCATCATCCTCTTTGGTATCGCTTTGTTCGCCCCTAAGTTGGCAGGGTATGCCCAGACGTGGGTCCCTTGTTCACTTTGCCACTGGAATCAAGATAGCCTGGCTGATGAGGGTTTTGAACCCGAAACCGGTCCCAGGATGCTTGTTTCCGGTCCAGGGAAGACATGGCTTGGCAGTTCGGGCTGGACTGTTCCCATGAGGCACAGGGTCAGACTGATTTGCATATGGCCATGTCTGAACTGGGGTGGTGGAGTGAGCTAAAGAATGATGATGGATTAAACCCAGATCAGTTGACTGGGGGTGAGTGTTTGATTTGCTCTAACACTCCGTCCATCATCCCCTTTGGTATCGCTTTGTTCGCCCTAAGTTGGCAGGGTATGCCCAGACGTGGGTCCCTTGTTCACTTTGCCACTGGAATCAAGATAGCCTGGCTGATGAGGGTTTTGAACCCGAAACCGGTCCCAGGATGCTTGTTTCCGGTCCAGGGAAGACATGGCTTGGCAGTTCGGGCTGGACTGTTCCCATGAGGCACAGGGTCAAGACTGATTTGCATATGGCCATGTCTGAACTGGGGTGGTGGAGTGAGCTAAAGAATGATGATGGATTAAACCCAGATCAGTTGACTGGGGGTGAGTGTTTGATTTGCTCTAACGCTCCGTCCATCATCCCCTTTGGTATCGCTTTGTTCGCCCTAAGTTGGCAGGGTATGCCCAGACGTGGGTCCCTTGCTCACTTTGCCACTGGAATCAAGATAGCCTGGCTGATGAGGGTTTTGAACCCGAAACCGGTCCCAGGATGCTTGTTTCCGGTCCAGGGAAGACATGGCTTGGCAGTTCGGGCTGGACTGTTCCCATGAGGCACAGGGTCAGACTGATTTGCATATGGCCATGTCTGAACTGGGGTGGTGGAGTGAGCTAAAGAATGATGATGGATTAAACCCAGATCAGTTGACTGGGGGTGAGTGTTTGATTTGCTCTAACGCTCCGTCCATCATCCCCTGTTGGTATCGCTTTGTTCGCCCTAAGTTGGCAGGGTATGCCCAGACGTGGGTCCCTTGCTCACTTTGCCACTGGAATCAAGATAGCCTGGCTGATGAGGGTTTTGAACCCGAAACCGGTCCCAGGATGCTTGTTTCCGGTCCAGGGAAGACATGGCTTGGCAGTTCGGGCTGGACTGTTCCCATGAGGCACAGGGTCAAGACTGATTTGCATATGGCCATGTCTCGAACTGGGGTGGTGGAGTGAGCTAAAGAATGATGATGGATTAAACCCAGATCAGTCTGTACTGGGGTGAGTGTTTGATATTGCTCTAACGCTCCGTCCATCATCCCTGTTGGTATCGCATTTGTTCGCCCTAAGTTGGCAGGGTATGCCCAGACGTGGGTCCCTGTGCTCACTTTGCCACTGGAATCAAGATAGCCTGGCTGATGAGGGTTTTGAAACCCGAAACCGGTCCCAGGATGCTTGTTTCCGGTCCAGGGAAGACATGGCTTGGCAGTTCGGGCTGGACTGTTCCCATGAGGCACAGGGTCAAGACTGATTTGCATATGGCCATGTCTGAACTGGGGTGGCATGGAGTGAGCTAAAGAATGATGATGGATTAAACCCAGATCAGTTGACTGGGGGTGAGTGTTTGATATTGCTCTAACGCTCCGTCCATCATCCCTTTGGTATCGCTTTGTTCGCCCTAAGTTGGCACGGGTATGCCCAGACGTGGGTCCCTTGCTCACTTTGCCACTGGAATCAAGATAGCCTGGCTGATGAGGGTTTTGAACCCCGAAACCGGTCCCAGGATGCTTGTTTCCGGTCCAGGGAAGACATGGCTTGGCAGTTCGGGCTGGACTGTTCCCATGAGGCACAGGGTCAGACTGATTTGCATATGGCCGTGTCTGAACTGGGGTGGTGTGAGTGAGCTAAAGAATGATGATGGATTAAACCCAGATCAGTCTGTACTGGGGTGAGTGTTTGATATTGTTCTTACGTTCCGTCCATCATCGCTCTTTGGTATCGCATTTGTTCGCCCTGAGTTGGCAGGGTATGCCCAGACGTGGGTCCCTTGCTCACTTTGCCACTGGAATCAAGATAGCCTGGCTGATGAGGGTTTTGAAACCCGAAACCGGTCCCAGGATGCTTGTTTCCGGTCCAGGGAAGACATGGCTTGGCAGTTCGGGCTGGACTGTTCCCATGAGGCACAGGGTCAGACTGATTTGCATATGGCCATGTCTCGAACTGGGGTGGTGGAGTGAGCTAAAGAATGATGATGGATTAAACCCAGATCAGTCTGTACTGGGGTGAGTGTTTGATATTGTTCTAACGCTCCGTCCATCATCACCTGTTGGTATCGCTTTGTTCGCCCTAAGTTGGCATGGGTATGCCCAGACGTGGGTCCCTTGCTCACTTTGCCACTGGAATCAAGATAGCCTGGCTGATGAGGGTTTTGAAACCCGAAACCGGTCCTAGGATGCTTGTTTCCGGTCCAGGGAAGACATGGCTTGGCAGTTCGGGCTGGACTGTTCCCATGAGGCACAGGGTCAGACTGATTTGCATATGGCCATGTCTCGAACTGGGGTGGCATGGAGTGAGCTAAAGAATGATGATGGATTTAAACCCAGATCAGTCTGTACTGGGGTGAGTGTTTGACATTGTTCTAACGCTCCGTCCATCATCACCTGTTGGTATCGCATTTGTTCGCCCTAAGTTGGCAGGGTATGCCCAGACGTGGGTCCCTTGCTCACTTTGCCACTGGAATCAAGATAGCCTGGCTGATGAGGGTTTTGAACCCGAAACCGGTCCCAGGATGCTTGTTTCCGGTCCAGGGAAGACATGGCTTGGCAGTTCGGGCTGGACTGTTCCCATGAGGCACAGGGTCAAGACTGATTTGCATATGGCCATGTTCTGAACTGGAGTGGTGGAGTGAGCTAAAGAATGATGATGGATTAAACCCAGATCAGTCTGTACTGGGGGTGAGTGTTTGATATTGTTCTACATGCTCCGTCCATCATCACCTGTTGGTATCGCATTTGTTCACCCTAAGTTGGCAGGGTATGCCCAGACGTGGGTCCCTTGCTCACTTTGCCACTGGAATCAAGATAGCCTGGCTGATGAGGGTTTGGAACCCAGAAACCGGTCCCAGGATGCTTGTTTCCGGTCCAGGGAAGACATGGCTTGGCAGTTCGGGCTGGACTGTTCCCATGAGGCACAGGGTCAGACTGATTTGCATATGGCCATGTCTCGAACTGGGATGGCATGGAGTGAGCTAAAGAATGATGATGGATTAAACCCAGATCAGTCTGTACTGTGGGTGAGTGTTTGACATTGTTCTAGCGTTCCGTCCATCATCCCCTGTTGGTATCGCATTTGTTCGCCCTAAGTTGGCACGGGTATGCCCAGACGTGGGTCCCTGTGCTCACTTTGCCACTGGAATCAAGATAGCCTGGCTGATGAGGGTTTTGAAACCCGAAACCGGTCCTAGGATGCTTGTTTCCGGTCCAGGGAAGACATGGCTTGGCAGTTCGGGCTGGACTGTTCCCATGAGGCACAGGGTCAAGACTGATTTGCATATGGCCATGTCTCGAACTGGAGTGGTGTGAGTGAGCTAAAGAATGATGATGGAGTTAAGCCCAGATCAGTCTGTACTGGGGGTGAGTGTTTGACATTGCTCTAACGCTCCGTCCATCATCCTCGTTGGTATTGCATTTGTTCGCCCTGAGTTGGACAGGGTATGCCCAGACGTGGGTCCCTTGCTCACTTTGCCACTGGAATCAAGATAGCCTGGCTGATGAGGGTTTTGAACCCGAAACCGGTCGCTAGGATGCTTGTTTCCGGTCCAGGGAAGACATGGCTTGGCAGTTCGGGCTGGACTGTTCCCATGAGGCACAGGGTCAAGACTGATTTGCATATGGCCATGTCTCGAACTGGAGTGGCATGGAGTGAGCTAAAGAATGATGATGGATTTAAACCCAGATCAGTCTGTACTGGGGTGAATGTTTGACATTGCTCTAACGTTCTGTCCATCATCCCCTTATGGTATTGCATTTGTTCACCCCAAGTTGGACAGGGTATGCCCAGACGTGGGTCCCTTGCTCACTTTGCCACTGGAATCAAGATAGCCTGGCTGATGAGGGTTTTGAAACCCGAAACCGGTCCCAGGATGCTTGTTTCCAGTCCAGGGAAGACATGGCTTGGCAGTTCGGGCTGGACTGTTCCCATGAGGCACAGGGTCAAGACTGATTTGCATATGGCTGGGTTCAAACTGGAATGGCATGGTGAGCAAAAAAACGATGGATTTAGGCCCAGATCTCTGTACTGGGGTGAATGTATGACATTGTTCTGCATTCTGTCCATCAACTGTTGTTTTTGCATTTGCCATTACAGAGCCTGCATATGCAGTTTAAACTGCCATTTCGACCTAGCACAATAAACTTTTAGCCAGGCTCAAACCGTTCTTTTTAATACATGTAAGTCACCCCTAGGTAGGCCCTGGACAGCCACTAGGGCAGGGTGCAATGTGTTTAAAAAGAAGGACTTGTATTTTTAAGTTTTACATGTTCTGGTAGTGAAAAACTCTTTAAGTCATTTTTCACTGCTGCAAGGCATATATCTCCCATAGGATAACATTGTGACTACCTTATTACATTTTATAAGTAACCCTGGGCAGTGAACTCTGCTCCATTTGCGGAGTTTGAGGACTTTTCCGCACTGCGCACTCCGTGGAGCACGTGGAATTCCCAAAAACTCCGCTCCGCAAAGGTCTAGTTGGCGAGGGCGAGCGAGGAAAACCAACCTCCTGGCGAGATTTCTCAACGCGGGTGGTCGGATTTCTCAATGTTAGTGGTTGCGGCAAGTCGCGACCACTTGCGCTGAGAAACCTTCCGTTCGCGTTGAGAAAGCTGCCACTTGAGTAGAAAATCTACTCGAGCAGCAGAAAGGAAGCTGTGCTGTCTTGCGCTGCGCATGGTGCCATTCGCGGTAAATTTACAGAGCGGGACAAACATCTGGCGCTCAAAATCACCATGAACGGCATGACCATAACGCACTCTGGTGCTCGCGGAACTCCGCGTAACACGGCAGAGTTTTTTTGTCACTTTGTAGAGTTCCGCATAGCGGAACTCCGCGAACTCCGCCCAGGCTTATTTATAAGTGGAATTTCCAAATGGGAAGATAGAACTGATTCTAGTTTGGTGTCTCTCGAATCCTAATTTAAAATCCTAACTTATGGTGGTCTGGTTTTAAATTGCAATTCTAAAAATGCCACTTTTAGAAGGCATCCAATTGGTGCCTAAGCCTGTGTCTGGGCACATGGCTGGGTATAGTTGGCAGTTGGGCTTTTTGTATTCCTCCTAGACAGCCACACACAATGGGAGCGTATGTGTGACTGAGTGGGCCATCACTGACAGGATGGAAAGGAAGGAACTGGACCCAGCCTCACTTAAACCTGAATAGGCTGTGTCCTGTCCCCACACAATAGACTGCATACACCCTGTAGTTAGTTTGGAGCCAGGACAGGCAAGGCAGGGCATCTGTACACTTCAAAGGCATGCCAATAGAAGCATCTCCCCACTTCAAAGGCAGAACTATGTATAAAAAAGGACCTCAAACACCACCACTTCTGTACACTTCTGGACCTGTGGATACTCTGCCAGGAAGAAGGACTGCTGTGTTGCAGAAGGACTGACACATTGCTAGACTGTACTCAGCTGGACACCTGCTTTGATGTGCTGATCTGCTGCCTGCTGACCTCTTGCCTGGGTGAGATGGACTGGACCTGCATCTCTTGAACTCAAACTGATTCCAAGGGCTAGGTGGCCATCCTCCTGATCTGAAGCCTCAGGGACATAACAGGCTTCCAACCTCCTGCACCTAGACTCTGCCATCTGTGAGTCTACCCTGCCAAATGGTGCCACCCCAGTTCTGGACCATTGGAAGTTGGCCTAACGTGCTTGTTAGTAGAACAAACCCATCCTATCTGCTGAAGAACACATCCCCAAGCAGAACCAATACATCTCCTTGGCTGAGCGGCGCATCCCCGAGCAGAACCAATGCATAGCTGCTTCTGCGCAGATGTGACCCATCACAAAAGTCCTACATACCAGCTCCCAAGTCCTTGGGAACTGACGCACTGCCCTGACAGAGTGGCACTTCCACAGCCCAGGTCCTCACATCACCTCATCGACAGCAGCCTCAATGATGACAGCAGACTCCACATCACAGCCTCACAGCTCTTCGGAACCGACGCATCGCCAGCTGCATCCCGCATCCCCGACACCGAACTTCGCATCACAAGCCCTGCTGATGGGACCCTTGACAACAACGCAACAAGACCTCGCAGCTCAGCGTTGCTGCATCTCGGAACCGACGCATGGCTTTGGCTGTGCAGCGCTTCTTTGACTTGGATCCAAGCAACTCTCCACAACCAGGATTTAAGGTACTTTGTTCAGCGGGCCTAACTGGGTCCCTGTGGCTGGCCCTTGCTTCATCACGGTCGGCCTGAACTGGTGACTTTGTGCTGGTCCGGCGCAACCAGATATCCACAGTAGCGTTTTGTGCTTTTTGCCCCTATTTCACTACAAACTTTAAAAATAAATATTTCCAGTTCAGCTGATTTTTGGCGTTTTGGACTTATTCCATTTCTTAAACTTACCCTATTTTTCTAAACCTGTTCTGTGCTCCTTTTTTGGTGTGGTTTCATTGTGTTACTGTTTGAAGTGTTGCATAAATACTTTACACATTGCCTCTAATTTAAACCTGACTGCTCTGTGCCAAGCTACCAAAGTGGTGAACACAGGATAATTTGGGGTTCGCTTGTGCCCTGCCCTGACAAGGGTTGTGGTTGCTGCTTGACCAGGGCTCACATCCCAGTCTTCCAACAACCCAATTTCTTACAATCTGTAAAAGTGAAGAAGGTGTGTATGGGGATGGATTTCAAGCATATGGGGCGAGACAGCAATCAGTAAGTGTTCCTATTTCTCTGCTTCCTTGTCTAAGGTAGCCCCCAGCCCTGCTCGCACCCATTTGCAAAAGACTCAAGATCCCGCAGTGTGCTGTTTGTCCTGTGTGGAAGCAAAGCACTAAAGCATGATATAAACATAAGTGCAAATGTTCAGTCATCACAGATCACTTTGACTCTCACACCCCACTACATTTCACAGTTATCAATAAAATATGGATAGAAACCAATAACTCTGCTACACAGCTGCCTTTCACATGGACCACATTCTCTTCCACACGACATAAAAACTACAAAGGCAATAGAGTACACATGTAGCCGTTCTTTATCTTCTCCATTTCAAGCACGACATATCAAATGCCCTCCTTTCAACTTCATTGAATTTCAATTTCCCCCCTCAAAGTGAACATTGTGACTCTTTAGCAACCCCCATGGTGCTATTGGTATTTGAGAAACTAGATCACTTACCTAAATCACTTGACTCCAACACTCCTTAACTCTCAGCAACCTTAGCCTCAGCAACCATTTACTGCAAACACCGTTCTCTGAGCTTCTGTTAAATCATTCTTTCATCAACTATTGGACCTGGCCATCTCTGCAGGGTCACCCCAAAACCTTTGCTTTTACCCTCCACTTTTTTGCTGAGTTAATTTTTGTTGGCCTTAGGACTCTGTGCACTTTACCACTGCTAACCAGTGCTAAAGTGCTGGTGCACCCTCCTCTCAAAATGGTAGAATTAGCTTATACCCAAGTGGCATATTTAATTTACTTATGAAGTGGTACTACATGTATCTGGGGCCTGTAAATTGAACGCTACTAGTGGGCCTGCAGCACTAGGGTGCCACCCACTTGAGTAGCCTTTTAAACCTGTCTCAGGCCTGCCATTGCAGCCGGTGTGTACAGTTTTAAACTGCCATTTCAACCTGGCAAAATAAATCTCTGGCTGATGAGGGGTGATACCCTGAAACCGGTCCTATGATGCTTGTTTTTGGTCCAGGGAGGACCTGGCTTGGCAGTTCGGGCTGGACGGTTCCCATGGGGAACAGGGTCAAGACTGATTTGCATATGGCTGTGTGCAAACTAGGGTGGCATGGTGAGCAAAAGAACGATGCATTAAACCCAGATCTGTGACTTGGGGTGAGTGTTTGAAAAGTTTCAGCACTCCGTCCATCACCTTGTTATGTTGCATGTTCACCCTAAGTGGCCAGGGTATGCCTAGAAGTGGGTCCCTTGCTCACTGTGCCACTGGATTCAAGCTAGCCTGGCTGATATGGGGTGATACCCTGAAACCGGTCCTATGATTCTTGTTTCTGGTCCAGGGAGGACCTGGCTTGGCGGTTCGAGCTGGACTGTTTCTATGGGGAGCACGGTCAAGACTGATTTGCATATGGCGGGGTCCAAACCAGGGGGGTATGGTGAGCAAAAGAGCGATGGATTAAACACTGATCTGTGACTGGGGGTGAGTGTTTGAAAAGTTTCAGCACTCTGTCCATCATCTTATTTTGCTAAAATAAATTTCTTGCCAAGCCTAAATCTTGCTTTTTAATGCAAATAAGCCTGTTGGGCCAGATGGAGTGCATTTAAGTTGGACATGTACTTTTGAGTTTTACATGTCCTGCTAGTGAAAAAAAATGTTTTTCACTACTTTAAGGCCTATCTTTCCCATAGGATAACATTGGAGTTACCTTATTACACTTAATAAGCTGTAACTTCCATTTGGGAGCAGGTAGACAGGTCGTGTTTGGTGTCTAAAGAATTTTAGTTAAAGGCCCTCTTTAATGGTAAGGTCAGATCTTTAGTCAAAATTCTGAAAAAGACACTATTAAAAAGTTGATATTTTCTTGTCTTAACCATTTGGTGCCTGCAAATAATAAAAGGGTGGCAAGAGTTCAATGTTGGTGCATAATACCACAACCATATTTTATCAATACTCCTTTAGTTCATTGTCCTTATGTGCTCCAAACGGGCTGAGGGGTAGCCACCAACACGCTTCAAATTTGGGCAAAGCCCAATATCAAATATAAATTCCTGATGAACAAATCAAAGACCTTAAATATACTTGAGTGTGTGACATAGTAGAGCTGAACCTCATATCTTTCAGTGGCCAACCACACTATGTCCTATAAGTGCATTAGAAGAATCTGAAGACAACAATGGCTTAAAAGGTAAATCAATCACCAATGTGAAAAATAAAATTACTGTGCTTCCTCCTTAGAACCAATAGTGTTTAAGTGACTCTAAACTCCTACCTCTACATTTATTAGCAGTTCCATATAATACCATCAACGTGGTCTTAATTCAATATTATATCTCCAATGAAGATGAAAAACAAAATCACTAATGTGCTGGCTGCCCACATAACATGCATATGTAAATAATCAAGTATTACCTAACAACATATACCTTAACTGCACTTACTTTATCCTCTCCAGAGTAACAAAAATATAACTTCAAATCAAATTTGTGTTTGCCGCAAGAACGAAGTATCATTGAAATACATTAAAATATACAATTTACTTTAATAAGAGTCCACTTCCCTAAACGCCTAATCTGATCTCACGCAAGTAAATGACCAAAGTGCCCGTAACACTTACTTCATCTGTCTGTGTGCATAGCTCCCGAGTTTGGTGTGTGCTCATTGGCATTCTATATAAGCGCCATCTTTAAAGTCGCTGAATATTAGAAGTAGCCCTGGGCGTAGTTCGCGTAGTAGCGCTACGCGTAGCTACGCGAAGTGCACTTCGCACTACGCGAGCTACGCGTAGCACTACGCGAACTGCGTAGTGCGGTAGGAAATGCTGTTCGCAATGATTGCACAGTGCCGGATGCTTGTCCGCACTGTGCAATCATTACAAACGGCATCTTGCACAGTGCAAGCAGTCGTTTTCTGCCGCTCGAGTAGATTTGTACTCGAGCGGCAGTTTTCTCAACGCGGACTGGTAGTTTCTCATCGCGAGCGGTCGCGAGCATATGCGACCACTCGCAATGAGAAACCTGACCCCCCGCGTTGAGAATCTCACCGGGAGGTTTATTTTCCACGCTCGCGATCGGCAACTTGATGTTGCTGATCGCGAACGAGGAAAAAGTCTCGCCGGGATGTCATTTTGCTCGCTTGCGGTCGCCAACTTGACGTTGAGGACCGCGAGCAAGCAAAAAATGCCTGCTACACTACGCTACGTGTTTTTGCACTGTGCTACGTGCAATTCGCGTAGCGCGTAGTTGCGCAAACTACGCAAACTACGCGAGCGTAGCGTAGTTTTCCGCCCAGGCCTAATTAGAAGTAGAAAGTGGACTATTCCTAATCACTCTGTATGTATAATTATGTGTATGCCAGTATTTCTAATTAAGCAACATAGTTGGGCAAGAGGATAAAAGCACCCATTACACTTACTTCAACTGTTCATGTACATTATCCAGCTTTCCAAGTGCATAACTACCAAATACCGTATATACCAATTTGGTGTTATATAAGCACCATCTTTAAAGTCCCTGAATACTAGAAATAAATACAGAACTATTCACAGTAACTCAGTATGCTAGCATCCATGAGAGCCATATAAAATGCTCCTATATGTACTGACAGCGTTATAGTTCAGCACCATCATAATGAAAGACACAAATAATTCAACCAAAACATGATATACTTTAGGGGAAATCAACATCTATGCCAATATCGTTCAACAAATTAAAGTCATATGAGTGACCACTGATTGATATGGGAAGGGAAAATTAACCAAAACATCTGTACATCTATTACCCAGATCCTCATAACACTTTCAAAATTATACATATTTGCCATATCATGCAACAAACACATTTGACTCTTATTAGTTAGTTAATCATCATCAACGACATTGTTGTTAGAGAGGTTAAAGTTATATAATTAACCACTAATGAAAATGAGAATGGGAAATTACAAAAAAAAAAATTAAAACCTTTCACATATGTCTTTCATATTCCAGATTCTCATAACAATTCCAATCGGTTGTATGTTGGAACAACGAGTTCCTCAACAACGACTACCTTAACAACGCGGTCTCTACAACGACCGGGTCTTAACCACGATTTTTTTTACCACGCAGTCCTTTACCACAGATTTTCATGGTAAAGGCATGCATGGTAAACAGCCACCCTCCCTCTCACCCTGAGGCCTAAATACACCCCCCAACCTCTGAACAACCACCCGATCCCCCCAACCCCTAATAACTATCCCATACCCCCACCCCTAAAACATATCCCGAACCTCCCCACCCCTAAAAACTTCCCCAAACCCCCACCCCTAAAAACTAACCCGATTCCCTCCCACCCCTAAAGAACTAACTAATATAACCCCTCCCACCCCCTAAAAACTACCCCATACCCCCACCCCCTAAAAACTAACCCAAACCCCTTAAAACTATCCCAAACCCCCACCCCCTAAAAACTATCCAGAACCCCCCCAAACCCCTAAAAACTACCCTGAACCCCTCCCACCCCCTAAAAACTACCCCAAACCCCTCTTACCTGTCCTGTTCCTGTCCAACGCTCCTCTCTCGCCGCCCATCCAGAACACTAGACCGACTTAGCCTTAACCATGGACATGCGTGGTTAAGGCTAAGTCATTGTTCTAGCAAGTCGTTGTTTGGCTTGCATGAATTCAGAACTCGTTGTTCCGGATGATTCCCATTCCAATCAGATATACATATATTCAATATCATGCCATATATACGTTAAATAGTTAATCACCCAAAAATATTGGAGGTCTTGATCAAAGTTCAAGCCTTTCTCCACACTTCTGAGCTTCATGATCCATAGAGCCTCTGCTCTCCTGCGTTTCAATTCCCTGTTTCCATGTCTTGGGCCCATCGGGGTATGTTATTACCCATGAAATTTTATCATCCTAAGTGTAGTTTCAGTACACACAGAAAAGTGCAGAACTAGTATATAGCGTTTATCCTTATGTTTTAATGCTCTAATATGGTCAAAGGTGCACTCTCTCAATGGTCTAATTGTACTGCCAATGTATATCTTGTCACATTTGCAAATAATTGCAGATACATATTTTGCGGCTCAATTTATGTTACTGTGAATATTATAAGTGATTGCAGTGTTATATTGAAACTTGTATTTTTGATCCTCGGCATACACCGAAGTTCCGACATTTAAAGAAACCCTTACTTGACTCCTTAAGCCAGTTATCTTGAACCTTTTCACTCAAGTAACTTAGGCTAACGATATTTCATAGGGTTAGACCACTTCTAAATGTTACATGAGGTTTCTTGGTAACCCATTTGGCAGTTATGGAATCAGCTGTGAGTATATACCAAAGTTACGAAAGGATGTGACTCAATCTGCGTGTGCCCGAACCTTGAGATGTAATTAATTGAATTAAAGCCATCTTCTGATTTGCTTCCCTTCTCTTCTCTTGCAGTGTTCTCTCTCTAGTAACATGTGATATTCTCCGTGATGCATCATTTGAATCTTTTCATTATATCCCCTTCTTATAAATCTACTTTCTATATCTTTAATAGTGTGCACAAACTCATGTTCTTCACTGTAATTTCTTCTAGCTCTAATCATCTCACCATATGATATGTATCGCAATTGTGACTTTGGGTTTGCACTACTTGCATGGAGAACAGCATTGCAAGAAGTCGGCTTCCTATATAATTTACTTTCAATCTATTTATTCATGATATAAAGTTCTACATCTAAAAAGTAGATCCTTCCATAGGGATTATCATTCAACTACACTGAAAAATTCATTAGCTGATCTATTGTGCCAGTCCATATAAAAAATAAAACATCCCCAATATAGAATACAATCAATCCATTCATTTCCACCAGGTCTCCAGACATTTTGTTCCTCATACCATCCCATAAACTAACCTGCATATGATGGTGCAAAGTGGGAACCCATCGCAGTTCCGCAGCATTTCTTATACCAGTCGTTTTTTATAAAAACACTTTTGTAAGAATCAAATCAATCATTTCCAAAAGCATCAATGTATGTTCATAAAAATTTGCCAATCTTTTCCTCAGGTAATATTCCATTGCCTCAATCACAATCAATATATCTGTACAGTGAGATAAAATCAAAGGTAACCAATATCATGCCCTGTTCCCACTCAACATCTCGAAGGATACTAAGAATATGTTTTGCATCCCTGATATAGGAAGGTAGGTTAACAACAAACTGTCTAAAATAAAATATATACGTATTCTGATAGATGTTCTGTAGGGCTTCCAATCCCTGAAATTAGGTGCCAGCAGCCTTTTCCTGGATCACATGACCAGGCTTAGCTGGCAGTTGGTCTTTGTGTATTGCTACCAGACAGTGAGACAAAGGGAAGATAGGTGTTGGCAGGATGGGCCACTCCGAGTTAAAGTGGGGGTTCAGCTGTCACCTACCACACTTGCACATCACAAAGAGTCTGCCTAGGCACTCTCACAAAGGGTTTGACACTAGTCTTTTGTGACCCCAGACAATCTGGGGCCAGGGCAGGGAGGCAGGAAATTACAAGCACCTCTGGGGCAGGGGGGTGGAATTCTCTGGAAGTTTCTTCCACTTCAAAGTGGACACCAGGTATAAATATTGGACTTCACGCACTGGAAGACTCTGCCAGGAAGAAGGACCGCTGTGCTGCTGAAAGGACTGCCAATCTACTGGACTGCTGCCTTGAAGGAGTGCTGCCTGCTGTGCTGACCTGCTGCCCTGCCACCCTCTTGCCTGGGTGAGAAGGACTGGACCTGCAACCTGCAACCTGAACCCAGGACCACCAGAGTGACCCCAAGGGCTAGTCTCTTGTAACCAGCACCTGGACTCTGCAACTGTTAGTCCTACCCTGCCAAGTGGTGGCACCTCAGTCCTGGACCCTTGGAAGTGGGCCTGAAGGTGATCTGCCAGCCAATTTGTGGATCTAGCAGAGCCAACGCATCTCCTTTGCTGAGTGGCGCAATCCTGAGCAACGCCTCTGCTGCGAGGACTCTCCCTATGGAAGGGCTTCACATCGCCCATGCAGCCTGCAGCCTCATTGGAAGCGCCACTGTGCATTACATCTTCGACACTGGCCCTTGTATTTCAAACCCCTTGTCGATGGGAGCCTCGACAATGACGCAGGACTTCGCATCACAAGCCCCGCAGCTTCTTTGGAAATAGTGGGTGCACGACGAATCCTTGACGCTGGACTTTGCATCACAAGCCCCCATGTCGGTGGCCTCCTCGATGATGACGCAGGTCCTCACAAAACAGCCTTGCAGCTCCCCAGAACTGATGCTACATGATGCATCTCTGACTCGTAACCTCGCATCGCCTCAACTGTGCAAAGCGTCCTCGACGCAGGACCTCGCAATGCTCCGCAACTAGGATTTGAAATATTCTTGCCCAGCGGGGCTAAGTGGGTCCCTGCAGTCGGCCCGCACTCCATCATGGTCAACCTGAACTTGTGACTTTGCCCAGGTCTAGTGTGACCAGATATCTACAGGTGCCACTTTGTGCTGTTTGGTGCTATTTTCACTTAAATATTTAAAATTGCATATCTCCAGTTCTGCTGATTTGATTTCTGTTGATTGTATCTTGTTTTATTTACTAAAATGTATTTCTACCCTGAGATTCTTCTTGTGTTGAGTTTCTGCTGTAATACTGTGTTGCACAAATACTTTACACATTGCCTCTAAGTTGAGCCTGATTGCTCTGTGCAAAGCAACCAAAGGGTTGAGCACAGGTTAATTTAGGGTTTGCTTTTGCTTGTGACTTCATCTTGACAAGAATTGTGGTTCCTGCCTGAGTAGAGTTTTTAACCCCTTTTAACCATAAACCAAATTTCTTACATCAGCACATTCTCAACACCCACACACACTCAAAGAGAACCCTTGCACCTAATTCTAATTTGAATTGATTGACTCATTGTCCCTCCACCATGGACTCTTCTCCTTCTGAAAGTGCTATTTACACTTCTTTCAGCCCTTCCATTTCTTTCACCCATGGTTCCAAAATAATACTCTCCCTAGATTCCTCCTGGCGTTACTGAAGAAAATGGATGATGACCTAACACCGCTGTAGATAACCCTGTAAATTTACTTCAATAATGTCCCATGCATTTTATTCCTATTATTCTTTCCTCACTATCTGCCCCCACCTTAAACTCACAACCCAGGATTTTTTCACATACCCAGTCTATGAAAACTAAGATGCTTGCACTCATTCGTAAATAACGCAAATACAACAATACAAAACCTAGATGATGCAAAATCTAGCTATTTTCAAGACTGAATTACCTCTGTCTTTCCTGACACACACTAACTTGCTCATACTATCAACAGCCTTCTTTTTCCCCTATGCACACGTCAGACATACCTCTAGCTAACAAGTTAATTTCCTACTTTGTCACCAAAATATTTATTCTTCAGACCACACTCACTGTGCCACCATAAATCTTCTATACCTCACTGGCAACTCTCTGCCCAACTCTTGACATTCAACGCCACAACACCAGATAAGCTAATCAAAATGCTTAAGTCTGTAACTCTCTTATCTCTCCATCTGGCTGTTTCAACCTAAAGGTTGCCAATCCACTGCCCTCTCCTCTAAGGTTTGTTTATGCTTACCTACCCTCTCACATCTTGTTCCTAAAATTAATTTTTAAAATGCATATAGTGCTACCCGTACTAAAATAAAGTCATAGCTAACCACTCCTTGCCTTTCAACTACCATTCAGTACCTCAACTTCCTTTTTTTCTGTAAAATTCTGATGCAGCTTTTCCTCAGTTGCCTTTCAAAATACCTTTCATTGAACTCTCTGCTTCTTCCCATCCAATCTGGATTCCATGCACTCCACTCCACAGGCAGTGTCCTCAAATATGTTGCACCTTTATCACATTGGCTCATCCATTCCATTCTCATATTCCTTGATTTATCCCGCAGGTCACAAGGAATCACCAGTTTAAGCAAGCAAGTTACATGAATTATGTTAGGGGGGGCCACTCGACCTTAACCCTCCACCTAAAGTGGAAGGATGTAATAGGTAAGTGTGCATGTGTTGGCTATGGGATGATATCACTTCAAAGAAGAAAGAGAGGACAATTGGAGAATGATATAAACACTGGGGTATATTTGCAAGCCCTATCGCCACCACAACATCACTTTCAGTGATGTTGTGATGGCGATAGGGGCCTCACCTTATTTACAAGGCAGTGTTAAGCCACTTAACTTGGCTTAAAGCTGCCTTGTAAATAAGGCACCCTTTCACTCTGTATTTAGCGTGAAAGGGAAGGGTAACGGGTGTTGCGGTGGGCGTTCCACCACAACACCCATTGATTTTGACGGTGCCCCCTATTTACAAGGGCAGCGTAAATAGGAGGCAGCGCCAAAATTAAAAAGGGGGACCTTCCTGCACATTAACAATCTTCCCCTCACACAGGCATCCTTGCACTATGGTGCAAGGGTGTCTGCATTGGCGCTAGGCAGCTAAAGTTAGCGCCAGAGCAGGGGAACGAAGGGCTGCACCATATTCTAGTAAATATGGTGCAGCCCTGCATTTCTAAAGTTACGAAGCGTGTCGTTAACCTTCTTGGCTTAACGACACGCTTAGCCAAATTTAATGTAAATATGCCCCACACTCTTTTAATTTGGGTTATCTAAATATAAATATATTAGTTCCACAAGTGATTTCACTAAAATCAGACAGAAGCATAGCATGCACATAGAACATTTCCAGCAAAAAGCGATATTGCAAACTAGTATATTTGAAGGAGATTATTCCTCCTAATAAGGACATGCCTTAGCCAAAGAACTGAAAAATGCTCTAGTTATTTTTGTGCGCTGTTTTTATGTTTAAATTTGTTTTAGTGTTGTTGCAACCAAAGCAGAAGATATATGATAAGCGACAGCCGTAGGAGCGTCAACATTCGGCCCCCGTCGGCAATCATAGCAACTTTTAGAAATGAAAAAACGAAAAAGGTCCCCCCTCCCCCACCCGTCCCTAACCCTCCCTTGGGTGCCAGTGCCAGCTACAATGTCCTGTAAGGTTGAATCGCCCATGTCTCTTGTGGGGACGGCATCAGTAGATTACTCCGTTGGTGTTGTCAATTTTAGTAGCTTTAGGTATCTCGAACAGGTTAGCTCTGTGTGCCAACAATGCGATGAAGGGCTGCCAAATCTTGCTATATGTGTCGCCTTGTAGTGCAAGTGTCAGCGATAGCCTTTCCATCCCCAACAAATGCCATAGACGATAAAGCTAGTTCAATCTTGTTGGAACCCTATCCGGGCCCCAACATGCAAGAGTGGATTTGTGTGCTGCCCCTAGGGCTAATGCAATAGGCCTGCCTCTTCTAGATTTGATTGGGATAGTCTGTGGGTTAGGAAGGCCCAAGACAACGTATGCAGGGAATTGGGGCAATTGGGTGTTAAAATGCGTGTCAATGTCTGTCAGGATCTCCACCCACAACTGTGCTAGCTTAGGGCATTCCCACAGGATGTGCACCTGTGTCCCTGGGGAATTACAACCTCTCCAGCACCTGTCGCCCTTATCTGGATTCTCTCTGTGTAAATGGACCGGGGTTAGATACCAGTACGTAGCAATTTTTGTTGCCGTTTCTAGACTGGAGGAGTTAGATGCTGTGTGTCTCGCTCTGTGATATACATCCCTCCATTCCTCTGGGTAAAAATGCCAGCCTATCTCCCTCTGCCACTGTAGTTGTGCAGGATTCTCTAGATCGGGTAGCTCCTGTGAGAGCATCATAAATAATTCAGAGACACAGTGTCTATCGGAATCTTTGATGAGGAGCCATCTCTTGAACCTTGTCAGGCATCCCTGCGCTGCCTCCCTCACCACTGGTTGCATCACCCAATGTCTTATCTGCGTATATCGGAATTGTTCAGTTTCTGGAATAGCGTACTCGGTCCGTAGAGTATTAAATTGGATGGGACCCTCCTCATCAAAAAAATGGCCTTTGGATCTACATCTGGATCTTTGCCACTCGCTGAAAGCAGCACTATCTAGTCCCGGTGTGAAGTCCCAGTTCTCAATCACTGGAGTGATTAGAGAGGGGAACGTTCAAAGGCCCCTTCGGCTTGCCACCATATCACAGACCCTCAATGTGGGCGCACTGATCGCCGATAGGTAGAAATTGACAGGGCGATGAGACCGGTCCAGGAATGGGATCTTCTACAAGGCCGATCCGGCGAGGCCCCTGTCCATGAACAGCCAGCCCTTTTTGGATTCTGGACGAGCCCATTCCATAATGTTTCTAAGTTGCGAAGCTTGGAAATAGTGTAAAATGCACGGGATGCCTAGGCCGCGCTCCCTCTGGGACCACCAGCTTCTGTCTTGTTTCATTCGGGGGCGGCAGCCCACCCAGACAAAGCTCTAGAAGGATCTCTGCAGGGTTTGGAGTGTCCCCGCTGGGGGCCACAGAGGCAGTGTCTGGAAAACAAAGTATCCAGGGAAGGACCGTCATCTTGAGAGTGGCTATCCGGCCCATCCACGGAAGTGAGTATTGCTGCCACCGTGAGAGATCTGATCTCACTCGTGTGAAAAGGCTCTGATAATTAAGAGCAACCACCTCTGTTATTGTCGGAGCTAGTTGGATACCCAGGTATGGGATGGAGCTTCCTGCCCATTGGATGGAAAGGATTCGGGTAAGATATTCTTGTGTGTCTTGGGAGACTGTGAGGCTTAACGCCTGTGATTTGGCTAAGTTAATCTGGAACCCTGACACTGTCCCGAACAATCTCACCTCTTCCAAAAAGCTGGGTAGGGCCTCTCTAGGGTCATCGAGAGAAGCAGTGGCGTCGTCCTCATATAGCGTTATGAGGTTTTCCTCGCCCCCAAAGCGAATCTCGGAAAAGAACCGCCCTTGAGATTACAGGCCGGATTCCGACTGGGGGACGGGCTTTCCGAGTCCATCGGAAGCCAGCCGGGATGACCGGCTGGCTTTCTTTCTCACTGTCTCCATCGTAATGAGGCAGTCGGAAAGGAAACCGACCGGCCCATTACATTGCGGCCCTAAAGGCTCCGACCAAAGGTCAGAATCTTTCCGGGCCGTATCGTAATCGGCCCCAAAGTATTTGGCCAACACATGTGGTGAAAGTCTCACATCAACTGACAGCAGAATTCGGGATGACTTCATATAATCCAGCACCATATAAATCAGTATCTGATAAAAAAAATTCCATGCCTTTTGGTTCTTCAACTTTAGTTTGGTCAAAGAGAAATCAAGATACCTATTGTCTGAATGCCAATTAGGGAATGAAAGAAATATGCATCTTTGAAAAATTATTTGTGTTTGGAAAGGTGTTCTCAGACTAGCCCATTTACATCAATCAAAACCAGATTACTATCGGCTATGACCAAATTGCCACTTGGGGGCCGATTACGATACGGCCCGAAAAGGCTTCGACCGTTAGGGCCGCAACCTAATGGGGCGGTCAGTTTCCTTTCCGACCGCCTCATTACAATGGAGGCGGTCGGAAAGGAAACTGGCCGGTCATTCCGGCTGGCTTCCGACGGGCTCGGAGAGTCCGTCCGCCAGTGGGAATCCGGCCTGTAATCTCAAGGGTGGCACTTTCCGCCCTTGAGATTACCATTACGGTTTCCGACATGGTTTCCATGCCGGAAAGCGTGTTTGGGGGCCCCCAGCAGGGACCCCTTTGTTGCACGGCCTCCGGTTGGAGGCCGAGGGGGCACCTACGATGCCCCCCTGTTGATACCTGGACCTTGTGGCAGGCCATGGGGTGCAGGGATGAACCGAAACTCACATTTCACTGTGGGAGCATGCATTATGGCCGGATTACGGCCGTAATGCATGCTCCCATAGTGAAATATAGGAATGCGACCGAACAGGGTTCGGTCGCATCCTAATGGGGCAGCCGGGGACCGCCGACCCAGTGTCAGTCGGGCCCATGACCGAGTCGGTGTCGGGCAGAAGTTATTCCACCCGACATCAAAATGAGCCCCTATGTAGGGGAGCTCTCATACAATAACGCTACATCAGATACTCAGGCGCTTATTTACAAGCCCCTTGCACCGCTGTTGCTTCACTTTTTCACATATTAAAAGTGATGCACCGGCTCAAGGGACTTTTAAATAAGCCCCTCAATGTTTACCTTTGGACAGAACAATTAATGCATACAGCAACCACTCTGTTAAGTAGACTCATATCTTAACAGATGACAATGAGATGCTGCCTACTGTATTTAGTGAAGTGCACAATAATGATTTGTACGTACCGTGCAAATTCCCAGCTTCCAAGACGAGTACGCTGGGAGTGAAGGTTGCAATAATATGGTGAAACCCTCCTCATAGATAACATTTGAGCTTTTCTGAGGTGAAGGGCTCTCTGACATTATGGACAAGATAGATTAATTTTTACTAACTTATTCAAGGCTTTGAAGTTACAGCTGAGACATTACTCTGGTAAATCTGCTCGAGGCACACATACACACATGCCTACTAACTTCATAGCCCCATTGACACTGGATTTATTTTATCTGGTACTTTCATCTTTGGCAGAGGTTTACAAAACATAGTGGCAGAACACAGGAAATTACATGAAAAGATCTCAAACAAATGTGAAAATCTAGCTTGAATTTGGATTTCTTTGTGAAATTTTCTAGATCACACATGAGGCAGATAGATCACTATTTTTCATCATATATTCATTGCAGTCTGACACTAGTAACAACATTTATTTAGAGGGGATGTGTAGGAGTTGTCTAGTATTAGCGTGTTATCCCCTGTAGCTGTGTCCAACAAAAGAAACAATTCACCTGATTCCTGAACACCTATTTAAATCACACAATCATTGAAGAGGGCATCTCCACCACTGAAATTGTTCCTAATCCCACCAAAATTATTTGATGATACATTTGTAAATATGGCAGTTGTACATCACTTTGAGACTTAGGCCCTGATTACGATTTTAGCAGTTCTGGGACCGCCGTCGCAGTCTGGCGGTTTGACCGCCCGTATACCAGGCGGTCCAACCTCTGAATTAGAGTGGTGAGACCGCCATCAGACCACCGCAAGACTGCTGCCACCACCAAGATCTACGGTCCCACTGTAGTGGTGGTGGGGAAATCGATCGTGTATAGAGGCGGTGCCGGCATCGGCACAGCCAGGGGGATTACAACCTTCCTTCCCGCCGAACTTTTCATGGCGGGACCCCGCCATGAAAAGGTCGGCAGAAAGGAAGGTGAGGGGCCCATAACAGGGCCCCAGGGCGATTCAACCTAGTGGGAATAGCGGCTTGGTGAGCATGTTGTGCCCCCCTGTGCCTGCACTGTCGTGTGTGCACGGTGTGCCATGCACGACATGGTGCATGGCAACAGTGCGCCCGATGTGATGCAGGCACTGCAGTGTGGCGACATTGCGCTTATAATAGCGAGTCTCACTGGTATGTAGGAATGTTTTGTGACTGGGAATGCAGTTGCAAAACATTCGTAGTAAACCCATTTGCAAACAGGAAGGGGTCCCGAAGAGACACCTTCTCTTTTGTGAATGTGGGCGCCAACATTTTTTAAGAGCAGGCAGTGGTCCCACGGACCATTGCCTACTCTTAAAAATGAAAAGGAAACTTTTCATTTTTCTTTTTAAATTGCATCCTATTTTCCTTTAAGGAAAATGGGCTGCATTTCTTAATCAAAAACTGATTTATTTAAAAGCTGTCATAGACATAGTGGTCTGCTGACCCCAGCAGGCCACCATCTCTGTGAGTGCGGGCCGTTCACAATGGGTCACATATTGCGACCTGCCTCATGAATATTAATGAGGCAGGTCCCTTACGACCCATTGGGAATAGCAAACAGTGTAAAACACACTGTTGTACATAGCTGTTTGCGATTTCCTAATAGCAAATCATAAAAATTCGCTATTAGGAAATCTATATACATCTGGCCCCTGAGGAGGTCTAATTTATCTGGCTACGAGTACATAGCAACAGAGGACTAAGTAGGTTTGGCCTGATAACGAGAGTATACAATTACGACTTACCTGTTTGCACTCACCATTGTCGTTCTCACAAGAACACTGAATAAAAGAATGTTTAATCAAGGTATAAGCTGATGGTATTTTGCTACGGTGTTTGGACAAAATATTGAGTTCAAAACATCGGAACACATAAATTCCGGAAAGAAATATCATGATGCAAAAAATATGGTGGTATACAATATTATTGTCAAAAATATAATTTTCTTTGGGAAGTAATATCATTTTAAAGTATATTGTTTTTAATATCGTTTTCAGTAATATAGTTGAAAAATATATAATGCTTTAATTCTTTTAATGTGTTTTAGTTAATATATTCATTTTAGGTGTTAGTATTGTTGGTATAGTTGTTATTAAATTAAATAGTGTAGGTTGTAATTTTAAGTGGTTTGGCTTTAATGTTATTAGTTATTTACAGTGCAGTAGCACATTGTTGGGTTTGTAGGGGAACAGGGTGGTATGTTAATTTGCTTTTTAGCACTAATTATTGTTTTAACTGATCAATAATTATGTACATTTTTCAAGTGTTATATTTTTAATTTAAAATTGGAATTTTATTTTTCTGTTTTTAGTTTTATTATAAATAATATTAATTTATATTTGTGTAGTGGTTTATTAAGTTTGTAGGCGTATCAGATGGGAAGTTAATTAAGCTATAAAAGACTTATATTTAAAATTATTGCTTATTATTTTTTAAATTTTTAACTAATTATTTAACTGATTGATAATTTTGAATATAGTTTATTACCATTGTATTTAAATTATACATTAGTAGTGGGTTGTTGCGTTTGTAGGGATATAGGATGGAAAGTTTATTAATTATAAAAAGGTTAAATTATTGATAATTAGTTTTTAATTGTTAATGAATCATTACATTGATTGTTAATTGTGTAAATAGATTAATACTGATTTATTTAAGTTATATTGTAGTAGTGGGTCGATGGATATGTAGGGCAGTAGGGTGGAAAGTTGAACTGAATTGAATGTATTTTAATGGCATGCTTTTTATTTCTAAATAATTTTATTTGATTATTAATTATGTATATTACTTAATTTATTAATTATTGTGTCATTGATGTGATTCTTTTTTAATATATATTTTAGCTTTTATATGTTTATGAAAAAAATATTTTTAATGCTTTGTTATTATTTTTAGGTGAGTAGGTTGCTAAAAATATAGAAATATATTACTTTTGTATTCATTGATATTATTATGTATTTTATTGATTGGTAATTCATTATGTGTAATATTTTATATGTATTAATTTGTAATTAGTTTTTGTGTATTAATTGGAAATCAATAATTAGGTAATGATTTCATAATTGTGTTTTTTGTAGTTAGTGAAGTTGAAATTATTGTATGTCATTTTATTTTTATTTTCTCTATTTTTAGCTTACATATTAACATTTCTTTTCATAAATATATATTTATTTCTGTATCCTGTAATTAAATAATGTTTTGTAGAAAGTGCTCAAAGGTTTTTACTAAACTAATAGGATTTGTATTCAGGTAGTTAACCCTTTTTAAGTCAAACACTTTCCCTGCTGTTGCGTAGACTGAAATGGGAATTGTAAGTCTATTCCCTCCAGAGTCCAACACCTACCCTACTGGTGCTTAGTCTGGAGTGGGAATAGTAAATCTATTCTCTCCAAAGTGAATTAATTGAATTAATTAATGTATTTTGTCATTGAATTGTTTATATTTTTTATATTTTTTATTTGTGTGTGTGTGTGAGGGGGGACTTTTATAGTACTAAATTTAATATATTAAATAAAATATATTGTAAAATAAATATTTTTACTATATTAAACTGTATATATATTTATACATAGTATTAAATACTGGTGGAATTTAATTAATTTTCATTATATTAATTTTATATATATTACGATTTAACATCATATATATTACAAATTAGATATTTGTGTATGTTTTTGGACGCTATTACTGTCCACAATATATTCTATTCCTATATTTTTGTACTTACCATTATAAGTATAGGAACACAATATTACGGCAAACAATATTTTGGCAACAATATTGTTTACCACGATGTTGTGTCATTGATCCTTTTCTACAAAACCACCAATGCTTATGGTACTGCATATTACCAACTTTGCATTCTTTTTTTGAGGTCCCTGATGAGTCTATGTAACATTTACTAAGACCATAGAAGGTATGAACGCTCAAATGAACTTTCCCTCATGTAAATAACCCTATGTTAGAGTCCTTAAAAGAAATCTCCTGGAGGGCACTTATTTACATTTCTGTTGCTTTGCAGGCCATGACTCAGATCTCCCTCTACTTCACTGTATCTGTACCCTGCAGTGAGAACGTGGATTATGAATTTTTGTTACTCACACTCTCCCACAAGCAATCAAATTTTCAGAGTGATAGAAGGGCTCCGATGCCAAAAGACATAGGAGAAGCGAGAGGGACAACACTGTCTCAGTCCCTTTTACATGTGAGGACAAAGGATCAGTCAATATCTGAAAGAGACACGTTAGTGACAGATTCCTTACCTTAGAATATCCCCAGGCATCAGGCTGGATCCGGAAAGTTTTGCGTAGCAGTACCCCTGCGCATCGGTAGGCGGCGTCGTGCGGCTCCACGTCCGTCGTCGGCGTCGTGATCGCCGGGATGACGTCACGGCCAGTACTTAGAAGCCGCCCATGCGCACTGACGTCAGTTCTTCCTTTTTCCGCGCCAGTAAGCGCAGATCCAGATTGAGCAGTGCCCCAGTCATTTTTTGACTGAATCTTTTTGAGACTTTTTTGTCCAAGTTTTCGAGTCGCTTCGACTCCAAAGGTGTCAGTAGGGATGCCCGGCTTCAAGCCATGCGAGATCTGTAATCGCATGATGTCGATTACGGATCCGCACCGTGAGTGTCTCTTCTGCCTGGGGCGCGGCCACGACCCCAAGTCGTGCCCCGAGTGTCGGTCCCTCGCTCCGAAGGCTTTGCGAGAGTGGTCTCGAAAGCACCTCGAGGCCCGGCACTCGGCTCCACGCCGCTTGAGGTCCCGGTCCCGTGAGAGGTCGAGGGACCGGTCGCGGAGTCGTCGTCATTCGTCGGGGTCGAAGTCTTCGTCCTCAGGTAAGGCAAAGCACAAGAGGTCTAAGAAGCGTCGCTCTAAGACCTCCCCTCGCCAGTCTCGCGACCCAGCCGAGGGTCCAGACGGTGCCGCCCCCGCGGCTCCGGGCGTGCCCGCGCAGCCGACGCCGGCCTACCCGCCTGTTCTGGGTCCGTCGTCAACTCCGGCCGAGATACAGGAGTTCCTGTCGGCCATGGCCCGCCTCTTCGGGCCTAAGGGTTTCCCCGGTGCACCTTTGGGCCCCGCGGGCCCCAGTGGGGATCCTCCCTCGGCACCACCGGCAGCTCCGGCCCCGGTGTTGCTGGCAGCTCTGGCCCCGGCGCCGCAGGACACCCACGGATCCAGGCATGGATCCCGGTCAACGCTGGTTGACCTAACCACACCTCCACCGGCGCCGACCTCACTGGTACCGTTCCCGGCGCCGTCCGAGGCCCCAGACGGCGCCGTCCCCAGGTTCTCCCCGGCACCGGACACGGAGCCGGATTGACGTCGCTCGACGCCGACTCCGACGCCGATGGAACCTTTTGTTCCTTATGTCCCTCCTCCTTACTTTTCACCTGTTTTGGAGGACGAGGAAGACTGGGAGGGGTCTGAAGACCCTCTCACAGCTCAATGTGAGCCTTATCAGGACTGGGCTGAGGAACTGGGGGATGCCAGTGATCTGGACACCTCTCCTGACCTTGGCATGCTGTCTCCTCCTTCCGTGGCTACGGAGGAGGGAGCAAGTTATGCAACGGTGTTGCGTAGGGCGGCTGAGGCCCTGCGCCTCGAGCTCCCTATGGTGGCTGTCAGGACTAACCTCCTGACGGAAGTGCTTCAGCTGGCGGCTACCTCTTCGGAGCCACTGCTGCCGTTCAACGATGCACTTTCGGACGTTCTTTTGGGCACCTGGTTCAGGCCCACCACAGGGGCTCCTGTGGACAGGAACGTAGCCCGACGCCATCGCCCGGCCCCGGGCGACCCTCTGTTTCTCTCCCAACACCCCACCCCGAGAGCTTGGTTGTCCAAGCCTCTGCCTCCCAGAGCGCCTTCCCTACCGCTCCGCCGGATAGGGAATCCAAAAAACTGGACCAATTTGGGAAGAAGGTTTTTTCTTCCTCCAGTGCTGGCTTGCGGTCCGTGAACACCGCTTGCCTTTTGGGCCGTTACTCCCACTCTCTGTGGGATTCGGTGGCGCAAGTGCTGCCCAAGTGTCCTGAGGAGGTCCAGGCACTTCTCTCCCGTGCTGTTGCAGAAGGGAGAGACGCGGTGAAGTTCACCATCAGATGTATTATTATTATTATTATTATAATTGCTTGTAAAGCGCAGCTGACACCCTACGGGTACCCTGGCGCTGTGATAAGATGTTAGCTGGGTATGGAAAGAACTGTAGAAAGAACTGTAACCCCTGCCCAGAAGGAATTAGCAGGGGACCAGGGAGCATACCCGGGGATAGAGCCAGGTTTTTATCCTTTTTCTGAACTGCAGAATGTTGTCTATATGTCTAATATCAGATGGAAGTTTGTTCCAAAGGCGGGGGGCTGCCGTACAGAAAGCCCTGCCTCCTGATTTAGCTTTCTTAACTCTATGCACCCTCACCAGGTTTGCCGATGAAGAGCGAAGCGCTCGAGGGGGGCATACCAGGTAAATTTTTCCTGCAGTAATTTGGGTCCATGTCCATGCAGGGCCTTGAACATTATGCATAATGCCTTGAATTGAATTCTCTGCGAGACCGGCAGCCAATGCAAATCAGAGAGTGCCAGGGATGCAGAAGAACGGTGCGATCGCCGTAATGCTGTTTTTGCAGCCATGGTCTGTATTCTCTGCAATCTCTCAATCAGATATTGTGGAGAATCTAAAAGCAGAGCATTGCAGTAGTCCAATCTGCTAAGGATAGTACTTCGGACTATCAACGTTCTAGCCTCCAAAGAGAACATCGGAAAGATTTTCCGGAATGCTCTAATCAAACTAAAACAGCTTCCAACTGTCTTGTTGACATGTTTCTCTAATGTCAGTTTGTTGTCAAACATGACCCCCAGGTTGCGTACAGTATTACTGGGAGCCAGTGAGGTACTGGAAGAAGTAGGCCAGAAGTTAGATGGAAGTGTAGAGGGAGTTCTTCCTACTGCACAATGTAGAATCTCTGTCTTCACTGAATTAAATTGAAGAGAGTTCTCCCTGAGCCAAGTTGCTATATCCTGCAGACATGCATGAAAATCTGTTAGAGACACTGTGCTCACCCTCGAGAGACAGGATAAGCTGGGTGTCATCTGCATAATTCACAAGTTAACATTATGTGATCTAATAATGGCAGGTAAAGGGCTCATATAAATGTTAAATAGGATAGGACTGATTGCTGATCCCTGTGGGACTCCATACAGCATGTTAGAAAACTTGGACCGAAAAGGGGGGAGGGCTACTGCTTGTTGTCTGTTGGATAAGTAAGAATGAAACCACTTAAGGGCAGTGCCCGTCACACCCACCTCTTCAAGCCTGGACAAGAGAATACCATGGTTCACCGTATCGAATGCGGCAGACAGGTCGAGGAGGACCAGTATGGCCGACTGTCCCCTGTCTGCTCGCATCCGTAGATCGTCCATAACGGTCACCAGGGCAGTCTCCGTCCCATGGCCTGGGCGGAATCCAAATTGTACCTTATCAAGAATGTTATTTATTTCTAAAAACTGGGAGAGTGCTTTACTAACCACTCGTTCCAGAATTTTAACTGGATAAGGTAGGAGGGAAATGGGTCTGTAGTTCTTTAGACAGGCCGGATCAAGTGTTGCTTTTTTCAGCAGGGGTGTAACCGACGCCTGTTTCCAGCAGGCCGGCACAGAGCCATTCATCAGGGATTGGTTACAAATTTGCCGTAATGCTGGGAACAGTTCAGGAGCCAGCCCCTTCCAAATTTTATGTGGCAATGGATCCAAAGGAGATCCTGAGGATACTTCCCTTGCCATTTTTCAAAGTCATCTGCAGAAAACGTTTCAAAATGGTCTAAGGAGTATAGTTTCTCCCCCCCAGCTCGACTGGCAGAAAGTGACTCCTTGGGCGTATTGCCCAAATTTAAGCCATTGATGATGTTACTAATCTTGTCCTCAAAGAAGATTGCCAATCTGTCACATAGTACCTGACTGGGCACAATCTCATTCTTTGAGCATTCTGGATTAATCAGAGTATCTACATTCCTGAATACATCCTTGGTACTATTTTGTGCCTTCAGGATGGAATTTGCAAAATACTCTGTCTTTGCCACCAGAATTTCTTTCCTATATTCCGCTATGGCTGTCCTCCAGGAGGTTTTAGCCCCCTCAGTATAGGCTCTACGCCATTTCCTTTCCGCTTGCTTGCAGCCAAGTTTCAAAGTTCTAAGTTTTTCGTTAAACCACGGGGCTGATGGTCTGCCAAGTTTTTTGTGTTTTTTACCGGGGCAATTTGATCCAGCCTGGTGGTTATATTATCGCAATAAATTGCATAATTCTCCTCCACCATCTTATTTATGTCATACTTCTCAGCGGGCATAAAAATTGGGGAAACCGTTGCCTTCTTCAGAAGGCCTTTCCAATCCCTACTTTGGAAATTCCGGTAATTCTTAGGAATTGAATGATTCAATCCAAGATTATATAACTGGAAAATGATCAAATGGTGGTCCGACCAGCACACCGGTAGGGCTTCAATTGGTCCCATTATTTGTTCATTAGAGAACACTAGATCCAATATATGTCCCCCCCTGTGTGTGGGCTCCATAACCCACTGTTGTAAATTAAGGGTTTCACAGGATTGAATAATATTGTAGTATCCTGGATCTAATATCCCATTAGGCCATAGATTGAAGTCCCCTACAACAAGTAGTCTAGAATGGGACAATGCCAAGTTGCTCAGGACTTCAATAAACCCTTGTTGAAATAGAGGGCTGGCTGTTCCAGGGGTCTGTAACTGACTAAACCAGTCAGTAATTGTCCCTTGGGATCTTTTATTGAGAAGCCCAGAAGTTCTATACCCTCCGGCTCAACAATATTAAGAGGGGAAAAGTCCCAATTTTCTTTAAAAATAACCCCCACACCGCCTCCTCTACCACCCAGACGAGGTTTATGGAAGGCTTTATATCCAGATGGACAGGCCAAACCTAGCTCCAGATCTGACCCAGGATGTGTCCATGTTTCAGTCATGAACAACACGTCCAGTCCCTGCATTTCCACCAGCAATTGTGTCTCCAGATAGTGCTTTGGCAGAGACCTGACATTAAGCAGCCCACACTTCAGACTATCTCTTTTGCATAATCAGAATCCGACCCTGCGGTCTCCTCTAGTCTAACCCTACCTCTCCTACCCCCACTACCCCAAGCTCAAGCAACTGTTCCCTTGAATAGTAGTACCTCCTGCCCTCAACTCCGGTTTTACTGGTACGTGCAGCATGGCTGGCGCTGTGCGCGGTCGGTGCGTGGACGGGCGCAGACGGGCTTGCCTTAGGCGCGCCCGCTGCGCGCGTCCACGCCAGCATGCTGCTTTTATGGGTGTGGGGCTAAAAGACTAGACCGGCGACCTCAGCGAGGGCGGGTCCGCTCTAACAGGCGGGCACCGCGAGGTCGGAAGAATTCCGGCAAGCACACGAACAGAATTGTAGCCTGCAAGCAGTTCGAGCAAATTCAAAAGGAATACAATACAATTTTTGCAAGCAGTTTGAGCAAATTTAAAAAGGATACAGTGCAATTTAAAAAAAAACAAGATTAAAATGCAAAAAGTGCAGCAGCAGCCAAAAAGTCAAAAGGTCTCGCGCTCTCGTTCACACAGCGCTTAACGCACCAACCACCTCATAACACGCTGCGCGGCCACGCCAGCGTGCTGCTTTTATGGGTGTGGGGCTAAAAGACTAGACCGGCGACCTCAGCGAGGGCGGGTCCACTCTAACAGGCGGGCACCGCGAGGTCGGAAGAATTCCGGCAAGCACACGAACAGAATTGTAGCCTGCAAGCAGTTCGAGCAAATTCAAAAGGAATACAATACAATTTTTGCAAGCAGTTCGAGCAAATTTAAAAAGGATACAGTGCAATTTTTAAAAAACCAAGATTAAAATGCAAAAAGTGCAGCAGCAGCCAAAAAGTCTGGCCTAGATACCGCTGACTCGCTAGGCAGATCGCTTGCTACGACAGTGGCGCTTCGCCATCACGCCTGGCTGAGGACCACTGGTTTCTCGGGCGAGGTCCAAAACACCCTTATGGACATGCCCTTTGATGGTATCCGCCTTTTTGGCAATCAGGCAGACAGCGTCCTGGAGCGCTTTAAGGACTCGCGGGCTACGGCCAAGTCCTTGGGCCTCTCCGCCTTGCGCCCGCTGCAGCAGTCTGCTTTTCGCCCCTTTGCGCCCAGTCACGTCCACTGCCCAGCCACCGGCCCGCGCAGCAAACGCCTTCGCGCGGCCGAGGACGTGGCTCCCGCCGAGGCGGGTCGGGTAACCAGCGAGCGGGTCAGGCCACCACCTCCGCCCCGTCTGCGGCCTCCAAACCCTCCTAGTCCGTCCTTTCCGGTCCACAGCACGCCAGTGGGGGGCAGGGTCCGCCATCACCTTCCCCACTGGTGCACCATCACATCAGACAGGTGGGTTTTGGACATTGTCCGAAGGGGCTACTCCCTCCCCTTCGAGACTGCCCCTCCAGCCATGCCACCTCAGCACCACCGCATGTCGGGGGACCATTTGGCACTTCTTCGACAGGAAGTTGCGGCCCTCTTGGCCAAGGGGGCCATCGAGCGCGTTCCGACCCCAGAAGTAGGGCGTGGTTGTTATTCCCACTACTTTCTGGTGCCCAAAAAGGACAAGGAGGACATGCGTCCTATCTTGGACCTCTGGAACGTCAATCGCTTCCTCCGGAAGGAGAAGTTCAAGATGCTCACCCTAGCTCAGGTCTTGACTGCCCTCGACCCTGGAGACTGGATGGTAGCGTTGGACTTGCAGGACGCATATTTTCACATCCCCGTCCTACCGGCCCACCGGCGTTACCTCCGCTTCACGGTAGGCCTCGAGCACTTTCAGTTCACCGTGCTTCCCTTTGGCCTTACCAGCGCCCCTCGGGTGTTCACGAAAGTGATGTCGGTGGTCGCAGCTCATCTGCACCGGTCAGGGGTTCCAGTCTTCCCCTACCTCGACGACTGGTTGTTGAAGGCGGGCTCGTCCCAGGCAGTCGTCTCCCACCTCCAGACTACGGCCAGACTCCTGCACTCGCTGGGGTTCTCCATCAATGTGCCGAAGTCGCACCTGGTTCCTTCTCCACAGCTCCTTTTCATCGGAGCGGTTCTGGACACAACGCAGTTTCGGGCCTATCCTCCCGAACGGCGAGTCCAGGATATTCAGGCTATGATTCCGATCTTTCAGCCTCTATCCTGGGTTTCGGTACGGATGACCCTGAGGCTGCTGGGCCTCATGGCCTCCTGCATCCTGCTGGTCGATCATGCCAGATGGCATATGCGGGCTCTGCAGTGGGACCTGAAGTTCCAGTGGGCGCAGCATCAGGGGGACCTGTCCGATTACGTCCAGATCTCGGAGAGAACTGCACAACAGTTGCAGTGGTGGCTCTCGAACTGGCAATGGGTCACGGGCAGATCCCTCTCCCTTCCCCAGCCAGAGCACACTGTTGTGACGGATGCGTCCCTTCTGGGATGGGGCGGTCACATGGGAGAGGCGGAGATCAGAGGCCTCTGGTCTCCGGCGGAGTCCCTGCTCCATATCAACCTTCTGGAGCTCCGGGTGATCCGACTTGCACTAAAGGCATTCCTTCCCTCTGTCAAGGGGAAGGTAGTGCAGGTGTTCACAGACAACACCACCGCCATGTGGTACTGCAACAAACAAGGCGGGGTGGGGTCGTGGACCCTTTGTCAGGAGGCTCTGCGTCTCTGGACATGGCTGGAACATCAGGGCATATTCCTGATGGTTCAACACCTGGCAGGTTCCCTGAAAGCCAGGGCAGACGAACTCAGCCGCAGGTGCATGATGGATCACGAATGGCGTCTTCACTCAGAGGTGGCGCAAGGACTCTTTCTACAGTGGGGAGAGCCTTGGTTAGATCTATTCGCCACCGAAGAGAACGCGCAATGTCAGCAATTCTGCGCGTTGGAATTTCCAAGGCGGCACTCGCTCGGCGACGCTTTTTGTCACGAGTGGAGTTGCGGTCTGTTGTACGCCTTTCCGCCTATACCACTTCTACCCAGAGTGTTAAAGAAGATTCGGTGCGACCGGGCCCAAGTCATTCTTGTGGCTCCGGACTGGGCTCGAAGAGTTTGGTATCCCGAGCTACTCAGTGTGAGCATCGATCCCCCGATCCGTCTGCCTCTTCGGGCGGATCTTCTGTCGCAGCAGCAGGGGACAGTCCTACACCCGAACCTGTCCAGTCTCCACCTCCTTGCATGGAGATTGAGCGGCGGCAGTTGATTCCTTTCGACTTGCCTCCCGAAGTTTGTGATGTGATTCTGGCAGCCAGGCGTCCCTCCACTAAGGTGGTATACGCCTGCAGGTGGAACAAGTTTGTGGCATGGTGCACAGCAAAGGCTGTGAATCCCCTTTCTGCCCCTCTTTCTGAGGTTCTACTGTTCCTTCTTTCTCTGGCCCAACAGGGTTCTGCCCTGGGTGCCATCAAGGGCTACCTTTGTGCAATCTCGGCCTTCCTCAGGCTTCCTGATCAGCCCTCCCTTTTCAAGTCCCCTGTTGTTAACAGGTTTCTTAAAGGCATTACACACCTTTTCCCTCCTGTTCCGTTTGTGATGCCTCAGTGGGACTTGAACTTGGTTCTTACCTTTTAATGTGCGCTCCCTTTGAGCCTCTCCATAACTGTCCTCTTCGTCTTCTCACTCTGAAGACAGCCTTTCTGGTGGCTATCACCTCCGCTCGGCGGGTGAGTGAGCTCCAGGCTCTTTCTTGCAAGCCCCCCTTTCTGTCTGTCCATCCAGACAAGGTTGTTCTTAGGACGCGTCCGTCCTTCTTGCCAAAGGTGGTTACTGCCTCCCACATTGGGCAGACCATCACTTTGCCCACCTTCTTTCCGCCTCCGCATTCTTCCAGAGAGGAAGAGAGGCTCCACCGTCTGGACCCAAAACATGCGATTTCTTTCTATCTGAACCGCACACAACAGTTCCGGGTGGACGACCAGCTCTTTGTTGGCTACGTGGGCGCCAAAAAAGGTCGGGCAGACCATCTCCCGCTGGGTTGTCTTGTGTATCAAAGCCTGCTATTCTTTGGCTAAGAAGGAGCCCCCTTTTGGGCTACGTGCCCATTCCACCAGGGCGACAGCCGCCACCACGGCTTTGGGACGTGGTGTCCCATTGCAGGACATTTGTCAGGCAGCTACGTGGGCCTCGCTGCACACGTTTACCAAGCATTACTGCCTTGACAACCAGTTCCGGAGAGACAGCTTTTTTGGCCGTTCTGTTCTCCGAGACTTCCTCGTCTGATCTTTGTTCGCAGACCCACCACCGGGGTTGGTATTGCTGGGGTATCTATTCTAAGGTAAGGAATCTGTCACTAACGTGTCTCTTTCAGATGCACAAGTTACTAACTTGTGTAACGATATATCTGTAAAAGACAGTAGTTAGTGACAGATTCCTTACCGCCCCACCCATCCTCCCCGTTCTGCGAACTGATTTCTAGGGTTAGGTCATCCCTTTCAGGGCCCTAGTTTTCAGACACCAGTGTCAGTTTCTTGCATGGCTCTGCGTTTCTGGCGTGGAAAGTCGTGTACAGAACTGACGTCAGCGCGCATGGGCGGCGTCTAAGTACTGGCCACGACGTCATCCCGGCGATCACAATGCCGACGACGGACGCAGAGCCGCACGACGCCGCCTACTGACGCGCAGGGGTACTGCTACGCAAAACTTTCCGGATCCAGCCTGACGCCTGGGGATATTCTAAGGTAAGGAATCTGTCACTAACTACTGTCTCTTACAGATATATCGTTACACAAGTTAGTAACTTGTGCTTTTAGGAAAAGGTTTCCCTGATGCACACATGAAGAACAGGCAACATAAATTGACCCTAAAGCCAAATTACATCACCATGTAAAGGAAGCCTATAACACCAGTTTCAGTCTTTCTGTGCTTTCAGGGATATAATATGTTACGGAGCATGATAACCCTTTGCTACTGGTTTTTAACCTAAATGGGCAAGTGGGTATTATAATAAGATAACCTCCAATTCAGGACTGTTACACGGTCAAGTTGAAGGACTCTATTACAACAAATAACATGATTAGCTAGAACTCTGGAATAGATTTTGCAGACTTATTTTGTGCAAAGTCCAAGGTCCAGTGACTTAACAAGGACACCATGGTACTTAATGCAAGCGAGGACATTTTATACTCTGTCTCTCAGATGGATAGTAAAATGCAGCCATAATTGTGGTGCAGTTGTCCCCTCCCTATCCCGGGCTTCATGGCCACTGTAAATGGTGCACTAAGGAAAGATATACCCATGCCATGTTTATTTAGGCAGAGGAATGCATTTCCTCTATGTAGGAACCCTCCAAAAACTTCAGGGGTTTCTGGAGAGTTTTGGGTTTGTTAGCAAGGAACACTGAGCTGCCTGGGGTTTGGGCACATACGAATTGGCTTCGGACATGCAATTTAAAATGCGGTCAATAAGCAGATTAAAATTGCCCTGAAATATTTTCTTTGTTCACATGTTTAGTACTCTTTGGACCAATGCTTCAAGCAACCTGCAGGAGTTAGCAATTGGTGATATATATATTAACGATGTGGGTATCATTAACCTCTGAATGAATCAGGGCCAGTAACACTCTTTTGTTTTTAACTTGGTCTACTATATTAATGTCACAATATCTTCCAGACATCAATGCAACGAGATCCTTGTCTACTCCAGAGGGAATGCCAGGTTTGACACATGAATGTAAGCCCTTATTTAAACCACTGGTTATCTAGAAACATACAAATGTGTCTCCCTCAACAGCTTCATATCCATGTTTTGTCTCTTGAAGAATTCCTACAGGTGCTTGGAAGATTGGGACTTTTATATATACTGAGGGATAAAGTTTTTAAAAGGTACACACTAGCCAGGGATTGCCTGTTACAAAAACTGACAAGGGTGGAGCCTGATAAACACCCTCACTACTGTTAAGTCTTGTAGTCACACTGACACGCTACTATTCCCCAACAAGTAATAGTTAGGGATAGGAATAAAAATAGTTAATTTGTGAAAACAAACAAAATGAAGTTCTTTCAGGTGATTTCAACAGTAGACATTTTGATACAGGAATCCCTGAGGGAACAAGCAGAAACACTATCCCAGCCTGCCCAACCTCCCCCATTACTGCAGTCTCATAGAAAGCACTTGACTTCAATTACTGCTTTCAGTCTTTATAGTGATTAGGCGATGCTATCTGTTGAAGATAATTCTAAAAAACCCAAACAAACTAACTAATCACATCTCTTAGCTATCAAGCCTTCAACAAAGTATATAAATAAACACAAAATAAACATAGGACAGGAATCAGAAGAAGGTTAGGCAGAATAATACAGCATTTCCATTGCCTTTTGGGTCTTGTTACTTCAAGTGGGTCTTCAAGGCACTTGAGATAGGACAGGACTTTGAAATATCACTAAGAGACATTCTAATTTTGGCAGGATAAACAATTAAATCCTTGTTTGCTTTTACCTTATTTCAGGCTGTAACTCTGGAAATGTCTTCTTAGTTTTACAGTCATATATAATACCTTGAAAATGACTTCTTATAGTTTGGTTTATTCAATAAGGTAGAAAGAAACTGAGCTGGAGATGTTTTTGTTGTCTAATCTGCAGGTGTCTCCCTCAAGACCATTCAAGGGGTTGACAGTGTGATGACTGCGCAGACAAGACTAATTCCCTGGTCGATAAGGGCTTCATGCAAAGGATACACAAGTAATTAAAGAAATGTAGCACAACCTCGCGAAATAGCATAGAGTGGTAAGTAACTGAGAAAATAGCAACAGTAGTACAATCTGATGGCTGTATCCAGATGTAATTTTATTTTCTTAAAAAACAGTTGTTGAGATTTTTCTGTGGTGAGAAGATGTATCGAAATATACTTAGTCTGTCAAAATGTAGAGATACATTAACTATATTGGGCCTGCCGATACGTGTTTTGTTCCAAGTGGCACTTTTCCAAGGCAACAACAATGTAATGCGGTGTCACACCAGGTAGCTTAAAAAAGTTTGAACCCTCTGTGCTCTGTAGGTGACTGTGAAAGGAACATTAAAGTCAACTTCATAATAACGTTTCAGGGAAGCGCAGTCACTTAGATTGATGGTAATGGAGCCCTTTGATTGAAAAACAATTTGGGTATGTGGGGTTGGCCAAAGTAATTAATTATTTTGGTCAATCTCATGCTATGCATCTCTTATGCTCCAGTTTTTACTTGTTTGTCCGGATTCATTGCTAATTGGTTTTCAGATAAACAATGGAATGTACTTACATTGGTATATTGTAAGTTACGGACCGATCTGTTTAGTATTCAATGGGTTTGAGCTATTATGCTTTAAAAAATTATAGGATCTATTATCTGTGGTGTGAAAGGTTGTTTTCAATTTGCTATTTTTGTACTACATTAAGAATGGGCCAATGTGTTACTGCGGCTTCCTGTATCACAGTCACCTCATTGTAATGGATGCACCATTGCTATTCTGGTTTTACAACCTCAAGCATATTCTTATCATTCACTTTGATTTCATTGTCCATCATACTTAAAAACATGCTTGGAAACATAAAATGTTCTTTCCATTACTGAAGAAACCCTTCACAGACCCTTCAATGCTCCCCCACTACAGGCTAATCTCCTTCCTACCATTCCAGGCCAATGTCTTAGAGAAAATCATCAACAGTCCACTCACTGAATACCTCACCGACCGCCAGCTCCTCACCACCACTCAGTCTGGTTTCAGACCCAACCACTGCACAGAAACTGCCCTCATCATGGCCATGGATGGCATTCGCGTGACTCTGGACAGCAGACACACAGCGGCTTTCATCCTCCAGGACCTCTCCGCAGCATGTGGCATGGTCTCCCACCCCATCCTCATCCAACGCCTACATGACATGGGATGCGCACTCCGATAGATCTGCTTCTTACTGACTGAAAGGACCCAGTTAGTCAGCCTTGCACCATACACCTCGGACACCCTCAACCTCATCTGCAGAGGTTCTCATGGATCCTCCGAGTCCGACCCTCTTCAACGCTTACAGTATACAACTAGCTAGCATCATACGCTTTCATAAAATCAAGGTCAGGTTACGTCCATTCTCAAAAATCCCACCGTGGACCAAGAGGACCTTAATAACTTTCGTCCTATCACTAGCATTCCAACTCTATTGAAGCTCCTAGAGAAATGTGTTCTTGACCAACTATGTAACCACATTGATCAATTCCAGCTTTTAGATCAATTCCAATCGGGTTTTCGCCAGGGCCATAGTACTGAAACGGCTATTACACACATAGTCAATGACGCCCTAAAAATGTTAGATAGGAATGAAGCTTGCCTTCTAATCCTCCTTGACTTATCTTCAGCGTTTGATACGGTCAAACATGACACCTCCTGGATTTACTGGAACGAAGGATGGGTCTCTCAGGCGCAGTGTTAAACTGGTTTGCCTCCTTTCTTAATAACAGAACGCAAAGATTTAAAGTCAATCAATCCCTTACCAACTCTATGCCATCCACTCCTTGGATCTCTCAGGGATCTGCACTCTCTCCCATGCTCTTCAACTTGTTCATGGAGCCTCTAACAGAAATGCTCAATTCATCCAACATTTACTATCGCATGTATGCCAATGACACCCAACTGTACCTGAAAATCTCCTCCCCAGACGACATCATATCACTCAACTCAACCCTACTCAAAACACAACACTGGCTGACTTCCCAACATCTCAAGCTAAACTCCTCCTAAAAGGAATTCCTCCTGATCGTGTCAACCAAACAGACTACCATCATCGCTGAGTACTTGAAATACCTAACAGCTCTCAACTGTACCCCACATATCATTGACTCCGCAAGGTCTCTTGGAATAATACTTGACAAGACACTGAGCATGCAGGAACACATTAGCTCAGCTACCAAAGGTGCCAACTTCTACATGAGTATCTAAGAAAGATAAAACCCTCCCTCCCCCGGACGACTTCAAGTCTGCTGTTCAAGCACTAGTGATTTCCAGGTTAGATTATGGTAGCGCATCACTCTGTGGGCTACCCAGCTACAAGTTGGCACAACTCAGGGCATCCCTGAATTCAGCTGCAAGGCTCATCACGGGATCCAGAAGAATTAGCCACATCACACCGGACCTGAAATCCTTAAACTGGCTGCCTTTTGAGGGTAGGATTCATCTTAAGATTGCGTGCATGACACACAAGGCCCTTCACTTTAACACCCCTCTGTACCTAGCCCAAAAACTGGAACTTTTTGGCAGTAGCTGATCTTCGAGGAGTTCCAGCACTCTGCTGCTGAATCCTCAAAAATTCCCAAAAAAGAAAACATATAATCGGGCGTTCTCGGGTATTGGCCCGAGAATCTGGAACTCCTTGCCTCCGCAAATCAGACTGATTCCCTCTACGGCATCTTTCAAAAAAGAAGTGAAAGCTCTATTGATGAACACCCTTAATTGATTGCACCTACCCCCTCCAGGTACCACTCGTTGTTGGTTCCGCTACATGCGGGTTTCTCTCCTTCTCCATGGACTGCCTCGCCCTGAGTGACACTACTACAATGTTTTTCGCATGTGATCCTATGTCTTTGACTATGTCTGTGACTTCGGACTGTTCTCAACATCTATATTTGTCTGTTGCTCATATATGCTCTTCTATTTCCTTTTGCGTTGGCATGATATCTTGTTCCTCTTTCTACTCCTGTATTGTGTTGTTGTTACTGACCTGCGGGCCAAACTCTTTTTGTCCTTTGATCATCTGTAAAGCGCTCTGATACCCGCTTAGGTAATGTCCGCGCTATATAAAACTTTATATATAAATAAATAAATAAGGCCCTTTCCTAAGCTGCCGACACACAACTCATTCTCTCACTCAGAGACAAGATGCCCAGTACCCCGATCAGGTTTCATGCCTGAATTAATTAAATCGCCCACTGGATGAAGATCATTTGTCTAAAGCTGAACTCCACCTGGTGGCCAGCAGAGCTAGGACTGACACTCTCCCCTTCCTCCCACAATAAGAACCACAGGATCGTCATCAACAGCAAGCTCAACATGACCTCCGAAGTCAATACCACCACCGCCTCATGCTTCCATACCCTGAAGATGCTGAGCAAGATTTTGAAATGACTTTGATAGACCTGTCATCCTTAGGGTGGTCTTCTAGGTGATTCTATTCTCATGACTTCTAAAGTGCATGGCTACCAGATGCTAGCTGGAATGAAACTTTCTGAAGATGTTTAAGAATAGAAGTAAGTTTTCAATTGTTTTCTGAAGCTCATAAGATTGTCACCTAGTCACAGGCTGGTGGGTAATAAGTTCCAAAGCTTTGGCGCAAGATATGTAAAAGAGTGACCTCCACCTCTTGTTCTTCCACCAAACATTTTGCTTGCTTACCTCCTCTGTTTGCTGATTCTTTTTGTAGGTCTTTGGAATCTGAGCACTTTACCACTACTGACCAGTGCTGAACTGCATGTGCTTCTCCACTAAAAATGGTATCACTGGTGTATGCACAAATGACACATTTAGTTTATTTGTAAGTCGTTGGTAAAGGGGTAAACCATATACCCAGGGCCTGCAAATTAAAAGCTACTAGTGGGCCTGCAGCACTAATTGTGCCACCCACACAAGTAGCATTTCAAACCTGCCTCAGGTCTGCCATTGCAGGTCCTGGGTGTGCAGTTTACTGCCACTTTGACTTGGCATTTAAAACCCTTGGCCAAGCCTTAAACTCCCTTTTTACTACACCTGAGTCACCCCTAAGGTAGGCCCTAGGTAGCCCATATGGCAGGATGGTGTATAAGTAAAATGTCGGACATGTACTGGTGAGTTTTGCATGTCCTAGTAGTGACAAAAACCAACATTTGCTTTTTCACTGCTGTGAGGCCTACTTCTCTAATAGGTTAGAATTGGGAATTCCTCAATATACTTTAAAGCTGTAATTCCTGATTAGAAAGGAGTGCCAGCATCATGTTTTACATCTTTGGAATGGTAATGATAAATCCTCTTTACTGGTAAAGTTGGATTTAGCATTACTATTTTAGAAATGCCTCGTTTAGAAAGTGGGCATTTCTCTGCTCCTACTGATCTGTGTGCCTGCAGCCTATCTCCAAAACACGTCTGGGGCGGGTGACAACTGCGCTTTGTTTATACCCTCTAGGCAGTCACAAACAGAGGATGCGTAGGTAGGACAGAGGACTCAACTGCATTCATCTGCACTCTGTTAGCTCTTCCTAGGCAGGAAAAGATGGGGGGGCTGACACACCTGAATAGGCATTATCCTGTTTCCCACACAAAGGGCTGATTTCCCCCTACTGATACTCTGGAGCCAGGGCTTGAACGTAGGAGCCTGTGTACACTTCAAAGACCCTTCTTTGAAGTTACCCCCACTTCAAAGGCACAACTTGGTATAAGTACTGGGGCTCTGACCCTACCATGACAGTACACTATGGACCTGTGAAGAACTCTGCCAGGAGTAAAGCCTGCTGTGCTACAAGGATTGCCACTCTGCTTGACTGCAGCTCTAGAAGAACTATTTTTCTGCTTTGCTGTGCTGCCCTGCTGCCTGCTGATCTCTGCCCAGCTGAGGAAATGGACTGGACCCATCTCATGTGAACCCAGAGTGACTCCAAGGGCTTGCTGGCTTGCCCCCGGTTCTGAAGTCTCAGGGCCCTTGAAAGGTAATTTATCCTGTGCTGATCCATCAAAACCGATGCATCACTGACTTTGCGCTGATCGGAACTGACACATCACCCTTCGACACTGATGTGACTGCTGCTCGATAACATCGCTTCGACAGACTGTGCGGCTCGACGCCTACAGACTGCTCGGCTCAACAACGACGCATCGCCTGCATCGCAAAGGGGTTCATCGTTGGAACAGACATGTCGCCTGCATCCATGGCATCGATGATGACACCTCGCCTCCTCTGCTCCTTGTAGGAAGCTGGGTCTGTATACACTATACCAAAGTGAGGTATAGTGTGCACAGAGTCCAGTGGAACCCCAAAGGTAGGTAAAGTAGATAACACCTTACTCTCTATTTGTGATAGTGTGGTTGAGCAGTAAGGCTGTATCAGAGGGTAGTGTTAAGCATTTGTTGTACACACTCAATCAGCAAAGTACTTTACATTAGTAATGCAGTTTGTAAAAAAGTTTGAATTGCAATTGTATATGCACTTTGATTTGATTACAGAAGAGCTACTAGTAATGCAATGGTTTTGATATACTGTGCGTATACTTTGTATTGGCTTTTTAGTAGACTGTCAAGTAGATTACTTTACAGATTACTTTTCTTACACAGTGCAGTATACCTGGATACTGCACTGGGACATTTCCTGTAAACGGGTAAGTAAAAGTGTTTTTGTTATTTAGTTACAGTTTTAAAGGGTTTTGTAGATTTTCCAACTCCACACTTAAAAACTTTTCACAGAAAAACAGTCAATGTTATCCTATGGAGGAAATTAGGGTTATCGGTTCAGAGGTAAGTATTCGGTTGTGGGAGTTGGTATTCTGGGGGTAGGCTCAGGGGTCCCCCAGGGTCAAGGATGCACTATTGTTAGACCCTCAGCAGCACTAGGGCGGTCGGGTGCAGAGTGCTGAGGCCCAATGTTATCCAATGGGGGATAGGCGGCCTCCGGTTGGTGGCTGCTTATGAGCAGGCCACTGGGTTGTGGGAGCAAAGCTCCTGGACTTAAGCTCAGGGTAAATGGGGGTTCAAGCCAATACAAAAGGTGCACCCTCAGCGGCACTGGGACGGCCGGGTGCAGAGAGCTGTTTTGGCGTCAGGCGCCCTGTAGCTTTCAATGGGGAGTCTCCGGTTTGCAAACACACTGCAGGCTCGGGGACGAAGGTCTTCTGGGTGCGACCACCACTTGGAGAGGTAAGTTGGGATGTTGGGGGTTGGTTAGGCACTGTCAGTTGGGCTACCCAAGGCCGCAGGGCGTCGGGTGCAGGGGTGCCTTTTAGGGTCGGTCTTCTTACCAGCTCCTGGTCGCGGTTGGGGGGACCTTCCGGTTTGAGGCTGCAGGCATTGGCTAGAGGCTTGAGGCAGGTCAGGGGTTGCCAGATCTCGGGTCACGATCGCCGGGGAGACCTCCTCTTGGTGTTGTGCCACTCGAACTAGGGCCGTGGGCGTCAGGTGCAGAGTGGTGCAGACTCGCAGACTTTGCCGGACCTGGAGTCTGTTGGTGAACAAATTGTGTGTTCACAGGAGACAGTCTTTTATTTTGAAGGCAGGGCAGGTCCTCAGAGTTCTTGAGGATGCTGGCTGCAGGACATACCGGAGTTTGCTTCAGCAGGTTCAAGGTGGGGACAGGCCGGTAGGGCTGGGGCCAAGTCAGTGGGCGTCCTCCTCTTGTTAGCTTCTGCACGGCTGTTTGGTCCTTCTTCTTCTTTTCTTCTTCTGGTTTCTTGTCTGAGGAAGCAAGGTTCAGGGGTGCCCCTAAATACTAGATTTAGGGGTGTTACAGGTAGGTAAAAGGTTAGGACCAATGAGTCCCTTCCCTTGGGTGGGTACCCCCCTATTATGCCACCCTCCAGTAGAAGGGGGGCATAAGCCTCACCCTGGTTGGCTGGGTCCCCCCATCTGTAAGATGGCGGGGACTGAGAGTTGTGCTTCACCTCACCTCCCCCACCTGAGGGGTGAAGTTGGCAGATGTGGGCACACCTCCCTTCCTCACTTGGTTTTCCCGCCAGTTCTCCCGCCCAAGTGGGGGTCAGAACCGATGGGGACCAGTTGCTGGGAGCAGCAAAAGGCCTGGGGAAGCTCAAAAAGGCGGCAAGCCTTTGAAGCTTCCCCTTCGTGGACCCTGCCCATCCTGGGGGAGGAGGCTTGGCACCTCGTCCCAGGATGTGCATTGTTTCAGGCTCCCAAGAGCAGCAGGCTCTCGACCCAGGGGTCCAGAAACATGTCTGGTGGTGGCAGCTGAAAGCAGCCACTCAGCCTGGACGCTAGTGGTAGGTCGTTTTCAGGGGCATCTCTAAGATGCCCTCTGTGTGCATTTTTCATTAAATCCCACACTGGCATCAGTGTGGGTTTAATGTGCTGAGAAGTTTGATACCAAACTTCTCAGTTTTCAGTGCAGCCATTAGGGTACTGTGGAGTTCGTAATGACAAACTCCCAGCACCATATACTCTTAATGGCAGCACTGCACTTACAATGTCTAAGAATGGACTTAGACACTGTAGGGCTACAGGGCTCATGTACCTGTACCCTCACCACTGGTATAGTACACCCAGGTAGAGGGGTGGCTGATCTATGCCAGGGCAGTAGGTTGTAGGCACGGCACACAGGGATGTGTGAAAAGGAATATGAGGATGCACTCCTTCCCTTATTACATAATTTAATTGTGAGGTGAATAGAGAACCATAAGCTTGCGTGCGAACAATGGAGTGAAGCTTACGAAAAGATTAAGCTGCCGTTTTGAGGCTCTTAAAGGTAACTGTTTGTGTTTGGATTGAGCAGTACATGGGGACGGTTGGTTCCAGCAAGAAGGGGAGTTTAATTAAGAGTGAATCTAGGGAAAGTGTCATTGATTTGAGGGGTTTGGATGAGTATCACGGGTTTTACAAATGTGTTTTCATGAGTTGTTGCACTATTTATTCAATTGATTTTTTTGAATTTTGGGTTGGGGCGGGTTTGTGCACAGTGGGAAAGGGGTTTAGTATTTTACATGGTTGCTTTTCAATGTGAGGTAAGGGTATGGGATTAATGAGGGAGGTGGAAGAGGTGTGTTGTATAATATAATTTGTAGCACATAGAAAGTTGGCACTGAGCAGTTGGTTTAGCTGTTTTTTTCATTTGTTGCAGTGACCCCTGATGACGAGCCCTTCAGGCTCGAAATGCATTGAGTATAATTACATGAGCACACTTTATGAATGATGACCTTCACGTGTCGCTGTTGAAAGCCTGGATGGGCACGCAGGAGACATCTGAAAATGTTTAAATAAAGAATCATTGTGGAATCACGCTGTCTCCCTAGTGGTTTAAATGCATGGATGAATCATGGAAAAAGGACTAGTAGAATTATTGGTATACTTCGGTTAAAATATTGGATAATTTTGCAAGAAGTGCTCTACTGGAAGGAAATATTCCTGTACATCACAGTGCGACAGACGGGCACGCAATTTACGTGCCTTTTTGGGACACAGGGATGTGTGCCATGTCGACTCTTCACTTTGTTCTGCACCAAAACACGCAGCCTGCAAAGGCAGTGTGTGAGTGTAAAGGTACAGGGCCTCTAAGGGTGGCACAATAAGTGCTGCAGCCCTTAGAGGCCTTCCCCGGTCACAGTGCCCTGGGTCCCTGTGGTACCATTTACAAGGGGCTGACCTGTGGCCAGAGATGCCAATTGGGTTTTGGTTTCAATGCAGTTTTAGGGAAAGAACCTAGGCCCTGGGTACCTGGTTGGCAAGAGCCCAGGGCACACTCAGTCAAAGTACATCAGCAGTTCAGCAAAAAGTGGGGGCTACCATGCAGAAAGAGGTCACTTTCTCACACAAACCCCACCCAAACGAAAGAGGATGAGACTAACCTTTCCCTAGAGAGTCTTCATTTTCTAAGTCGAAGAACCTGGAAAGTCCATCTGCATTGGCATGGGCAGTCCCAGGTCTGTGTTCCACTACAAAGTCCATTCCCTGTAGGGAGATGGACCACCTCAACAGTTTAGGATTTTCACCATTCATCTGCATTAGCCATCTGAGAGGTCTGTGTTCAGTTTGAACTAGGAAGTGAGTACCAAACAAGTATGGTCTCAGCTTCTTCAGGGACCAAACCACAAAAAAGGCCTCCCTCTCAATGGCACTCCAACGCTGCTCCCTGGGGAGAAGCCTTCTGCTTATAAAAGCAACCGGTTGGTCTTGGCCTTCATCATTGGTCTGGGATAGGACTGTTCCTATCCCTAGCTCAGAGGCATCAGTCTGCACAATGAACTGCTTGGCATAGTCTGGAGCTTTGAGAATTGGTGCTGAGCACATTGCCTCTTTCAGGGTGTCAAAAGCCTTTTGACAGCTAACTGTCCAGGTTACCTTTTTAGGCATTTTCTTGGAGGTAAGTTCTGTGAGGGGAGCCACAATGGACCCATATCCCTTCACAAAACTTCCTGTAGTACCCAGTCAAGCCAAGGAATGCCCTGATTTGGGTCTGGGTTGTTGGAGCTGCCCAATCCAGGATGGCCTGGATCTTGGGCTGTAAGGGTTGCACTTGGCCTCCACCAACAAGGTGGCCCAAGTATACCACATTTCACTGCCCTATCTGGCATTTGGATGCCTTGATAGTTAGGCCTGCAGTTTGCAGGGCATTTAAAACCTTCCCAAGGTGGATCAGGTGATCCTGCGGGGTGGAACTAAAGACAGTAATATCATCTAGATAAGCTGCACTAAAGGATTCCAATCCAGCAAGGACTTGATTCACCAACCTTTGGAAGGTGGCAGAGGCATTTTGTTGACCAAAGGGCATAACAGTAAACTAATAATGCCCATCAGGGGTGGAGAATGCTGTCTTATCTTTTGCTCCTGGGGCCATGCCAATTTGCCAGTACCCTGCAGTTAAGTCAAAGGTACTTAGAAATTTGGCTGCACCCAATTTGTCTATCAACTCATCTGCTCTTGGGATAGTGTGAGCATCTGTCTTGGTGACAGAGTTGAGCCCTCTATGGTCCACACAGAACCTCATTTCTCTCTTTCCACCCTGTGGGTGAGGTTTGGGGACTAGAACCACTGGGCTGGCCCAGGGGCTCTCACAGGGTTCAATAACCCCTAACTCCAGCATCTTGCTGACTTCAGCTCTGATGCTTTCCCATGACTTGATCAGACTGTCGATAGATTTTGTTCTTGACAGGTACACTGTCCCCAGTGTCCACATCATGGGTGCACCAGTTTGTCTGACCAGGGGTCAAGGAAAAGAGCTTAGCATACTGCTGCAAGACTTCCTTGCAATCAGTCTGCTGTTAGGCAGTGAGGGTGTCTGAAAAGACAACTCCATCCACTGACCCATCTTTTGGGCTATATGAGAGGAGGTCAAGGAGAGGTTCACTCTCTGTCTCCTGATCCTCATCAGTCACCATCAGCATGGTGATGTCAGCCCTGTAATGGAAAAGCTTAAGGCGGTTCACATGGATCACCCTTTTGGGTGTCCTACTTGTGCCCAGGTCAACCAAATAGGTGACCTCACTTTTCTTCTCTAAGATGGGGTAAGGGCCACTCCATCTGCCCTGGAGAGCCCTTGGTGCCACTGGCTCCAAAACCCACACATTTTGCCCTGGTTGAAATTCTACCAGTGCAGCTTTTTGGTCATACCAGTGCTTCTGAAGCTCCTGGCTGGCCTCAAGATTCTTAGATACCTTTTCCATGTACTCAGCCATTCTGGACCTTGGACCTAGTACATAGTCCACAATGTCTTGTTTTGGTTCTTGGAGAGGCTTCTCCCAACCCTCTTTTACAAGACAGAGTGGTCCCCTGACAGGATGGCCAGACAGAAGTTCAAAGGGAGAAAACCCTACTCCCTTCTGAGGCACCTCTCTGAGGTGAAAAGCAAGCATGGTAAGAGGACATCCCATCTCCTTTTGAATTTTTCAGGGAGCCCCATAATCATTCCTTTCGATGTCTTGTTGAACCTCTCAACAAGACCATTGGTTTGTGGGTGATCGGGTGTAATAAACTTGTACTGCACTCCACACTCTTTCTACATGTGCTTTAGGTAAGCAGACATGAAGTTGGAACCTCTGTCTGAAACCACCTCCTTAGGAAACCCTACCCTGGTGAAGACCCCAATGAGGGCCTTGGCTACTGCAGGAGCTGTAGTAGTCCTAAGAGGAATTGCCTCAGGATACCTAGTGGTATGATCCACTACCACTAGAATAAATGTGTTTCCTGATGCTGTGGGGGGTTCAAGTGGACCCACTATGTCCACACCTACCCTTTCAAAGGGAACCCCAACCACTGGTAGTGGTATCAAGAGGGCCTTTGGGTGTCCACCTGTTTTTCCACTTGCTTGACAGGTTACACAGGAGCTGACAAACTCCTTTACTTTTTGAGACATCTGGGGCCAGTAAAAGTGGCTAACTAGCCTTTCCCAGGTTTTGGTTTGGCCCAGATGTCCAGCTAGGGGGATGTCATGAGCTAAAGTTAGTAGGAACTCCCTGTACTTCTGAGGCACTACCACTCTCTTAGTGGCTCCAGGGTTGGGGTCTTTGGTCTCATGTACAGTAGTCCCTCCTCCCAATAAACTCTGCGGGTACCACTGACATCTCCTTTTTCCTGGGTTGCAGCTTGCTGCCTCAGGCTTTTCTAGAGTTAGACAGTCCTGCTGTCCAAGGCACAGCTCTTCCCTAGAGGGTCCCCCTGGGCCCAAGAGTTCAATCTGGTAAGGGTCAAGCTCCATGGGCTCAGTTCCCTCTGGGGTGTCCAAGTCCTCTCCCTGAGGAGAGGGGTCCTGATCTTCTTGCTGTACAGAAGCTGGTTTTCCAGTCTTCTTACCTTTTCTCTTAGAAGGTTGGGCCATACTTTCAGGCTCCAACACTTCTTTTTCACCCTGCCTTCTGCTCTGTGCTCTTGTTTTTACACACACCATCTCAGGGATATCCAGCATTGCTGCATGGGTTTTTAGTTCAACCTCAGCCCGGGCTGAGGTTTCCAGGTCATTGCCAAGCAGACATGCAGCTGGTAGCTTTGGAGAGACCACTACCTGTTTCAGGCCAGTAACCCTCCCGTCTAATGTTACTATAGCCATTGCATGGTTAGTGGTAACACTGTCAGCATTGGTGACAGGGTAAGTTCTCCCAATCAAGTATTGCTCAGGGGAAACCAGTGTGTCCCTCACCATAGTGACAGTGGCACCTGTATCCCTCAGGGCTTCTATTATAGTCCCATTGATCCAAGGGTATTGTAAGTATTTCTTTAAGTTGGGTGGCCACACAGCTAAAGTGGCAAACTCAACTTCCCCTTCTGTGTCTAGAACTGCTTCAGTGTGCAACCCAATTTGCTCTTGGCACACTGCTGATCCCATCTGGAGACTGGCTACACCAGGAGTAGCTGTAGTAATACTAGGGGTCTTCTTGTTAGGACAAATAGCATCTCCAGTTAAGTGTCCCAACTTTCTATAGTTGTTACACCAGGCCTTTGCAGGATCAAATTTCTTTTCCCTGTACTTAGTAGTAGATTGGGAAGAGTTCTGGGACCCACCCCCCTGTGCAGGTTTTTGGGGCCCTTTTGAAGACTCAGGCTTTTTATCTTGGGGATTCTCACAACCTTTCCCCTGGGGAGGTTTTTTAACCCCTTTCTCTTGGTCACCCCCAGTGGTTGTCTTTGTCACCCTTGTCTTGACCCAATGGCCTGCCTTCTTTCCCAATTATTGGGGAGAAATTAGACCTAGGTCTACCAAATGCTGATGTAACTTTTCATCATTGCAATTACTTAAAATATGTTCTTTCATAAACAAATTGTAAAGTCCATTGAAACCATGCACATTGTGTCCAGGTAACCAACCATCTAGTGTTTTAACTGAGTAGTCTACAAAGTCAATCCAGGATTGGTTTTGGGCTTTGTGAGCCCCCCTGGATCTAATTCTGTATTCCTCAGTTGTGAGTCCAAATCCCTCAACCTGAGTTCTCTTCATGAGGTCATAAGACCCAGCATCTGCCCCTGAAAGGGTCAGGAGTCTGTCTCTGCAGTTACCAGAGAACAGTTTCCAGAGGAGTGCCCCCCAGTGTGACTTCTTCACTTTTCTCATTTCACAGGCCCTCTCAAAGGCTGTGAACCATTTGGTGATATCATCACTCTCTTCATATTTAGGGACAACCCCTTTAGGGATTTAGGATCATAAGATTGCTCTTTATCCTTATTAAGTAAATTGCTGCCACCATTGATGGGTGCTAGGCCCATCTCTGCTCTCTCTCTTTCTAGAGCCAGGAGTCTGGTCTCTAGATCCAGTCTTTTGGTCAACCTTCCTAGCAGGCTGTCCTCCTCATTGAGGCTGCCCTCAATGTCCTCAGTAGTACCTGATCCACCTGTGTGGGATATAGGGACTGAGAGGTTGATTCTTGGAGTCAGGGCCACTGTGGCCCTTTTCTCCCTAAGAAGTGGGGGGGGGGGTTGGTCTACCTCCTCATCCCCTCCATCTTCTTCCACATCTGAGAGGTCTTCACCATTCTCAGAGGGATGGTCCTTAGCATACCCAGCCAACAGCTCCTGGAGCTTTTGTTTGGTGGGATGGAACCCCATGGTTATGCTTTTAATTTTGCATAGAGACCTTACCTCCTTGAAAGACAAGTGAAGGTAAGGGGTGAGGTCAAGCTCCTCAAGCTGGTCCTCTATGGCATTGTGGTTATTTTCACTAACAGCTTGTTAAGAGACATAGTTAAAAAAACTTCTAATCCCTCTTATCCCTAGCTAAAGTGACGTTTTATTTTTCTATAATTCTAAAGGGACTTAACCAAGCCCCTAACAAGACTTTTAGTAATTTGGAAAAGATTTGCCAATTCAAAAATCTGAATTCTAAAGACAATTTAAGAGTTCTGTTGTGTGATCAGGTGGTAACCAAGTTAGTCCAACAAATGCAAAGTTGTAAATCCCACTGCTGATCCACCAATGTAGGAAGCTGGCTCTGTATATACTATACCAAAGTGAGGTATAGTGTGCACAGAGTCCAGTGGAACCCCAAAGGTAGGCAGAGGTAAAAGTAGATAGCACCTTACTCTCTATTTGTGGTAGTGTGGTCGAGCAGTAAGGCTGTAGCAGAAGGTAGTGTTAAGCATTTGTTTTACACACTCAATCACCAAATGATATCACACACTCAAAGACTGAACTTCATACCAATTGGTTTTTTATAAAAATATTCTTTTAGTTATTTTATTTCTAGAACCAAGCAAGCCTGGCACAGGTAAGTAATAAGTACTTTACATTAGTAATGCAGTTTGTAAAAAAGTTTGAATTGCAATTGTATATGCACTTTGATTTGATTACAGTAGAGCTACTAGTAATGCAATGCTTTTGATATACTGTACATATACTTTGTATTGGCTTTTTAGAAGAATGTCAAGTAGATTACTTTACAGATTACTTTTCATACACAGTGCAGTATACCTGGATACTGCACTGGGACATTTCCTGTAAACAGGTAAGTAAAATCGTTTTTGTTATTTAGTTACAGTTTTAAAGGGTTTCATAGATTTTCCAACTCCACATTTAAAAACTTTTCACAGAAAAACAGTCAATGTTATCCTATGGAGGAAATTAGGGTTATCGGTTCAGAGGTAAGTATTCGGTTGTGGGAGTTGGTATTGTGGGGGTAGACTCAGGGGCCCCCCAGGGTCAAGGATGCACTATTGTTACACCCTCAGCAGCACTAGGGCGGCCGGGTGCAGAGTGCTGAGGCCCAATGTTATCCAATGGGGGATAGAGGGCCTCCAGTTGGTGGCTGCTTACGAGCAGGCCACTGGGTTGTGGGAGCAAAGCTCCTGGACTTAAGCTCAGGGCAAATGGGGGTTCAAGCCAGCACAAAAGGTGCACCCTCAGCGGCACTGGGGCGGCTGGGTGCAGAGTGCTGTTTTGGCAACGGGCGCCCTGTAGCTTTCAATGGGGAATGTCTGGTTTGCAAACACACTGCAGGCTCGAGGACGAAGGTCTTCTGGCTGCAACCACCACTTGTAGAGGTAAGTTGGGATGTTGGGGATTGGTTAGGCACCGTCAGTTGGGCCACCCAAGGCTGTGGGGCGTCGGGTGCAGGGATGCCTTTTAGGGTCGGCTCTTCTTACCAGCTCCTGGTCATGGTTGGGGGGACCTTCCGGTTTGAGGCTGCAGGCATCGGCTGAAGGCTTGAGGCAGGTCAGGGGGCACCAGATCTCGGGTCAGGATCACCGGGGAGACCTCCTCTTGGTGTTGGGCCACTCGAACTCAAGCCGTGGGCGTCGGGTGCAGAGTAGTGCAGACTTGCGAACTTTGCCGGACCTGGGGTCTGTTGGTGAACAAATCCAGTGTTCAAGGGAGACAGAGTCTTTTCTTTTGATGGCAGGGCAAATCCTCAGGGTTGTTGAGGCTGCTGGTTGCAGGACACACCGGAGTTTCGCTTCTGCAGGTTCGAGGTGGGGACAGGCCGGTAGGGCTGGGGTCAAGTCAGTGGGCGTCCTCCTCTTGTTAGCTTCGGCAAGGCTGTTCGGTCCTTCTTCTTCTTTTCTTCTTCTGGTTTCTTGTCTGAGGAAGCAAGGTTCAGGGATGTCCCTAAATACTAGATTTAGGGACATTACTTGTAGGGAAAAGGTTGGGACCAATGAGTCCCTTCCCTGGGGTGGGTACACCCCCTATTATGCCACCCTCCAGTGGGAGGGGGGCATAAGCCTCACCCTGGTTGGCTGGGTCCCCCCATCTGCAAGATGGTGGAGACTGAGAGTTGTGCTTCACCTCGCCTCCCACACCTGAGGGGTGGAGTTGGCAGAGGTGTGCACACCTCCCTTCCTCAATTGGTTTTCCTGCCGGTTCTCCCGCCCAAGTGGGGGTCAGAACAGGTGGGGACCAGTTGCTGGGGGCAGCAAAAGGCCTGGGAAAGCTCACAAAGGCGGCATGCCTTTGAAGCTTCCCCTTCGTGGACCCTGCCCATCCTGGGGGAGGAGGCTTGGCACCTCGTCCCAGGATGTGCATTGTTTCAGGCCCCCGAGAGCAGCAAGCTCTCAACCCAGGGGTCCAGAAACATGTCTGATGGTGACAGCTGGAAGCAGCCACTCAGCCTGGACACTAGTGGTAGGTCATTTTTCAGGGGGCATCTCTAAGATGCCCTCTGTGTGCATTTTTCATTAAATCCCACACTGGCATCAGTGTGGGTTTAATGTGCTGAGAAGTTTGATACCAAACGTCTCAGTTTTCAGTGCAGCCATTATGGTACTGTGGAGTTCGTAATGACAAACTCCCAGCTTCATATAATCTTAATGGCAGCACTGCACTTACAAAGTCTAAGAATGGACTTAGACACTGTAGGGGTACAGGGCTCATGCACCTGTACCCTCACCACTGCTATAGTGCACCCAGCTAGAGGGGTGGCTGATCTATGCCAGGGCAGTGGGTTGTAGGCAGGGCACACAGGGATGTGTGCCATGTCGACTCTTCACTTTGTTCTGCACCAAAACACGCAGCCTGCAAAGGAAGTGTGTGAGTGTAAAGGTACAGGGCCTCTAAGGGTGGCACAATAAGTGCTGCAGCCCTTAGAGGCCTTCCCTGATCACAGTGCCCTGGGTACCTGTGGTCCCATTTACCAGGGGCTGACCTGTGGCCAGAAATGCCAATTGGGTTTTGGTTTCAATGCAGTTTTAGGGAAAGAACATAGGCCCTGTGTACCTGGTTGATAGGAGCCCAGGGCACACTCAGTCAAAGTACATCAGCAGTTCAGCAAAAAGTGGGGGCTACCATGCAGAAAGAAGGCACTTTCTCACCCTCCTCACATCAAGTCTTTGACGCCGATGCTTAATCCATCCAAGGTACTTTTTCAGCGCGACCTGCATGAGTCCTGTAGCCGGCCTTACCCTCCATCACATTTGACCTCAACTTTGGATTTACCCCAGTCTAGCTCGACCAGATGTCCCCGGGTGGCGCTTCATGACTCTAAGCACTATAATTTGATTTAAGCTTTAACAATTCACAACTCTGGTTCTGCTTATTGGATTTTTGTTGTTTTGGTCATGTTTTACGCACAAAATTATAATCTATATTTCTATCCATGTGTGGAGTATTTCTGTGGTGTTTTCATTGTGTTACTGTGTGTGTTGCACAAATACCTTGCACATTGCCTCTTTAAAGAAGCCTGACTGCTCTGTGCCAAGCTACCAGAGGGTGAGCACAGGTTATCTTTTAGTGTGTATCTAGTTTACCCTGACTAGAGTGGTGATTCCTACTTGTACAGGGTGCATATCCAAAAAGAGAAATGCTCTTTTTGGATATGCACCACATGCCATTCCAGTTTGCACCATTTGCACCATATGCTCACTTGCCATTCCAGTTTGGACCCAGGCATATACAGTTCAGTCTTGACCCTGTTCCCCATGGGAACAGCCCAGCCTGAACTGCCAGGCCAGGTCCTCCCCGGACTGGAAACAAGCATCCTGGGATCGGTTTCGAAGTATCAACCCTCATCAGCCAGGCTAGTTTGACTCCAGTGGCATGGTGAGCACAGGACCCACATCTGGGCATACTCGTCCCACTCAGGGTGACAAATGAAAAAATAATAGTTGGTGGTGAAATGGTGAGCAATGTCAAAAATTCACCCCAATACAGAGATTTGGGCCTAAATCCATCATTTTTTTTCTCACCATACCATTCTAGTTTGGACCCAGCCATATGCAAATCAATCTTGACCCTGCTCCCCATTGAAACAGTCCAGCCCAAACTGCCAGGCCAGGTCCTCCCCAGACTGGAAACAAGCACCATGGGACCAGTTTGAGGGTATCACCCATCATCAGCCAAACTAGCTTGACTCCAGTGACATGGCGACCATGGGGCCGATGTCTGGAAATATCTGTCCCACTCGGGTGACAAATGCAAAAACAACAATTGATGGAAGGATTGCTGAACAATGTCAAACATTCACCCCCTGTATAGAGATCTGAGCCGAAATCTATTGTTTTTCTGCTCACAATTCAATTCCAGTTTGAACCCAGCCATATGCAAATCAGTCTTGATCATGGGTACATACTCTGACAACCAGCTTTACTCGTGATTACGCACGCTATACGTTTTGACCACACCTCGTTTTCTTCACCACTTTTGTTTCCAAAAGCACCTTGTAACGAAAAAATCGGTCACAGTGATTTTTACTTGTTAACACGCATGTTAACTGTTTTTCACTTTTCTTCACGTATGTTCAAACAACTCTCTCTTGCACAGGCACGAACGACTCTTGCTTCCAAAAGTACTTTGTAATGCAAAAATCGGCCACGGTGATTTTCACTGGACAACACGAACGATAAATGCTTTTTACTCTACCTCGTTTTCTTCCACGCACGGTAAACGACTCTCACTAGCACAGGCACCTCGCAGTGCTAAACTTGGGCATGGTAATTTTCACTTTCACGTTTGTCTGCCGGTTTTCTCCCTTTATTTTTGGATCTTGTTGTGGATATTTACCTTCAATTTCATTTTAGCCTAACCATTGTTCTTTCCACTTGTGCATGTTGCAGAATTTACAGGACTTTCTTTATCTCGGTTTCTTACTTTGGAAATTTTTCGAACACTAGCGATGTTCCTTACTATGAAGTCACAAGATACTTTAGGTTGTGCATGGACAATATCATGGTGGATAGTCTCTATTTTCTCTTTATCTCTTTGTTTATTTTTCGTACGTTTTACCTTGGATCTTTGAATACATGCTTTGTATTTACCCATAGGAAAATTTCCCCTTACGAAGGGCTCCCTCCTGAAATGCATTGGGATTGATTTATGAAAAACATGATTCATGCTTTCTCAAAAAAGACGCATGATTATTGAATAAGAAGAAGAAAGATATCTACATAATGAAAAAATAAAATACATGAAAAAAAGTATATATAGATTATTGAAGTTTTTGACCTTCAAATTAGGTGTGCCGAGGGGGGCGCTGTTCTACTCCTAGACAGCGCATTTTTCTTGTTGTATCATTGATGCCCTGGATCGGAGGGCTATACCCACTGGCACCCTACACCAGATCAATTAGAATACTCCCAGAAATTGCATTTACCAGAGAGTGCCACAATCCACATATTTAAAATATATTCTATACCGTCATAGTAGACCACATCCGGCATCCCCATATATATCTCTTGTGATATTCATGAATATACAAATGCAGTCAAGTGTCATGCAATAATTAATTGCCTATGCAAAAGGCCATTGGAGCCCCCTGGAGGCATGACTAGAGGCCCCAGGAGGGGTATGCGGCGGTGGAGCACTACCAGTGGTCAATTGCCGCCAGTACCGGTGACTATATGCCGGTGTGGTAACCTCGGTCGTTAAGCAGCTAAGTGTCATACCCAGTTAACTCTTTTAGCTGATGGACTGAATGCTGTACAAACAGTAAGTGTCATTGTAAAGTATGATTGAAGGTCCGGGAACTATGACTAAATGCCAACTTCCTAAAAGTGGTATTTTCAGACTTGCAACTTAAAATCCAACTTCACCATAAGTTGTGATTTTAAATTGTGAGTCCAGAGACCCCAAACTCGAAATATCTATCTTGTCCCAATTGGAAATGACACCTATAAAATGTAATAAGGACATCCCAATGTTAACCTCTGGGAGAGATAGGCCCTGCAGGAGTTTTTCACTACCTGGACATGTAAAACCTAAAAGTACATGTCCAACTTTTTTAACACACTGCATCGTGCCATTGGAGCTGTCCAGGGCTAACCTTAGGGGTGACATATGTATAAAAAGGAAGGTTTGGGCCTGACAAAATGGTTAACTTGCAAGGTCAAAATGGCAGTTTGAAACTGCACATGCAGGCTCTGCAAAGGCAGGTCTTAGACGTGTTTAAAGGGCTACTTGGGTCGGTGGCACAATCAGTGCTGCAGGTCCAATAGAAGCATTTCATTTACTGGCCCTGAGCACATGTAGTGCACTTTACTAGCGACTTATAAGTAAATTAAATATGCTAACAGTGGATAAGCCAAAGATACCTAGTCTTAGGGAAAGAGCACCTGCACTTTATCACTGGTCAGCAGTGGTAAAGAGCCCAGAATCCTAGAGCCAGCAAACATGAAGTCGGCAAAACAGGCGGTTAGAACGCAAAAAGTCAGGGGGAACCGCACCAAGAATGCCAGGCCTAACACGTGTTCCCCCAGCTGAAAGTGGGAGAGCTGCCAAACCCTTTGGGAGTTCTCCTCACTAAGGTGGAAATCCCCGGAGAGAGCATCAGCATTGGCCTAGTCTGTTCCAGCACTGTGTTCCACTGTAAAGTCCATTCACTGTCAGGAGATGGACCACCTCAAAAGTTTGGGATTCTAACCCCACATCTGCATTAACCATCTAAGGGGCCTGTGGTCTATCTGAACCCGGAAGTAGGAGCCAAACTGGTTAGCCCTTAGCATCTTCAGCGCAAAGGCTTCCCTTTCGATTGAGCTCCACCTATGTTCCCTGGGAAGTAGCGTCCTACTTCCTACTGATGAAGGCTACAGGTTGATCCAGGTCCTCTTCATTTAGCTATGAGAGCACAGCCACTACACCATGCTTTGAGATGTCTGTCTGAACAATAAGTTCCTGGGAGAAGCCAGGAGCCTTGAGCACAGATGCCATGCATATGGCCTTCTTCAGGCGTCCAAGGCTTTTTGGAATGCCTCTGTCCAGATCACCTGTTGTGGCTGCTTTCTGGAAGTCAGCTCTGTCAAGGGAGCAACAATGATCCCAAACCCCTTGACAAATCTCCTTTAGTAACCAGTGAGACCTAAAAAGGCTCTCACCTCTGTCTGGGTCTTGGGGGTTGCCAAGCCAGAATTGTCTCAATCTTGGCCTGGATGGGCTGCACCCTGCCACCTCCCACTTGGTGACCCAAGTAGACCACAAATCCCTGCCCTATCTGGCACTTACTGGCCTTGATAGTCGGGCCCGCCCTCTGCAGAGCCTGAAGCACTTTATTGAGGTGACACAGGTGGTCTTCCCAGCTAGAGCAGAAGACCGCAATGTTGTCTAAGTAGACGGCACTGAAGTTCTCCAACTCAGCAAGGACCTGGTTGATGAACCTCTGGAAGGTGACAGGGGTGTTCTTTAAGCCAAAGGGAATGACCCGGAACTGGAAGTGACCTTCTGGTGTGGAGAGCGCAGACCTCTCCTTTGCCCCTCGGTCAAGGCAATCTGCCGGTACCCAGACGCTAGGTCAAACATGCTGAGGAACTTTGCAGCTCCAAGCTCATCTATGAGCTCATCAGGTCTGGGGATGAAGTGCGTGTCAGTCCTAATGACAGCATTGAGCCCACAGTAGTCTGCACAGAACCGAAGATCAGTTGTGACACCTGGAGGGGCAGCCTTTGGGATCAGCACTACTGGGCTAGAGGAAGGACTGTTTGAAGGCTCAATAACCCCCAATACTAACATTTTTTAACCTCCTCCTTAATGTTAGCCCTCACTTTATCATACAACCTGTGAATTTTATTTTTTGTTGCGGGCAACAGCAATGATGCATCTACCACTCGGAATATATTCAACTAAATTGGCTTTTCTGGGTTGGAATGATTTGGCCTGTTTTTAAACAAAACAAACCAAAACAGCTTTTGTTTTTTTTCCTCTCTTCTAGGCACCATGGCTTTCTGAGTGCTTGGGATTTGAAACAGTATATTAACTCTTACGGCTTTTATGACATATTTTTACGGGAAGCTTCCTTTTAGATGATTTTACATCAGCTTTAAGGCTTTTTAAGCTTACATATTATCATGACTTGCAGACTTTTTAGAATGATTCTAGATAGCTTTTAGATGTTTTAAAGAGTAGTTTTGTAAACTATTTTAAGCGTTCTACTGGCTTTATATATAGCTTTTATGTATCGACCCTTAGTTTGAGGAGCGGGTGTTATATTCCCGAGTTAGGCCCATGTAGCAAAGCAGCTTATTTCCTATATTGTCCTATTTTTCAGCAGTAACCTTTTGCACATATTTGCGTGCACGACAACGTTGGATTAGTTTCTCTGAAACTAAACTTGTTTACACATCTAGCTTCGCACAACATTATCATAGTACCCTCAACATCACGTACAAGGTCTCTTTTTGCACTATGTACAAATGCCATCTCTATCTTCATCCACGGAGCGACAGGGCTAGCTACATACCCATAACATCCCTAATCTATACGCACATCGCAAGGCTGCTTTCTGTTATAAAAGATGAGCATCTCTATAGATTAGCAGAGGTGGCACTCCAGCAGACACCAGAGGTCCTTGCATGCTGAGAATTCACCACGCAGCGGTCTGACATCTTGTGAGGGGTGTCCAGTTTGTGACCAAGACGGGGTCCTTCATTCTCTCCCACCAGGTAATGGGGTTGGATCCTCCCTTGGGTGAATTCTTGGCTCTACACCTAAACACACTCTAGGTACACTTAGAGTAGGGTTCGTATAGTAGGAGTACCTTTCGATTACTGCCTTGTTGTATATGCCTGCATATATACATTGTTTTAGCACCATTGTAGAACTATATCTACTATTCATGCTTTTGGTGCTTGTAATCACTTTTATCTGATTCTGTCTATTAATCATTGCAGCACATGTATTCTATACAAGAATAACGGTTCAATAAATCTATTGAAAACATCCCACTGTGTATTCTCAGTATACTTCTCTGAGAATAAGTAAGCATGAGTGACTGAGAGAAAGGTTTGTTAGTGTTTCCACGATCCCTGAGGGGTCCGGGTTGTCATGTTCAGTGGTTGCCAGAAACCATTCGCTCCCTGGTAGGTTAGGGGGCTTACAGTGTCACTCTGAGCTAGCTGGTCTATAGGCCAACATATCCTGCAAGGGTGTCCGGAATAAGTCTTGGCACCAAGCCCCTAGTTTATGTTGTCCAAACACTGTGCAGATCCTATGGATTAGTAGGAACTACACAACATTGCGTTGGCTGTCCACAGTGTCAATATTACGGGTGCACCATGTAGTGAGCCCTGGGGTAAGTGAGACGAGAGAGTCAAACTGCCCCAACAACTGGCGGTAGTCTCTCTGTTGATATAGGGTAGGTGTAGGGGAGAGGCTGACACCCTCCACTGACCCATCCTGCTCTTTGGAAGATAGGAGGTCGGGTAGAGGTTCACTCTCTTCTTCCATCCCATCATCAGTAACCGGAAGCATGGCATTCTCAGACCTCTTAAAGTGGGGCTTGAGTCGACATACATGCATGATCCTCAAAGGGTTCCTAGGAGTCTTGAGGCCCACCAAGTAGGTGGCATCACTCTTGCACTCCTTAACCTCATAGTGCCCAGACCAGCGGTCTTGCAGAGCACTGGGCTCCACGGGCTCCAATGCCCACACTTTTTGCCAGGCTGAAACTCAACTTGAGTGGCTTTCTGGTCATACCAGCATTTCATATCCTGCTGGCTTGCTTCCAGATTCTCCTGGGTGAGCTTCCAGAAGTGAGCTGTTTGGTTGTGAAGGGCCGATATGTAGCTGACCACATACTGGAGGGCTCTCCCGGGAGCTTGATCCCAGCCCTCCTTTACCAAAGTGAGAGGCCCTCTCACAGTATGTCCATACAGAAGTTCTAAGGGGCTGTATTCAACCCCCTTCTGCTGTACCTCCCTGTATGCAAACAGAAGGCATGGCAGGAGGATGTCCCACTTACACTCATAGTGTCTAGCAGAACAATAATCATGCCTTTCAGGGTTCGGTTGAATATTTCAACCAACACATTGGTTTGGGGGTGGTAAGGAGTAGTGAACTTGTAGGCCACCCCACACTCTTTCCACATGGCTTTCACGTAGTAAGACTCCTCGGTCAGATACCACTTCCTTGGGTAACCCACACAGGTGAAGATCCCCATCTGTGCTCTGGCCACAATCGGTCAGTCACTGTCTTCAGGAGGATAGCTGCCGGGTACCGGGTGGCATGGTCCACCAAGACCAGAATGAATCTGTTGCCCACGGCTGTCTTGGGCTCCAGAGACCCAATTATGTTGATGTCCACTCTCTCAAAGGGGGTGCTAATGACAGAAAAAGGTTGTAGGGGGGGTCATGTACTTCCCCCTTGTCTTGCCACTCAGCTGGCAGGTAGGACAGGACCTACAATACGCATCTGAGGCGTTCCTCATCTGAGGCCAGTAAAAGTAGGTAACAGGCCTATCAAAGGTCTTGGCTTGCCCCAAATGACATGCCAGGGGCACAGCATGAGCCAGACCCAGTAGAAAGGTCCTGTAGCCCTGGGAGACCACCAACACATGTGTTGCACTAGGCTCAGGAACCTTATGCTCACTATGCAGGAGACCATTCTTCCAATAAATCAGGTTCTTGACAGAGGCATCGGCAGCTGCCGGGGTCTCAGCCTTCTGCCGCAGACCCACAAGAGAATAGCATTACTTCTGCGCCCTGCTTAACTTCTGCCTGGTGGGAACCCCTTCCTGCTGCCAATTGGTCAGGTCAGGCAGGTTCCCCAGTTCGGCCACTTACTCCCCTGTAGGTACAGAGCCAAGAATTCCCCCATGGGACGATTCAACCCCATTACCTGGTGGGAGAGAAAAAAGGACCCTGTCTAGGTCACGAACTGGACAGCCCTCACGAGATGTCAGACCGCTGTGTGGTAAATTCTCAGCATGCAAGGACCTCTGGTGTTTGCTGGAGTGCCTCCTCTGCTAATATATCGGGATGCTCATCTTGTATAATAGAATGCAGCCTTGCGATGCCCGCACAGTTAGGGAGGCAGCGCTATGGTTTTTGATAAATGTTTCCACCATACAGTTTGATTCTCTGAGCAAACTGAAAGCCATGCTTTTTCAAAAGGATGTGGCCATAACTTCGGCCAAAGAGACTGTTGATCTCCAGGTTGCAAGTTCCTCGTCTGAGATACAGACACTAGTCCACACTAACTTCCCCCTGCATATTGGGTAGCTGGTCCACCGCATCTTTTACATGTCTGATATAAAGGGAATAGTGCATTTTTTAAATGTATCGGCTCTGGTTTGGTTATCACCTTTCAGATGATGTTTAGAGTTATACCATCTTTCATACACTCTGTGTTGGGAAGAGTTTTTGGAGGTCTTCCGCTTGTCCTGCTACTTGTGGTGGGAATTCTGATTTTAAGTTTTCTGTACCGCAATGGACGTCCCAGTTCAACCCAGAATGGAGACAGCACTGCTGGTGCTGCGTTGCCGTGAGCGCATGATATACTACTTCGGCACACCTCGGCTTCAAGAACTGAATGAGCATTGGTTCTTATCCTTCAGGCTTGTCTGGCTTTATTGCATACAACATGTCTTCCGCTGTCTGCTTTGCAGCCAAGAATGCATCCTGAATATATGTCTCGAATCAGAATTGGTTGCGCCACCGGACATTGAAGTACTGATTGTCCCCTTAAAGGCCCATGCCTATTGTGGTCCTCAGCATATTCCATTGATGATGAATGCATTGCTAGAGCCACCCTGGGATGCTTCAGCTCCTAGCGATGTGAACAGCGGCTCTATGGTTCACTTATGGGTAACAACACCTCCCTCAGCGGCTGCTGTAGGAATTGGATGGAATCACCTTTGCTTCATAAACCTGCTTCGAGGTACGCCTCTGGAATCGTCGTCTGCGGTTGTGGGCAACAGCAATGTTGCGTCTACCACTCAGAAGACATACAACTAAATTTGCCTTTCCGTGTGGGAACGATTTGGCCTGTTTTTAAACAAAACGAACCAAAACAGCTTTTGCTTTTTTTTCTCTCTCTTCTAGGCACCATGGCTTTCTGAGTGCTTCGGATTTCAAATAGTATATAAACTCTTAAGGCTTTTTTGACATATTTTTAAGGGAAGCTTGCTTTTAGATGATTTTTTTATCAGCTTTAAGGCTTTTTTAGCGTACATATTATCATAGCTTGCAGACTTTTTAGAATGATTCTAGATAGCTTTTAGATGTTTTAAAGAGTAGTTTTTTAAATGTTTTTAAGCGTTCTGCTGGCTTTATAGATAGCTTTTATGTATCGACCCTTAGTATGAGGAGTGGGTGTTATATTCCTGAGTTAGGCCCATGTAGCGAAGCAGCTTATTTCTAACAATGCCCTACTTTTCAGCAGTAACTGTTTCCACTTATTTGCATGTGGGACAATGTTGGATTAGTTTCCCTGAAACTAAAATTGTTTACACATCTAGCTTCACACAAGATTATCTCAATGCCCTGAACATCATGTACAAGGTCTCTTTTTGCACTATGTACAAATGTCATCTCTATCTTCATCCTCGGGGCGACCGGGCCATCTACATATCCATAACATCCCTAATCTATACGCACATTGAAAGGCTACTTTCTATTATAAACGATGAGCATCTCAATAGATTAGCAGAGGAGAGCACTCCAGCAGACACCAGAGATCCTTGCATGCTGAGAATTCACTATGCATCGGTCTGACATCTCGTGAGGGGTGTCCAGTTCGTGACCAAGACGAGGTCCTTCATTCTCTTTCACCATGTAATGAGGTTGTATCGTCCCTTGGAGGAATTCTTGGCTCTACACCTACCCGCACTCTAGGTAGGGTTTGCATAGTAGGAGTACCTTTTCATTACTGCCTTGTTTTATATGACTGCAGATATACATTGTTTTAGCACCATGGTAGAACTATATCTACTAGTCACGTTTTGGTGCTTGTAATTACTTTTATCTGATTCTGTCTATTAATCATTGCAACACATGTATTCTATACAAGAATAAAGTTGGTTCAATAAATCTATTGAAAACATCCCATTGTGTATTCTCTGTTTACTTGTCTGAGAATAAGTAAGCATGAGGGACTGAGCGAAAGGTTCGTTACTGTTTCCACGATCCCTGAGGGGGTCAGGGTTGCCATGTTCAGTGGTTGCCAGAAACCATTTGCTCCCTGGTAGGTTAGGGGGGCTTACGGTGGCACTGTGAGCTAGCTGGTCTATAGGCCAACATATCCTGCGGGGGTGTCCGGAATCAGTCTTGGCACCAAGCCCCTAGTTTATGTTGTCCAAACAATGGGCAGATACTATGGATTAGTAGATACTACACAACTGTAGGTTCAGAGGTGGCGCCCTCAGAGTCAGCCTTCTCCCAGACCGTGGGAATTTCAGGAGCAGGTTTCCCGCACCCCTTGCCCTTTCTCTTCATTGGCAGGGACTTGGGACATTTTTCCAAGCTCCAGGTCCTCTTGAGAACCCTGATGGGCTGCAATGGGCTGTGTGGTCAGGCACACCCACTCAGGCAACCCCACTATCTCCACCTGGGACATGAGCTCCACCACCTTCCAGTAGGTATGGTCCAGGTCATTACCCAGCCGGTAATCCATAGGCATGGACTGACTCACAGCTACCTTAAGCAGACATGAGATCTTCTCCCACTCAAAGAGAACCAAAGCCACTGGGTAGTGGCTCTCACGGTTGTCAGCTGCAACCACCTTGTGGAACGCATTAGGGAATACCTGCTATGAAGACACCAGAAGACACCTGGTGGTTGTCATGCTGGCTCCTGTGTCTCTCAAAGCCTGCACCCTTTGCCCATGAATGGTGACTTATTGACTGTACTTTCTAGAATTGTCAGGCATATGGGTTCTCTGCACTATCTCTCTGTTATCCAGGGACACTAGGGCAACCTCTGCACTATCCCCCAAACTATCTGGGACCATCTCCTGCCCAAGTACTACATTAGACAACCCCAGTGACTGTCCACCGGTGGGAAGCTGTGCCCGCTTGGGACTCTTGGCATCCCCCTTCAAATGTCCTTCCTGCTGACACTCAAAGCACTTCAGGGGTACCTTCCCTGCAGTCTTACTGTCAGGAAACCACTTATTCTTCTTCTCAGTAGGGGGATGGGAGCCCTGACCCTCAGCCTAGTTTGTGGCCCTTTAGAGAACTCCTTGTTTTTATTTTTGTCTCTTCCTCCTTCTTCTGGTGAGTACCCTGCCACCCTTGTGGTGATACCCCCCATACACCTTCTTATGGACCCTGGTTCTGACCTAGTGGTCTGCCTCCTTAGCAAGCTCCCTGGGGTCAGTGAGCTTACTATCCACAAGGTGCTTGTGCAGATCTACAAAACAAAGACTGAACTGGTGCTCTTGTGCAAATTGTACAAACCCTGGCAATCTTTTACATCACTGCCCTTCATCCAACTATCCAATGCCTTGAAAAAGGAATCCACACAATCGACTAAGGTCTGTTGGGATAGCTTCTGACTGTCCCTGAACTTCCTTTCCTCTATGGACAATTTCTTTTGCTCTGCCTCTATCTTTTGCTTGACAAGCTCCAATTCTAGTTTTCTCTCCTCCCTCCTGTCTTCCAGCTCCTCTGGGGACAGGCCTCTGGATGACACACTGCTCCCTGCCTGGGGGGAACCACCAATCCTGCAGGTATGTTACCCCCCTCCTCCACAGACAGCAGTCCAAGACCCTCCTCTGGGCCCTGGTCCAAATCGTCCTCCACATCCAGCTACTCCTCATCCTCATCCTCCTCTGGGGTCTCATGTAACTCAGCATGGGCTTTCAACCTGTCTACCAGTGCTTTTTGCAGCTCCATCTTCATGGTGGTGCTCTTTACAGGAAACCCAAAGTCCTTGCAGAAATCATTGAGCTGGACCACTGTGTAACCCTCATGTTTGGCTACTCCAAACTCCATTTTTGCAGGTGCATAAGTACAACCTCCAGCGAGAGACATGATTTTAGCACTGATTAGCAGTGGTGAAGTGCCCAGAATTCTAGAGCCAGCAAAAATAAAGTCAGCAAAACATGAGGTCATAAATCAAAAAAGTCAGGGGAAACCACGCCAAGGATGCCAGGTCTAACAATCAACATGTAGCAACAGTATCCACCTCCAATGCTGGACGTTAACCACATACTTCCCTGTGACATGCCACCTACTCTCTACAACAACTTGTGGTTCCATGCATCCATTCACCCACTCAAACAGCAACCCACTTATCAAGCCATCTGCCCACCCTTTCGTTTATCTTTCCATGCATGCTTGCATCTGTCCACTTCCTATCCTTTCCGCTCACTATCTCGTTGCCTATACATCCACCGCTCACCCATCTTCCTATTCATCCATTGACTTACTTATCCATACACTCACCCATACATCCTTCCACTCATGTATCCACTCAGTCATGAATAACCTCACTCATTGTTCTCTTCACCCACTCACCCATTAGTACATCCAATCACCCTTGACTCAAAAATCAATCACCTTACTGCCCATCTTCCCCTCTCACTCATTTTTCATTCCACCCACTCACCCCTCCCACTGTCTACTAACCTCTACCGTCAATAAAACAACAGTTTCACTTTTAACAAGCAATGACCGCAGGGGATTGACCCATAGCACTCTATGTATGTTTTTCTTCATTGCATGAGCTCTGGCAGACAGATAAAGATCCCTTTCATACAACACCTAATAAGGGCAGAACTATTTTCGAAGTCACTGACATTTTTTAGTAATTTGTTTTTCAAAACCGATACTGAAATATAAGCAGAATAATCTAACTCTTTCAATACTTTCCACTTGACACCAAGGTCATCCTAAGGACACCACATTACTTGCCTTTCCTCGGGTGCCTATCAGATGTTCGATTAAAAATGAAGGGTGATGGGGGGTGGTGAGAGTGAGCGTGAGGTATCCTTCCACCGTGGAAGTTTCCGTTTCTCTGAAGAAAAATGCGCAGACCAAAATACGTTGTAAGAAACTGCATATCAAATGAGCAAATATTTTGATCATTTTACTGTAAAAATAATCAGTATAAAAATATTTTTTGTTTTGTCTCGGTAAATCATTCCATTTATGGCTTAAAAAATGTTAGTGGTTGCTGAGAGCTGTATCCTCTTTAATAATAGTGTTCTAGAGTTATGCTGCCAAACTCTAAAAGGGGCAGTGCGCGTGAGCTATGTTTGCTTATGCAGAGATAAGCAGGGATGAGTAAACATAAATTTACTAATGTGCCCTGTATATAAAGGTTTCTGGGGATACGGCGAGGCAAAGAATAGAACGGCTAGTAATTGCCTTTAAGTTCAGCGCACGAGGCATTACTGTGGATTTTACAAGGCCAGCCAGCTACAAAAGAGCCGTAATTTATGAGCTCAGCGTAAAAGAATAGCATAATTGCATTAAAAATTAATGCTAATGAACACTAAAATGGGGAAGGTGGTTATTATGAAAGTTTGTATTCATCTTTTCCGGTTTGAATGATGGCCAGTGCCTTGATTAATGGCTTAATTTCTATCAATTAGCGGGGAGAAATCTCCTGCGAGACAAGGGTAAATCGAGCATTGAATTACATTTCTTGCTTTTGTGTGCTGAGAATGGGCCGTGTATCTGCGATATTAGCCGCAGTGACAAATGTGGTGTGCCCTGCGATGTCTGCATTAGCTCTCCTGACAGGCCGGCTGTGTGTGGCTATGGGGTGTTTGGAGATGCCTGGCAGACGAGGCTGGCCAGCCACTCCCTTGGAAACATTCGCCTCTTCCATCTATAGAATTTTAATTAGAGTCAATAAGGGTTTCAGAATTAAAATGGACAGCTAACAGCAGCGGACGGATCTGCATTTTCGGTCCCCTTAATTTCATACAATGCAAATTGGTTGTTTTCGTGCAACCCAGTGAAACACGAGGCAAAGGTCCAAGCTCTCTCGACATGTTAGTGATACTGATATTAGACGCATCATTGCACCCCTCCCCACCCCCTCCCCCCCATCCCGGTATGCTGCACATGCCCAGGACGATTTACAATAATAGCGTCACGCTCTTTTAAAATTTGGCATTGAAATATTTTTACTTTGTATTTAATACCCAAGCAATACTTTCCAAAACTAGTGTCTTTGGAAAAGTGGCATTCAAAAAAAATGTCACTGGAGTACAATACAAGTACGACGTACGTAAGCTTTTTTTGAGAAGAAAATGACACGAAATAGATAAAAGAGAAACCACCGACGGTCCAACTCCACAGTACAGCTTATATCACACCGCCGCTCGAGCAGTGAAAAGCCACGCCCTCTTATCTCTTTTACAAATGTTTCCTAAAAAAAGACAGGGAGTAAACTGGGGCAGAGTTGCTGATTAACTTATTCTTGGGTGTGACTATAGATGTTTATTCACCAAAATGGCAGGGGTACCAGAAGTTACATCACACAACCGTTGACCCAGGGCATCAGGACAAGTGTTACATCACATGACCTATGTCATCAGAGGAAGTGGTGGCATGTGACATTTGACTGCTAATAACAAAACAGGAAATTTCGTCAAATGTCTGTTGAACCTAATAACATCGCTGAAAGTGGCATGTCAAAGTAAGTTTCAAATGTATAGGCAAAGTTAGCGTTCAATCCTAATAGCATTGTAAAAATATTGTAATACTATAATATTCTTAAAAATCCATTGTGATAACAATAACATCATGGGGCATAATATTTCAGAAAATGTTTTTTTTTTACTTTGTTGAGAATATTAAAAAAAAATCGATATTATTTTATGTAATATCATTATATATAATATCTGTTCTTGCTTTTTAATAATGTTTTGTTAGTGTTATAAATTATTATTTTAATGTTATTTATTTGTAATGATTTTCAGTAACGTTTTTTGGGTTTGGTAATGTATTTTAGGAATTATATCTTACTTAAAGTAATTTTTTATTTATTGGCGGGGTCATGGGAGAGTGCCATTAGGAGTGTTCATTTTTTAATATATTTTTTAGTTTTAATTCATTAATTAAATGTTGATTGTTTAACTAGATTAATATTTATTTTAATTACTTAATTCATGCAAGTATTTTGTTTGTGTTTTCTAATGTATTATATTCAAAATTCTGTATAATTATTTTTTGCATGGTGTCTGTATGCATTTCATAATAAAGCAGTAAAAAAAAAAATATTTACATTTTTTGGGTGGATTGTCTGACATGAGGGGGAATAGAGTGGAAGTATTTAAAATAATTATATGTGTAAATGTTTATTTTTATTTATAGATTTGTAGAGCACGCAGCTACCCGAGAGGGTTTTCCGGCACTAAGCAGGACAACACTCAAGCCACAGATTGCAACAAAAACAGAGAAGAAGGATTATACTTGGCTGTAGAGGAAGGTCTTTAATTTCTTACGGAAGGCTAGAAGTGATTGACACATCCTAAGGTCCATTGGAAGAGAATTCCACAGTTGGGGCCTAGGTAGGAGAACGAGCAGCCTCCCATACGAGTAAGATGGAATCTGGGCACAGAGAACAGAGAAAGGCTAGCTGATCTCAGCTGTCAAGTGGGCACATAAGGTTTGACCAGGCTTCGTATGTAGGGGGCTTCCAGACCCTGTTTGGCCCGAAACAAGTAGCATAAAGCCTTAAACTTGATGCGTTTGTACATCTTGAGCCAATGGAGTTGATGAAGCAAAGGTGAGACAGAGAATGTTTGAGCCAATGGAGTTGATGAAGCAAAGGTGAGACAGAGAATGTTTTGCATTCACTCAATTTTAGTTCATTAATTTGTTTATTAAGTATGCAAATCATTTAAAGTATTTTTTGGGGAAAAGTACGCAAGTATTTAGTCACTTTGTGAAAGTGTTAAATATATATTTTAAAGTTTGTAGTTTTTATTATTATTTAATAATTTATTTTATGTTTATTGTGTTTGTTAAATTATGATACATTTTTAGAAAAAAATATTTTTGATGGGCTCTTTGTGTTTTAGGGAAGTAGGATGGAGTGTTTAAAATATAATCATATTGATTTTTAATTTAATGTATTACTTATTAATTGGTAAAACATGGAATGCATATGTAAATTAAGTGTTTCAATATTATACAATCACTTTATATATTTTTGCTTTTATGTTTTAACTTATAATTTTTACATATATATGTACATTTGCTAAGATACGTTGCATTTTTAATTATTATGCTTACTTTGGTTTTGCCTACTTATGTGTCATTTTGTTTTATTTTTTATTGTCTTCTTTGTTACACATGTTTAGTGCTGTAATTTTAATGTTACATTTCATTCACACTGGTTTATATTTATTTTATTTGCTTTATGTATTGTGTTTTTTTGTTTTGAGTGGTAATCATTTTTCCTACTTTTCACATTTAAATATACATTTTTATATAGTTGTTTACATTGATTTTATGCATTTTTTTATTATTTAATTTTGGGAATAGTAAAAGTATTTTTTGTTTTAAGGTCTAAACTTTTTCTACTGCTGATCTTGTTGGATTTGGCATTGCAAGTTTGATGACTTTCTTTGCTATTGTTTAGGTTGGTGTGGGAATAGTAAATCCAACTCCTCCAAAGTCTGACACTTTAACCAATGTTGCTCATTTTGGGAAGGGAATATTAAAACTGACCCCTCCAAAGTCCAAATCTCTTCATACTTTTGCTGAAGTTGGAGTGGAAATAGAAAATCTGACCCCTCCAAAGACTAACACTTTCTTTACTGTTGCTTACGTTGGAATGAGAATAGTAAATCTGACCCCTCCAAATCCAATAATTTCCTTTACTGGTGCTCTGGTTGGAAATGGAATAGTAAATCTGATTGCTGCAAACAGAAATACTTTCCTACTGTTTCATAAGTTGGAGTAGAACATTTAATTTTCTATGATTTCTGGGTGGCTATATTTTTTGGTTGCATGGAGTTATAATTGTGGGTTCCTGTTTGTTCTTTGTGTATTACATTTGAGCTAGAATTATAATTATTTTTTATTTGTTTTTATAGGATTTAATTTTGTCTAGTATCTGAGATCATTTTAAAGTACTTTTGTTTGAATGTTTCAATTATTTTTTTGTATTTGTTTCAGGACATTTTAGATATTGTTTTGTCATTATTTTTAAAGTGTCTATCCAATTTAATCTTCTATTTTTATTTTTTGTTTTCTTTAAAGATTTTGGGGCCTATTACAATGGCGGTCGTAAAACCTCCCCGACCGCCATGTTAGCGGGAAAAGATCGCCCGCAGGGACCGCGACACCACCGCCGGTCGAATTACGATGACCCGCGGTCGAAATCCGACCGCCGCGGTCTGATCGCGGGCCTTAACATTGCAGCGGTTGCTGCTGCCCGCAGCACCGCCACAATGCCGAAAGGAGCATGTCCTGCATTTCCCTGCACTGCGTGGCAGGCACTGCACAGTGCCTGCCACCTGGTACAGGGAAAGGTAGAGGGGACCATGGGTACCCCCCCAGTGCAACCCCCCCAACACATTGGGGGCCCGCAACGGGCCCCCGGAAGACAATCTCTGCATGCCTTTCCATGGCGGTTTGACCGCTGAGGAAAGGCTGGCTACTGCCAGCATCATAATCCTGCCGGCGGAGCCTGCTCCGCACCGCCACCATTATCCCGGTCCTGCTCCGTCCGCCAGGCAGGAGTGCGGATGGCAACCGGCGGAAAAGCGGCGGTCGGAATTTCCCACCGCCGCGGTCACCACCGCCATCCTAATTTGACCGGCGGTTTTCTTGGTTGCGATCGCGGGCGGATGTCCACCGCTGGTCCGGCGGGCACCACCGCCTGCCCGGCGGTGGACATCCGCCCGCCATCGTAATAGACCCCTTAGTGTTTTAGTTTTCAAGACTGTTGCTTTTGGTAATGTATGTTTATATTTAATTTTATTATTTAATAATTATAAGTTATAATTTTGTGTTTATTTTTAATAATTATTTTTATAGATATAGGGGGATATTCTCAAGAACGTGTGATAATCATCGCAAAATTAGCTTAACGCAACTTTGCACATCGCAGTCCATCGTGGGAAAATAACACTGTGTTAACGTTGTATTCTCAACCCGGCGGCACCAGGCGATAGTCTCACGATAATGTGCCAAATGACCGCATTAAAATCAACGCGACGCCGAAAAAATGCGAAACACGAACGTGAAAAAAGTTGCGATGCCCCAAATCGCGATACAAAAATCAGCGAGAACCAGCGACAGGCCTGCAATTCCCACGCGTCATGCGGGAAAATGCACTATAAAAGCAGAAAAATAAAAAAGACAAAAAAAATAAACTGCGTAGCACCATGGATGCACCCGGACCGAGTGCAGAGGACAACGCGAACCCCACAAGCCCCACAGACGACCAGCAAGGAACCTCGGGGTCGGGGAAGGGCAAGGAGAAGAGGAAGACGGGGTTCAGTCCGCAGGAAAACAGGATCATCGTCACGGAGGTGATAGAACACTACCAACAACTGTTCGTCACCTCCATTGTGTCATTGGCAACACAAACGGAAATATGGCAGTCGATCGTGAACAACGTGAATGCAGTGGCAGTGTTGAGGAGGTCAATGGAGGAGGTCAAGAGGCTCTGGCATGATGTGAATAGCCAAACCAAGCAGAAACTTGCTGCCAACCGGAAGGCAGCAACGGCAACTGGAGGTGGGAGTCCTGCGCCACAGGAGGAGCAGGATGAGCTGGAGGATCCGGACACAGCTCGATATGAACTGACCCAACAGCAACAGGGTGAGTAACGACCAGGGACTGGGGGGACGGGGGGAGATGGGCACAATGGCACAGATGCACAATTATGTGTAGCACACTGCACACCCACAATGATTGTGGAACATGTCTCTGATACCCTTGGCACACTGCAGCACACATAGAAACACCAAGTAGGCCCCCGTCCACTATGTGCACAAAGGGGCACCCCTCCCTATCACCAATCTCACAACCTACCCATGCACATGTGCTGAATCCAGCAAAGCAGCGGCTCTGTGAGCCACACTGACAATGCAAGTGACACTGCATGACCAATAGCATGGCTGCAGTCAAAATACATGACATGGTGCACAACACAACACTGAGGTGGCTCAGTGTGGATCACATCCTCAAAGGAGCAGGTCACACTCTGACACATCCACGTGCACATACAACCCCTGACGTCAACAACACATCTGCAGACAAACAATGCACAAGAGTACAAAAACCGTCCAAGAGCACAAATGACCCAAGTCGCCAACATCTCAGCACCTTAAAAGCACACAAATCAAAGGCACACCGCCACAAAGGGATAAGGGGCCGCTAAATCAGAGCTGCAGGGGCGACTCTCCCACAATGCAGCACACACACATAGCAATCACAGCACATCAACATTGACGACAATGTGGTACAAAGTGCAACACTTTCACTACAGAACAGAGGACACAACTGGTGCCGCTTGTGCGTAGAAACTGGCCAATCACATCTGGCATAGCAGGAAACTGTGAGATGATCATGTACGAGTACAACCTCACATCCGTCATGTAGTCGAAATGTCCACTGTCTCCCATCAAATAGCCAGCTCATCCAAAACAGTCACAATGTACATTGTCATGCAGTCTGTATGTAAACATGTACAATGCGTCAACATACATGGAACACACTGTTAACCTGCAACTCCCCTTTACATTGCAGAGGGACAATCAACACCTCCTGCAGAGCAGACCAGACATCTCTTCAGTGATGATGAGGAGGACCCCCTGGCTATCAGCTCTGACACCCTCCAACGGCTCGTGGACAGCCTCCGCACCCCACCTCCAGGAGCAGGGCAGCCCAGCTGCATCGAGGTGACCCCACCCCCTGCAAAGCCCACACAGCAGGAAGCACCCACCACCATGGCAGGCTCCCAGCACCTCACGGAAAGACACATGGCATTCCAACGCCATGTGTCAGACTACCAGAGGGGGCTGGCTGAACAGGTGCGGGTGGGTTTCGACCTCATGGCAGCCAAACTTGATGCCATACGTGGGTGTATGAGTCCCATCAGGAACCACTTACTGTCCCTAACGGATACCCACAGTCCGTTCCATGCTCTACAACAATCCTTGGCTGGCCTCGCTGGAGCCATTACTCGGATACAAGAACTGTCTAGTCAGACAGGCTCCAGCGATGACAGCACAGAGTTGCCACAGATGCGGAGGACAATGGAGAACATGGAGCGGATGCAGGCTGGAAGGATGGCTGCCATGGCTGTACACCAGCGAGATGTAGCTGGGATCTTCCATGCCCTGCAGAACCTCATCTTGCCATTGCTGCCACAGAGCCTGTCCCAGATGACTGCTGCAGGAACTTCTACACACACATCTCCGCCCCCTGATGTGTCAGTGGCACACAGTGATGCAGCCATACCACCTCCGCCACCTGATGTGTCAGTGGCACACAGTGATGCAGCCCTAACACCTCCGCCACCTGATGTGTCAGTGGCACACAGTGATGCAGCCATAACACCTCCGCCACCTGATGTGTCAGTGGCACACAGTGATGCAGCCATAACACCACCACACACACCTGACACACCTGACACAGAAGACATATCAGAGGACTAAGATGTGGATGGCAATGACTCTGTGTGAGAGAGGAGGTTGTAGCATTCATCCCGCCATATGGCCTGTTCCTGCTTGGTTCAGCCCTCTGCATCATGCCCGGGAACAACACCTTCCACTGTCCCCCGAAACACTCTGCGACATTCACCTGTACCCCGACATGGACTGCCATATCTGGTCTGGTTACCAATGACACAGCAATCAGGCTGCGGACTGAACTCCTCCTCTTTCGATTAAATTGTCATTCCCCAAAGGACTCTGGTTGGCCCTCAACTGGGCAACCATGTGATGTGGGGTTTGCATGGCCATGTACTGCTCCAGCTCCGACACTCCACAGAATGTGAATAAAACATTCCAAATCACACAGATGTGTCATGTCTATGTTCAATCAAGTATATAAGTATGGATGAATGTAGGGACATTGATTGCACAAAAAGGTACACCCTGGGAAATGACATCAATGCGCATGTTTGACCCTGACCCACATGGCCAATTAGATGACTGGGAAGGTGTGAACTAGCTGTGGCCTCATTGCTCGTGAACAACAATCTCGCAACCCCCCAATGTAGCCCCACGTCCATGTATTAAATGGGGCTGTGTGTAAAAATGTCTAATTCGGTAGCAGGCCTAAAGTAGTGTCCCCCATCACATGTGACAACAGAACATCTCTTCGCATACCTTCACACTCAACTGTGTGGACACAGCCTGTTTTGATGGATCACATTGATCCACATGGCAAGAAGTTGGACACCATACTCACATTGCTCAAGACACGTAAGAGCACAGGTCTACCAGCAACTATCCCAACCACAATGTCTGGCTCACAGAGGTGGAGCTGGCAATAGGGACTCACCCCTAAGTAAAATGCGTCAGTCAGTCCCTCCCTGTGTACGGACAATGCTCATTGAGGCACACGATTTGTCATTCTAATCAACACTCATCACAGTTGAACACTAGTGAAGTGGCGTAGACTTTATTAGCATGTGCGTGTCAGTACGGGCAAGACAAGGGCCACAACATGCAGACCAATGCTTCAGACACTAACAGGCAGCATGGGAACATGTAGAGGTGCAAGAAATGGGGAGGCAAAAATGAACACCAATCATTACGGATGGCAATGGTCTCAGCCCACCTTGCCTTGCTGGACGAGTCATGTGATGTTTGGCGTATGCTCATTGCCCCGTGTCAGGGGACACGACTCACAGCCCATGGGATCGGAATAGTGCTGTACCACCGGACTGCGCAGACTGTCTGCTCTGCTGACAGTGAGCAGGTGAAAGGGTCCAACAAGGTCACATGTAGTACTAAATTGCCATGTGTGTACTCTCCCTCCAGCAGAATGTCAGATTTAGGAACCTTGCCAAGCGACGCTGTGCAGCTCCGCCCATGGGACTGCCTCACCTTGCACAGGTGTGTGTCAACACGCGTAGGTGCACGCACATGCATTCTGAGTCCAGGCGAATGCAGCCATGTCCACTGTTATGGTGGGATATGTGACCATTTCTCCAAGATGCAACAAGGTGTTGGTACCTGTGCTCTGGGTTACAAGCAGTTGTGGCTGCAGGAACGTAGTTACTCATCCATGAATGCGAGCGCATCTTCCTGGGCAATCAGTTCCAAGAGTGCGTCGTTGTCGACTTCAACGAACACGAGGGCGAGCCAGTCCATTAACTGGTCCGGACAGATGTGCTCCGTCCACGCCGTTTCACCAATCCGCAACACAGCCCAATTGGGGAGCGCTTCAATGTGATCACTGCACACGAGGACTTGTGCAATCTCCCATGCCCAACTGCCAGCACATATGCCAAATATCAAGGCATCCCATGAACGGGTATCACGGTTACACTCCTGGTCGTGGGCCAACAGGGGTCGCACACACAAGTCATAACCCAGTTCAGCTACCGTTGTGTTGGATAGGCAGACATCCATGGGCCACTCGAATATGCATGATCGACAGTGGAACCAGGGCTGGACGCAGGTGACGTACGCAAGACGGAAGCTCAGACGGTAACTGATGCGCAACACTGCCAGTGGCAGTGTCCCCAACAAATGCAGCATACGTGCACGGTACAGTTCCACGTGACAGGGGTTGTGCATGTGCCCGGGATGTTCTGCCATTGCGTTGGTGGCTCTCGTAGAACCGGCACTCTTCTGACCTGCGGGAGTTATGTGGATGATATGCCACAGCTCGGAGCAATGAGTCGTATGTGTGTGCAACGTTTGGACGTATGGGTTGTTGTGTGCGTAAGTGTCAAGGGCATTCCATACAAGGGTACCTCGAGCAAGGACTTCTGTGTGTGGGGTGTGGATACTATGGTCTTTCATTAGCGCTGTGCGTAGTGTGGGAGTCGTCATCATCTGCTATGGTATCCCTCTCAGGGGGTGCCTGCCGCATGCAAGACCAAGGTTGGAGGTGCAGATGTCCTTCCGTCTTATGTATTGAGACAAAGGAGCTTTCATGCCTAATGTTAGTCTGACTACTGCTTGCATTCTGGAAATGTGATGTGGCTTTCACGCTGCATTTGGGGCTAGACCTTAGGCTTATGGTGCACCAATAGCGATACACACACAACAGTTGGCATGTGTGTGCCAAGAGCCTTCCTTTTACTGTCTCTCTCCCTCTCTTTCTCTCTCTTTCTCTCTCTCCCTCTCTTTCTCTCTCTCTCTCTCCCTTTCTTTCTCTCTCTCTTTCTCTCTCTCTCTGTCCTTTGATGAGCGCATGACACACCTTCTTATCTTGAATTTTGTCTTGCAGGCTGTGACTTACAGATTGTCCAGAGAAGACCCGCCATGACTCTTCCAAATAGTTGTTTTGAGTTCAATTTGAATAAATTTATTTGTTTGGAAATTCAGAGATGAATGAATGATTCTCCTTTTTCGGACCACACATGAATGTTAATTGTTGTAATTGTGCAACATCAGGCAAATTGTTTTGTTCATGATTTCGCAAAGTTGGTGTGAAATATCTTTGTCCGGGGGGAGCTCCTCTTGGTCAATTCATAGGCTGCCAGGATGTCAGAGACAGCACCTAGGGACCAGGGTTCACTCCAGCAGAAGCCACCAGCAGGGGCCAGTCCAGCTCAATTTGCTACTGATCAGCCGGGCACTTCAGGAAAAATTCCTCTTGCAGCTTGTTCAGCCACACAGTTGGCCAGTCAGCTGACCATGGGGTACACCTCTCAGACTTGGGTTCAAGTGGGAACAAAGCCAACCCTTTAGGCCCTCATGCAGTTCTCAAGTAGCAGTTCCAGTACTCTTCTATTCTTCTGCAGGTCCAGATACTGTTTTGAAGATCTTTGGGAAAGGATCATTTTTGTACAATTCAGTAGCCAGTGGGTGGATGCGACTGATGGACATATATATGTCTAAAATATTATATATATATACTTACTTAATATTATATATAAATAATTATTTTAATAACTTATAAATTGTTAAAAAAACATATTAAAAATTATAAATACATATATATACACATACACCAATAATATAAATTAAAAACAAAAAACATGTATAACAAATTAAAATATGATTATTTTTTAAATCTTTTTAAATACATTTTACGCTACATTAACTAAAACAGTAGAGAAAATATTGGATAGCGGAGGGGATAAAATTACTATTCCCACTCCAGAGAGTGCAACAGTAGGGAAAGTGTTGGATAGCGGAGGAGTAAAACTTACTATTCCCACTCCAGTAAGTGCAACAGTAGAGAAAGTGTTGGATAGCATTAGGGTAAAAATTACTATTCCCACTCCAGAGACTGCAACAGTAGGGAAAGTGTTGGATAGCGTAGGGGTAAGAATTACTATTCCCATTCCAGTGAGTGCAACAGTAGGGAAAGTGTTGGATAGCGAAGGAGTAAAAATTACTATTCCCACTCCAGAGAGTGCAACAGTAGGGAACGTGTTGGATAGCGTAGGGGTAAAAATTACTATTCCCACTCCTAAGAGTGCAACAGTAGGGAAAGTGTTGGATTGCGGAGGGGTAAAAATTACTATTCCCACTACAGTGAGTGCAACAGTAGGGAAAGTTTTGTATAGTGGAGGGGAAAAAATTACTATTCCCACTCCAGTGAGTGCAAGAGTAGGGAAAGAGTTGGATAGCGTAGGGGTAAAAATTGCTATTCCCACTCCAGAGTGCAACAGTAGGGAAAGTGTTGGATAGTGGAGGGGTAAAAATGACTATTCCCACTCCAGTGAGTGCAACAGTAGGAAAAGTGTTGGATTGCGGAGGGGAAAAAATTACTATTCCCACTCCAGTGAGTACAACAGTAGGGAAAGTGTTGGATAGCGGAGGGGTACAAATTACTATTCCCACTCCAAAGAGTGCAAGAGTAGGGAAAGAGTTGGATAGCGTAGGGGTAAAAATTACTATTCCCACTCCAGAGAGTGCAACAGTAGGAAAAGTGTTGGATAGCCGAGGGGTAAAAATTACTATTCCCACTCCAGTGAGTGCAACAGTAGGGAAAGTGTTGGATAGCGGAGGGGTAAAAAATACTATTTCCAGTCCAGTGAGTGCAACAATAGGGAAAGTGTTGGATTGCTGAGGGGAAAAAATTACTATTCCCACTCCAGTGAGTGCAACAGTAGGGAAAGTGTTGGATAGCGGAGGGGTATAAATTACTATTCCCAGTCCAGTGCGTGCAACAGTAGGGAAAGTTTTGGATAGCGGAGGGGAAAAAATTACTTTTTCCGCTCCAGTGAGTGCAACAGTAGGGAAAGTATTGGATAGCGGAGATGTACAAATTACTATTCCCACTCCACAGAGTGCAAGAGTAGGGAAAGAGCTGGATAGCGTAGGGGTAAAAATTACTATTCCCACTCCAGAGAGTGCAACAGTAGGAAAAGTGTTGGATAGCGGAGGGGTAAAAATTACTATTCCCACTCCAGTGAGTGCAACAGTAGGGAAAGTGTTGGATTGCGGAGGGGTAAAATTAACATACTTATCAATCAAATAATTATTATAATTAAATAACCAATTAATATTTAATTAATAATAAATTAATTATAAATAATAATAAATAAATATGAATAATTACTTTATTATAATTAAATTACTTCCCACCCTATTCCCCTATAAACCCACAACCCGCTCCTAAAAAAACACAATTAATATAATTATCAATTAATTAATTAATAAAAAATTTTAACGAATTAATAATTAATTAATAATAAATTAATTATATATATAAAAATTAATATTTAGCTTTTTTATATTTAAATTACTTCCCGCCTCTATTCCCTGTAAACCCACAACCCACTCGTAAAAAAATAACACAATTAATATAATTATCTATTAATTAATTAATATTCATTAATAACCAATTAATAATTAATTAATAATAAATTAATTATAAATACTAATAAATAAATATTAATAATTACTTTATTATAATTAAATTACTTCCCACCCTATTCCCCTATAAACCCACAACCCGCTCCTAAAAAATAACACAATTAATATAATTATCTGTTAATTAATTAACATTAATAACCAAGTAATAATTAATTAATAATAAATACATTTTAAATTATAATAAAGAAAAATTAATAATTACTTTATTAAAATTAAATTACTTCCCACCCTATTCCCCTATAAACCCACAACCCGCTACAGAACTAAAATAAGCAAAAATTAATTTTCATAAAAGTAATTACTGCTAAAAAGTTAAGACATACATTAACAAAAAAACTACACCTATACCAAAAAATTACACCACATACTTTTAACACACATACTAAAATACAGAACACTAATATAAATATCGATATTATTAACAACGATATTTTTAAAAACGATATTACTGTCTTCGATATTTAAAAAAATGATATTTCTTACCTTACTGTCGATATTCTGTGCTACGATATACTTGCTGTCGATATTCTTCTACCTCGATATTTCAAACTCGATATTGTTGTAGTTCGAAATAAACAACTCGATATTCTGTCTGTACACCCTTCTTGCTCTAAAGGGAGCCTGTGGGCCAACTAGGGGTGTGTTTAGAGAAATGAACAGTCCCCTCCTCCGCAACTACACCAAACTGGTTCTGGTAGCAGCTCTCCCTCCCACTGAGCTGGTACTTAACTGGCTACAGAGGCACTTAACCATGAATGGACAGGCTCACCCTAGTCCTTTTCAAGTTCATTCAGTTCCTGATATGTGTCACCTACCTTTAATCCAGGTCGTCCTGTGAAAATGCCTAAACCATTGTTCTTGCTCTGGAAGCAATTACCACGCCTCATTAAGGCCAAGCACTGGCAGGGGCAACTGCTAGCAGGCTAGTGCAAACTTGCATTCAGGAGTTACAGGCAGTAAAAAGGTAACTTTTTAAAAATTACCTTTCCCACATTTTTCCCCAAAAATTCTAACCTCACCATTGAACTGGAATTTTAATAAGCATTAAAAATAGTGGTTGAATTATTTCTCTAGTTTGTCCTAATGCAGGGATAGCAAAATTAATAGATTATTCTGCCCTTTAGTTTTCCTCATATGACACCCACAGCCCCTGCAGTGAAAATTGCTTTTGGGGGCTTTTCATTGTAGAGATATGCCAACACTACATTTTTACATGCCCCACTATTAAATACCAGACACCCTACCTTATGGTCTAGCAGACCTAATTAGGGGTGAAATATTAATATTTAAATAGAAGATGTTTCCCCTGTCAAAAGGGTTATTTTGAAAGGGTTGGATTGCAGCTTTCAACTACTACAGTCAGGCTATGTTGGTAGGCATGACACAATGTTTTCCTTGTGACACTAGTGGATCGCACAATCCGTGCTGCAGTCCTTAGATGACATTCAACTTTCCAAGCCATGGGTGTAGTTTCTACACCATATACAATGGCCATACAAGAGCTTTAAATATGCCTATCAGGGGCCAGTCAATTTTACCATGTTATTGAGGTCAGAGCATATACACTGGGGACTGGACACCAGTGCCTTAGGGTCAGAGTTAAATAAGCAGCAATATCACTCCATAAAACAAGGGTGTGATCATGCAAAATGCTGCACTTTCTCACAAAGACCACAACAAATGGAATTAGAAGAAAAGAAAGAAAGAAAGAAAGAAAGAAAGAAAGAAAGAAAGAAAGAAAGAAAGAGAAGGTGAAGAGGGAGAGGAAGTAGTATCACATAAAAAAATCATAGCTGTAAAATTATATATAGAAAGGAGCAAAGAATTATAATGAGGCAATTAGAAAAATTATAAATATATAAATGAAATAGTTTATAGAGGCTCCCAAATCATTCTGAGATGCAAATGTTGATTTGTCTTATAAAAAATGTTTAATAGCACCCCAAAGTATAATTTGTTTTAAAATAATTGAGTAGTTAAATTGTGAAATCAGTCGGTTCTGTGATCTTCATATGCACCATTACACCAGGATAGATAGGGTAGTTTACAAATGTGTTTCCAGCATAATACAATTAGCTGAGAAGCAATAGAAATAAAATGATCAGTTATTTTATAGTCATGAAAGCAGTTTTTTGTACTCATCACCTTTAAGGAGGTGATACCAGCCTTAAGGACATCCAAAGTTATCGTGAGCCTGGGATGGCAGCCCTCTTGCCATATTTCTGTTCATCTAACTGAAACGGTTCCGAATTCAGGACATTCGGGGTGGGTCTTTGGCATGGGCCTCGGGGGCTCCCCGGCAACCTCCAATTGGTATAATCATTAGACAGCCATCTCTTGAGCTAACTGAATACCCTCCTAAACGTTATTGTATCAATTATCGTTTGCCAAAAGTCTGTTTTCTTCTAACTAAAGCATAACCTGTCGTAGCCGCTGATTTTCTTCGTCAGGACAATCCACTCTTTGACATTGGGGGGGGAGCGCATCCAACCATTTCTTGCATATGAAGTGTCTGGTCAAGATCATAAGATAGAAAATGTACTTTATATGTTTGCGCACTCTGTCTGCTTTGCTGTCAACGCCAAACAAAATTATGATAGGGCTTACATTAAACTTGGAGTCCAACGCTAAAGTAATTGTTTTACTCACATTCTCCCCATATTCCTTCAGAATAGGACAAGATACGAACAGATACAGATGTTCCGCTTTTATAAGGTCGCACTTCTTACATGCATTTTCCCGTGCTCCGCCTCATCTCGCAATTTTCTTAGCAGTCCATTAAGCCCTATGTAAAGTAAAGAGATGGTTCCTTTTAAACATAGCTGGACTTACAGTAGCATATAAAAGCTAGAAGGACACTTGCCATAGTGATTCTAAATCTTTATTTGGCAAGCAATCAATCCACTTCATGTAGGCCAGAATTTCCCTTTGCCCTCTAGCTCACATAACAATTTGTACCACTTTGCCATTTCTTTCTTAAGTATTCCACTGTTATGCAGGTCTCTTTCCACCCCTGGATCCACAGGGGTTCCACCCAGTCTTAGCGACCTGTACCATGAGTCAAGCTGCATATACCTAAACCTAGACAGCCTGCCCTTCATCTTGAACAGACTTTTAGCCATCGTCATCTATCAGATCACTCCAGTTTACACACTTAGCTAGCCTGAGTGGGACACTTAAAGCATCATTTAATCAGTGGGATGTTCCCGGTGATTCCCATATCGGTAGCTGGCCTGAGTAATATGTGATTGACAATTTGCTTCTAATCTTAAACTAGACCATTGCACCAGATCTTAAAACCTTCAATCTGACCTTTTTGAAATATTTTGGAGCATCAAACTTGTATAGAAAACCAGTGAGACTGTTAAGGCTTGAGGCCAATGCCAGAAACAACTGCCCCACTCCCAAATGTTCTGGTTTCCTGAGTAGCATCCTAAACGTTTTTTACTTTGCTGCCCAGCAGTACAGGTGTATATCTGGCACCCAAATCTCTTCCTTCTTCAGTTTATGCCTCAGTCTTTTCCAGGCTATCCTTTCCTAGCCCATAGAAACATACAGATATCACCCTGGATCTTCTGGAGAGAAACAGGATCAAACGATAGCAGGATGAAATTCAATAAAAAATTATTTGGGGAGAATGCACATATTTACTATATTTCTTCTGCCAAAGATAGACAAATGAAGGTTTGACTATTTCTTTAATAACTTCTTAATCTCCAACACAGCCTTGCCCAGATTCTTCTGAGCGACTAACTCCAGATCCTGATATATGTCAACACCAGATATTTCATGCATACTGCCTTTCAAGGTTGAGAATATTCCATGCCATGATCTCTGTCTTAACTTGGTTATTAGCGTAACCTGCAAAAGATCCAAAATAAGTAGCTAGGCCCTGAAAAGGGTGGAACGCTACCTCTGGTTGAGTTCTAAAAATTATTACATCATCCACATATAGTGCAATCTTTCTCTGATACCAGCTGCATTCAAAGGGAATTATGCTCTTTTCAACCCTAACGACCTGAGCTAACGCCTCAATAAACATATCAAAAAGAATAGGCCATAGGGGTCAACCCTGCCCCTTACCTCTCCTGATCATAATCTTTTCAGTGAGTATGTTACTGATCAAGTTTCTGGCAGACGGGGTAGTGTACAAGGCATTAATCGCCCCAATGATGTTGTGAGGAAACCCTTAATTTCTTAAGCAAGCCCAGAGATACTCCCAATTCACCTGGTCAAAGGCTTTTGCAGCATCTCTGGTTATCCGGCCAGTGGTGCATGGTACATATTGGCCAAATCTCTTGTACCAATAACCTGATGGGCTAAGTTATTCAGTTGTCTTCCTGGCACAAAATCCTTCTGATCATCTGAAACCAATCTCCCCAACATTACCGTTAACCTCTTAGCCAGTATCACTGCAAAAATGTTATAGTCTGCATTTAACAATGATATTTACCGACAAGAGTCGCATTTGTTCAGGAGTTTATTTGGTTTCAACAACTATTGTTGCTTCCTCCCACAATGGCTGAGGGTCCTGCTGTTTACTCAGGACATTATTAAACAGCTCACACCAAGCAGGAATTAGTTCTTCAAAAGCAACCTTGAATTGCTCACAGGGCCGGACTGGCCGTAGCGGGCACCGGGCATTTCCCCGGTGGGCTGCCAGGGTGGGGGCCGGTTTTAGGCCCCTGGGGGGCCGTTTTTGTTACAGGGCCGTTTTTGCAGCATAGCTGCAAAATCGGCCCCTGTAACAAAATCCGCCGAAACCGTCCCTGGCAAATAGCTCGGCCGCACCCCCAACCCCCCGGGGGGGCCGGCTGTGCACTTTGCCAGGGCCGGTTTTGGTTCCAGGTGTGGCTGATTGCTCCCCTGGAAAACCAGCAGGGACATACGCTTTACCTCTCTCAACCTCTGCTATTGCTGCTCTAATCTCTGCTTCTGAGATATCTTGTGCCAGTCCCCCCTGCTCTAGGGATCCAACTCAGCAAGTTGCAAACCATTGAGCCAAAAAAAAGTAATGAAAACTGTTTTCTCCAAAAGCATGAGAGCCATAAAATATAATTTGGGAAAGTGGTAGACAAACTAAATTTATGAATATGATTCACTTTATACCATATCAGATTCCAGACACTAAAAACGTTATCACACTACAACAAGTCATGACATGTATCCTTTCGTTCATGAAATCTTGATAAAGACGCATATAATCATCTAGAGCCAGATGTACAAATTCATGTGTTTGCAATTTCCTAATAGTGAATTTTAGCGATTTGCTATTAGGTAATCGCAAACTGCGCTGTACAACGGTGTGTTTAACACTGTTAGCGATTCTCAGTGGGTCGCAAATGGACAGGCCTCATCCAATATTCATGAGGCAGTTTGCAATTTGCCACCCATTGTGAATGGCTACAATCTCAGGGATGGTGGCCTGCTGGGGTCAGGAGACCAACATGTCTGTGATTTCTTTTTTAAATAAAGCAATATTTTGTAATGCAGCCCATTAAAGGCAAATGGAATACAGTTCACGAATAAAAATGAAAAGCTACCTTTTCCTTTTTTAAGAGTAGGCTGTGGTCCATGGGACCAATGCCTGCTCTTAAAAGAATTTTGGCGTCCACATTCACAAAGGGGAAGGGGTAACTTGTGGACCCCGTCCCGTTAGCGAATGGGCTACCAACAACTTGAAGTCGGTGATAACTGTGAATGTTTTGCAACCGCATTCCCGGTCACAAAACATTAATGCATACCAGTGCTATTCGGTATTAGGAAGGGATGCCCTAAACATGCCCCTTCCTAATACCGAATCGCAAAGGCAAAATGAGATTCCATAACAACTTACTAAGTCGTATTTTGTCTTCTGTACATGTCAAAATGCTTCATACATCAGGCACCTCAAATTTTTTATCCGGTTTCTAAAAGGTAGGCAAGACGTTAAATATGAAATATTAGGCACAGTCATAATTTTAATGTTCTCACTTCTTTCCTACCACGACAAATATAAAGGAGACCATATATTAATTAGACAAATTAGCTTTTCTTTGATGGAAGCAAAATTAGTTGTCAGTAATATTTTAAGCAGACTGAACACCTATTTTATTGTATATGCGCTCCAGAGAAAATTTGTATCTTTATTTAACAAATCTAAACAGGGATTTTTAAAGAGTTAAAGACATTTGTGACCTTTATTTAAAAAATCTAAACAGAGATTTTTAAAGAGTTAAAGAGCACAACTCTAATTTTATCAAAATGTAGTTTATAAACAGAAATCTCCACATAAAAGTTACCTTTACACAAACAAAAACTTGTAAGGGGAATTCAGGGCCTACAATATCAGCAGAATAGACCAAGTTTTTAATTGGTTCATCATTGAAATGAGCCCTTAAATTTGAGAAGACTAGGCAGAAAAGGTTTATTTCATTAGGTAATTAGTAGAGCGGTACATGGACATCCTTGCCTGGTACCAATTTGCAAGTTAAAGTATGAAGAAAAATATTAATTACTAAAAATGCAAGCTTTAATGTTAGTGTAAAGTATCTGTATTATATTAACAAATGTGGTCCAAAAACAAACTAGGAAAACATTTAAATATAAATAAGACCTTTTCAAAAAAATATTTGAAAACAATCTCTGGCATTGACTGAGGAGATCAACCTCCTATCAAAAACTGAAGTATAAGTATTAGTAATAAAAAGAACAAAAGATTCTAGCCTGGTAGGAAATATTCTAGGAAATGTTTTACAATCTTTATTTATCAATGATATTGATCTACATTTTTTTGGCACTATTGATAACATTTATCTTGTTAAGGAAGGTTGTAATCAATGCTTCTAAAAGGAACCTTTTGCATGTTCAAGTAATTTAGAAAATAATACATCATAAAATTGAGAAAAATCTATTAACAACCTACCATAGACAGATTCTTGGGCATTCTTGAAGGCAGAGACAGAATTTGTATTTCCTGTGAAGTAACAATGGCTTCCAAGATTCTGTAATTAGCCTACCATTTGTTTGGTTCAGAATATTCGAAAAGTAATTTTTAAGCTCACATTTGCAAGGATAAAGAATTGCCATGTCCAAGACTTTTTCACAATGCTCAAATGTTTTAGATATTACTTTGTCGGAGACCAACGCAGTTTTGTTAGGCTCATTAATTATACTTTTATTAAGTTTAGGCTCATTATTATTTTAAAATAATTTGCCAACATTTTTCCAACTTTATTCCGGACCACGCAAATTTAGCTTTCTCCTTTAAAAGGACATTCTAAGCACTTATTGTTGCACTTTTATTCAGTTGTATCTTTGCAAAAACCAGGTCACAAACCATAATAGAGGATTGTTGTATAAAATACATATGTTCTAAAGATATGATTTAGTCTCACTAGGAAATCTAACATGAGAAATAACCAAAGTGCTCAATGCTGCCATACATGTGCCCCAATTATTAAGTAATGATTTACCGCTACGTTTATTAGATATAAATCTAGTAGTATTACGTACTACAAAATGCTATTCATAAACCATGAGGAGAGCTATGCCTCCACTTCTCTGATCCTGTATATGTAGAGTTCTCCGCCCTGGTTACTGAGGTCTCTGTACACATGTAGTAGTTGTAGTAGTACAACTACAACTACATGTTGTGGTAGTAAATGTGAGCGGGACGTGGACAGTGGCTGGAAAATGGGGAAAACATACTATTAAATAGGAGGATATTAGAGGTGGGTTAGGAGACCTTTAGGGAGGGATAAGGAGGGAATAGGGAGAAACATGCAAATACAAATATCCACCCATAGAAGAGTAAAAGCATTGCTAATCACAAACTGCAAATTCTAAAGTTACATTACATACAAAAAGTCCTTAAACAGGTGTAAATGTAGTCCAGCCTAGCCTTCAGCACCACACAGGCTAATCACAGGTACTGCAACACGCTACTATAGAAGAAACACCTAGAACAAAGTGGTGGCAGGATCATAAAAGAACACCCCATAGGAAATAATGTTAAATGAAATATATATATTATCTACTGGCGGTCGCCAATAGATAGTTATAGTTAGGACCTATTATCCATAGGAAATTCGTAACATTCTTTTCCCAATACCTTTGGCGCCGGTTGACGAATCTTCGCGAAATTTTCAAAACTTATGGCCCGCTCCGGTCCGCTCCTATCCTAAAAGTTTCAGGGTGATTCGCCAAGCAGGGGCTCAGAAAAAAGGGGGTCCCAAAATGTGTTTTCTCCATGTTAATTCCCATAGGAAACTTTAGCCACGGCTACAGCCCGAACTGCTGAACGGAATTACACCAAATTTGGCAAAAAGGTAGTGCTTGGTTCAGAAGGCGCCCTTTTTTTTAAATGGTGTAAATCCGTTCAGTAGTTGTGGAGAAAATCAAAAAATAGAGGTCAAAAAATCAATTTCCCATAGGAAACTTTAGACACGGTTACAGCCAAAACTGCTGAACGGAATTACACCAAATTTGGCAAAAAGGTAGTGCTTGGTTCAGAAAGTGCCCTTTTTTTAAATGGTGTAAATCCGTTCAGTAGTTGCTGAGAAATTAAAAAAAATAAAGGTTTCGATATCTATGGCAGCGGTGGATCATGAGCTTCATGCCATCTTGTGCCTCGGTAGAACTGAGGCACAAGAAAAGAGAAAAACAATCGCAAAAAACAAGAAAAGGGGGCAGGGTAGAAACACCCTGACGCCCTAGGCCTGCTCAGGGGGTCCCACAAGGACCCCCAGGGCCAAAAAAAGCATTATTATTTTTTTTTTAAATCAGCGAGATTCGCGCACCCAGCGCGAATTTTGGTTGAAAATTTTCAAAAAACGAAGCGCGGGCTCCCGCGCTCGTATTCAAAAGCCCCGGGTGGGCCAAGTCCCGGGCAGTAAAATGTGTGGGGGCCCCAATCCCCACACACTTCCCCGGGACCGCCACCCCGGGGCTTTGCATTAATATTTGCGGGGGCACACGGCCCCCCGCAGCCCTGGGGACCGCCAACCCCCCGGGGCTTGTTTTATTAAAGTTTGAGGGGGGCTCTATAGCCCCCCTAGCCCCGGAGACCGCCACCCCCGGGGCTCTCATTAATAATATTTGCGGGGGCACACTGCCCCCCCGCAGCCCCGGGGACCACCACCCCCCGGGGCTTCTTTTTTTAAAAATAATATACCTGTGTGGGGGGGCTCGAGCCCCCCCACATGCCCCGGGCACCGCCACCTCCCCGTGGCACTAAAAATATAAATTTGGGGGTCCGTTACGGACCCCCGAGCCCCGGGGACAACCACCTCCCCGGGCTGTGCATTGAAGGGAGGGGGCCGCGTGGCCCCCTCCTGGAGCCCGTGATGGCCCTGGGCACCGCCAACCCCCAGGGCCGGCTCCTGCAGTGTCCCGGGGTGCCCACCCCCGGGACCCTGCTGTTTGCAATGACAGGGCGGGAGCCTCGCGGCTCCCGCCCTGTCATTGCAAACTGCTTTGCTTCATTGAAGCGAGAGCAGGGAAACCTGCTCTTGCTTCAATGAAGCAAAGCTGATTGCTTTTCCACATGGGGAGCTGCATGTCAGCAGCTCCCCATGTGGAAAAGCAATGCCGGCTCCCGCAGGACGCGGGAAGCCGGCGGGACCGTGGGGGAATTGGGGACCCCCACGGTCCCCAACGGATAGGGCCAGCCCCGGGGGATGGGGTCCCTGAGGCTAGAAGTGGCCCAGGAGGGGGTGGCCACACGGCCCCCCTCCCCCCAAAAATTTTTTAAATAAAGGCCGGCCCCGGGGGATGGGGTCCCCGGGGCCAATAGAGGCCTTAGGAGGGGGGCCATGCAGCCCCCCTCCATAAAAAAACAAAAAATAAATCTGGCCATGCCCCGGGGGATGGGGTCCCCGAAGCCGGAATTGGCAACGGGAGGGGGGCCCACGCGGCCCCCTTCCCGTTCATTTCTTTTTTTTTTTTATTAAAAAAGGGGTCAGGCCCTGGGGGATGGGGTCCCCAGGGCCCAAAAAAAGTGAAAAGAAGGAGGGCCACACAGCCCCCCTTCCAAAAAAAACCACACAAAAAACACGCAATCGTGCCGGAGGTGTAAAAAGGGGCGTGGTCTCGGACCACCTCTCTGCAACGCAGCTCTGTGGCGCTTACTGGAGGTACCTGGTGGGCTAGTTGGCCCCAGGGACCCTCAGGATTCAAGGGGAATTAATCCCCCAACTTAAAACCTGCCAGGTGGTGCGTTTGCACAGTGGTGGAGGGAGGGGGCGGGCCTGATGTGACATGTGTGTACTTATCCAATCACTCCGCCAAAACCCAAGCACTTATAAATTCACCATGCACTCTCCTTGCATTACTCTAATCATCCAGTCAGTACCCATGCACTCATGCAATGACCCATGCACTAACTCATGCACTGCTACAATACCCTGAGCACTACTGATGCAGTCCAGCCATCGCCCTGTCACTACCCATGCACTCCTCCAATCACCCAGCCAGCACCATGTACTTATCCAATCACTCCGCCAAAACCCAAGCACTTATAGATTCACCATGCACTCTCCTTGCAGTACTCTAATCATCCAGTCAGTACCCATGCACTCATGCAATGACCCAGCAACTAACTCATGCACTGCTACAATACTCTGAGCACTACTGATGCAGTCCAGCCATCGCCCTGTCACTACCCATGCACTCCTCCGATCACCCAGCGAGCACCATGTACTTATGCAATCACTCCGCCAAAACCGAAGCACTTATAAATTCACTGTGCACTCTCCTTGCATTACTCTAATCATCCAGTCAGTACCCATGCACTCATGCAATGACCCATGCACTAACTCATGCACTGCTACAATACCCTGAGCACTACTGATGCAGTCCAGCCATCGCCCTGTCACTACCCATGCACTCCTCCAATCACCCAGCGAGCACCATGTACTTATCCAATCACTCCGCCAAAACACAAGCGTTTATAAATTCACCATCCACTCTCCTTGCAGTACTCTAATCATCCAGTCAGTACCCATGTACTCATCCATTGACCCAGGCACTAACTCATGCACTGCTACAATACTCTGAGCACTACTGATGCAGTCCAGCCATCGCCCTGTCACTACCCATGCACTCCTCCAATCACCCAGCGAGCACCATGTACTTATCCAATCACTCCGCCAAAACACAAGCACTTATAAATTCACCATGCACTCTCCTTGCAGTACTCTAATCATCCAGTCACTACCCATGTACTCATGCAATGACCCAGGCACTAACACATGCACTGCTACAATCCCCTGAGCACTACTGATGCAGCCCAGCCATCTCTTTGTCACTACCCATGCACTCCTCCAATCACCCAGCCAGCACCATGTACTTATCCAATCACTCCGCCAAAACCCAAGCACTTATAGATTCACCATGCACTCTCCTTGCAGTACTCTAATCATCCATTCAGTACCCATGCACTCATGCAATGACCCATGCACTAACTCATGCACTGCTACAATACTCTGAGCACTACTGATGCAGTCCAGCCATCGACCTGTCACTACCCATGCACTCCTCCGATCACCCATCGAGCACCATGTACTTATCCAATCACTCCGCCAAAACCGAAGCACTTATAAATTCACTGTGCACTCTCCTTGCATTACTCTAATCATCCAGTCAGTACCCATGCACTCATGCAATGACCCATGCACTAACTCATGCACTGCTACAATACCCTGAGCACTACTGATGCAGTCCAGCCATCGCCCTGTCACTACCCATGCACTCCTCCAATCACCCAGCGAGCACCATGTACTTATCCAATCACTCTGCCAAAACACAAGCACTTATAAATTCACCATGCACTCTCCTTGAAGTACTCTAATCATCCAGTCACTACCCATGTACTCATGCAATGACGCAGGCACTAACACATGCACTGCTACAATCCCCTGAGGACTACTGATGCAGTCTAGCCATCTCCTTGTCACTACCCATGAACTCCTCCGATCACCCAACCAGTTCCATGTCCTTATCCAATCACTCCGCCAAAACACAAGCGTTTATAAATTCACCATCCACTCTCCTTGCAGTACTCTAATCATCCAGTCAGTACCCATGTACTCATCCAATGACCCAGGCACTAACTCATGGCAAATACAGAGGAGGTCATGCTAATCACAGGGGTACCCCAACATATAGTGTTCCCTAGTGTATGTAGGTGTTTTCAATGTATTCTAAGTGTCTTTTAGCATAGCACTGGCTCTAGGGCCGGTTAGTCAGAGTCAGTTACCACCAGTACCCGTCAGCAAAAGTTGGGGGCACAGGAGGACTTTCTGCTCCTCTGTTGGTTCTTTCTGCACATCTCTTGCTTCTTCTTGCACTTTTCTTCGTCTTTCTGGACTTCTGTTGCCTCTTTCTGCATGTCTTGCTTCTTTGTGCGCTTTTCTTCCTCTTTCTTCACATGTCCTACCTTTGTAGGCATAGTTAGAAATTAGCATTTAAAAAACCTTTGAAATTCACTGAAAAATCCATAGGTTTCAGGGACGTTATAGTTAGAAATTAGCATTTAAAAAACCTTTGAAATTCACTGAAAAAACCATAGGTTTCAGGGACGTTATAGTTAGAAATTAGCATTTAAAAAACCTTAGAAATTCACTGAAAAAAACCACAGGTTTCAGGGAGGTTATAGTTAGTTGGACATTTCACTCGTACAAAACCAGAGAAATTCCCCCATTATAGTTAGTTCAGCTAACTATAACTCGCGACCCTGCAATGCACTGCTGATGACGTCACATATTACATCATTCATGACATGGTCAGTGACATCACTGATGACATCACTGATGACATCATCCAGTGACTGTGTGTTTCTGTAAAGTTTAAATATGTTTTATATATATGCCAAGGTGTATTGAAGAATGAGTGGGTGTATAAGTGCCTGGATGGATGATTTAGTAGGTGCGTGACTGACTGTATAAGTGAGTGATTAAATGTGTCTTACTGAATGCATGGGTTGGTGAGTAGCTACATGAGTGTGTATATCGGTTATTGATTGGTTGCTTGAGAATTTGTATGGGAGACTGAGTGTGTGTGTGGGTGGGTGGGTGGGAGGTGTGTGACTCTGTGCATAGATGTGTGAGTGGTTGATTCACTGGGTATATGGGTTCAAGAATGCATGTGGAAACAGCTGTATGGGCAGGTGAGTGTGTGTATGGGTGTGTTGGTGAGTGAATGGATGTTTCAGTGGTACATGTCCAAGTAACTACATAGGGAAAAGGCAGTGTATGTGAGAGTTGGAGTATAAATGACTATACGTGAGAGTCAGTGTTTGTGAGAGTGGCTGTATGGATGAGTGTGTACTCAGTGATTATATAAGAGAGTAAGTATGCGTTAGTATCTGTATAGGTGAGTAAATGGGAGTGTGATTGATTATTTGCATGACTGACTAGGTGTGTGAGTAACTCCATGGATGAGTGGCGGTGTGTGAGTGTCTGTATAGGTGTATGAGTGCATATGATAGTGTTGTATTGATGAGTGACTGCATGTATGAGTGATTGTATGGGTGAATGAGTGGATGTGTGTGTAGACCTAGGAATCAGTGAGTGCGCATGTAGTAACTGGTATTGGTGTGTCGATGGTTTCGAAAATGGTAGTCTGTATTTTACAGTGGGTGTATCAAAGGTTATATTAGAGTGTGAGGAGGTGCATCAGATTTTGACGTGGCTGATGTCATCAGTGATGTCATTTGAGATGTCATCAGTGATGTCATCAGTGATGTCACTGACCATGTCATGAGTGATGTAATATGTGACGTCATCAGCAGTGCATTGCGGGGGCGTGAATTATAGTTAGCTGAACTAACTATAACGGGGGAATTTCACGGGTTTTGTACGAGTGAAATGTCCAACTAACTATAACGCCCCTGAAACCTATGGTTTTTTCAGTGAATTTCTAAGGTTTTTTTAATGCTAATATCTAACTATAACGTCCCTGAAACCTATGGTTTTTTCAGTGAATATATATATATATTATCTACTGGCGGTCGCCAGTAGATAGTTATAGTTAGGACCTATTTTCCATAGGAAATCTGCAACATTCTATTTGAAATAACTTTGGCGCCGGTTGACGAATGTTCGCGAAATTTTCAAACTTGTTGGGGCGCTCCGGTCCGCTCCTATCCTGAAAGTCTCGGGGTGATTCGTCAAGCGGGGGCCGAGAAAAAAGGGGGGTCCCAAAACGCATTTTCCCCATGCAATTTTCCATAGGAACCTTTAGTCGCAGCTACAGCCCGAACTGCTGAACGGAATTACACCAAATTTGGCAAATAGGTAGCCCTTGGTTCAGTGTCGTGCCTTTTGCTTAAATGGTGTAAATCCGTTCAGTAGTTCCTGAGAAAATCAAAAGTAAAGTCACATATATATCTATGGCCGAGTAGGGTCCGCGTACCCTCCCGATCACGAGCTGCATGCTAATTGGCTGTCAAGTGGCTGTCAACACTCCAAATCAGGAAGTGTTGGCAGCCATTTTATGCCTCGGTAGAACCGAGGCACAGAAACAAGTGCGCAAAACGCACAAAGGGGGCAGGGTAGAAACACCCTGACCCCCTAGGTTTGCTCAGGGGCTCCCACAAGGACCCCCTGGGCAGAAAAAAGCATTTTTTTAAAAAACAAATCGGCTGGATGCGCTTAGGGTGCGCGGATCCCGCCGAGAAAAAAAGAAACAAGTGCGCAAAACGCACAAAGGGGGCAGGGTAGAAACACCCTGACCCCTAGGTCTGCTCAGGGGTCCCACAAGGACCCCTGGGCATAAAAAGCATTTTTTTTTTTAAATCGGCGGGATGCGCTTAGGGTGCGCGGATCCCGCCGATTAAAAAAAAAAAATCGAAGTGCGGTCTCCCGGGCTTTGATGCTATTTTGCCCCCGGGTGGCCCAAGTCCCGGGGGCATGCGGGGGGTGGGTTTATATTTTATATGGGGGGCCTCTAAGGCCCCCCAAGCCCCGGGGACCTCCACCCCCGGGGCTTTAAATAAAAAATGGTGCGGGAGGGCTCCCCGGGGCTCTCAACATGTTGGGAGGGGGGCTGCGCGGCCCCCCTCCTGGAGCCAGTGACGGCCCTGGGGACCACCACCCCCCAGGGCTGGCTCCTGCAGTGTCCCGGGGTGCCTACCCCCGGGACACTGTAGTTTGCTATGGCAGGGCGGGAGCCTCGTGGCTCCCGTCCTGCCATAGCAATCTTGCTTTGAATTTTGGAAGAGAGAGCAGGAAACCTGCTCTCTCTTCCAAAATTCAGCAAATTGCTTTCCACATGGGGAGCTGCATGTCAGCAGCTCCCCATGTGGAAAGCAATGCCAGCTCCCGCAGGACGCGGGAGCCGGCGGGACCGTGGGGAGTTGGGGTCCCCCACGGTCCCAAAGGATAGGGCCAGCCCTGGGGATGGGGTCCCCGGGCAGTAGAGCCCGGGAGGGGGCCACGCGGCCCCTCCCCCAAATTACAAAATAAAAAAAGGCTGCCCCGGGGATGGGGTCCCCGGGCCTAAGGAGGCCTGAGGAGGGGGGCAACGCAGCCCTCCTCCATCGAAGAAAAAAAAAAGAAAAATGTGGCAATGACCTGGGGGATGTGGTCCCTGGGCCGAAATTGGCCACGGGAGGGGGGCCCACGCGGTCCCCTTCCCCTTCCCGTTCCATTTTTTTTTTTTTAAATAAAAGGGGGTCAGGCCCTGGGGGATGGGGTCCCCAGGGCCCAAAATAATTAAAACAAGGGGGCCACACAGCCCCCTTTAAAAAAAAAAAAAAAAGCGGCATCGAGCTGGAGGCCACGCCCCCTCGTTGGCAGCCCTCTGCAAACGCGCCCCCTGGCGCGTTTGCAGAGGGGGAACGAATTCCCCTTGAAAACTGGGGGTCCCTGGGGTCAACTAGCCCACCAGGAACCTCCAGTATGCGCCAGGGGGCTGCGTTTCAGAGAGGTGTACAGAGGCCACGCCCCTGTTTACACCTCTCTACAACGCAGCTCTGTGGCGCTTAATGGAGGTAGCTGGTGGGCTAGTTGCACCCCAGGGACCCTCAGGATTCAAGGGCAGTTAATCCCCAACTTAAAACGCGCCACGGGCGCGTTTGCACAGTGGTGAAGGGAGGGGGCGGGGCTTCAGGTGACATGTGTGCAAACAGGCCCCGTGGCGTGTTTTAAGTTCAGGAATTAATTCCTCTTCAATCCTGAGGGTCCCTGGGGCCAACTAGCCCACCAGGTACCTCCAGTAAGCGCCACGGAGCTGCGTTGCAGAGTGTTGTAAAAAGGGGCGTGGCCTCTGAACACCTCTCTGCAACGCAGCTCTCTGGCGCATACTGGAGGTATCTGGTGGGCTAGTTGGCCCCTAGGGACCCTCGGGATTGATGAGGAATTAATTCTCCAACTTAAAACGCGCCACAGGGCGTGTTTGCAGACATGTCACCTCAGGCCCCACCCCCTTCCTTCACCATTGTGCAAATATTCCTCTAAAATCAGCCAAACTACGAATTCCGATTTACTCACCTGTTATCAGGAGAGACCTCAGTGCTGCATCTTTGAGCCCAGTACTGATCCTGAAAAGTAATTTTAACCGTACTTACCAGTAACTTGAATTTCCTTCCATAGGCTAACATTGACTGGTTTCACTTGGAAATTCTTTTAAGTGTGGAGTTTTGGAACTTTATAATATTCCTCTAAAATCAGCCGAACTACGAAATCCGATTTACTCACCTGTTATCAGGAGAGACCTCAGTGCTGCATCTTTGAGCCCAGTACTGATCCTGAAAAGTAATTTTAACCGTACTTACCAGTAACTTGAATTTCCTTCCATAGGATATCATTGCCTGCTTTTTGCTGAAAAAGTTTCGGTGTCGATTTTTGAAACATACAAATATTCCTCTAAAATCAGCAGAACTACGAATTCCGATTTACTCACCTGCTATCAAGAGAGACCTCAGTGCTGCATCTTTGAGCCCAGTACAGATCCTGAAAAGTAATTCTAACCGTACTTACCAGTAACTTGTATTTCTTTCCATAGGAATCCATTGTCTGGTTTTCAGCAGAAAAGTTTCAGTGTCGATTTTCAAAACTACAAATATTCCTTAAAAATCGCCTGTATGACTTAAACGCATTCTTTCAACTGTTTACAGGAGATGCACCAGTGCTGGATCCAGGATCCACCACTGAGTAAGAAAAAGTAACGATAACACTACTTACCTGCTAAGTGAATTTCCTCCCATAGGATAACATTGGTGATTCTATGTGAAAAAGTTTCTAAGTGTCAACTTTTAAAATACAATAATATTCCTTGAAAATCACTTCTGTAACCAAAACGCTTTTACTCAACTGTTTACAGGCGATGTCCCAGGACTGAATCTAGGATCCAGTCCTGTGGTTAGAAAAGTAATCCATAAAGTAACTAATTGCATTTAACTAGAAATTCACATTGAGCTCAATGTTGCATTGTGTTTGAAATTGTGTTGCCCATTGCAACAACTGTAACTACTGTACTTAAAAGTCTATTGCCTATTTGCAAAGTATTTAAACTAAAGTAATTCATTCTGAGAAAGTATATTTTGTAATGTAATGTATAATGTAATTACAATGTAATTTAAAAATAAAATATCTAAAAATAAATAGTTTAAAAAAATGTAGGAAATCAGTATCAAAAAAATAAATATAACAATTAATACATTTAAAAATTGTCATTTACAAAACCTTTGAAATTCACTGAAAAAAACATAGGTTTCAGACATGTTATAGTTAGGAATTAGCATTTAAAAAACCTTTGAAATTCACTGAAAAAACCATAGGTTTCAGGCACGTTATAGTTAGAAATTAGCATTTAAAAAACCTTACAAATTCACTGAAAAAACCATAGGTTTTAGGGAAAGTTATAGTTAGTTGGACATTGCACTCGTACAAAACCCATGAAATTCCCCCGTTATAGTTAGTTCAGCTAACTATAACTCGCGCCCCCGCAATGCACTGCTGATGACGTCACATATTACATCACTCATGACATGGTCAGTGACATCACTGATGACATCACTGATGACATCATCCAGTGACTGTGTTTCTGTAAAGTTTAAATATGTTTAAAATATATAGGGAAAGGCGTATTGAAGAATGAGTAGGTGTATAAGTGTCTGAATGGATGATTTAGGAGGTGCATGACTGACTCTATAAGTGAGTGATTAAACGTATCTTACTGATTGCATGGGTTAGTGACTAAACTGTGTGAATGTCTGTATCCGTCTGTCTGTTGGTGTGTAAGCGGCTGCATGGGTTTGTGAATAGCTACATGAGTGTCTATATGGGTTATTGATTGGTTGTCTGAGTATCTGTATGGGTGCCTGAGTGTTTGTGTGAGTGGGGTGTGTGTGATTCTGTGTATAAATGTGTGAGTGGGTGAGTCACTGGGTGCATGGTTTCAAGAGTTCATCTGTGATGGACTGTATGGGTGGGTGAGTGTGTGTATGGGTGTGTTAGTGAGTGAATGTATATCTCAGTGGTACATGTGTGAGTAACTACATATGTGAAAGGCAGTATATATGTGTGTTGGAGTATACAAATGGCTATAAGTGAGTGTGTGATTGTGAGAGTGGTTGTATGGATGAGTGTGTGCTTGTATCAGTGATTGTATAAGAGTGTAAGAATGTGGTAGTATTTGTATGAGTAAGTGAGCTGGTGTGTGTATAACTGTGTCAGTGAGTAAATGGCTGTGTGATTAATTATTTGCATGATTGACTAGGTGTGTGAGTACCTCTATGGATGAGTGGCAGTGTGTAAGTTTCTATATAAGTGTTTGAGTGCATATGATAGTCCTGTACTGAGTGACCATAAGTATGAGTGACTGTACGGGTGAGTGAGTGGATGTGTGTGTGTAGGCCTAAGAATCAGTGAGTGGGTATGTAGTTATTGGTATTGGAGTGTCTATGGTTTTGAGAATGGCAGTCTGTAATTTAGAGTGGGTGTATGAAAAGTTATATTAGGGTATGAGAAGATGCATCAAATCATCACATGGATGATGTCATCAGTGATGTCATCAGTGATGTCATTTGAGATGTCATCAGTGATGTCATCAGTGATGTCACTGACCATGTCATGAGTGATGTAATATGTGACGTCATCAGCAGTGCATTGCGGGGCGCGAGTTATAGTTAGCTGAACTAACTATAACGGGGAATTTCACGGGTTTTGTACGAGTGCAATGTCCAACTAACTATAACTTTCCCTAAAACCCCGGTTTTTTTCAGTGAATTTCTAAGGTTTTTTAAATGCTAATTTCTAACTATAACGTGCCTGAAACCTATGGTTTTTTCAGTGAATTTCAAAGGTTTTTTAAATGCTAATTTCTAACTATAACGTGCCTGAAACCTATGGTTTTTAAGTGAATTTCAAAGGTTTTTCAAATGCTAGTTTCTAACTATGCCTACAGAGGTAGGACATGTGAAGAAAGAAGAAAAAACGCACAGAAAGAAGCAAAAACAATGCAGAAAGAAGCAACAGAAGTCCACAAAGATGAAAAAAAGTGCAGGAAGAAGAAGAGATGTACAGAAAGAACCAACGGAGGAGCAGAAAGTCCTCCTGTGCCCACAACTTTTTCAGACGGGTACTGTTGGTAACTAAATCTGACTAACCAGGCCTAGAGCCAGTGCTATGCTAAAAGACACTTAGAATACAGTGAAAACACCTACATACACTAGGGAACACTATGCGTTGGGGTACCCCTGTGATTACCATGACCTCCTCTGTAAGACCCTAGTACATAATAGGGCAGGGGGATTAAAACTACCTCTTAAAATGCACCACAGGGCGCGTTTGCACACTGGTGAAGGGAGGGGGAGGCGTGAGGTGACATGTGTGCAAACACGCCCTGTGGCCATTTTAAGTTGGGGGATAAAGTCCCCTTGAATCCTGAGGGTCCCTTGGGTCCAACTAGCCCACCAGGTATCTCCAGTAAGCGCCACAGAGCTGGTGTGCAGAGAGGTGTAAAAAGGGGCACGGCCTGGACCACCTCTGCAACGCAGCGCAGTGGCGCTTACTGGAAGCACCTGGTGGGCTAGTTGGCCCCCAGGGGCCCTCAGGATTGAAGGGGAATTATTTCCCCAACTTAAAACACGCCACAGGGCGTGTTTGCACACGTCACCTCAGGCCCCGTCCCCTCCTTTCACCACTGTGTAAACACGCCCTGTGGCCGTTTTAAGTTGGGAGATTAAGTCCCCTTGAATCCTGAGGGTCCTTAGGGTCTAACTAGCACACTAGGTACCTCCAGTAAGCGCCACAGAGCTGCGCTGCAGAGAGGTGTAAAAAGGGGCGTGGCCTCTGAACACCTCTCTGCAACGCAGCTCCTGGCGCATACTGGAGTTGAAATCTCACACAACAGAGAAGGACTAAACACAACGAAACTTGCCGGAGGTGCTGAACTCCACAAAACCTCCTACATACACCGACCACTAATCATTATTACAAAGACAACAAGAAACAGGGAAAGACAAAAAATGTCTTAATACTGCCCTCACACACTTTGCAGTGTCATGCTTCATCATAGGGCCGCATCAAACACCCAGGTGCAGACCAACACGCTGAGTGGAGCGCAAATAATCTTTTGTGTGAATGAAGATTAGTGGTGAAGACACAGTATATATAAAAGAACATATACGAAAATGACAAACATAGGAAGGAATATTCCCTTCAGAATGGGACCAAACAGTGCAGACACATATAGTTAAAACTACCTAAAGGGCAACCATAATCAATCTTTATTCCTGTCACCCCTTGGTAGGATTAAAAATAAAATAATAGGGTATTCCGGGAGGTAAAAAGCCCCTATACCCTGCTGCGAATACCAACATGTTTCTGCCAATTCTATGTGTCCAACAGGATCACTCTGGCATTCATCAGGGTGTTGGTCCCTTGTTTTTTTGTTGCAGACCCAAATAGGGTATTTATTACCTTCATTACTTAGACGGACAATATCCTACCAAGGGGTGACAGGAATAAAGATTGATTATGGTTGCCCTTTAGGTAGTTTTAACTATATGTGTCTGCACTGTTTGGTCCCATTCTGAAGGGAATATTCCTTCCTATGTTTGTCATTTTCGTATATGTTCTTTTATATATACTGTGTCTTCACCACTAATCTTCATTCACACAAAAGATTATTTGCGCTCCACTCAGCGTGTTGGTCTGCACCTGGGTGTTTGATGCGGCCCTATGATGAAGCATGACACTGCAAAGTGTGTGAGGGCAGTATTAAGACATTTTTTGTCTTTCCCTGTTTCTTGTTGTCTTTGTAATAATGATTAGTGGTCGGTGTATGTAGGAGGTTTTGTGGAGTTCAGCACCTCCGGCAAGTTTCGTTGTGTTTAGTCCTTCTCTGTTGTGTGAGATTTCAGTGACGGTAGGGGAGTCAGAGAAGGCTTATACCCTTGTCTCTTCTTTGTGATTTGGCATACTGGAGTTCCCTGGTGGGCTAGTTGGCCCCCAGGGACCCTCAGTATTGAAGGGGAATTAATTCCCCAACTTACAACTCGCCAGGGGGCGCATTTGCACAGTGGTGAAGGAAGGGGCGGGGCCTGAGGTGACATGTGTGCAAACACGCCCTGTGGCTCGTTTTAAGTTGGGGAATTAATTCCTCTTCAATCCTGAGGGTCCCTGGGGCCAACTAACCCACCAGGTACCTCCAGTATGCGCCAGGGAGCTGCGTTGCAGAGAGCTGTTCAGAGGCCACGCCCTTTTACAACACTCTGCAACGCAGCTCTGTGGCGCTTTTGGAGGTACCTGGTGGGCTAGTTGGCCCCAGGGACCCTCAGGATTGAAGAGGAATTAATTCCCCAACTTAAAACGCGCCACAGGGGACAAATCTTCGTGAAATTTTCAAAACTAATGGGGCGCTCCGGTCAGCTCCTGTCTTGAAAGTTTTGGGGTGATTCGTCAAGCGGGCACCGACAAAAAAGGGGGGTCCCTAAACACATTTTCTCCATGTTAATTTCCATAGGAAACTTTAGACAAAGCTACAGCCCGAACTGCTGAACGGAATCACACCAAATTTTGCAAAAAGATAGCTCTTGGGTTCATAAAGCGTTCTTTTTTTAAATGGTGTAAATCCGTTCGGTAGTTCCTGAGTAATTAAAAAATAAAAAAAATCGATATCTGGTGACCGCAGTGGATCCGCGAACCCTCCCGATCACGAGTTTTATTTTGATTTGCTGCCAACACTCCAAACCAAAAAGTGTTGGCAGCCATCTTGTGACTCGGTTTAACCGAGTCACAGGAAAAAAGTTCAAAAACAAGATAAGAGGGGAGGGTAGAAACACACTGACCCCCTAGGCCTGCTCAGGGGGTCCCACAGGGACCCCAGGGCCCATAAAAAGCATTTGAATAAAAAAGAAATTGGCAGGATTTGCGTACGATACGTGAATCCGGCCGAAATTTTTAAATGAAATGAAGCACGGGCTCCCGCGCTTTGTTTGTTTTATGGCCCCGGGTGAGCCAGGTCTAGAGCGCAATATATAATTATGTTGCTGGGGCCCCCGCAGGCCTGGGGACCGCCACCTCCCCAGGGCTTTGGTAATAATGCACGGGGGCACGCGGATCCCCGCAGCCCCGGGGACCCCCACCTCCCCGGGGCTTTTTTATACAAATGCGTGGGGGGCTCCTGCCCCCCCATGCTGCCCCGGGGATGGCCACCTCCCTGGGGCTTTTATTTATTTTGGGAAGGGGGCCTTGTGGGCCCCCAAAGCCCCGGGGACCGCCACCTCCCTGGGGCTTCAATCATTTAAATTAAGTGTGGGGGGGCTCCTGCCCCCCCATACTGCCCCGGGGACCACCACCTCCCCAGGGCTTTAAACCAGTTGGGAGGGGGGTGCGCGGCCCCCCTCCTGGAGCCCTAGATGGCCCTGGGGACTGCCACCCCCAGGGCCGGTTCCAGTAATGTCCCGGGGTGCTCACCCCTGGGACATTGCAGTTTGCAATAGCAGGGCGGTAGTACTGCTCCAGCCCTGCCATTGCAAACTTCTGCTTCGCTTCATGTAAGCGAGAGCAGGAAAACTGCTCTCGCTTCCATGAAGTGAAGCAGATTTGCTTTTGGGCAAAGGGAGCTGCATGTTTGAAGCTCCCTTTGTCCAAAAGCAATGCCGGCTGCTGCAGAAGGCTGGGAGCCAGCAGGGACTGCGGGGCATTGGGGCTCCGCCCACGGTCCCCAAGGTGAGGCCAGGCCCCAGGGGATGGGGTCCCCGGGGCCAAAAGCCACCCAGGGAAGGGGGCCACGCGGCCCCATCCCATAAAATATTTTTTAAAAATTAAAAAAGAGGTAAAGCCCCGGGGGATGGGGTCCCCGGGGCCAAAAATGGCCTCAGGAGGAGTCCACACGGCCCCCTCCTTTAATTGTAGTTTTTTTTTAAAGAAGTGGCCATGCACTGGGGGATAGGGTCCCGGGGCCAAAATAGGCCTCGGGAGAGGGCCGCGCAGCCCCCTTCCTGTTTTTTAAAATAATTTATTAAAAAATGAGTCAGGCCCTGGGGGATGGGGTCCCCAGGGCCCAAAAAGCATTAAGGGAAGGGGGGCCACACAGCACCTATTCCACAAAAAAAACAAAAAAGAAAAGCCGGCATCTCGCTGGAGGCCCTGCCCCCTCCCTGCACCACTCTGCAAACACGCCTCCTGGTGCGTTCTGGGTTGGGGGATTAAGTCCCCTTGAATCATAAGGGTCCTTAGGGGCCAACTAGCCCACCAGGTACCGCCAGTAAGCCCCACACAGTGGGATTGCTGAGAGGTGGTCTGAGGCCATGCCCCTTTTTACACCATTCTGAAAACGAGCCTCTTGGCGCACTGCTGGTGGGGCGATGAGGTCCTCTTGTGTCCTGAGGACCTCAGGACTAAAGTGGACTTCATCCCCCTAACAGCAGTGCACCAGGAGGCACGTTCTCAGAGTGGTGTAAAAAGGGGGCATGGCCTCTGACCACTCTCAGCAATCCAGCAGTGTGGGGCTTACTAGAGATAACAGGAGGGCTAGTTGGCCCCCCGGGACCCTCAGGAGGCAGGGGGACTTCATCCCCCAATGAAGAGCGCGCCAGGAGGAACGTTTGCAGAGTGGTGGAGAAAGGGGGTGTGGTCTATGCCCACCTCTCAGCAATCCCACTCTGTGGGGCTTACTGGAGGAAACAGGTAGGCTAGTTGGCCTCTAAGGACCCCCAGCAGCGAAGGCGACTATAATCCCCATCCAAGAGCGCACAGGGTGCACGTTTGCAGAGTGGTAGGCAAAGGGGGCGTGTCCTGCTATGAGAACTTACCAATCCTGCTGTGTGGGACTTACTGGCGGTAATAGGAGGGGTAGTTGGCCCCCAAGGATGCCCTTGGGGACCAACTACCCCTCCTGTTACCTCCAGTAAATCCCACACAGTGGGATTGCTAAGAGGTCTTCGGAGGCCACGCCCTCTTTCTCCACCACTCTGCAAACGCGCCTCCTGGAAAACTACTCATTGGGGGATGAAGTCCATTTTACTCCTGAGGGACTTTGGGGGCCAAGAAGCCCTCCTGGTACCTCCTGTAAGTCCTACGCAGTGGAATTCCTGAGCGCTGGTCGGAGGCCCAGCCCCCTTTCTCCACCTCTCTGCAAATGCGACTACTAGTTAAAGAAGCATTTGCAATGTAATAAGTCTCGCATTTGCGAAAGTTAGGGCTATTGGCGTTGCAAATGTAAAAGTTTTTTACTAATGTTTTTTGGAGTGGAGTGGATGTACGTTGTGTGTAGTGGAATTATGTGGAATGTTGTGCAGTGAAATTATGTGGATAGAATGTATGTGGTATTTAGTGTATAGGAATTATGTAGAGTGGGATTATGTGTTATGGAGAGTAATTATGTGGTATCGTAGTCTGTATTGTGGAGTTGTAACCTCACGTTTAGTCTTCCTCGTTTCCATAGAAGCAAAATTATAAACTTAATGAGACAAAAAAAGAAGGAACCACTGAGGAGCACTTCTGGACCTAGTCGGAGGTATGAGCAGGACCACTGGAATTATGAGACTGTTCGGCTGCACTGATTTTTGCATAATTAGACATTTTCCACATTTGCCACAGACATAATCCATCATCTGCTGCAAAATCTGCAGATTTGAACAAAACAAACCTTGTTTCTAGCTCAAATGGCTCAAACGTTACCAAAAATGCAGCGACAAGTGTTACAGCGTGGTGGAAGGCCCTTTGCAAACCTGGAATGGTCACCTGTTACTTATTGCTAAATGTGGGTGTTAAATTGGTACTAATGGTGCGCATACCACTCTTGCTTCTTGATGCGCCTCTCTTGCCTTTTTCTGCATTTCTCTTGCTTCTTTGTGCACCTTTCTTACTTTTTCTGCACTACTCTTGCCTCTTTCTGCTCATCTCTACCGCTTTCTGCACCTCCCTTCTTTCTGCACCTCTCTTGCTTTTTTCTGCACCTCTCTTGCTTTTTTCTTCTACACCTCTGTTGCTTCTTTCTGCACTTCTCTTACCTCTTTCTGCACCCTCTTCCCTCTTTCTGCATGTCTCTTGGCTCTTTCTGCACTTCTCTTGCCTCTTTCTGCACCTCACTTGCGTCTTCCTGCATTTCCCTTGCTTCTTTCTGCACCTTTCTTGCTTCTTTCTGCACCCCTTTTGCCTCTTTCTGCACCTCTGTTGCGTCTTTCTGCACTTCTCTTGCTTCATTCTGCACATCTCTTCCTTCTTTCTGCACCCCTCTTTCCCCTTTCTGCACCCCTCTTCCCTCTTTCTGCACCTTTGTTGGCTGTTTCTGCACCTCTCTTGCCTCTTTCTGCGCTTGTCTTGCCTCTTTCTGCACCTCTGTTGCATCTTTCTGCACTTTTGTTGCCTCTTTATGCACCCCTCTTGCCTCGTTCTGCACCTCTGTTGTTTCTTTTTGCACTTCTCTTGCTTTATCTGCACCTTTCATGCTACTTTCTGCACCCCTCTTGCCTCTTTCTGCAGCCTCCTTTTTTCTCTTTGTGCATCTCTCTTGCCTCTTTCTGCACCTCTTGCCTCTTTTTGCAATTCTCCTGCCTCTTTCTGCACCTCTTTTACTTCTTTCTGCACTTCTCTTGCCTCTTTCTGCACCCTTCTTATCTCTATCTCCACCTCTCTTGCCTCTGTCTGCACCCCTGTTCCCTCTTTTTGCATGTCTTTTGCCTGTTTCTGCAACTCTCTTGCCTCTTTCTGCAGTTCTCTTGCCTCTTTCTGCAGCTCTGTTGGTTCATTCTGGACCCCTCTTGCCTATTTCTGCACCTCACGTGCCTCTTTCTGCACCTCTCTTGTCTGTTTCTGCACTTCTCTTGCCTCTATCTGCACCCCTCTTTCTGCACCTCTATTGCTTCTTTCTGCACTTCTCTTGCTTCTTTCTGCACCTCTATTGCTTCTTTGTGTACCTCTATTGTTTCTTTGTGCACCCTTCTTGCCTCTTTCTGTATCCCTCTTCCCTCTTTCTGTACCCCTCTTCCCTCTTTCTGCATCTCTCTTGCCTTTTTCTGCACCTCTCTTCCCTTTTTCTGCAGTTTTCTTACCTCTTTCTGCAGTTCTCTTGCCTCTTTCTGCACCTCTGTTGCTTCTTTCTGCACTCCTGTTGCCTCTTTCAGCACCCCTTTTGCCTCTTTCTGTGTCCCTCTTTCCTCTTTCTGCACCTTTCTTGCCTGTTTCTGCAACTCTCTTGCCTCTTTCTGCAGTTCTCTTGCCTCCTTCTGCTCCTCTGTTGCTTTTTTCAGCACTTCTCTTGGCTGTTTCTGCACCCCTCTTGCCTGTTTCTGCACCTTACTTGCCTCTTTCTGCACCTCTCTTGCCTCTTTCTGCACTTCTCCTGCTGTTTTTCTGCACATCACTTGCCTCTTTCTGCACATCTCTTGCTTTTTTCTGCACCTCTCTTGTTTCTTTCTGCAACTCTCTTGTCTCTTTTATCACTTCTATTGCTTCTTTCTACACCTCTGTTGCTTCTTTCAGTACTTCTCTTCCCTCTTTCTGCACTTCTCTTGCCTGTTTCTGCACCTCTTTTGCCTCTTTCTGCATCTCTGTCGCCTCTTTCTTCACCCCACTTGCTTCTTTCTTCACCCCTCTTGCCTGTTTCTTCACCCCTCTTCCCTCTTTCTGTAGCTCTCTTGCCTCTTTCTGAACCCCTGTTCCCTCTTTCTGCACCTCTCCTGCTTGTTTCTGCACCTCTCTTGCCTCTTTCTGCACTTCTCTTGCCTCTTTCTGCACCTCTGTTGCTTCTTTCTGCACTTTTCTAGACTCTTTCGGCACCTCTCTTGCCTCGTTCTGCACCTCTGTTTCTTTTTGCACCCCTCTTGCCTCTTTCTGCAGCCTCCTTTTTTCTCTTTGTGCACCTCTCTTGCCTCTTTCTGCACATCTCTTGCCTCTTTTTGCAATTCTCCTGCCTCTTTCTGCACCTCTTTTACTTCTTTCTGCACCTCTCTTAGCTCTTTCTGCACCCCTCTTATCTCTATCTGCATCTCTCTTGCCTCTGTCTGCACCCCTGTTTCCTCTTTTTGCACGTCTTTTGTCTGTTTGTGCAACTCTCTTGCCTCTTTCTGCAGTTCTCTTGCCTCTTTCTGCAGCACTGTTGGTTCTTTCTGCGCTGCTCTTGCTTCTTTCTGCTACCCTCTTGCCTCTCTCTGCAACCCTCTTCCCTCTTTCTGCACCTCTCTTGCCTCTTTCTACACTTCTCTTGCCTCTTTCTGCACCTCACTTGCTTCTTCCTTCATTTCCCTTGCTTCTTTCTGCACCTTTCTTGCTTCTTTCTGCACCCCTTTTGCCTCTTTCTGCACCTCTGTTGCGTCTTTCTGCACTTCTCTTGCTTCTTTCTGCACCTCTCTTCCTTCTTTCTGCACCCCTCTTTCCCCTTTCTGTACCCCTCTTCCCTCTTTCTGCACCTTTGTTGGCTGTTTCTGTACCCCTCTTGCCTCTTCTTCCCTCTTTCTGTACCTCTCTTGCCTCTTTCCACACCCTGTTCCCTCTTTCTGCACCTCTCCTGCCTGTTTCTGCACCTCTCTTGCCTCTTTCTGCGCTTGTCTTGCCTCTTTCTGCACCTCTGTTGCTTCTTTCTGCACTTTTCTTGCCTCTTTATGCACCCCTCTTGCCTCGTTCTGCACCTCTGATGTTTCTTTTTGCACTTCTCTTGCTTTATCTGCACCTTTCTTGCTACTTTCTGCACCCCTCTTGCCTCTTTCTGCAGCCTCCTTTTTTCTCTGTGTATATCTCTTGCCTCTTTCTTCACCTCTCGCCTCTTTTTGCAATTCTCCTGCCTCTTTCTGCACCTCTTTTACTTCTTTCTGCACTTCTCTTGCCTCTATCTGCACCCCTCTTATCTCTATCTCCACCTCTCTTGCCTCTGTCTCCACCCCTGTTCCCTCTTTTTGCACGTCTTTTGCCTGTTTCTGCAACTCTCTTGCCTCTTTCTGCAGTTCTCTTGCCTCTTTCTGCAGCTCTGTTGGTTCATTCTGCACCCCTCTTGCCTATTTCTTCACCTCACGTGCCTCTTTCTGCACCTCTCTTGTCTGTTTCTGCATTTTTCTTGCCTCTTTCTGCACCCCTCTTTCTGCACCTCTGTTGCTTCTTTCTGCATGTGAGAAGTTGGCCTGGTATATGCTGTTCACTAATTAAAGTGGACACCTTGCACCAGTACAATTCGACTCTTATGGTAGATAGGTTTAAGACAACCTTTAAAGAAAGCTATATTAGTGGTAGCTGTGGAGAGCAGCCTTCAGGCTAAGTCTTGAAGGAATGTAAAGCAGCTTGTTTTACCACACAATCTCTGGAATCACCAAATGAAAAGACACCACACAGGTATATATATCAAATATATATGTATTTATTAATAAACAACTCTCTACTAATCTCTTTATGAGATTAGAAGTCAGGAACATATGTACAAATCAAATGTTATCAAAATACGTTTAGCACAATCAAGTATCACAATCTTAGTTTGGCTAGACCTAGGTCTAGGGCATCTAGAATTGAGGGACCCCCAAGAACCACCCCAGGTAGTTGTAGGAGACCCACAGGGGACGGACGCGGTGTCCTGGCACCGGTGCGAGTCCTGTGCGAGTCTATGCGAACAGACGCAATTGAGATTTCAATGTTAAAGGTCCCTTGCGTGTTCAAGGCGAACACACCGATCGGACTCTGTACGAGTCGAAGAACGCGGTTACAGATAGAGTTGCAAGGGAGTTGGACGCGATGTGTCTAACACAGACGCGAACCATGTACGAGTCAGCGCGATAGTCGCACTTAGAAAGTAAGAGTTTTAGGGCACTTCTAGGGTAGCTACAAGCAAGTCACTTACAGGGTAAGTAGTTCTAGGGCCCACACCCACAGGAGCACCATAGTGCTGAAGTTACCTCACCCAGGGGAGCCGGGTGCATAGGTGTTCTTTGGTGTCGGGTCGCGGCGTCGTTTTCAATGGGAGCCAGTGAAGACTTGCTGCTTGCGGCGACAGGAGAAGTGTCCGGAGGAATCCAAGCCTGGATTCAGAAGATGGAAGACCTGAAAGCAGAGGGGACAGTGTTCAAAGTCACTTGGCAGTGACTCGGGGCAAGGAAGATGGATGCCCACCATCGTCGCAAGATTCAGGTCATTCACGGGTGCCTTGACTCTTCAGCCACGAGGTCCAGGAGGCGTCGACGACAACCAGGAGCTGGATTCAGTGTGTACCATGATGTCTGCAGCTTACTGCAGTGTCGGCGACTCGATTGGAGCAAACAAGCCTTGGTAACAGCAAGTCTCGAGGAAAGTGTAAAAAGTCAATGGTGCAGACCAGCAAGGTCTGTGGGACTCACCCAGCGAAGGTAAGTCAGGGCAGGTCTGGAGCAACCAGGGGAGCCCTTTGGTTCTGTAGGAAAGCCTTCAGGGGACCCACAAGCCAGCTGGCAAGGGATCGCAAAGACGCCTCAAGAGGATTTGCTCAACAGGGGCCCACAGTCACTCGGGATGTGGTAAACCTCTGATCTTCGGAGGGTTTCCTGCTGGAGGCTAGGACCACACGTGGTCCAAAGCACAAGTTCGTAGAACGTTGTGAAGGGGTTGCACTCGACAATAGTTCACAGTACACAGGGGTCGCGGTTCCTCGTCACTCTTGGGGTCCACTGGCCTCAGCTTCACTGGGGACTCACGGTGGCCTTTGAGAAGGCAGGAAATCCACTTCTTGGGCTGCAGGGACTTCGGACTCCGGCGGGAGCGGCGTAGTTTGCGACCGTCGTTTGTAGTTTTTGGTGCCTGCCAAGCAGGGGAGTCACTCCTTGACTCCAAGGGAGATTCTTCAGTCTTCCAAAGGTAGTGGAACGTCGAAGGTCCAGGATTCTTCTTCAGAGCGTCGTCCAGAGATATCTAGGGTGCAATGCACAGGTTCCCCCTCTTATACTAAAAGAAAGGGAGGGACTAGCTCTATGACCCCACCTATGGGAGGGTCAGGGGAGTGGGTGGCTACACCCACTTCCCTTTGTCCAGTTTTGCGCCAGAGCAGGGGCAGGTAGCCCCTGAGCTGGTTTGAACTGGCATATGCACAGAGGAGCCTTCTGCTCCCCAGTGCAGGACTTCAAAGCACTCTAACAGTGCACCCACCCAGCCCCAATACACTAAACCCTGTCTGGGAGGTGGTTACACCTCCCTGTGACAGGATGCCTATTGTTGGGCTTCCTCCACTGCGAGTTTCGGTCATCAGCAGGAGGGCAGCCCAGTGTCTGTGACTGGTGGCATCCATTTTGTGATGCCAGGGCTCTGCAGGATTCTACCGCGTTTCCACAGTAGGTACATGTCTATCCCTCTAGAAGGGTGGAATGCTACCCCCGCCGCCAGGACTGGCGGGGGGGTAGTATTCCAAGATGTTTGACACCAAACACGACATGTTTTGATGCAGCCATTCCAAAGTTAGCATTTTACCGCGAGGATATAATGCACTTAAGAGTATATGGTTTAACCGCATCCACAAACAGCCCCAGAGAATGGACTCTGAGAGCTGCAGAGGGGCCCTGCTCAGGCAGAGGCGCCCTCTCACATAGGAACCAAGCACCCTGCCCTCAGGATTGATAGGGCCTGCCTTAGGGGTGACTGATAGGTTTAAATGTGTGTGCAGGAGAGATATAGGAAACCTATATCTCAGTGAGGAGTGCTAGCACCACCTCACCCAGGCTGCAGTAGCAGGCCTGTGGTGTCAGATTTAGTCTGCTTCCCAGGGGTGGCATAATACATGCTTCAGCCCCTGGTAGGCCTGTGAAGTACCTATGCCCTTGGTACCTAAGGTACCATATACTAGGGACTCATAAGGTACCACAGTATCCAATCACTAGTGCACCTAGAGTGCACTCCAAGTCATTTAGAGAGAACAGAGAGGCTGGGGCCCTGATTAGCAGGGACCCAGCCAGACTATAGCCAGAAACCAGTGTAAACATCAGAAAAAAAAGTGGGGGCAACATAAGAGGCAGATCCTACTCTCCTACACTGCACTTCTCTTGCTTCTTTCTGCACCTCTATTGCTTCTTTGTGTACCTCTATTGTTTCTTTGTGCACCCTTCTTGCCTCTTTCTGTACCCCTCTTCCCTCTTTCTGCACCTCTCTTGCCTTTTTCTGCACCTCTCTTGCCTCTTTCTGCAGTTTTCTTACCTCTTTCTGCAGTTCTCTTGCCTCTTTCAATCAATCAATCAATCAATCATGTCACTTATAAAGCGCACTACATACCCGCGAGGGTCTCAAGGCGCTGGGGGAAGAGGGGGGTGGTGCTGCTACTGATCGAAGAGCCAGGTCTTGAGGAGTCTTCTGAAGGCCAGTAGGTCTTGGGTCTGTCGGAGGTTGGTGGGGAGGGTGTTCCAGGTCTTGGCGGCGAGGTGGGAGAAGGATCTGCCGCCGGCGGTCGTTTTCCGGATGCGGGGGACTGTGGCGAGGGCGAGGCTGGTCGAGCGGAGCTGGCGGGTGGGGGTGTAGAAGCTGAGTCGTCTATTGAGGTAGGCTGGTCCGGAGTTGTGGAGTGCTTTGTGTGCGTGGGTGAGGAGCTTGAAGGTTATCCTCTTGTTGACAGGGAGCCAGTGCAGGTCTCTCAGGTGGGGTGTGATGTGGCTGCATCGGGGGATGTCGAGGATAAGACGTGCAGAGGCGTTCTGGATGCGTTGCAGCCGTCTCAGGAGCTTAGCCGTCGTTCCTGCGTAGAGGGCGTTTCCGTAGTCCAGCCTGCTGGTGACGAGGGCCTGGGTGACTGTTTTTCTTGTTTCGGTGGGGATCCACTTGAAGATCCTGCGGAGCATTCGGAGGATGTTGAAGCAGGATGAGGAAACGGCGTTGACCTGCTTAGTCATGGAGAGGGTGGGATCGAGGATGACCCCTAGGTTGCGTACGTGGTCGGTGGGTGGCGGGGCTGTTCCCAGTGATGTTGGCCACCAGGAGTCGTCCCAGGCTGAAGGGTTGGAACCAAGGATGAGGACCTCCGTCTTGTCCGAGTTCAGCTTCAGGCGGCTGGTCCTCATCCATTCGGCGACGGCCTTCATTCCTTCGTGGAGGTGGGCTTTGGCGGTGTGAGGGTCTTTGGTGAGGGAGAGGATCAGCTGGGTGTCGTCGGCGTAGGAGATGATGTTGAGGTTGTGCTGTCGGGCGACGTGGGCGAGGGGTGCTATGTAGATGTTGAACAGCGTTGGGCTGAGGGAGGAGCCTTGGGGTACGCCGCAGATGATCTTGGTGGCCTTGGATCGGAAGGGGGCGAGGCGGACGCTTTGTGTTCTGCCGGAAAGGAAGGATGTGGTCCAGTCCAGGGCCTTCTCTTGGATCCCGGCGTCGTGAAGGCGTGTTCGTAGTGTGTGGTGGCAGACCGTGTCGAAGGCGGCTGATAGGTCCAGGAGGATGAGGGCTGCTGTTTCTCCGTTGTCTAGCAGGGGCCTGATGTCATCGGTGGCGGCGATGAGGGCGGTTTCGGTGCTGTGGTTGCTGCGGAAGCCGGACTGGGAAGGGTCCAGGATGTTGTTCTCCTCGAGGTAGCGGGTCAGTTGTTTGTTGACGATTTTCTCGGTGACCTTCGCGGGGAACGGGAGCAGAGAGATGGGTCGGAAGTTCTTGAGGTCCTTGGGGTCTGCCTTGGGTTTCTTGAGTAAGGCGGTGATCTCGGCGTGCTTCCAGCTTTCCGGGAAGGTTGCTGTCTCGAAGGAGATGTTGATTATTTTCCGGAGATGGGGCGCGATGGCTGTACTGGCTTTGTTGAAGATGTGGTGAGGGCACAGGTCTAGCGGTGAACCGGAGTGGATGGTGTTCATGATCTCGCTGGTGTCCTCGTCGTTGATGTTGGTCCAGGAGAGCAGGCGGTTGGTGGTTGTGGGGGCAGTGGTCTCGGTGGTTGCCGGGGCGGTCGTGGTGTTGAAGCTGTCGTGGATGTCGGCGATTTTGCGGTGGAAGAAGGTGGCCAGTGAGTCGCATAGGTCTCGCGACGGCTGGATGTCGTTGGTGTTGGAGCTGGGGTTGGAGAGTTCCTTCACGATGTTGAAGAGCTCTTTGCTGTTGTGTGCGTTGTTGTCTAGGCGGTCTTTGAGTGAGGCCCTTTTGGCGGATCTGATGAGGTGATGGTGACTGCGGGTGGCGCTCTTGTGGGCGGCGTAGCTGTCCGCTGTCCGTTCGTGGAGCCAGATCTTCTCCAGTTTTCGGCATGTTCGTTTGGAGGCCTGGAGGTCTTCGGTGAACCAGGTGGCTTTCTTGCTGGTGTGGCTGTTGGGTGGATTCTTGAGCGGGGCGAGGGTGTTGGCGCAGTCGTCGATCCACTGTCTGAGGTTGCGGGCGGCGGTGTCGGGGTCGGAGGGTTCGGCGGGTGGGCTCAGGGCGAGGGTTGTGGTTAGCTGGTCTTCCGTGACTCTGCTCCAGCAGCGGCGAGGCATTTGTTCGGTGCGGTGGTGCGTGGTGGGCTTCCTGTAGGTGAAGTGGATGCAGTGGTGGTCAGTCCAGTGGGGTTCGGAGGTGTGGTTGAAGGAGACGTGTGGGCTTGCGGAAAAGATGGAGTCGAGCGTGTGGCCGGCGGCGTGGGTGGGTGTAGTCACGAGCTGTCTGAGTCCGAGGGTGGCGAGGTTGTCGATCAGGGTGGTGGAGTTGGTGTCCTTGTTGTTCTCGAGGTGGAAGTTCAGGTCCCAGAGGAGGATGTAGTCCGTGGAGGCGATGGCGTGTGTGCTGACGAAGTCAGCGATGGAATCGCTGAACTGTGGTCGGGGTCCGGGGGTCTGTAGATGAGGGTTCCTCTGAGGGTGGTGTTGGGATCGATGTGGATCTGGAAGTGCATGTGTTCGGCGGTGCTGAGGGTGTCGTCGGTGTTGGTTGAGACTCTGAGGGTGTTCCTGTGGACGATGGTGATGCCTCCTCCGACTCCGTTGGTGCGGTCCCTGCGGGTGATCTTGTATCCGTCCGGGATGGCAATGGCGATGTCGGGGGCTGAAGCGGGATTCAGCCAGGTCTCCGTCAGGAATGCGACGTCTGGGGAGGTTGAGTCGAGAAGGTCCCAGAGTTCGATGGCGTGTTTGCGGGCGGAGCGGGTGTTGAGGAGGATGCATCTGAGGTAGTTGGGTTCTTTCCTGGGCGGTGGTTTGGCGGGGCGGGTGCTGGCGAAGCTGCAGTTCCGGCAGGTGAAGGGCCCTTGGGTGCGCTTCGGGGTGGCCTGGTAGAAGGCGTGATCTTTTCCGGGGTTGAATGCGTGGAGGGTGCTGGCGTCGTATCGGCGTCTGTTGATGTGGCAGGCGCGGGGGATGCCCGGACCAGGGGGTCTGGCGCTGGGCGCGATCACGGCGCGGACGGGCGCAGACGGAGCTTGCCTTAGGCGCGCCTTCGGCGCGCCAGCGGCGCGCCCGCTGCGCACGTCCGCTGCGCGGCCGCACAGCGGCCGCCATAAATGGGGAGGTGGGAGGGAGGAGCAGGGAATGGGGCAGCAAATGGGCAGTGAGGGGGCGGGGCCGCAGGGGCGCAGCGGCAGGAAACAGGCACAGAAGGGAAAACGAGCACAATCAGGGCATCAAGGGGGCACAGAAAGGGAAAAAACGAGCACAATGAGGGGCAGCAAGGGGGCACAGAAAGGAAAAACGAGCACAATCAGGGGCAGCAAGGGGGGCACAGAAAGGAAAAAACTAGCACAATCAGGGGCAGCAAGGGGGCACAGAAAGGAAAAAAACGAGCACAATCAGGGGCAGCAAGGGGGCACAGAAAGGAAAAAACTAGCACAATGAGGGGCAGCAAGGGGGCACAGAAAGGAAAAACGAGCACAATCAGGGGCAGCAAGGGGGCACAGAAAGGAAAAACGAGCACAATCAGGGGCAGCAAGGGGGCACAGAAAGGAAAACGAGCACAATCAGGGGCAGCAAGGGGGCACAGAAAGGAAAAACGAGCACAATCAGGGGCAGCAAGGGGGCACAGAAAGGAAAAAACGAGCACAATCAGGGGCAGCAAGGGGGGCACAGAAAGGAAAAACGAGCACAATCAGGGGCAGCAAGGGGGCACAGAAAGGAAAAACGAGCACAATCAGGGGCAGCAGCAGGGCACACAGACGGAGCTGTGTGGTGGGGGAGCGACCTACCAGTCAAGGTCAGGGGTCGCTCTCTTCACCACGCAGCGGCCGCCATAAATGGGGAGGTGGGAGGGAGGAGCAGGGAATGGGGCAGCGAATGGGCAGTGAGGGGCGGGGCCGCAGAGCGCAGCGGCGGGAAACAGGCACAGAAGGGAAAACGAGCACAATCAGGGCATCAAGGGGGCACAGAAAGGGAAGAAAAAAACGAGCACAATCAGGGGCAGCAAGGGGGCACAGAAAGGAAAAACTAGCACAATGAGGGGCAGCAAGGGGGCACAGAAAGGAAAAACTAGCACAATGAGGGGCAGCAAGGGTGCACAGAAAGGAAAAACGAGCACAATCAGGGGCAGCAAGGGGGCACAGATAGGAAAAAACGAGCACAATCAGGGGCAGCAAGGGGGCACAGAAAGGAAAAAAACGAGCACAATCAGGGGCAGCAAGGGGGCACAGAAAGGAAAACTAGCACAATGAGGGGCAGCAAGGGGGCACAGAAAGGAAAAACGAGCACAATCAGGGGCAGCAAGGGGGCACAGAAAGGAAAAACGAGCACAATCAGGGGCAGCAAGGGGGCACAGAAAGGAAAAACGAGCACAATCAGGGGCAGCAAGGGGGGCACAGAAAGGAAAAACGAGCACAATCAGGGGCAGCAAGGGGGCACAGAAAGGAAAAACGAGCACAATCAGGGGCAGCAAGGGGGCACAGAAAGGAAAAACGAGCACAATCAGGGGCGGCAAGGGGCACAGAAAGGAAAAACGAGCACAATCAGGGGCAGCAGCAGGGCACACAGACGGAGCTGTGTGGTGGGGGAGCGACCTACCAGTCAAGGTCAAGGTCAGGGGTCTTTCTGCACCTCTGTTGCTTCTTTCTGCACTCCTGTTGCCTCTTTCAGCACCCCTTTTGCCTCTTTCTGCGCCCCTCTTTCCTCTTTCTGTACCTTTCTTGCCTGTTTCTGCAACTCTCTTGCCTCTTTCTGCAGTTCTCTTGCCTCCTTCTGCACCTCTGTTGCTTTTTTCAGCACTTCTCTTGGCTGTTTCTGCACCCCTCTTGCCTGTTTCTGCACCTCACTTGCCTCTTTCTGCACCTCTCTTGCCTCTTTCTGCACTTCTGCTGTTTTTCTGCACATCACTTGCCTCTTTCTGCACATCTTTTGCTTTTTTCTGCACCTCTCTAGTTTCTTTCTGCAACTCTCTTGTCTCTTTTATCACTTCTATTGCTTCTTTCTATACCTCTGTTGCTTCTTTCAGTACTTCCCTTCCCTCTTTCTGCACTTCTCTTGCCTGTTTCTGCACCTCTTTTGCCTCTTTCTGCATCTCTGTTACCTCTTTCTGCACTTCTCTTTCCTCTTTCTGCACCTCTGTTGCTTCTTTCTGCACTTTTCTAGCCTCTTTCGGCACCCCTCTTGCCTCGTTCTGCACCTCTGTTTCTTTTTGCACTTCTCTTGCTTTTTCTGCACCTTTCTTGCTACTTTCTGCACCCCTCTTGCCTCTTTCTGCAGCCTCCTTTTTTCTCTTTGTGCACATCTCTTGCCTCTTTGTGCACATCTCTTGCCTCTTTTTGCAATTCTCCTGCCTCTTTCTGCACCTCTTTTACTTCTTTCTGCACTTCTATTAGCTCTTTCTGCACCCCTCTTATCTCTATCTGCACCTCTCTTGCCTCTGTCTGCACCCCTGTTTCCTCTTTTTGCACGTCTTTTGCCTGTTTCTGCAACTCTCTTGCCTCTTTCTGCAGTTCTCTTGCCTCTTTCTGCAGCACTGTTGGTTCTTTCTGCGCTGCTCTTACTTCTTTCTGCACCTCTCTTGCCTCTCTCTGCAACCCTCTTCCCTCTTTCTGCATCTCTCTTGACTCTGTCTACACCCCTCTTCCCTCTTTTTGCACCTCTCTTGCCTCTTTTTGCAATTCTCCTGCCTCTTTCTGCACCTCTTTTACTTCTTTCTGCACTTATCTTGCCTCTTTCTGCACCCCCCTTGCCTCTTTCTGCATCTCCGTTGGTTCTTTCTGCATTTTGCTTGCTTTTTTCCGCACCTCTCTTGCTTCTTTCTGCACCCCTCTTGCCTCTTTCTGCACCCCTCTTTCCTCTTTCTGTACGTCTCTTGCCTCTTTCTGCAGTTCTCTTGCCTCCTTCTTCAGCTCTGTTGCCTCTTTCTGCACTTCTCTTGCCTCTTTCTGCACCCCTCTAGCCTATTTCTGCACCTCACATGCCTCTTTCTGCACCTCTCTGATCTGTTTCTGCACTTCTCTTGACTATTTCTGCACCTCACTTGCCTCTTTCTGCACTTCTCTTGCTTTTTTCTGTACCTCTCTTGTTTCTTTCTGCAACTCTCTTGTCTCTTACATCACTTCTGTTGCTTCTTTCAGCACTTCTGTTGCCTCTTTCTGCACTTCTCTTGCCTGTTTCTGCACCTCTCTTGCCTCTTTCTGCACTTCTCTTGCCTCTTTCTATTTCTCTGTTGCTTCTCTCTGCACTTTTCTAGCCTCTATCTGTACCCCTCTTGCCTCGTTCTGCACCTCTGTTGCTTCTTTTTGCACTTCTCTTGCCTTATCTGCACCTTTCTTGCTACTTTCTGCACCCCTCTTGCGTCTTTCTGCAGCCTCCTTTTTTCTCTTTGTGCACCTCTCTTGCCACTTTCTGCACCTCTCTTGCCTCTTTTTGCAATTCTCCTGCCTCTTTCTGCACCTCTTTTACTTCTTTCTGCACTTCTGTTGCCTCTTTCTGCACCCCTCTTATCTCTACCTGCACCTCTCTTGCCTCAGTCTGCACCCCTGTTCCCTCTTTTTGCACGTCATTTGCCTGTTTCTGCAACTTTCTTGCCTCTTTCTGCAGTTCTCTTGCCTTTTTTTGCAGCTCTGTTGGTTCTTTCTGCACTGCTCTTGCTTCTTTCTGCACCTCTCTTGCCTCTTTCTGTACCCCTCTTCCCTCATTCTGCACCTCTCTTGCCTCTGTCTGCACCCCTCTTCCCTCTTTTTGCACCTCTTTTGCCTGTTTCTGCAACTCTTGCCTCTTTCTGTAGTTCTCTTGCCTCTTTCTGCAGCTCTGCTGCTTCTTTCTGCAATTCTCCTGCCTCTTTCTGCACCCTTCTTGCCTCTTTTTGCATCTCTCTGGTCTGTTTCTGCTCTTCTCTTGACTCTTTCTGCAACTCTCTTGTCTCTTTCATCACTTCTCTTGCTTCTTTCTACACCTCTGTTGCTTCTTTCAGCACTTCTGTTGCCTCTTTCTGCACTTCTCTTGCCTGTTTCTGTACCTCTCGCTTGCCTCTTTCTGCACCCCTGTTCCCTCTTTCTGTACCTCTCCTGCCTGTTTCTGGACCTCTCTTGCCTCTTTCTGCACTTCTCTTGCTTATTTCTGCACTTCTTTTGCTTCTTTCTGCACCTCTCTTGCTTCTTTCTGCACCTCTCTTCCTTCTTTCTGCACCCCTCTTGCTCTTTCTGTACCCTTCTTCCCTCTTTCTGCACCCCTCTTGCCTCTTTCTGCACCCTTCTTCGCTCTTTGTGCACCTCTCTTGCCTATTTCTGCCCCTCTTGCCTCTTTGCACCTATGTTGCTTCTTTCTGTTCTTCTCTTGCTTCTTTCTGCACCTCTATTTTGCTTTTTTGTGCACCTCGATTGCTTCTTTCCTCCGTACCTCTCTTGCCTCTGTCAGCACCCCTGTTACCTCTTTCTGCACCTCTTTTGCCTGTTTCTGCAACTCTCTTGCTTCTTTCAGTAGTTCTCTTGCCTCTTTCTGCACCTCTGCTGCTTCTTTCTGCACTTCTCTTGCTTTTTTCCGCACCTCTCTTGCTTCTTTCTGCACCCCTCTTGCCTCTTTCTGCACCCCTCTTTCCTCTTTCTGCACCCCTCTTTCTGTACCCCTCTAGCCTGTTTCTGCACCTCACTTGCCTCTTTCTGCACCTCTCTTGTCTGTTTCTGCACTTCTCTTGACTCTTTCTGCACCCCACTTGCCTCTTTCTGCACTTCTCTTGCTTTTTTCTGCACTTCTCTTGCCTCTTTCTGCTCCCCTCTTGCCTCTTTCTGTTCCTCTGTTGGTTCTTTCTGCACTGTTCTTGCTCCTTTCTGCACTTCTATTGCTTATGTCTGCACCCCTCTTGCCTCTTTTTGCACCTCTCTTAACTCTTTCTGTACCTCTCTTGCCTGTCTGCACCCCTGTTCCCTCTTTCTGCACCTCTTTTGCCTGTTTCTGCAACTTTATTGCCTCTTTCTGCAGTTCTCTTGCCTCCTTCTGCACCTCTGTTGCTTTTTTCTGCACTTCTCTTGCCTCTTTCTGCACCCCTCAAGCCTTTTTCTGCACCCCTGCTGCTTCTTTCTGCACTTCCCTTGCTTCTTTCTGTACTTATCTTGCTTCTATCTGCACCCCTCTTGCTTCTTTCTGCACCCCTCTTCCCTCTTTCTGCACCTCTCTTACCTCTTTCTGCACTTCTATTGCATCTTTCAGCACCTCTGTTGCTTCTTTTTGCACTTCTCTTGCTTCTTTCTGCACCCATGTTGCCTCTTTTTCCACTCGTCTTCCCTCTTTCTGTACCACTCTTGCCTCTTTCTGCACCCCTCTTGCCTCTCTCTGCATTTCTCTTGCCTTTTCTGCACATTTGTTACTCTTTCTGCACCTCTCTTGTTTTTTCTGCACTTCTCTTGCTTCTTTCTGTACTCCTCTCACCTCTTCCTGTACTCAAATGGGAAGTGCAAGCTGTCAAGTTTAAAGGTCTGTGTGCTCTTGTGACTGAGGTATATGTCTACTTGTATATGTATTCTCACATGTGTTATGCATCTGAAGATGGTAGTTTAAAAAGTGGGTAGCTTCTCCTATTGGTGGTTAAATGTTCTCAGTTCTGCTCTGTCATTCAGTTGCACAGGCAGACATGTCTTATGTATATAGGTGTTATAGATCCCCTCAAATATACTATTGAATACCCATGTGCCCTGTATTATGAGCAGAAAGAAATACATACACCTTTTTGTACACATATTTACAGAGTATGCTGTTTGAAACACAGGTATTCAAGTATTTGTATGTTTAATTTATGTAACACGTCAGTAGGTAAAAGTGGAGACATGCATGCATACCTTCACAAACTTGGTCAGACATACAACAGTGATATGCTTAGCATTGCTGTTTTATATTTGGTAGGCCTAACATTCTGAGCAGTCGATTAATAGTGAACCTTCAAGAGAAAAGTGAGTTTAAGACATCTTAGGAGAAGCATTAGTGATTAGGCTACTTTGTATGGATCAGTTGTAAGGTACAGTTAAAGTAGGCCTCTTTCTGAACCTCTGTTGGCTCTTTCTGCACTTCTCTTGCTTCTTTCTGCACCTTTCTTCCTTTTTCTGGACATCTGTTGCCTCTTTCTGCACTTCTCTTGCTTCTTTCTGCGCCTTTCTTCCTCTTTCTGCACATATCCTACCTATGTAGGTATATTTAGAAATTAGCATTTAGAAAACCTTAGAAATTCACTGAAAAAAACAGAGGTTTCAGGGACGTTATAGTTAGGCTGACATTTCACTCGTACAAAACCAGAGAAAGCTGAGCTAACTATAACTCGCACCCCTGCAATGCACTGCTGATGACATCACATATTACATCACTCATGACATGGTCAGTGACATCACTGATGACATCTCAAATGACATCACTGATGACATCATCCAGTGACTGAGTGTTTCCAAAAAGTTTAAGAATGTTATATATATATATATATATATATATATTATCTACTGGCGGTCGCCAGTAGATAGTTATAGTTAGGACCTATTATCCATAGGAAATCCGCGACATTCTATTTGCAATAACGTTGGCGCCAGTTGACGAATCTTCGCGAAAGCTTCCAACTTGTTGGGGCGCTCCGGTCCGCTCCTACCCTGAAAGTCTCGGGGTGATACGTCAAGCGGGGGCCGAGAAAAAGGGGGGTCCCAAAACGCGTTTTCCCCATTCATTTTTCCATAGGAACCTTTAGTCGCAGCTACAGCCCGAACTGCTGAACGGAATTACCCCAAATTTGGCAAAGAGGTAACCCTTGGTTCAGACTGGTGCCTTTTGCTAAAATGGTGTAAATCCGTTCAGTAGTTCCTGAGAAATTCACAATTAAAATCACATATATATCTATGGGCGCGTCGGATCCTCGTACCGTCCCGATCACGAGCTGCATGCTAATTGGCTGTCAACACTCCAAATCAGGAAGTGTTGGCAGCCATTTTGTCCCTCGGTAGAACCGAGGGACAGAAACAAGTGCGCAAAGCGCAAAGGGGGCAGGGTAGAAACACCCTGACCCCTAGGTCTGCTCAGGGGTCCCACAAGGACCCCTGGGCAGAAAAAGCATTTTTTAAAAAAAATCGGCGGGATGCGCTTAGGGTGCGCGGATCCGCCGAGAAAAAAAAAGAAACAAGTGCGCAAAACGCACAAAGGGGGCAGGGTAGAAACACCCTAACCCCTAGGCCTGCTCAGGGGTCCCACAAGGACCCCTGGGCAAAAAGCATTTTTTTTAAAAAAATCGGCAGGATGCGCTCAGGGAGCGCGGATCCTGCCGAAAAAAAAATCGAGCGCGGTCTCCGCGCTTTGATGTTAATTGCCCCGGGTGGGCCAAGTCCCGGGGGCATGCTGGGGGTTTATTTTATGTATGGGGGCCTCCAAGGGCCCCCAAGCCCGGGGACCGCCACCCCCCGGGGCTTTATCATTAATGGTGCGGGAGGGCTCTGAGCCCTCCCGCAGCCCCGGGGACCGCCACCTCCCCGGGGCTTTTTTTTTATTTTTTAAAACCTGTGTGGGGGCTCCAGCCCCACACGCCCGGGACCACCACCTCCCGGGGCACTAAGAACATTGAAAATGGGGGTCCATTTTGGACCCCCAAGCCCCGAGGACCACCACCTCCCGGGGCTTTCAAAATGTAGGGAGGGGGCGCGCGGCCCCCTCCTGGAGCCCTTGATGGCCCTGGGGACCACCACCCCCAGGGCCGGCTCCTGCAGTGTCCCGGGTGCCTACCCCCGGGACACTGTAGTTTGCTATGACAGGACGGGAGCCTCGCGGCTCCCGTCCTGTCATATCAAACTTGGTTTGCATTTTGAAAGAGAGAGCAGGAAACCTGCTCTCTCTTTCAAAATGCAAACCAATTGCTTTTCACACGGGGAGCAGCATGTTAGCTGCTCCCCATGTGGAAAGGAATGCCGGCTCCCGTAGGACACGGGGAGCCGGCGGGACTGTGGGGGTTTGGGGACCCCCACAGTCCCCAACCAGAGGCCAGGCCCCGGGGATGGGGTCTCCGGGGCCATAAGTGGCCCGGGAGGGGGCCACGCAGCCCCCTCCCCAAATAAAATAAAAAAATAAAAAATAAGGGCAAGGCCGGCCCCGAGGGATGGGGTCCCCAGGGCCTTAAATGGCCTGAGGAGGGGGCCACGCAGCCCCCCATATTTTTATTTAAAAAGAGGGCATGCCCCGGGGATGGGGTCCCCGGGGCCAATAGAGGCCCAGGGAAGGGGGCCACGCGGCCCCTTCCCGTTTTTTTTTTTTTAATAAAACAAAAAAATGCCCAGGCCCCGGGGGATGGGGTCCCCGGGGCCAAAAGTGGCCGAGGAAGGGGGCCACGCAGCCCCCTCCCATAAAAAAACAACAAAAAAACGGCATCGTGCCGGAGGCCCCGCCCCTCCCTGCAGTACTCTGCAAACGCGCCCCTGGCGCGTTTAAGAAGGGAAGTAATTCCCTTGAATACTGGGGTCCCTGGGGGCCAACTAGCCCACCAGGAACCTCCAGTATGCGTCAGGGGCTGCCTTGCAGAGAGGTGTACAGAGGCCATGCCCCTTTTACACCTCTCTGCAACGCAGCTCTGTGGCGCTTAATGGAGGTAGCTGGTGGGCTAGTTGCACCCCAGGGACCCTCAGGATTCAAGGGGAGTTAATCCCCGACTTAAAACGCGCCACGGGGCGCGTTTGCACAGTGGTGAAGGGAGGGCGGGGCCTGAGGTGACATGTGTGCAAACAGGCCCCATGGCGCGTTTTAAGATGGGGAATTAAATCCCCTTCAATCCTGAGGGTCCCTGGGGCCAACTAGCCCAACAGGTACATCCAGAAAGCGCCACAGAGCTGCGTTGCAGAGAGGTGTAAAAGGGGTGTGGCCTCTCTACACGTCTCTGCAACGCAGCCCCTGGCGCATACTGGAGGTTCCTGGTGGGCTAGTTGGCCCCTAGGGACCCTCATGATTCAAGGGGACTTAATCCCCCAACTTAAAACGCGCCACAGGGCGCGTTTGCACAGATGTCACCTCAGGCCCCGCCCCTCCCTTCACCATTGTGCAAATATTCCTCTAAAATCTGCCGAACTACGAATTCTGATTTACTCACCTGTTATCAGGAGAGACCTCAGTGCTGCATCTTTCAGCCCAGTACTAATCCTGAAAAGTAATTTTAACCGTACTTACCAGTAACTTGAATTTCCTTCCATAGGATATCATTGCCTGCTTTTTGCTGAAAAAGTTTCTAAGTGTTGATTTTTGAAACATACAAATATTCCTCTAAAATCAGCCGATATACGAATTCCGATTTACTCACCTGTTATCAGGAGAGACCTCAGTGCTGTATCTTTCAGCCCAGTACTGGTCCTGAAAAGTAATTTTAACCGTACTTACCAGTAACTTGAATTTCCTTCCATAGGCTAACATTGACTGGTTTCACTTGGAAATTCTTCTAAGTGTGGAGTTTTGGAACTTTAAAATATTCCTCTAAAATCAGCCGAAATACGAATTCTGATTTACTCACCTGTTATCAGGAGAGACCTCAGTGCTGCATCTTTCAGCCCAGTACTGATCCTCAAAAGTAATTTTAACCGTACTTACCAGTAACTTGAATTTCCTTCATAGGCTAACATTGACTGGTTTCACTTGGAAATTCTTCTAAGTGTGGAGTTTTGGAACTTTATAATATTCCTCTAAAATCAACCAAAGTACGAATTCCAATTTACTCACCTGTTATCAGGAGAGAACCCAGTGCTGCATCTTTTAGCCCAGCACTGACCCTGAAAAGTAATTCTAACCGTACTTACCAGTAACTTGTATTTCCTTCCATAGGAATCCATTGTCTGGTTTTCAGCAGAAAAGTTTCAAAGTGTCGATTTTCACAAACTACAAATATTCCTTAAAAATCGCCTGTATGACTTAAACGCATTCTTTCAACTGTTTACAGGAGATGCACCAGTGCTGGATCCAGGATCCAACACTGAGTAAGAAAAAGTAACGATAACAGTTTTTACCTGCTAAGTGAATTTCCTTCCATAGGATAACATTGGTGATTCTATGAGAAAAAGTTTCAAAGTGTCAACTTTTAAAATACAATAATATTCCTTAAAAATCACGACTGTAACCAAAACGCTTTTACTCAACTGTTTACAGGAGATGTCCCAGGACTGAATCTAGGATCCAGTCCTGTGGTTAGAAAAGTAATCCATAAAGTAACTAATTGCATTTAACTAGAAATTCACATTGAGCTGAATGTTGCATTGTGTTTGAAAATGTGTTGCCCATTGCAACAACTGTAACTACTGTACTTAAAAGTCTATTGCCTATGTGCAAAGTATTTAAACTAAAGTAATTCATTCTGAGAAAGTATTTTTTGTAATGTATAATGTAATTACAATGTAATTTAAAAAATAAAATATGTAAAAAAATTGTTTCTAAAAATGTAGTAAATCAGTATGAAAAAAATAAATATAACAATTAATACATTTAAAAATTGTCATTTACAAAACCTTTGAAATTCACTGAAAAAACCGTAGGTTTCAGACATGTTATAGTTAGGAATTAGCATTTAAAAAACCTTTGAAATTCACTGAAAAAACCATAGGTTTCAGACACGTTATAGTTAGAAATTAGCATTTAAAAACCTTTGAAATTCACTGAAAAAACCATAGGTTTCAGGCACGTTATAGTTAGAAATTAGCATTTAAAAACCTTAGAAATTCACTGAAAAAACCATAAGGTTTTAGGGACAGTTATAGTTAGTTGGACATTGCACTCGTACAAAACCCGTGAAATTCCCCCGTTATAGTTAGTTCAGGTAACTATAACTCGCGCCCCGCAATGCACTGCTGATGACGTCACATATTACATCACTCATGACATGGTCAGTGACATCACTGATGACATCACTGATGACATCTCAAATGACATCACTGATGACATCACTGATGACATCATCCATGTGAGAATTTAATGCATCTTCTCACACCCTAATATAAGTTTTGATACACCCACTCTACATTACAGACTGCCATTCTCAAAACCATACACACTCCAATACCAATAAGTACATACCCACTCACTGATTCTTAGGTCTACACACACACATCTACTCACTCACCCGTACAGTCACTCATACTTACAGTCACTCAGTACAGGACTATCATATGCACTCATACACCTATATAAACACTCACACAACGCAACTCATCCATAGAGGTACTCACACACCTAGTCAGTCATGCAAATAATTAATCACACTCCAATTTACTCACCTATACAGTTATACACACCAGCTCACTTACTCATAAAAATACTAGCACATTCTTACGCTCCTATGCAATCACTGATGCAAGTACACACTCATCCATATAGCCACTCTCACAATCACACACTCTCACTTATAGCCATTTATATACTCCAACACACATATATACTGCCTTTCACATATGTAGTTACTCACACATGTACCACTGAGATATACATTCAATCACTAACACACCCATACACACACTCACCCACCCATACAGTCCATCACAGACGCACTCTTGAAACCATGCACCCAGTGAATCACCCACTCACACATCTATGCACAGAGTCACACACACCCCACCCACACAAACACTGAGGCACCCATACAGATACTCAGAGAACCAATCCATAACCCATATAGACACTCATTTAGCTAGTCAGAAACCCATGCAGTTGCTTACACAACAACAGACAGACGGATACAGACATTCACACAGTTTAGTCACTCACCCATGCATCCAGTAAGATACGTTTAATCACTCACTTATAGACTCAGTCACGCACCTACTAAATCATCCATTCAGGCGCTTCTACACCCACTCATTCTTCAATACGCCTTTCCCTATATATATTAAACATATTTAAACTTTACAGAAACACACAGTCACTGGATGATGTCATCAGTGATGTCATCAGTGATGTCATTTGAGATGTCATCAGTGATGTCATCAGTGATGTCACTGACCATGTCATGAGTGATGTAATATGTGACGTCATCAGCAGTGCATTGCGGGGCGCGAGGTATAGTTACCTGAACTAACTATAACGGGGAATTTCACGGGTTTTGTACGAGTGCAATGTCCAACTAACTATAACTGTCCCTAAAACCTTATGGTTTTTTTCAGTGAATATATATATATATATATATATATATATACACACACCAAGGTGTATTGAAGAATGAGTGGGTGTATGAGTGTCTGAATGGATGATTTAGTGGGTCTGTGACTGTATAAGTGAGTGTTTGAACGTGTCTTAGTGAATGCATGGGTGAATGACTAATCTGTGTGAATGTCTGTATCAGTCTGTCAGTTGGTGCGTAAGTGGTTGCATGGGTTGGTGAGTAGCTATATGAGTGTCTATATGGGATAATGATCGGTTATCCGAGTACCTGTATGGGTGCCTGAGTGTCTGTGTGGGGGGTTGGGGTATGTGTGACTCCCTGCATGGATGTGTGAGTGGGTGATTCACTGGGTGTATTGGTTCATGAGTGCATGTGCGAGGGGCTGTATGGGTGAATAAGTGAGCTTATGGCTGTGCTCATGAGTGAGTGGATATCTTAGTGGTATATGTGTGAGTAACTACATATGTGAAAGGCTGTATATGTAAGTGTTGGAGTATATAAGTGACTATATGAGAGAGTGAGGATTGCGAGAGTGACTGTATGGATGAGTGTGTGCTTGTGTCAGTGATTGTATAAGAGAGTAAGTATGTGTTAGTATCTGTATGAATAAGTGAGGTGGAGTGTGTATAACTGTATAGGTGAGTAAATGGCAATGTGATTGATTCTTTGCGTGACTGACTAGGTATTTGAGTAACTCTATGGGTGAGTGCAGTGTGTGAGTGTCTGTATGGGTATATGATTGCATATATCAGTGGCTGTATAGATGAGTGACTATGTGAATGAGTGACTGTATGGGTGATTGAGTGGATGTGTGTACACCTATGAATCAGTGAGTGGGTATGTACTAACTGGTATTAATGTGTGTCCATGGTTTCGAGAATGGTAGTCTGTATTTTAGAGTGGGTGTATCAAAGGTTATATTAGGGTGTGAAGAGGTGCATCAGATATTAAGTGGATGATGTCATCAGTGATGTCATTTGAGATGTCATCAGTGGTGTCATCAGTGATGTCACTGACCATGTCATGAGTGATGTAATATGTGACGTCATCAGCATTGCATTGGGGGGCGTTAGTTATAGTTAGCTCAGCTAACTATAACGGCTGAATTTCTCTGGTTTTGTACGAGTGAAATGTCAGCCTAACTATAGCGTCCCTGAAACCTATTTTTTTCATTGAATATATATATAGATCAGATCAGATCAATATACTTTATTCAACTCAAAAAGAGCCATAAAAGATCACATACATGATTTTCGTTAAAAACAGATAGGCATAAACAGAAAATACAGATTAGTAAAGTGCCTAATATTTGATACGGATTTTAAAAACAGTAAAAAGATAGTGATATCAGGATTTGTATAGTATTCTGAGACCCCCAGCTTGACAAAGCTCATTGTAATAAACCTTAACCAGGGTATGTCATACAGTCTGCCAATATTGTCCTACAAAGAACAGCCTCTGGATTGTTCCAAGTTCTTACCCAGAGCAACAATGGCTGTAGTGCAATATAGTCTTTCAAGAAACTCAAACCGACTTCCTCGTGACAAAAAGAGGCAGAGGAACTCTGGGGTACTGAGAGAAGTCTTCTTATAAACTTATTTTTTGCTATTTCAAGTGAATTGCAATTTACATATCCCAAACCCCTGCCCCAAAAATTACCACTGAAAGGCTTTTACTTTTATAAATACATAAAGTTTCTTTGATGGGCTTATGGCCCAATCTCTTAGCAAATCTAAAAATGGCATCAATTGAATTTTGGAATTGCCTGGCTCTAACATTTAAAGCAGATTTCCAATTAAAATCTACCAATATATATGGATAGATTGATAGATTGATAGATAGATAGATAGATAGATAGATAGATAGATAGATATAAACATATACAAATTTGTATTTATTTATATCAAAATATTTTAATATTTATTTTAATAATTATTAAACTGCATTATTTTCCCCTGTACTTTACCAAAGGGTGAGCCCATCCCCAGTGGAGAGGACCTCTGCCAACATGTGAAAAGTTATTAGTAGGATCTTTAAATCCATTTCTTGCTGTCTCCACCCCGGGTTTAAGGGGGTGAAGGCAGGTAAGTCTGCACCTAGTAGTACATTTGCACTCAGAAACAGTGAATTGTAAAAGAAGTGCAAAGTTACTACTAAGTGAACCTACACATGTAAATGTCCTGATGATGATCCTAATATGTTTTGTAAGGATCGAAATGCCGTCGACTTAATGCACACCATATACACTTCTCAACTAAATATCGCTCATGTGTAATGGTGTCCCACTATATTTTGTTTGTAACAACAGTATGTGCTACATACAAACAACTTACTCTGCCTGAGCCTTTTCTGTTACACGTTGTTCGTCCTATTTTGCTGAGTTGGATGCAGGCTTGTGTCCCACTTCAAATGTCTTTCGTTCATTTTTTGGAAACTAATTGAATATTAAACTATCTGTCTGGCTGGACAGCTTCAAATATAGTACTGATTGAGTCTATATTCATTGTTTGTTTAATCTTCTGTTTAGGGACCACTGTGTTTGAAACTAGTAAACTACCCAAGGTCCCTGACCAATAGTAATTGGGCCCCTTGTCTTTCAAAGCATGTATTATAATAATGGCAGTTCTAATCCATATTTTCTATGAGAGGTTAGTGTATATTTCGGGGGTCAGAAACAGGATAAGGTCCTCTTGTTTCCAGTGAGTCATCTGACAGGCCTGCTGTCTTCCAAATGGGGCTATTCTAAATGTGGATAGGCCGCAAGGAGGGGTGTGTGTGAGATACCTACCCACTTTCCTTTTCTCCAGAGAGACCTGGTGACATTGAAAGCTCTGGGGGCACGGAAAATGTAACTGGGTGTATCCCAAGCAATGAGGAGAGAGTACGCTACAATGGTTGCTCTCTTAACCGTAAATGGCTTGGGGTTTTGTGAGTGCCTCAAATCATATATGTATTCTCGCCAATAGTAAGTTTTAACCATGGACAGTAGTTTCTGAGGTATGGGACAACAAAGATATGTAACTCCAAGCAATGCCACGTTAGGAGTGGATCCACAGCAACAACTGTCCCTTTTCTAAAAACCTGAAATACCAATCAGTTTCCTAACTGATTTTAACCAGAAATTTGCTCCACCTACTTAGCAGTAAAGGACCACCGCTCACCAGTGGCTTCCACATTACACTTTTGGCACCAAGGAAACTCTACCGTTGGTTCTACTTGGGGAGACCCCATAGTTTTTTGGGCATTTGTCAACTAACATGTAGAAACTCGGTGGCCTGTGCCTCAACCTAATGAGTTGCCAAGATGTGTCAAAAGTCTTTGGAAAAAAAGACTTAATACATCAAGGTTAATACTTTGTGTTATTTTTGTCTGGTGTGTGCATTCTATTAACTAGAATTGTAAATACTTTTTGTTAACATTGTAGTAGAAACTTGAGTAGTTTCCAAAGTTCTGCCCTTTACATTTCTAACACAGACAAGGCTAGTATCTTCTGGTTGTCCAGTTGTTTCCCAATATTTACCCCTCTTTTACTCACCTCTGAATAAATGTCCTATTCTTCTCTAAAGATGGAAGAGATCCTGAAACATGAGTTTATTGCATTTTATCTACCTTCTCACAATGCATTTGTTTTCCAAGCCCTACCAACTCGTAGAACAAGCCTTGACTGCTTGAATTTGGTAGTCTGGGAGACCAAAGTGCCTAAATGAATTAACTTGGCTATCCAAAAGGCTACTGTAGTATTTATGCCCTTGTAACACCACTTATGAATTGCACTACCCACAAAGAATACTGTCAGGTAACCATTGAATGCCTCAAAGACCAGAGGAAAATCCACGCAGAGCATGATAGCATGGCTCGTGAATTCCTGATGTCCAGGCACCTAGATGTTCCAGAGAATTGTCAGAGAATTTGCCAGACCTGCAAGAGGATTGAACCAGATGAATATATTCTAAAGATAAAAGATAATTTGTTCATGATGCTAAGGCAAGGTTTACATTCCTGTCACTGTGCTATCACATGAATCCTTGAGTTAGAGTTTGTTGAATGGGTTAGTTACTCTCTCACAAATGTGACAGATATCCTGTTCGCCTTATTACAAGTGCATTATATCCTATAGAACGTGCAGTAGAGCAGAGAGGAAATCTGTCAAACTGTGACAGAGTAACCTATCTGCCATACTCTAAATCTGACCCCCAGATCCAACACTGTTTTTAAGCCATGCTGCATATGATGCAATGTTAAAAAAATCATGTTAACTTTGTAGACCATGAACAGGTCCTCAACCCCAAAATCATTTATTTTCAGTTGTAAGGGCAATTTCCACACCTCAGGGTTGCATCTTGCCCTCCACATTGACAAGCATGATTTCCCCCATCTCACATGCCTCAAGTTCTTTTTTTGCCAGAAATAGGTTAATGAAACGTTTTGTAGTCCTCAGACCTTCCAATAGCAGCTAGTACAAATTTAAATAAAATGTGTCTGCCTGTCTGATGGCCAACTAACTATCGGGTCCACTCTGCGCCACTACTCATGCTATGGCCATGCACTGTGCTTGCAGGATATGGCCTGAGGCTATGCCATGTGGAGACAGGGCACGTACCTTTGGCTAGAGTAGGTGCCAAGTAACCATGTCAACACAGCGCATACGCTACGGCTTGACAGGACATGGACTGTGCCCTCTTCTCACACCTTCAGTGGACACAGGGGGCATCATTTATGAACTTTTCTTGCAGGGCAGTGCAGCAAGTCACTCTGCTGCATTGCCCTGCGTCAAAAAGAAAGGGCAGGAATGTGCCGTATTTATGAAATGCTGCACATTCCTGTTCTTTCCCACTGCACTGGGCCATTTTGGCTGCCTTCCACCAACGGAGTCACCCTTGCACCACGGTGTTAGGGTGTCTTTGTTGTTGGTAGGATTGTTTTTGTGCAGGAAGGGACACCTTCCTGCACAATAACAATCCTTGGAGGCGTTTTCCTCTATGTGTGCTGTAAAATGCAGCACACATAGAAAGATGAAAAAACGTGGAGAAATAAACATATTTCTCCTAGTTACATCTGCGCTTGGGAGGCGTACAGTTTTGACACATTCCGAGGTTTTCAGATCCTTGTAAATCTGGGAATGTGTCAAAACCTATGGGTGTTCCGTGGGAAGACCCACCGCAATGCCCATGGAACGCCTCTCTGACGCAGTGTAAGGCAATGCAGCGACTTGCTCTACGTTGCCTTACACCATATCTATGAGGCCATGAAAAGCCACGCAAAGTGGATTTGTGTGGTCTCATAGATATGGGTCTGCCCTCTGCCGCCAGAGCGTCAAAAAAAGTTATGCGCCGGCAGCGCAAGGGGCTTGTAAATAAGCCCCAGCGTATGGTCTGAGCCATAATAAGCAGTAACTGGACATAGGCCATATCCTATGGAAAATTATAGCAGGCCTAGTCCCTTAGTACCTCAAAAATGCATTCTTTTTTAATAAATGTTTTGCATGCCCATACTGTGGAAATATTGTTAGATCTATAGCAGTTTAAAATATGCGAGAATGTGGTAAAAAATGTGAATATTCAGTTCAAGGATAATTAACCAAGAAAGAAAATCTGCCTTAACTCTCTGGAGTGTGCTTTGACCATCCATGGGGCTCGTGTATGCACTTATGTCCCCAGTTCTTTTTTTCCAGAACTAGGTTGGCTTGCCCATTTGTGGTCCACTGATCTATGAAATCGCTGCTAGTCAAAATGCCCGATCCTGGTAGCCAATCATAGGCTCAGATTATAATTTCTATTAACAAAAGTTCATTGAATACACTGCTAAATATCCATATATTTAATTCTGCATTTTGGGTGTATTTTCACCAACAAAAAAAAATCACACAAAGGACAGTGGCCTTTGCCTCATAACTAAAATAATATTTCCTATTGGAATTTAAATTTTTTAAAGGCAGTACGTCCTACCCCGAAGCTCCCATTCACCTATTGGTGCTAAACTTTTCAAAATCAAATCTATGCACAGGCTTTATTTTTTAAGTTTCATGTTGATGAATCCAAAATGGAACCAGAGAGATAAGAGCGCCCACGAACGCTTTCTCATTGACTGCAGAGTACCCCTCATCGACTCTGTAATATACATTCGCAAGAACTCTGATTAATATTGTATTTTTTCCATGCTTACTAAGGAAACCGCCCTCGCTCATGATTGGCATTTATGCGAGCCACTCATGCGTGCATTCTTCCCTTTCCACAATAGATGACTGTAGCTATACTTTCTCTTACATGAAGAAGACAGATGTCTATGCTAGTGAATAACGAGCAATTAGTTTCTAAGGTCAACTTCTTTGTGGCTATACAGCCCTTTATAGTTCAAACAATTCATTGTTATCCAACATAAAAAGTGGATTATTTTAAAGGAACAGATTTGTGGTTGGTGTACATTTTGATGGAATTAACTTTAGTTATCTTTGAAATTTAAAACAGACTTCCTAATTAGTGATAGCCTTTATAAAATGCAAAGCAATATCTAAGATACAGGATGGATTCTAATTCTTTGGTCATCATAAGTAAGTGATTTTTAATAATAATTTTAGTGAAGCGTTTCAGGCATATCCTAAACCTGGCAACTGATGAGTGTGGCAGGTAGAGGTTTTGGCATTTAATTGGTAAAGTGGTTACATTATTCAGAAGAAAGTACTGGCCAAGCTATTGATGTGGGACTAGTTGCATTTTATAAATGGATGCACGTGTCCTAGAAGGTTGGTTGCAAGTGAGGTGGGTGGTGTGCCACGATTCATGCTTTTTGAAAGTCTAGTTTCAGAAGTCCATTTAGATATTTGGGGCATTTATTAAAAATGGTTGTGTTTAAGTGTTGAATGGTAAAAATACTTACTACCAATTGCACCAAAGCATCGTTTTTATCAAAATACTTTGAGTGATTCAAAGATCATTTGGTTATAAAGCACCAGTAGACTTAATGCGCACGTGATTTATTATTCTTGGGGAGGTTTTGGTGGGTGATAATAGCATCTGTTTTTTACATAGCACTGGAGTCTGCATTTTTGTTTCTTCGAAGCGCTGTAAATAGCAAATATCATTAGTGTCCAAATTATCTTATTCAGTTTTCTTACCCCGGAAAGGAAGAAGGCTGATTGCTTTTGCAGGGCTCATGACCTCCAGAACACCGCACTGCTCAGCAGCGAGCGGTAATCTCTAGGTTATAGAATAGACGATTCAGGGCCAGATTTTTGATTTTACATGCAGTACTACATCCATTAGGAAGTCACGGGCCATTATCAATAAAATGGCGGAGCGCGGTGTTACTCTAAAATTGGTAACGCCGTGCTCCCACATTTTTTAAACACAGGGATGTGCCGTATTTACAAAAATATGGCGCACCCCTGCGTTTCCTCTAGCGTTAAAAAAGCTGCCTAGCGCCAGTGCAGGCACCCTTGCGCCATGTTGCAAGGGTGCCTGCAGGCACGATTGTTTATGTGCAGGAAGGGACACCTTCCTGCACATAAACAATCTTGAAAGGCGATTTGCTCTTTCCATGTGTGCTGCAGAACGCAGTACACATAGAAAGAGCAAAATATGAGAAGAAATTAATAATTTCTCCACGTATCGCCATCATAAGACCAGCTTTTACCTGGCCTTAATTTTTGGCGCTGCCCCATCCTTGTAAATATTGGGCAGCGTAAAAAAGCAATGGGTGTTGCAGCAGAATGCCAACCTACACACCCGTTGCCCGCCCCTTTCACGCTAAGTGAAGAGTGAAAAGAAGCCTTATTTGCAAGGCGGTGTTAAGCCACCTTAAGTGGCTTAACGCTGCCTTGTTAAAAAGGAGAAGGAGATAGCGCCACCAGAACGTCACTAAAAGTGACGTTCTGGTAGCAATATCCCCTTGTAAATATGCCCCTATGTCTGCCATCAGGCTCTTCTACCAGCTGTCACATTAAGAGATAGCCGCTGGCCCAGTGGTCATCTCTATAAACTGAAGGGAACTGCTGCCATGGCGGTTCCTTTCCATGTACAAAAAGTTTGGTGGAAGGCCACCGTCAGTTTTTACAACGTTACCATAGTTTTCAAAAGATTTTTGTCTTCTGAAACAAACTCCCAAAACAGTAGTTTGTTTTAGAAAAATAAGAAACTAATGACCCCCCACATCCTTGTTTACCTGGCAGTGATGGACAGGAAAAAAAGACATTACACCTTTACGTTAACTAGGGTGGGTGGCGTAATATCCTTCCTATGATTGTTTCTATTCCATTGGGCTGTTAGAAGAAGTGTTCCTTGTATAGGGCAATAGGGACTCTGTTGACATAAAATTTGAGATACGCCATCTCTGAATTAGGCAGGCTGACCAAGGTTTGGCGAACAGGTGGTTTTGTCGCTTTTGAGATGGAGTTTCCTGTCCTCCAAACTGCAAGTTGGGCCCTCAATTATTTGAGTCAGTGGTATGGAATAAAATACTTAATCATTTTGATATTAAATGGTTCAAAATCAAAGCAATCTATCAAGTTAAGGTCCTATTAGAAAATACTGTTTATTACACAACTAGTATAAAATGCATTATAATGTCAAAAAGGCAAATTGTAGTTCAACATTTCACTTAAAAGCACTATAGTTCATATTTGCTGCTAACTTTAGCTTGCAGTAGAGAAATAACATGTTGTACTTCACCTGCTATACCAACACAATGCTGCCATCTGCTGTTGTGGTGTAGTAATGCATCGTGTGTATTTGGCAAATAAATGTATGTGATTTTAACTATAATGAAGTTACTGACTATTCCAAAACCATTTTATTTTAGCCAATACCAAAACTCCATCATTGTTATCATTTAACAAAAATTTAGCATTATTATTTTATCTGTGTGCTGAAATGATCCATTTTCAATACATATAATAACTATCTGTTCATATAGACCTGTGCATTGTATTATATAATTGTTATTGAGCGTATCTGTCAACAGTGAGCAATAGATTATTTTAAATGGAAAGCTTCAGCAAATTCTGTTAAAATGTTTATTTTTTCATTTTCATTCTCGACAAAGAAAGTGCTTTGCAAGGAGTTTGTATTGATTTTTCTTGTCTGTAGCTTCTTAGCTTTCCGAGTCCATTATTTTTGATTTTACAATGAAATATATATCCTTTCTACTGACATCTGACAAACAACATATGAAAGTCATTTTATCTCACAGTAATGCATTTGTCAAAAAGCATGGTACACTAATGGACTTTACCGCCTAGCAATCCATTGCAATGTCATGTCCCTTCAGTGGGACGTTTTCCTGTCTGTAATTATATGTTCTTTAACATTATGTATAGGTTCATGTTTCATTAACGTTAAACCCACAAAAAAGCTTTAGAGTGAAATTAAAAACTATTATTTGAAGTCAAATTAAGTTAAAAATGCAAATAATCTTTTGTTCGAAACTACGGGGGCTTTTGAAAAAAAGTAAACTTACACATGAGTAGATCTACACATGTATTTTTACTCCTACACTTTGTAGTAAATGTACTACTCAAGGGGGCTTATTTACAAGCCCCTTGCGCCACTTTTCCGTCATTTTTAACATGGGAAAAGTGACGTACGGGTGACGCAAGGGGCTTGTAAATAAGCCCCAAGGTATTCACCATTTACCACTGTATATATACTACAGTGTGGGCTTACATGTCTCCATCCCCTGGAACAAGGGGGTGAAGCCTAATTTACGATTGTTAAGTTACTTCTATGTAGGCAGAGACTGTCGTGTCGTGGGCCCTAGGCCCTCATGCTGATAAAGTATTGACACGAACACCGTTATGGGGATACTACAACTAGCCACGAGCACGTGCACCCGGGCCCTTTTATTAACAGGCTCACGTCACTCGTGACGCCTGTGAGGATGCATGTGGGTGCAAGTGTGCCCACTCCCATAGGGGAGTGGCTACTAACTCTATGCCTGTCGAGACACTAGAACGTGTCTCGCAGGACACAGCATTCCTCCCAAATTTTAATAAAACAAAAATTCTATAGTTCAACCTGTAGGGATACACAGTAACGAAATATACACCACAGGATCCATCAGTTTCTCGGGTCCGGCATCAGGAAGACGGCAGACATGGACTGGTGACTTTGACTGTGGCAGGACACTCAGCAGGTATTCATCATTTAACCTGATTGGTTCAGGACATGAACTCTTGCTTGAAGATGTCATCTGCGCACCAGGAACGTGCCGGTGTAAGTATGTCCTGTAGTCCCACGTAACTTCCGTCCACTGACCTGGACGATGGTATGTGATGTGTAACGATAGTTCATTAGCTGGGTGCGTCAAGATCATGGTGGAAGTCCAAGGTGAAAGTTCACTGGATTATTCCTGGATCGCCTGAAGTCTCAATTTGGCTGTCTTGCTGTGTCCGGTGACCTGTCGGTGGGGCAATGTCTCTTCCAGCTCTCCTGCCTGGGGAGGCCCTTCGTCGGGCTTGCCATGGGACTGCTGGTAGGCTGCGATGGGGCTGCGTGTGTGCCGGCTGGGGGCAGCTGCGAACCGCCGAGGAGCCAGTAGCCAGTCTCTCGCACAAACCTCAAGGGTGTGTGGGTCTTGGTCAGGACATGCTCTCGCTGCCGCAGTTCAGGTGCAGACCAGGTTAGCAGGTAGCCTCTGAGTCTCCTTGTTGGCTAGTTTAGCAATACTGTTGGACTCCAATCCATGTGCATCCGAGATGGTGTCGGTAGACGCACTTGATGAGGACTGGCATTGGTAGCATTGCCAGTCGTGTGGTGAATCGGGACAATGGCGGGTGATGACTTGCCTTGATGGTTGCAGGCGTTAGTCTGGAGTCGATCACCTGAGGCAGGGAGTGGCCAGGTACCTCCGTGTTCTCTGGGGAGGCATTTGCATTCATGTACTTGGACTTCTTGGGATGTCGGGACTTTGATGACGGAGGTGTGATGAACGCGCTGAGGAACGTGAGGCATGAGACTCGGTTCGCGCAGGCTGTGCGGCTTACCCTCGGTCTCCCGCTGTGCGGTTGCCAGTTCCTTTCCGGGTTATCCCCCTCTTCCCTTGCTGTCGCTGTGTCAGGACTCACTGCTGTTGTAGCTTGGGTTTTCTTAATCGTCCGGCCCTGCCACTCACGACTTCCCCTCCTGACCTCAGCTGGTTGACCGATTCTGGGTGCAGACCCTCCGGTCACACTACCACATTTCTTGCTGAGTGCGGTGACATGCACATGGCACTGATGACGTAGCTGCCATTGGGCCTGGCCGACAGATGGCGATGATTAACTAGGAGAGGAAGTTTCTGGATGGACGTCGTAGCCACGTGACTGCCTCTTCTGAATCTTGTCTTGCACCTCTGGCATTTGCGGTCAGGAGCAGGGATGCCACTCGACTCCAACTGCCGACACTCGGGGCTGGACGGTCTCACTGTGAAGCAATGGGAGCAACGCGGTTTGCGCTTGCTGCGGCTTACGTGTGGGTTCTCCCTTGGTGCTGTTGCCAGGGCAGTCGGTCCGCCTTGGTGGCTGTCTGGTGTCTTTGGAGGTGTCCTTGGCTTGTGGTGCTACGAGTCCTCGTGCTTCTCCTCTCGTTGTCTTTGACGCACCTGCGTTTGTCCAGCTCTTCTGGGTGACACGATTTCCACTCTTCTTCGGGTGCAATGACATGCACCATGTTCTGACAAGGCCAACGGGACCGTTGAACTTCAATGGTCTCCGGACCACTCAGGCGAACCTTCAGTCGCTCTTCTCGGCTGCATGGCGAGCAGCCACTCATCTTGGGTGCTCCTTCTTCCGGCAGCTGTTTGACGCTCCTACTCCGGGTGTTCCCTCTCCAGGGAATGGCTTCCACGGGCAGTAGGGAGCGAAGCTCCTACTCCGGGTGTTCCCTCTCCAGGGAATGGCTTCCACGGGCAGTAGAGAGCTGTGGTGGCGGCTGGCCACTTGTGGTGTACGACTCTCCTCTCGTCAGCCTTGGGTCGCTGACGACTCCTGCTTGCGGCAGTGTGAGGGAGGACACTGTGCTGCGTTTTGGCCCCTTCCGGGCTCCATTGCTGTTGTGGAGATGTGTGGAATCTCCCTGCTGGTTCCAGCAGTGCTTTTTCCTTCAGAGAGGTTTCTTCTCCTCCTGGGCGTTCACCTCTACTGACATTCTTCTGGGCGCGTGTGTCACGCACCTCGGACGGTGCACGCTGCGTCTTTCCTTGTGCGCCCTCTTCTGGCACCTGGCGTGCCCGCTTGATCCCATCTTTCCCGGTACTGGCCGTTTACCACCAGGGACTTGTGTCGCCGTGTCTTCGCTTGATGTGGCGTCAGATAGCCTCTGGGGCTGTATGTGCAGCGCACGTTCTCCTGGGGCTTTCCGCCTTGTGCCTGTCTGCCCTTGTCACCTTGACGCTTGTCTGGGCAGGTGCAGCATTGGGCTTTATCGGGGCCTCTTTCATTGTCTCTGCACATTGTCTTTGTGAGGGCACACCTTGGTAGGCTGGTACCTCTCACTGGCGCTTGGCATGCCTGTCTTTCCGCTTGCAGCAATGGGTACTTGCCCCTAAGGGCATGCAGCGGTGTCTTCTTGATTGCGGTGGCGGCAGATGGCCGCTGGGGTGTGTATAGCATCTAATGTGTTGTGTTCGGCCTTGTTGCACCGGTCCCTTGGTGCCTTTGCCTCCTTGGGTTGTGCAAGGGCTGCTCGCTTTTTCCTTTCCCTGTTGCCAGTACCACAGTGATACTGTAGGGCCGTGTGTAAGAATTCCTTTGATGCTGGTGGAGAGCACACGTCACCAGACAGAGCAGCCGCTGTCACACCTTGCGGGCAGAGGGCAGCTTCACCGATGCAGTGGCGCTGTAGATACATGTTCTGTGTCCTGCTTCTAACTGGCTGAACCTCACCTTATTGCTCTCCCCACTGGCATGGAAGCAGAGTTGAGCCAGGGAGCTACTCAGTCAGTGTTTGGGGAAAAGGGCTGCCCAACATTTTTGACACTGTGATTCGGATATATTGGCACTGGTTCCTCATGCTTGCTTTGTTGGGGTGGAGTACCACAGATGGCCACTAGGTGGCAGTGCAGCGTTTCACATCCCAGACTCAGGCAGTCTTTCTTTGAGCTTCGGGCCTCTGCTGACGCAGGAGATGCCAGTACCGGGCCGTGTGTGTTGTTGCGTGTTGGAGCTACCTAGCAGCTAGGTGGCGCTTCAACCCCTTTCCTGGTGCCACGATAGCTTCACTGTCTCTGCGGGACAGCCTCGGGCATTGCACTTCACCAAACCGCTGCTGCTTCTCCTTTTATGAGGTGAGAGGGAATGGGGTGGAGGTCAGCAGCTTGCGGTTCTTTTCTTATTCTGGGTGGCAGAGCGCTGCAGGCTGTGGCGCGATTGCTGCTTTCTTGCCCTGCAGGCACCTCTTGTGCACCGCAGCCGCTTTGGGCAGGACCCGTTGTTATCACGGTAGTCTTCCCAGGCCTCGGCGTGGTGCAATGGCACGTTGTCGCTGTAGACACTCTCCCTCTCCGGTTACATGTTGCAGGGGGCAGTGATTTTCTAGTGCTGGCGCAGCGTCTGCACAAGTGCCGACTCGAGTGTACCTTGGGCAGCTGACCTGCAGACCTGGCTCGCCCTTCATGTGTTGGAGTTGCTCTACGATGGAGCGGCTGGATGGATGGGCTTGTCTTGCCACCTTAGCCTCGATCCCCTCCAGGCAAGTCACTACTTCCAACGCAGTCAATCACGGCCGCTTTCCCAGCGCGGCGGGCTGTATCTGTTAGGGGTAGCTCTCGCCGATGGCTGCCATACAAGTGGAACCACTCTCCCCCCCACTCTTGTGGATGACGGGCTATGTCGCGTGCATTCCACAGGGGGCCGAGGCAGTGTTCCTGATACTGCGGGCCTCGCAGACATGTCTAGCAGCAGGTTGCGGCACTTACTTTTTCATTGCTTTTTTTTTTTGATGTGCCCGCTTTCGCACTCTGCACACTTCACTGTCTTGCTGGCTTCTTGCTTCCCTCGCGGTACTACCGGAGCAGGGAAGCCACTTGCAGGTGGGTTGGCAGTGTGGTGCGAGCTGCGACGCCCCTCTCTTTCCCCTACACGGATGACTCTCCCTCCGAGTCGTCTCCTCATGCACCGTCGTGCTGGCAGCAGGCAGTATGGGCTTCAGAGCAGGCTGCACTACCCTCACGCCAACCAGTAACAATGGCTGTCAGGCTACACGCAGGGGTGATCCCACGCTCGTCGCCAATGTCGTGTCGTGGGCCCTAGGCCCTCATGCTGATAAAGTATTGACACGAACACCGTTATGGGGATACTACAACTAGCCACGAGCACGTGCACCCGGGCCCTTTTATTAACAGGCTCACGTCACTCGTGACGCCTGTGAGGGATGCATGTGGGGTGCAAGTGTGCCCACTCCCATAGGGGAGTGGCTACTAACTCTGTGCCTGTCGAGACACTAGAACGTGTCTCGCAGGTAACAACAGAGACCTCCAGCAAGGCAGATTAGAACATTGTTCAGCCAAGGGGTGTTGCTGCAAGCACCCCCCAAAGACCATGTTGGAATGTTCAGGTGTCACTGGACCCCGTGGTATACATAAATGGGCGGAGTCGTGTCGATCTAGTTCCGCACTGATGATTCAGGAGTGTGCGCCCGCTTATTTCTCCCCGGTGGCGCACCCCCTCAATGCACACTTCAAGTCAGCGAGGCCTAAACACAAGGTGGGCCAGAGGGAAACAGTACAACTGCTGATTAGGACGTTTTACCCCACCCTCACACCACCGGCTGCTGCACTCGGCTCCACGCATGCCCTCCTAGACGCGAGCCATCTGATCGCTGCGGTACACAGCACTGCCCCGCTTTTTGCTCAGGCCCTGCAGCTCGATGTCAGCCTTTCAGACAGCTGGGCCCTACGCTCCCATCCATACGCTACGTGCTAGCTAAGGCACAATGTTTTGACAATTATGCCCAGGAACTCTAGGTCGTGCTCCTGCCTGGGCCTTCCCCGCAATGTTTCTTCTCCTGCTCCACGTAGTGGGCTCAGCATACAGAGGTGAGGCCTATTTTCTGGAGCCAACACAGCTGGGACATGTGACATTTGGCCTTCTGCCTCCCAAGTATTGCTAGTGCAGCCTACTTCTGGAACTAGGCTGCCAGGACTGTGTGCCACACACCCTCACCTCCATCAGGTTGCATCAAGTTCCATGTGTCTGTAGACACCCGAGCCCACACAGCCCTGGCCTAACCAATGCCACAGACACATCAGCAGGTGGCCCTCTAACTGGGCCTCTAAAAAGGTGGACACTACTGCTACAGAGCCTGCACTTTCACTCATACAGGCAAGTGTCTTTCCCCTAGAGCTTCATCGGCTCACCGCCCTGTCATCCTACCTAGGGGACAACTGACGGCTTCCGTGCCCACCATTGAGCCTATCCTCGTTTCCGGGGTCCCGTCACCGCAAGCAACAAAGTGGGCAACATGGATCAATCGCCTTAAATCATATTTTGCTGCAGGGGGGCTGAAAGCGCATAGGCGCCGGCAAATGCTCCTCCACCTGGGTAGGGCTGCCATACACAAACTGGCCAAAACAGCAGGCAAAGCAGGCCCACCCTATACCTATGCCAAGCTCAAAGCCACCTTGATGGCCCATTTTGAACCTCTAGCAAACCTGGACTACAAGCATTTCATCCTTTGCCGAGCCCGGCAAACACCAGAAGAATCCGTGGATCAGTTCTATGCCAGGATTCGGGAGCTGGCTAGCACGTGCACCCTGCGCGACAAACTAGATTAAATCTTGGCCCTATTCATTTGGGCATGCTCCTCGTCCAAACTGAGAACAAACCCTCCAGATCCCGCGCATGACCATGGCAGAAATTCTCACATTGGGTCGATCAAAGGAGCTGTCCAAGTCACTGGCAGCCCACATGAAGGGGACCCTCCAGTGTACCATTAAGATGGAACCAATCAACCAGGTAGCTGGAGCCACGCAAAGACACCTCAAATGAACAGGCCTTGCTGGTGGTGTGGCTGTACCACCCCACACACAGTGGAATATCTGGAGAAGGGGAGAAAATGCTTTAAGTGTGGGAAGATGAACTACTATGCCAAGGTTTGCCGTTCCACACCTCAGTCAAAAGGACTCAAGCAGAAGGCGTGGCATGCAAGGACATTGAACTGGCAGTAAATACCAGCCCCATTGGCCTGGGAGCAGGTTTTTCTCAGAAATAGCAATGCAGAGAGTGAGCCCCCATTTCCTGTGACAGCCGCGCACTGACCCTGACAGAACAACTATACTCCCACATCAAGAAGAAAGCCATTGTGATCCACTGGGGGTGTCGGCATTTCCACATCTACTTTATGGTCACCCATTCCACGTTAGCACTGACTACAAACCCATGATACCAGTATTCAAGGGGTTGGTGTCAAAACCTTCACCCCGTATTGAAAAATGGATACTTGAGCTGCAAGAATACCACTTCTCAGTGGAGTATAGGCCTGGGCCCATAACCCTGCCAACTACCTGTCCTGACACACATGGCCAGCCACACCCCAGGAAGAACAAGAAGCTACAGATGCAGGGGAGTATGTCAGGATGGTGGTGGAACAATTGCGTCCAATTTTCATTTCCCTAACCAACATCATTGAAGCCACTAAAACAGATGACTGCATACAACAGGCCATAGCAGCAACCCAAACAGGAACCTGGAAGGCATCCTTGCCAGCCTCAGCCAGAAGATGGATGGAGCCGGGGGGGGGGCTCTAATGTCATTGCACAATGAGCTCACTGTCACAGCAGACGGGTATCTGCTCTGAGGTCCCCGACTTGTCGTGCCAACCAGCCTAACCCAACGAATGGGGGACCTTGCCCATGAGACCCACCAAGGGATAGACAAGGCAAAGAACAGACTGCTAGGCAAGGTGTGGTACTCTGGTCTTGATGACCGCATTGAGCAGACGGTCCAACAATGCAACCTTTGCCAAGCCACCCAAGCCCTGGATCTACCGCCACGTACCATCACAGAACAAATCTCGGAGGTTTCGTGGCACCGGGCCAGCGCTGATTTTGGCAGCCTTCCTGATGGCCGACACTTATTAGTAGTCTTTGACGATTTCTCCAAGTACCCAGAGATGGAGATCGTGAGTACCACCTCCACTTAAGAGACAATTCCAAAGCTCGAGAAAATCCTGGCACTATCGGCCTCATAAGGGAACTCCACACGGACAATGCACCCCCTTTTAATGGTCAAGTACTCGTTAGTCACAGAAAAGTCACACCTCGCTGGCCTAAAATCAACGGAGAGGTAGAGTGGTTCATGCGGACCATCACCAAAACCATCTGTACAGCCCAGGCAGAGGAGAAGGCAGCCTACACATTTGTGAGGGACTATTGCCTGACCACTCACACCACCAATGGGGTAGCACCCAGTATCCTCTGTTTTGGACAGAGGGTCAAGGACACAGTCCCGCACTACTTGATGTGGGAGGCAACCCCAACTCCAAGCAGCCAAGGTCACTCTTAATGACAAGAACAAAAGCACTGGGCATCACAGCAGCAATGGGCCAAGTCATTAGGCATCCATGTACGAGACTTGGTGCTAGTGAAAGACAGACACCCAGGGAGCAAGTTCAGACTCCCATTCGAGCGTTACCTGTAGCAAGTTACAAAGATCCAAGGGACCATGGTGTTAGCATCAAGACGCCGGGAGACCTTTACCCGGAATGTATCCTATTTCAAACAATACTAAGGGTGCCCATGACGGCAGCCCACACCTGGCAGATCTTTCCCTGCTGAAATCTGTATGGCCCAGATAGCGAGACCGACCCACAACACTTCTGTCCGGAGTACCCAGAAAACACCCAGTATCCACAGCAGAGCCTGAAATAGCTACACCAACCTCCCAATTGGCGGCAGAAGGGGACACAGGAAGGCCCGACACAATGCAAAATGAACAGGACCGTGCCCTGCCCCGTTACAACTTATGAAGAAACTCCACTCCGTTCCAGCAGTTTCATGATTACCTAGTGGACTTGTAAGACTGGAGACCTGACAGCAGGTTCTGTTGTCTGAGGTGGCCAATATCCTTTCGCCCGAATGAGCAGTCAGCTTTGGGTTTTCGATTGTGTTGTGATTTCATTTGTCCCCTCCGGGGAGTTTGGTAAATGTTTGGTTCTGTTCAAGTCATCTGTCCAGCCTTTGCCTGTTTTGTTTAATTTGGATAAAGGAGGACTAAAACATTGTTGGGCTGAGGGGTGTTTCGGCAAGCACCCCCTTCCTTAAAGACCATGTTGGAATATTCTTGGGTCACGGGACCCCGTGGTATAAATAAATGGGCAGAGCTGAGGAGCTCCAGTTCCACACTGACGATACAAGAGTGTGCAGCCTCTCTTTTCTCCTTGGTGGTGCGCCCCCTCACCACACACCGCGAGTCAGCAAGGCCTAGACACGAGGCCCGTCCTAGGGTAACAGTACAGAGATCTCCCTTTGCAAAAGTATAGGGACAAGTTTAAAAGTTTATTAAAGTTAAATATTAATGTAAATTATTTTAGCATACTTATTTAAAATGTTGAACAAATAAAAAAAATATGCTGCAGCATTATAACCTAGTTTTGAATTAAATATGTAATTATTGAGAAAATATTAAATTAAATTAGAAGTATTTTTCTTAATATTTTTTTTTAATCTGCTTAAGGCATACAATTTATATTGATTCATTATTTATTATATAGTAAAAATTAGTGCAATTTATGCATTTGATTAATTTAAATGAATGATTTAAAAAATATATATATATATTAATTTTGAAATTTTAAAAAGGATATTAACATCTTACAATAAACTAATAATTTTTTTGATTAATATATAATTTACTTAACATTACATTAAATGTACTTATATTTTTAAAAGTTAAGCCATGATAATTTAATATGACATTAGTTCTTATGGACTATTATTTTCTATGGGAGGGTGTTGCAATATAAGAGGTTGGCCATGTGTGCTTCTGAACTTACTTCAGTACTTTGCTGGAGCACATTTACTACTGCTTTGGGTCCTTTTTGGCTGTTGTAACTATAGAAGTGCAGTTTGTGAATAGCAATGAGCTTACTCTTTTGTGAGTGGGTACATGCCCCTCCTGAGAACCCTCCTTATCCCTCCTTAAACCCCTCATTACTCCTCCTCTAACCCCTCTCCTTTAATAATAGTCCCCATTTTCCAGAGACTCCCCTCATCCTTTCACCATTTACTACAAAAACTGCTATGATGGGGCAGAATGGCAAACTTACAAAGTTTTTTTTTATTTTCAAAAAGAAAATTCCAAAGCATGATTTTATTTTTGAAAAAAAAAACAATGCCCTCCTCACTATGCGAGTTTTCTCCCTTGGCAAGGGGGACATTGAGCACATTTGTATGCCCCTTACAGCCTGGGTGCATGCATAGCATCCCTTCACATCTATCAATTGTGAATACACTTGTAATAGCTTGAAGAAAACATTATTTGAATTTTTTTTAAGTTTCTTCATTCAAAAGCGTCAGTTGGCATTATTTCAGTAGAAACCAAACATCAATCAGAGTCAAAATGTAGCAGCTTCAATCTTGGAGGTTTCTCAAAAACAGTATGTCGGTCATCAATCGTTTGTATCCTCAAGTCAGCTTTGCTTTCAACAAAGTATGTCCATTCGAGAGCTGAATACCTTTGACTAGGCACCTGTGTTATCTTTGATCTTCTGACTACTGGCTGTTCACTGTCACTGCCACTTTTCTCAATTGTCTGTGTCTCATCAGTGATGGTGTCTGGTATGTGTTATTCAGACACAGAAGCTCTCCATCTTTTTCCTCTCATTGGCCCCTCTCTGGTCACACTGCTTGTCCCTTATCCAGGCTCAGAGTCTGTGCTACTTCTAGTGAGGTATCTGTATCTACTCTTGGTTCATTCACCACAGGCCCTGCTCTTCTCTTCAGGTAGCTTTGAGACACTTGTGCGCACTCTACCTCCTCCCCTTTTGAACTCTCTGATTGCACTGAATTTGGCCTCTGCGCATCAGTAGTGGCTGTCACCTCTTCTTCTTCAGCTTGTCTCACTTGCCAAGAATGTGATACATGTATCCAGTGTGGAAGGCCTACACATTTAACAGCATTGTTCGCGACCAGGATGATGTGGTATTGGAGACGCCATCTAGTGTCCAGACACAAATTTCTCATATGCTTCTTCACTTAAACTCATTCACTCAGACTGAGGACATGGCACTGCTCCTACCTTAGAAGAGGAGTTGCCAATTCAACCTGGTGAGGGACAGAATGCACCATATCAGTCAGACCATCGCTGTAGTCAAGAATCATGTCATCTGTAATGTTTACAAGTACAGTCACAGGCACAGCGAGCAGTCTCAAATCGCTGCCCATGGGATCTCATGGGGGGACAAGCCTGTACTCCAATCAGGAAAACTTATCAGACTCATCAGTACCAAAGGAAGGGCACACACCTTGGCAAGACAGGGCTTCAGAGTCCCATTAATCTGTTACACAATGACTGAATCCTCAGTCTGTAACTACAGTGAAACCTCTGATCCACCAGCAATGCTGCACGTAAAAGTTTCAGCACTTCATTCTTAAAGCGTCTGCCACAGTCTGATTCCAGATAAATCGGAATCCCGAAACGAGGGATCAACTCTCTCAGCAATAATTTAGCCACCATAAGACTGTCATACCTCCTAGTGGGATAGGCCTCCACAGAGGGGAAACGAACCATAGCGTATCAGCCTATATGAGTAGCACCATGAAAGTAACATGCCATGGGGGCCAACATGGAATTGGGAAGCACACAATGACCATCTACAGAAACCCAAATTTCATCCTCATTCTTAGTACACCCTGCTCGGATCCATCTCTCATGTTCACACTTTGGTGCTTCTTCTCACAACCTTTTCACCATCCACATATTAACAATGGTCAGCAAAAGACTTAAAGAAGTGTCATGCTCAGATTCACTTTAAAAAATCTCCATTAAAGGTGCAAGACCCAAGAGCGCCGTATCTAGCAACTTCATCGGTGTATATGTTGCCTGCGGTAACAAATTCATTTCTGCTCTTAGGGCTACGCATTTTACAAGAGGCACATCAGCAGGCTTCTGCAATGCATCACGAAGTTCTGTCAAATAGTGCCCATTACAGATGGGGAACTAGATGAGGTTGTGAAACCCGGGTGAGACCACAATTGTCCAAAGTCATGGACCACATCAAACTCATACTATCAGTGGAGAGGGTGACTCTCAAATTGTCAAAGACACAACAGGCTCTAGCAAGAGCGATCAGCTCATCCACCTGTGCAGATTGTTACATTGCGCAAACAGGAGGCTTCCCCTACACCCTCTAACATGCAAATGGCACCAGCTACTTTCAAAGTGCTGGTTAACAAGATTTCTGCAGAGTGGGACACCATCCCTCTCTGTTGGGGGTACCCCATCAAAATGGCATCACATTGTCAAATGTTGACACCAACTGCAGCCACCACCTTTAGGCAACCCGGTAATGCTGTGGTTACTGGGGCAAAAGTGGCTGAAAAATAAGCAACAGGTCGTTTTGTGGTTCCATGCATCTGAGTCAGTACCGACAGGAAGCACCCTTCCCTCTAAGAACAGTAAAGAATAAAAGGCTTCTCATAATCCGGCATTCATAGGGCCGGAACATGGCAAAGACTTTCTCTCAGCTTGAGGACGGCTTTTCCACAATCGTTTTCCCATGGTAGTGGACCTGATACATCTTTGTGTGTAAGCCTCCGTAGAGACTTAGCCAATAGGAAAAAGTTGGGAATCCACTAACGACAGTAGCCCTCCATTAACAGGAATATCCTGACTACTCTCTGTGTTAAAGGAGGGTTCATCTGCAATATGGAAGAGATTTTCTGGAGACACTTTTCTTGCTCCTTTTTCATTGTGATGACCTAGATACAGGACCTGTTTCTGGCTGTACTGATGTTTGGGGACACCTTATGTCTGTTTTTGGCTAGGTGAATCAATAGGGCTGTAAAGTCTTGCTTGCATGCCACTTGGGTTGTTGACTCCACCAATAGGTTGTTGATGTATTGGATCAGGACTGAGTTACAAGGCAATTTTAGGGTCTCCAGATTCTTTTTCAAGATCTGGTTTAAGATTTAGGGGCTTTCTTTATTCTTCAGTCTATATTCTGGAACTGGAACATGAAAAGTAACTGGCTGTTTTCATGCAATGCGACGGAAAAAAACGCTAACACAAATCGATGACTGTGAACCACTTGGCATTACAGGGAATCTAAAACAGCATTACTGCTGAATTTAGTTCTACAGGACAACATGGGATAACAATATTATTCATTTTTCACAGATCCTGAATGACCACTGCTTTTTATTCAATTTCTGAAACCCCATGATCAGGAAATTACAGGGGCTTCATAGAATCTCTTTTAAAATGGCCTGCTCTAACATGGATTCAGTTACTGGGATGATTCCAGCCATTGCCTCTGTTGAGAGGTTATACTGTGGCATTAATGGGAATTCAGCATCCTGTTTGAGGGTTATTTTTACATGTTCGATACCTTTAATCAGGCCAATATCTTTGCCAGAGTAATCCCAAACTTCCTCCATTACAGAGTCCTTTAAGTCGGGTAGCAAATCTTCCTTTGTCAGAACAGGGAATAACCCAACAACTAGTTTCTGAGTGATGAATTTAAGATCACAGACCACAAACTGATGGTCTTCTTCAAAGGCACCAATCTTCATATGGACTTTAATTGAAACAGGATTGATGATTTGTTTATTTGCAATGTCTGGAACTTGGATTTGTTTTCCCGAGAGGGGTTGGTTTGGGACTTCGACTGTACATACAGTAGAACGAGCAGCACCTGTGTCTATTAAAAAGGACATGGGGCGGCCATTTACTTCTCTATCTACATATGGACCACTCTGGCCTACCACTAAGGTTGAGCCAAGTACGAAGTCCTTCTCCCTTCTCTTGCACCGTCATTATGATTGATCAGAACCTGGGTTTTCGAAGGCATCTAAACCAGGAACTGTTGGAAACTGTCTGTATTCTGGAAAGACTTTTGAAGAGTTCTGAAGTTCAGCTTGACATTAAACCTCAAGGTATTCAAATTGTGCTGCATCAAAAGAGCTCTACCCGTTTGGGGTTGGATCTGCACTTGCATTTCCAACAGCTCAATTTGCTATAACAATGACACAGCATTATTTTTTTAAGCATAGCTATATCCATTCCTGAATTCAGGTCAACCAGCACTTCTCGCCCTCTACCATGTGATACACCATTCCCATCCGCCATCATCAGACCCCCACCATGATATGCAACTCTCAGCATTCCATTACCAATTCCTGAATTGCATCCGGTAACCTCCCATGTAGGGACCATTCTGAAACACTTTCTGAGCCAGCTTAGTTTGAGCCAACATAAATTTCTCTTTGATTCTCTCCTGCCTTGTCTCCAAATCATCACTGCAATACTTTGCATAAAGCAAGATCTTTTCCAATGGTTTTGCCTGCAAAGAAATCACATTCTGCTGGATGTGCAACCAAATCATCAGTTGCAAGCTGTGAATGAAATGGGGCACAACATTTCCAAAATCCCCGCTTGAGATTTTCTACTCTATTATGCGGAGGAAAGACTTGCATTATCCTTTCATAGTCTGCATGCACTGACTCTTTAGAGTTTAGGGTAGTTCTCGAGATTTTCAGCCAGTCTCCTTCTGGGGAGCCTTAGTTTTCAGGAAATTTATGGCCTGATTTTATTTTTCCATAACAACTGCAGAGGGAGAGTGAGTTTGAGCATCCCTTGGCAGCTCAGCATTTGGCCACTGTGCAATCACATTGCATTCAGTCCGCAAATCGGCTGGTACGACAATGTCAAAGAAGGTATTCTAATCCTCCCACAACACTTTCGAAATGTTCCCAAATCTCTTAACCTGTACATACCATTCATCAGGATTTTCTCTCAATTTGATTCATAAACATGGAAAGATCACCACGACTCCAGGGCACATAAGCACCTCCATGTACCTCTCTCAACGGGTAAGCTCTAGCTTCCCTATCACTTTTACTAACCTCTTTATCTGATCCTCCAGGATCCTCTTTTTTCTTCTTTTTCCTTTCCTTGTGAGCCCACTTGTCTTTCAGCGTTTGGGTATTACTCCATACTTGAATGATTCTAACTAGTCCCCTCAATTGCAGCTTTAAACAAGAGGTTTGCATATTCTTAAGTGCATCTTTGGTCATAAACATCCTAAAATTCTTTTTAGAAAAATCAGTCCCAAATTCTGTAGCTATCTCTTCAAGGGCCTTCTGTGCCTCACAAGCACGCCTAGCAGCTTCCTTGCAGAAAAACAAGAGTTCTTCCTCATTGTACCCGTTAATGAATCCCAAATCAAGAGTTCCTGTGATAATTTCCTTCAGTTCTATCTTTACTTTCACTACATCTAAAGGTCTTTCAGTAATGTCGGTCTCTGATGGCCGGAACTAGGTGCTGTCAATCTCTGGAGTCAGCTCAGTCACAACAGGAAAAGTTCCTGTTCGAGGTCTTGCACTCATTTCCACAAGACATCCCTCCCAGGAGCAACTGTTATAGTCATAATCACAGGCATGATAATAAGGGCTTTATCCTGGGACCTTTTCAGGGGGAGGGGCAACAGAACTGGTGTTAATCATTGGTCCAGGATCAAAATGGGTGTCAATTCTGGAGGTGGAAGAGTACCAAGCACACCTCCATCTGGGAGGCCCTGCTCAACAGGTGACCTAGCACCTGCCACTGTAGGTGGCGGGGGTTCCTTAGATGGTTGATTTCCCCCAGTAGGCTGAACTTCATTGTATGGGGTGGTCGAGAGGCCAATAAATCATCCAAAAATCAATCACTAGAGTCACTATCACTCTCTTCATCATTTTTTGCTTCAGTCTCACTCCCCTCTCATGCTTTCTTTCTCCCTAAAATTCCACTAGGCAGTATGGGATGCATTCTAAGTCCCTTGATTATTTCTCTCCTCCAAACCTGCTGTTCTGCATCCCACTTCACTTCACCTCCATCCAACTCTCAGCTGTCTAGTTAGCCTTAATCTGATATGTTTCTTTCTCTTTCACATGTGCCTGATGCTCCCATGCATTCAAAGCTTCATATTGGGCTGGTCTAGGTGGGGGCTTTACATCATACAACACCCTTTTCAACTTTTCAACAAGGTTTAAATCAAAGGTAACACACTGAGGAAACTGCAAGGAAACTTCACTCACAGTGATCTTAGGTTGTTGTGTAAACCAAATACACATGTGTAAACCAAACTTGGTTGTCATGTAATAAGAAGGCATGCCTTCGGAGGGGCCTCCTTGTATTCAGGGACAGGTATTCTCACATCATTACTAAATAAAGCCTTTCATTTCTTGAAAAATGTAATCTATTTTCCATATCTGACAAAACACAAATCCAATAAACTTCAATTGAAATAACCGGCATTCTCAACAATTCACAAGGCAAAGCTCAACAGCACTAACTGCCAGTCCCAGTGAGACACCACAAAGCTGTCCACTCACATGGGGGCATGACCAAGATAGCGCTGGGTGCAGACGAACAGCACAGAGCTCCACACCCAACCCCAGAATTAATCCTGTCTAATCCTGTCCCTTCCCCTTCTGATGGCGGCAGTCCACAGAGGTCCAAGCAGGGATTCCGAAGCTGCTTGAGTTGGGAATGCTTGCCTACCCCGGGGGCTATGATACAGCTATGGTGCTGCTCCCCGCTGCTGGGAGCTTTGTGGTGCGGTGGGCCAAGACTGACACCGTGGCCTCTCCCTTGTGTCCTGCAGTTGCTGGGGGCGGCTCCCGGTCTCAAGAGCAGCAGAGTGGACAAATCAGTGAGGGGACCCCCTCGGCATTGCGGGGAGCAGCGGATACTCTGCGATTGGCCGCAAGTGAATGCTAGGTGATCTTCCGTCATGGGAGGTTGAGGATCGTGGCCTGAGGCTGCGCAGCATGGTGTGACTTACACTTGAATTCTGGTGCAACCTGTGAGCATACGGCGACGTCTTCGGCCTGGGAGGTGATCTCGGATCTGGCCATGTGGGTGCCCTGGAGGAGGAGTGAGTGCGTGGGACCCTTTATGCCCCTACCCTTATAGGACAATTGCTATCAAGCCTGGGGGATCGAGGATGTGACTGTGATGTTACCCCCTTATTGATGGAGGCTGAGCGGGCTGCCCTGACGACCCGTGGATGGATTCTGCAAGCCCCTTAGTGCATTTGTGAATGCTCCTTGAGGTGTGCCCAGTATACCCTGCAACCAATGAACCGGGGTCCTTTGGACTTTGAAGGTGCGGAAGGAGTCACCTGGGACTCAGGGATTTCTTGGGGGGCCACCACTTGGAGACAATGATGAAGCCAAAATTTGTCGGTCAGGGAGGAGTGGCCCCAGGACCTGCAACGACTCTGCTCACCAATGACCTAGAGAGCAGGTTACAAGAACATTCTGATACATTTTCTGAGTTGCTGCAGGCTGTACAAGACATTGAAACCCCTCAGGGCCCCAAGATAGACAAATTGGTGGTAGAGGTGGATTTCCTTCAGGGCGACCAACAGAAGCTTCGGGATCTCATGGACACAATAGAGTCAGCGCAGGCGGATGGACTGTTGCCAGCGGCAACTCCTTTGTGTTCATGAGTCCGGATCGGGACTCTAGCGATGAGCTGGCAGAGTCCCTGAGGGTGGGATCTGATGCCACCTCAATGGCAGCTGACCAGGCAATCGGATGAGGATGGTGAGCCCAGCGATGTGTCAGGATGACCCGGAGTATTTCAGCTGTGGCCTCTTGTGCTAGGGGTCTTCTTCCTTCGATGCCATCATCTAGAGTTGGGGGAACATTGGAGACTTGATGGAAGAGTGGGTGGCATAATGGATAGTATAATGTCACCCCACGATCCAAGTTTAGTTTACACATGTTCTGCATGCAGTTTGTTTGGGTGAGGCTGTTCTGTAGCTAAGCCTGGGGATGGCTGTTTGCAGGGTTAGTGTATGATTTAGGCCTGGGTGTGAAATTCCACTCCGCTTGCGGAATTTGCGGAGTTTTCCCACTCCGTGCTCCACGTAGAGCGCGGAGTTCCAAAAACCTACGCAGAGTCAAGTTTTTTCCTCATTCGCACTCATCAACGTGAAGTTGGCGAGCGCAAGTGAGGAAAATCTTACTCCAGACCACCTCTTTGTGAGATTTCTCAATGCGGGTGGTCGTCGATGGCCGCTACTGCTTGCATTGAGAAACATTCCGTTCACGTTGAGGAAGCTGCCGCTCAAGCAGTAGAAAGAAGCAGCGCCCTCTTGCCCTGCACATGGGGCAGTTCACACTGATTTTGGACATTCACCGGGAGCTAAAAATCAGCACGAACAGCGTGCAGCAGAGTTTTATGGTCACTTTGCGGAGTTCTGTGTAGCAGAACCACACGAACTCCGCCAGGCCTAGTATGATTGTATGCTCGTAGATTTGAAGCAAGTTTTGGAGGCTTGGCGGGGGTAGGGTTGGTGATGAGGTTAGGACCTCACTGACGGGGAGCGTACCATGCAGTGAAATGCTGAAAGACAAGATTCTCTTCCTGATGTTCGTGACATGGGCATGCACAGAAAGCATTACAAAATAAACACATACCTTGCATGTAGACATGTACATTTGCATGCCTGCAGGACACACATTTGATGGCTGAGGAACTGCATAAATTGGCAAAGCAGGGGAGGGGCTATGTTTATGGCAGCACTATTTTGGACTATGCCAGAGGGAGTATTGATTTGGGTGATGCCTGGCGTACGTTTCCTGCAAGACATACCAGGATAGACCCAGAGGGTCAGTATGTGGTACTTGAGTGTGACCTAGACGGAGCCCCTCTGGCACTAGTGGCGCTTTATGCTCCTAAGGCCAACCAGTCCTCTTTCTATGTGTCACTCACCCCCACCCTTTAGACCACGCACAGGTTCTGGCTATTTGGTGCAGTGACTATAACTGTGTCCAGGATCTGCAGCTGGATAGGTAACACCCCCAGGTTTCAGGCACATAAGCGTCAGAAAACCCTTGAATGCTACAACAGTGGACTGCACAAGTACAGGTTTCAGAATTGTGGTGGGCACTACACCCAAACAGTAGAGAATGTTCACATTATTGAGGAGTGCACTCGCTGCATACCAGAATTGATTTGGTCTTTGGGACAACAGAGCCATGTGTAAGGCTGGTGGAATATTTGGCACGTATTTTGTCGGACCATAACCCATTGTTGATTACCTTGAAATGGGGAAGACTGTGCCCAAAAATTCTAATATGACACCTGCCTACAGCAGTGCTCTAGGATCCAATATCTTGTAACCAGACAGGGTTGGAGATACAACAGTATTTCACTGATAATGAGGACACAGCTTCTGATCCCAGGGTGGAATAGGACGCATTCAAAGTAGTCCTACATACAGATCTGTCTCTCTGAGGTAGTGGGTGCTAAGAAGGTGCTCTGCAAAGAGCTCAAGCACAATGAGGACAGCCTGAGAGACCTGGAAATCCATGGTGGGATGGACGAAGGACTGCAGATGACTCTGTGGGAGTTGCAGAAGGAGCACAGTGAGACATTTTCTCGGCTCAGCAATTTGGATTACAAGGAATATATCTCACGTCAACATGCGATAAGGTGGGCACTATGCTCATATGGCTACTGAAGTCGGAGATACCAAGGGCTCTGATCAGTGCCATACGTGCTCCTAGTGGAATGCTAGTGAACACACAACAAATGATCAACGTGGTCTTCCACTCTTATTATAGACAATTATATGAAGCTCCTCCAGAGGTTCCCTGGGATGATTTAGTGCAGTATATAGCTTGGCTGGCCATGCTGGCCGTTATCAAGACCCAGAGTCAGGAGCTGGAGAGCCCAGTATTATTCCAGGAGATCAGCGTGGCCATTAAGCAAATGGCACGTAGCAGGTCCCTGGGGACTGACAGCTCTCCCATAGAGTTCTATGGCGTATACACTACGGAACTGGGCCAGCGCTTACTCCACCTGTACCAGGGGACCAGGTGCAGAGGAACCTTACCGTCCTCCATGAGGGAGGCAATGATAGTGCTTATCCCTAAACCAGGGAGAGACCCCTCAATATGGGAACCTACATGCCGCTATTGCTCTTAAATACAGACTATAAGGTGCTGGGAAAGATACTGGCATCCTGGTTGCTTCCTATAGTGCAAACAATAATACACTCAGACCAGAACGGGTTCGTTCCAGGCAGGAGCACATTCCTTAACCTTCGTTGGCTGTTCTGCATTATGGACTGGCCAAACATGGTTCCACTCAGTGTTGGGTGGCATAGCTTGACATCGGAAAAACATTTGATAGTCTAAGTTGGCCCTATCTCTTAGCGGTACTTAACAGGCTGGGAGTAGGGTGGGAATTCCAAAGGTGGATCTCACTCTGATATAAGGACCCATTGGCCAGGATGCGTATGGGCACGGAGAGCTCAGACCCCATAGCTATACACAGGGGTACTAGACAGGGGTATCCATGCTCCCCCGTAATATCTGTGTTGGCCATGGAAATTCTGGTATGCCTCTTGAGGATGACAATGCCCAGAGTAGGGAATCATCACCGGTCGGCAGACACATAACTTTTCTATGTTGATGATGTGTTGATTAGTCTATGGGCTGACAGCACTAATATACAATTGTTGGTCGAGCTTCTAGACGAGTTTGGACCGATGTCAGGTCTCAGGGTGAATTGGGACAAATTGTGCATGTTCCCCTTGCTGAAGACCCCAGAGGGAACTGTGCAACCACATCTGTCCATTCCTCACCGATGGAGACCAGACACATTTAAATACTTGGGTGTTGCAGTATACCATAACAACCATGACCTTATGGATGACAATTTTGGGAGGGTTGTTGCGAAGGCATGGTACTCACTGCCATTCTGGAACCAGCTACTGTTGTCACCTATGGAAGAATTGCAATCTGCAAAATGCTGCTCTTGCCCTGGCTCTTATATATTTTCTCAGTACTGCCAGTGGTATTGCCCAGAGCCTTCTTTGGGGAACTGCACTCACTATTAACATCATTAATCTCCGGATGTGATAGATGAAGAATGGCCCTGTTAAAGTTATATGCTCCTCTGGACAATAGGGGACTGGAAGCGCCCAGCTATCAACTCTACTATGCTTCAGCCAAATTACAATGGGTTGCATGCTGTCTGGAAGGGCCTGCCGGCAAGAGCATGAGGATGTACTGGGGGAACTGGGAGAGCTTTGTTTCCTGGACTACCTAATGGGTATGGCCTTGGCTACCAAAACGGACCAAAAATTATTAAAAGTGGCCAAGATATGCTTGAAAAATACATCCTTTCACAGGTGACTGCAACCCTATTCGCCAGACCTGCCTATCTGGGCCCTCCCCCAGACCAGGTGACTGGAAATCCAACATCGGATGGAGGGCTGAATGGAGGGGGGTTTGACGTGTTGGGGCAACTTGGCCAAGAACGGTCAATGGCGCACATTTGATAATTTGTGCAAAACATACGGATTGAGTCCGGACATTTTCTGTTATCTGGGGCACTATCCAACCTACGGAGACAGATTTAGGGGAGATCCACAAAAGGTGCCCGCACTGGCTCTGGGTCTGACAGTGTTGCTAACTCATGGCCACCAATGAAAGGCAGTCACTCAAATTTATAGTGTACTGTGGAGCCAGCTGTCAAGCCCCAGGGAGAAGATGAAGACTTGGTGGGAAGCCAGAATGGGACGGGAATTGATGCAGACTGTCAGGAAATTATGTCTGGAGTCTGCAAAAAAGGTGTCAATGAATGCCAGGGTGCGCCGATGTCCTCTGCCTTCCTCGATATGCTGTTCTCGAAGCAGATTTTCTACATATGCTGTGGCACTGACCTGCAATCACTAGGTACTGGGAGGAAGTGTGTTGCGTTATGTGGGAGAATTGACCGGGGGCACCTTCCTTTCGACCCTCTGCAGTCGTTACTAGGGGAGCACCCTACATCATCGAATTATAAACACATTAATGGTTTGGTTAATCTGGTCCTGGTGTTGGCAAAGTGCGGTATTGCCATGGTGTGGAAATCCACAGTGTCTGCCCTGCTGCAGAGATGGAAAACTGACCTGCTGAAGTGAGCTAGGTGGGAGGTAACTGTCCGGTCCGACATATGGCATCAAATGAAAAGGGAATGGAGATATGATAAATGGGATGGATTTATTGAGAAACTGGAAACAGGTTGGATGATCGACCACAGGAGGCATGTGACCTACACTTATGACTGTATTACTGGCATGAGTTGCTGACGTTGGGCGATAGATTATGGAGTGCCAGGGTTTCCAAGAGTTGTAAAGGTGCAGTGGCTACGAATACCTCAAAACATGAGTGTGTGCACTGATAATGTGAAACAAAGGTATGTGTCTGTATTATGTGTTGTTTGTCAACCTGAGAAACTGCACATCCATATGATAATGTACCTGGTATACCAGACTGCCTCTGACCACATTTGTAGGAAAGTGGAATCTGACTACATGGTTGCCCCCATTTTTTTTCTGGTGTTTTGATGGTTTTTGACTTAGTTTGGCTGGGAACCTGCTATTCAGGTCCCCAGACCTATCTGCTTTCTCTTATAAATTGATTCCATGTACTTTAGGTACATCCCAGATTGGATTCTGGAGTGCCCTTATAAGTCCCTAGTATATGGTATACTATGTACCCAGGGCATAGGTACCCCAGAGGCCTACCAGGGGCTGAAGCATGTATTGTGCCACCCCTGGAAGGCCATCCAAAATGACACCACAGGACTGCTACTGCAGCCTGAGTGAGGTGGTGCATGCACCCCTTACAGAGATATAGGTTCACTATATCTCACCTATCACTGCACATAGAAACCTATCAGTCACCCCTATGGCAGGCCTTATCAATCCTGAAGGCAGGGTGCTTGGTTATATGTGAGAGGGTGCCCATGCATGAGCAGAGCCCCTCTGCAGCCCTCAGAATCTCCTATCTGGGGTTGTCTGTGGTGCAGCCTGACCATATACTGTTAAGTGCATTATAACCTCGCGGTAAAATGCTAACTTTGGACTGGCTGCACGGAAACATGTCGTGTTTGGTGTCAAACACCTTGGAATCCTACTCCCCCCCGCCAGTCCTGGCGGCGGGGGTAGAATTCCACCCTTCTAGAGGGAGAGACATGTCCCCACCGGTATACCCGGTAGAAACCTTAAAGAGCCCTGGCATCACAAAATGGATGCTGCAGCCACAGACACGAGTCTGGCCTACTGCTGCTGACCGAAACTCCGGCGGGGGAGGCCTGGACAATAGGTTTCCTGTCACAGGGAGGAGTGACCACCTCCCAGACAGGCCTTAGTTGATTGGGGCTGGGTGGGTGCACTCTCTGAGTGCTTTGAAGTCCTGCACTGGGGGCATATTTGGTGTCCTCGTGCATACCCCAGTTCAAACCGGTTGCAGGGTCTACCAGCCCCTGGTCTGGCGTGAAACTGGACAAAGGAAATGGGTGTAGCCACCCCTCTTTCCAAACCCTCCCATAGGTGGGTCCCCAGAGTTAGTCCAACCCCTTTCTTTAGTATAAGTAAGGGAACCCTGGCAACAGGACTTTAGATATCCCTGGACGAAACTCTGAAGCTGAATCCTGGAACTTCGACGCTCTACTCAAGACTAGAGGACTGAAGAAATCTCTCTTGGGGTCAAGGAGTGACTCTCCTGCTTGGCAGGCACCAACAAAGCATTTGCCAGTCTACATCTCCGAAGCTCCCGCCGGACTCCGTAGTACTTGCAGCCCAGGAAGAAGATTTCCAGACATCTCAGAGGCCGACCCGAGTCCTCAGCAAAGCTGAGACCCGTAGCCCTAGTGACTAGCGTGGAACCGGAACTCCTGGTCACCGTGCACATTTGCTAGTGCATTAACTTCTCGATGACTCTTGAAGTTCTGCTTTGGGTTACTCATAGCCCAGGCCCCGAGCACCATTTGCACCGAAGATTGTGAGCCTATACTCCACGAATGTTCCGTGGTCCCGCTTCTTGCATTTCCACTTGAGGCTCCTTCGCGATCGCTGGTCCGTCAACTGGTGGGTCCCTGTGAAGGCAACTCTGATTTTCATTGGGCATTTCTGGTTGCTTCAGACGTGCCCTAACTCCCCACCAAGTGGTGAATCCCTCAGACCTTGCTGGTCTGCTCCGAAGCCTCTTTCTCCTTTCTGCGTGGGTTGCTGTTGCCAAGGCTTGTTGTGTTCAATCCGGACACCAATGCTGCAGCACTCGACATCCTTTGTGGGATAGCTCGAATCCAGCTTCTGGTTGTCGTCGACGCCTCCTGGTCCTCGTGGCTGAAGAGTCAAGCTTCACCTCTTTCACCTGAAGGACCCGACATCGGTGGGCATTCGACTATCGTGCCCCTGGTCACTGGCAAGTGACCCTGACTCTGTCCCCTCTGTTTTCAGGTTCTTCTCTTCTCCGATCCAGGCTTGGATCTCTTCGGACACTTCGCATCTTCCCGGCAGCAGCACTTCGTGGCAGGCTGCCATTGAAAACGACGACGCGACCCGACACCATTTGACACCTATGCACCCGGCTTCCCTGGGTGAGGTAACTAGAGTACTCCGGTGCTCCCGTGGGTGTTGACCCTAGAACTATCTAAGTCCAAGAGGGTTTGGTCCTAGTCCATTTCTAAGTGTCCCTAAACTCTAAAACGATAACCGTGACTTTCCCATAGACTTTAACGGAGCTCGCGGCTGTGTTCACACACTGCACACAGCCCCCTTGGGTCCCCTGTGTCACTACCTTGGGTGGTTCCTTGTGGTCCCAGCGATTCTACAGGCTCTAGGCCTTGTGTCTACTTAAGTCGTGGTTCTTATACCACTTTCTTAATATATGGTTTGAGTACGCCCCTAGGGCTAATCGTATATTGTGCTATTTTACTGTGCTATTCGACTTGTAAATTGTGTACTTTCACCTCTAGCCTCATAAAGAGACTATTGTGTTGTGTTTAGTAATAAATACATATATTTTATGTATATACCTGGTGTGGTTCTCCTTTCATTTGGTCATTCATGAGGTTATAACTGGTAAAACAATAGCTTAGCACTCCTTCAAGACTTAGCCTGAAGGCTGCTCTCCATAGCTACCACTAGGATAGCTTTCAATAAAGGTTGTCTTTAAACCTATCATCAATAAAGGTTGATTGGACTGGTGCAAGGTGCCCACTATAACTAGTGGACAGCATATACCAGGCCAACTTCTCACATTGGTGTGCAGCGGTTGGATTAAAGCTTGCCTTGTTTTACCAGATAATCTCAAGTGTTTGACTAACTGAAAACCACTAAAGGTACCTGAAGTACATATAAATTCAAGCTTAGAAATACAGTAAGTTCTACTGAACTTAAAGTTGTGTGTCAAGGGCTTAGCACACCCTTTCTACAACTCAAGAGAGTTTAGTAGGCCACACTAGAGTAGGTAGTGCATACACCACACCTCACTAGTGATGTCTTCAAGGCCAGGAACCAGTGGGTCCCTGCCAGAAGCCAGTGGGCTTCTACCCTCCAAGTATGACAACCTCCCATTCTTGGAATTGAGAGAATTGTGCAAGACTAGGAAGCTGAAGACAGGTAAAAGTGCCAACACCCAACGTCTCATGGAGATGCTTCTGTTGGATGATCTCAGAAGACCCACAGGGTCTGAAGGGGTAGGCAGAGTGGGTGGGGCAGAAGATGAGGAAGGGACCAGGGGTTAAAATACCCAGGACCTGACCTCTGAAACTGGCCAGGAAGATGACAATGATCTTGCCCTGGACAATCCAGCTCCTCCTGCAGATGAGGAGGAGGACCAGAATGGCCTCCTCTTTGTCCCACCAGGAATGGTTGTGAGTGTGTCTAGAAGGTCCAGATCTCCTTCTCAGGAGTCTAACCATTCTGACACCTCAATAGGGACCTCTGTTTCCTCTCATAGGAGGGAATCCTCTCATGAAAGGAAAAAGAGACTGCTCCAGTATGAAGAAGCTCAGCTTAGGATCAGAAGAGAGCAGCTGGCTATAGACAGGGAGTCCCTAGAGCTTCATAGACAAAGAAGAAAGTTGGGACTAGAGTCCCATGGTGGCAGCAACTTCCCTAGTGGTAGGGAAAGGTCTTATGACCATAGAAACCCAAGCAAGATTGTCCCTCCCTACCAGAATGGGGATGACATCCACAAATGGATTACTGCACTGGAAAGGGCCTGTAAAGTTCAGAGGGTCCCTCAGGAGCAGTGGGCAGCAACCTTGTGGCTCTCCTTTGCAGACAAAGATAGAGACAAGCTCCTCACTGTTAGAGAAGAGGATGCTGACAATTACAAAGTCTTGAAGAGTGCTCTGATTGATGGGTTTGGCCTAACCACTGAAAAGTATAGGTTGAAGTTCAGAGACACCTAAAAGGCTCAGACTCAAGACTGGGTTAACTTTGTAGATTGTGCTACAAAGGCTCTGGAAGGTTGGATACATGGCAGCAAAGTGCATGACTTTATAGGATTGTACAATTTGATTATGAGGGAGCAGATCCTTAAAAATTGTCAAAACCAGCTTTTACACCAGTACCTGGTGGACTCTGATCTGACCTCTCCCCAAGAATTGGGAAAGAAGGCAGACAAATGGGTCAGAACCAGGGTAAGGCCTAAGAATCAGGGTGGTGACCAGAAGAAAGATTCTACCAAGTCCCAAGAGAAAGGTGGGGATAAATCTAAGGATAAGTCCACTACAGGACCCCAAAAGTCCTCTTCTGGGGGTGGGACCCAAACTCCTTCCTCTCCTGAAAAGATACCATATTGCCATGTTTGTAAAAAGCCTGGCCACTGGAAAACTGATCCCAGTTGCCCCAGGGTTGGCAATAAAGAAAATGTTCCTCCAACAAATACTACCACCCCTCCTGGTACTACCAGTAATAATCCTCCAGTTGGGAGTAGTGCACCCAAAACGTTAGGTGCTTTTGTAAGGGGAACAGAGGTGGGCCCTAGTTTAGACAAGACCCCCTCAACAGACTCCTCTGACTCTGATGGTGGTATAGGATTTGCCACCTTTACCATGGGTCCCAATGCATTGGGCAGGTACAGACTGGAGCCAATGATTAATGGTCAGAAAGCTGTGGCATTCAGGGACACAGGGGCTAGTGTCACCATGGTGGCAGGGAAACTAGTCCCCCTCACCAGCTTTTACCTGAGTTTAAATACCAGGTGACCAACATTGATGGTGTCAGAACAGATCACCCCATGGCCATAGTCCATCTCAGCTGGGAAGGGGTCACAGGCCCAAAAGAGTGGCAGTGTCCCCAACCTTGCCTGTAGATTGCCTGATGGGCAATGATCTAGAAATTTCAGCCTGGGCTGAAGTTGAACACCAAGCCCGTCTGAGAATGCTGGGCATCCCTGAGAAAGTTAGGGGGCTGTGATGGCCACAGCCCCACCCCAGGAAACTTTTGGAGTGATGGAGCCTGAAAGAATGGCCCACTCTCCTCCACAAGAGAGCACAAGGGTTGAAGAAAAGTCTTCTTCCCCCAGACTATAGGTAAGGGTCAGCCTCCTCAGGGAACTGATCCTATCCCTAGTGAAGGAACTGCCCCAGAGGTAGTCAGGCCTGGCCTGGCAACCCCTCTGATGGCAGGGGACCCTTCCAAGGTGGTACCCAGTCTGGAGCAGGTAACCTGCCCCTCTCTACCCTGCCTCAGTCAGCCCAGGGCTGCAGAGGTCAGGGAGGTCAGTGGACCCCACAGGGCCCCCTGTCCAGAGGAACCCCACCATCAGCAGATTAGGGGCACCCAGTCTAGTAGCCCTAGCCAGGTGAAAATTCCTCAACACACTGAGGGATCCCCCATACCTTTGTGTAGGGACCTCCCCCAGAAGGACTCTGTTAGGCAAGGGCAAACCTGGGACCAAAAGGTTCCAAACCTGCCATGCCCCTTCAGTGTTCCATCCAAAGGGACCCAACCCCCAGCTGTAGGCCGCCAAAGGTTGACCCTTAGAGCAAAGTGCATCTCAGTCATGGAAAGACAGGCATACATGGTGACCAGGGATCTGAGGAAGCTGAGACCAACTTTCCTAGGGTCTCCCTTCCCTACTCAGATACCTCATCAGCCTTTTACTTTACCAAAGCACACCACAGGTAGTAATTCCCCATGGTGGAGACCCTCTCATACCCTTAGGGTGAGGGATAGCTTAGTGGACCATAAGACAGGGGGTAACCATGCTAGTGCAGGTACTTCCTTATATGGCCACTTAGTCAATAAAGGCTCAACTGTCCAAGGTTAGCCTTATCTCCTTTCGTTTGGGAGGGGGGTTATGTAGGAAGGTGGAATCTGACTACATGGTTGCCCCCACTTTGTTTCTGGTGTTTTGATGGTTTTTGACTTAGTTTGGCTGGGAACCTGCTATTCAGGTCCCCAGCCTATCTGCTTTCTCTTATAAATTGATTCCATGTACTTTAGGTACATCGCAGATTGGATTCTGGAGTGCCCTTATAAGTCCCTAGTATATGGTATACTATGTACCCAGGGCATAGGTACCCCAGAGGCCTACCAGGGGCTGAAGCATGTATTGTGCCACCCCTGGAAGGCCATCCAAAATGACACCACAGGACTGCTACTGCAGCCTGAGTGAGGTGGTGCATGCACCCCTTACAGAGATATAGGTTCACTATATCTCACCTATCACTGCACATAGAAACCTATCGGTCACCCCTATGGCAGGCCTTATCAATCCTGAAGGCAGGGTGCTTGGTTATATGTGAGAGGGTGCCCATGCATGAGCAGAGCCCCTCTGCAGCCCTCGGAATCTCCTATCCGGGGTTGTCTGTGGTGCAGCCTGACCATATACTCTTAAGTGCATTATAACCTCGCGGTAAAATGCTAACTTTGGACTGGCTGCATGGAAACATGTCGTGTTTGGTGTCAAACACCTTGGAATCTTACCCCCCCCCCCGCCAGTCCTGGCGGCGGGGGTAGAATTCCACCCTTCTAGAGGGAGAGACATGTCCCCACCGGTATACCCGGTAGAAACCTTAAAGAGCCCTGGCATCACAAAATGGATGCTGCAGCCACAGACACAAGTCTGGCCTCCTGCTGCTGACCGAAACTCCGGCAGGGGAGGCCTGGACAATAGGTTTCCTGTCACAGGGAGGTGTGACCACCTCCCAGACAGGCCTTAGTGGATTGGGGCTGGGTGGGTGCACTCTCTGAGTGCTTTGAAGTCTTGCACTGGGGGCACATTTGGTGTCCTCGTGCATACCCCAGTTCAAACCGGTTGCAGGGGCTACCAGCTCCTGCTCTGGCGCGAAACTGGACAAAGGAAATGGGTGTAGCCACCCCTCTTTCCAAACCCTCCCATAGGTGGGTCCCCGGAGTTAGTCCAATCCCTTTCTTTAGTATAAGTAAGGGAACCCTGGCAACAGGACTTTAGATATCCCTGGACGAGACTCTGAAACAGCTGAATCCTGGAACTTCGACGCTCTACTCAAGACTAGAGGACTGAAGAAATCTCCCTTGGGGTCAAGGAGTGACTCCCCTGCTTGGCAGGCACCAGCGAAGCATTTGCCAGTCTGCATCTCCGAAGCTCCCGCCAGACTCCGAAGTACTTGCAGCCCAGGAAGCGGATTTCCAGACATCTCAGAGGCCAGCCCGAGTCCCCAGCAAAGCTGAGACCCGCAGCCCTCGTGAGTAGCGTGGAACCGGAACTCCTGGTCACCGTGCACATTTGCCAGTGCATTGACTTCTCGACGACTCTTGAAATCCTGCTTTGGGTAACTCGTAGGCCAGGCCCCGAGCACCATTTGCACTGAAGATTGTGAGCCTACACTCCACGAGTGTTCCGTGGGTCCGCTTCTTGCTTTTCTGCTCGAGGCTCCTTTGCGATCCCTGGTCCGTTGACTGGTGGGTCCCTGTGAAAGCAACTCTGATTTCCATTGGGCGTTTCTGGTTGCTGCAGACGTGCCCTAACTCCCCACCAAGTGGTGAGTCCCTCAGACCTTGGTGGTCTGCTCCGAAGCCTCTTTCTCCTTTCTGCGTGAGTTGCTGTAGCCAAGGCTTGTTGTGTTCAATCCGGACACCAACGCTGCAGCACTCGACATCCTTTGTGGGACAGCTCGAATCCAGCTCCTGGTTGTCGTCGACGCCTCCTGGTCCTCGTGGCTGAAGAGTCAAGCTTCACCTCTTTCACCTGAAGCACCCGACATCGGTGGGCATTCGACTACCGTGCCCCTGGTCACTGACAAGTGACCCAGACTCTGTCCCCTCTGCTTTCAGGTTCTTCTCTTCTCCGATCCAGGCTTGGATCTATTCGCACACTTCGCATCTTCCCGGCAGCAGCACTTCGTGGCAGGCTGCCATTGAAAACGACGACGCGACCCAACACCATTTGACACCTATGCACCCAGCTTCCCTGGGTGAGGTAACTCGAGTACTCCGGTGCTCCCGTGGGTGTTGACCCTAGAACTGTCTAAGTCCAAGAGGGTTTGGTCCTAGTCCATTTCTAAGGGTCCCTAAACTCTAAAACGATAACCGCGACTTTCCCATAGACTTTAACGGAGCCTCGCGGCTGTGTTCACACACTGCACACAGCCCCTTGGGTCCCCTGTGTCACTACCTTGGGTGGTTCCTTGGGGTCCCAGCGATTCTACAGGCTCTAGGCCTTGTGTCTACTTAAGTCGTGGTTCTTATACCACTTTCTTAATATATGGTTTGGTACGCCCCTAGGGCTAATCGTATATTGTGCTATTTTACTGTGCTATTCGACTTGTAAATTGTGTACTTTCACCTCTAGCCTCATAAAGAGACTATTGGGTTGTGTTTAGTAATAAATACATATATTTTATATTTATACCTGGTGTGGTTCTCCTTTCATTTGGTCATTCATGAGGTTATAACTGGTAAAACAATAGCTTAACACTCCTTCAAGACTTAGCCTGAAGGCTGCTCTCCATAGCTCCCACTAGGATAGCTTTCTATAAAGGTTGTCTTTAAACCTACAATCAATAAAGGTCGATTAGACTGGTGCAAGGTGCCCACTATAACTAGTGGACAGCATATACCAGGCCAACTTCTCACAACATTAATAACTGATAACTGATTACCTGCCTTGGCTATTTGTATTATTGTGAAAATCTCAATAAAGATATTAACAAACAAAAGCTGTCCACTCACACCACAGCACTCTCTGACATAACAACCAATCCCAATGTGACACACACACCAACTGACCAATATCAGGGCTGCACCCTATGATGTGATTCGCATCACCTCACAGCAGCTCTCACTCAACAACGATTCAGAGTGGCAATAGAAAATTATTGGAAACTAAAAAGGGCTCCATTAGAAGAAAATCCACAAGTGTAAAATTACTCTGTGGGTATCGGGCAAATAACACTAGAGGAGTGTTATAAAAAACAGGTGGAATGTCAACCAGTGGGAAATCATCCTAACTAGAGCAATCTATTCCTCTGCACAGCAGGACTAACCAAACATCAATCTTAATTAGCATACCCTCGCTGAAAGTCTCAGGGCCATATTCTCAAGAACGGCGATAACATTATCGCCGCTTTAGCGGCAGGAAACTGCTGCTAAAGCGGCAATAAAGCCCCTTATCGCCGCTTTAGCTGCAGTTTCCTGCCGCTAAAGCGGCGATAATGTTATCGCCGTTCTTGAGAATATGGCCCTCAATCTTAATGTGTGGCCAATAGTGCTTCACGGTCCGATACTACAAATCCTCAATAGACAACTTGCAACTTAAAATACTTACAATTTATCCCTGAATCTTAAACTTTGACCAGCCCGATAGCCAACACTTTTAGCAAGCACATTTCTTCCCATAAGCACAAGCAAATTGCATTCGAAAACATCACAAACCACAACAACAACATGGAGCTCAGTTGGACTCGAAATTTACATCTCTTTGCACAACACACTACTTCACCAAAAATCTGCAAACACCACAAAACTCAACAGCACACAACCGAAGACACACAGCCCTTATATACTCACACACCTAGTACCTGAAACCACTCAGAAACGCTTGAACACCACCAATTCTCCACACTGGACCATTGGCAACTCAGAGATGCATAGTGGCCTTGGGCAGATTCAAACAGATTCTGGGGCAAAATCTAAAAGTAAGAAAACAGGGCTTTTTGCAGATATCTCCCCACTTTCTGCCCTCATTTGGACTTCAAGATGATGGTTTTCAACTCTGACAGTGCACTGAAGCCTACTAACTAGGCTTCAGTGCCAGTACTTTCTACCTAAATCTGTTATGTATAAATTGGCATCCCCAATAGACAAGAACTTTACCCCTCTTAAAAGTCCCTAGTATATGGTACCAGTGGTACCCAGGGCATGGGTGGTAAAAGGGTCTCCAGGGCTTGTAGCACTGTTTGTGCCACCCTGAGTGACCCAAGTAAACTACTGACAGAAGGCCTGCCATTGCAAGACTGCATTTTGACTTTTCCCTCACCATGTGTGGCAAAGTCAGTGCAATGCTTTTAATATATGTCAGTCAACCCGAAGGAAGGCCTCCTGAAGCCAGGAGTGTAGATTCTAGTGCCTGAAGCAAAAAAATGTTACGCACTGAAATGGATGAAGATGCAGGAATAAGGATTGTCTTGTAAAGTAAGTTTATTCGGTGTACACAAGCCCACGATATGGCACGTCCTGCCAGCTCCAATTCCAACAGTTCACTAGGTGCTCTAACAGGATTCCTGCTCACATTCATGCTGTGCACTTGAAACCACACGTTAAACATAAACAAAACAAAGCACACTCCATCACGTGCCGATTCAAAAATGTACAGATAGTAAAGCATTTGATAGATGCAATGCATTACATCATCTTCCCCCTTGCGAAGAGAAACAGAAATACAGGAAGAACAAAACAAATGAGAAGTGACATGTCTCCAACACATATTACAAAGAGAAGGTCCAAACTACGTGAGAAGGAACTCATCAAATCTTTTGGGAGCTCTCCTGACACAAAAACCTACCAGACTCATGCCTGCATGCTCAGTGGTAGCTTCGCCAATCTCTAATTGTTTGTCCCCTAAAGGCTGAATGTCCTGCTGAAGCCAGTGTGCTGCCCAATCGGCATTTTGGACCAAATTCCTCCTTTTACATACGATGTCTACCTGATCTGAGGTAAGCTTAACCAGCTGCCTCTTATTCCACTAACCCTTCCGTTGCCCAAATTGAGCGCAGCACCCTTTGCTAACTCTATTCACCTGCATGGGGACAGAAAGCTTGTACTCTCTTTTTCTGGTTTTGATGGGGTTTTTGATCATCACCCAGTCAACTGTTTTCACATCTGCACTAGCTTGATAGTGTCTCTTATCAAAGCTCAGCTTTATATCAGACTGCTGTGACAAGACCTTAGAGGCCACAAAATCTTTTGATGGCAGCACCTCACAGACTTTGTGTGTTTTCTCACTTAACCATGATGGACAAAAGGGTGTGTGAAAATTCCTGCCCCTCAGTAGCGAGAAGGGTGTAACCCCTGTGGTGCAATGTGGGGATGTATTGTGGCCCAAACATTCTGTTCAACAAATGTTGCAACATCCAGACTTGATGCCAAGGCCATTTGAACACCTTCTTTATGACCCTGTTGGCACGCTCAATGACGCCATTGGAAGTTTGCAAATACAACGTCAACTTGAGATGCTTTATATCCATTTGGTCAAAAAAATTCTCATGCGTTCTGACACGAAGTGAGTCCTAATATCTGTGACCAGAAACTAAGGAGTCCCTTCCAGAACAAAAACACGTTCAGAGAAACTAATGACTGCTTCTGTAACGGGTGATCCTACGAAAGCATGATACATCCATTTAGTATGATAGTCAGTGAGTAAAATGGTGTACCTCATGTTGCCTGGTTAACTGGTGTAAGGACCTGAGAAGTCTAGCCCCAACTTCTCCCACTGCCCCTCGGGAAATGGTGTGGGGTAAAGTGGTGTGCATAAACTTTTCTCCAATGCTTGTCAGACAGGAGACATTCAGGGCACTTATTAATCATGGCCTTGATTTGGTTGTCCAAAGCAGGCCACCAACAATCCTGCTTAATCTTCAAGCATGTTTTGGTGCTACATAAATGCCCAATATGTGCTTGGGAAATAATGACATGCCGCAGTTTGGAAGGTGGAACAAAACTCTCCTCTTAGAACAATTCCATTCTCCAACAATAATCCATCAGAAACCAGGGTAAAGGTCTTCAAATCCCCTCCCAAACTCCAATTGGTGGCAAACTTGCATTTCTCAAACCTTATTGTCATGCCCCTCTCTAGTAGAATTGTTAACACCTTCCTCAGGATCCTGTTATGTTCATCCAAATCCTTGGCATAGACCAGTACTGGTACGCCTGCACGCCAGCAATGTCCCCGAATAAGCTATCCATAGGCTTTTGGAACAAGCCGGTGGCAGACGCCAGCCCAAATGGCAGCCTGAGGTAATTTGGTGCCCAAAGGGTGTCACGAACGTTGTGAGGTCCTGGGACTCAGTAGAAAGAGTAGACACCTGGACACCTAGCTTGCCACTTACCTGTGGCCTCCAGTTCCTGCTTGTTCCAGACTGATCCAGTAACACCGCAGCTGCCTGGGTTTTACCGCTGGGGTTTTTCCAACAATGTTTTTCCACTCACCGTTCTTCCCAGTAACAGAAGCCCCACCACCCCCAGGACCTGCTTAATGCAGGCCACAGCATGACCGTGCAGCAGATGCATGCAACAGGCGTGCCACTACCGCACCAAACACAGGCCCGTCTGCGCCTGGAGGCGCCCAGCGCAATGACGCCTAGCCCTCCCACCCCCAGAAGATACACCATCACAGAGCTCTACACCCTCGACCCTGGACTCCGCTATGAACTCTGTTACTACGATGAACCCACGCTCCACGTTAAGACCTTTCACCTGCACCCACTGCCACTCCACACACATCAGCCCCATCCTGACCACACTACAGACACTACCTGAACAACAAAAAAACTTGCATGCACCCTTCTCAACACACGCTAACTATGCAGGTATTCCACTGAATTATGGGACCTCATTGCCACCCTCGCACCCGACATCGTCTTCCTCACTGAAACCTGGCTCAAGCCCACATCCGTCCAGACATTGCCACAACGATCCCCGATGGATATAAAATCACTCACCAGGATCACACCAACAAGCCCAGAGGAGGAACAGCCATCATCCATAAAGAGACCATCCAGTGTACCACTACCACCAACAATACCACCACCCCCATGGAACATCTCAAATTCAAGCTCCACACAGACGACAAGACAGCTATCAGGGGCACCCTTGCATACCAGCCCCCAGGCCCAAGCTCCAGCCTCTGCAACGCCATTGCAGACTTCATTGTGCCCCTACCCTTAGACTCCAAGCACTACCTCTTCCTCTGCAACCTAAATTTCTACATTGACGACCCCAACGACAAAAACACCGCACACACCTATTTGACAGTATGAACAGCCTTGGATTGACCCAGATCATCCACGACCCTACATACACTGCAGGACACACGCTGGACCAAATTTTCACCTCCTGCAACCGAGTCAAATACAGCCATGTCACAGAACTCACATGGACTGATCACTTCATCGTCCACTTCAGCATCTCCAGCCCCCTCACCACCATCCCCAAGATAAACAATGCTCCCACTAGAGGTGGAACATAATCTCAGAGACCAGCTTGGCAAACGCCCTCAACACCTCCAACCCTGCTACCACCACCAACCTCGAACAAGGAGCGAAAAAACGCCAATTGCGCAGACAGCATCTTCCCCATCAAGAGCAGCATCCAGAGAAAATCCCCCAAAAAGGCCAGCTGGTACACCCAAGAACTCAGAACAGCGAAACAAGACAGCAAACAGTTAGAGAGGAGATAGTGCACCAGCAAGGACCACCTCCGACAGGGCAGCCCTCAACCTCTACAATCACCTGCTGGGGGCAACAAAGAAGACAGCACTTGCCACACGGATCGAAACCAGCAGCAACAACACAAAGGAACTTTTCAACATCGTTAATAAATTCTCCAACCCGGCTACCAGCGAAAACAACATTACACCCTCACAGGAGCTGTGTGACAACCTTGCCCACTTCTTCCACAACAAGATTGCAACCATATACAGAAACTTCAAACCCCAACCCACACCCAAGGACTTCCACGACAGATACGCCACCACTGTTACCGACAAGAACCACACACTGACCACCTGGAACATCCTCTCCACCCAGGACATTACTTCCACCATGAAATCTATCTACTCAGGAGCTCCCACAGACCCATGCCCGCACCAGATCTTCAACCTCGTAAAGGATCAGCCAGGAACTCACCACCCTACTTAGCACCTCTATCACCACTGCAACATTTCCCAATGCTGGAAACACGTCAAAGTCAGACCACTATTCAAAAAACCCTCCGCCGACCCCAGCGAACACAAAAGCTACTGGCCAATCTCCCTGCTGCCATTCCCAGTGAAGGTACTGGAAAAGATCATCAAATATTAACTCATGACATACCTGGAGCAGAAACAGCTACGCAACACCTCCCAATCAAGCTTCCACAGCAATCACAGCACCAAAACTGTCCTGATCACAGCCACCGATGACATCCGAACCCTCCTCGCCTGAGGAGAAACAGCAGCTTTGATCCTCCTTGATCTCTCGGCAGCCTTCAACACCGTATCCCACCACACACTGATCGAAAGACTCCACCACATCAGCATCCAAGAGGACCTGCACAGATGGATCACCTCCTTCCTCACTGGAAGAACCCAGAGGATCCACCTCCCACCTTTTACCTCTTAACCCAAGGAGATCACCTGCGGTATCCCCCAGGGCTCATCCCTCAGACCCATGTTCTTCAAAGCATATATGACCCCACTGGCCAACATCTTCCGATCCCTAGGTCTCAACATAATTTCCTGCACACACGACACCCAGCTCATCCTCTTACTCACCGATGACCCCAACACCACCAGAACCAGCTTCCACAGATGCATGAGAAACATCACTGACTGGATTAAGAACAATAGCCTACAGCTGAACACAGACAAGATGGTAGTACTGATCTTTGGCAAAGGCAGCAACACATTGAACGACTCCTAGTGGCCATCAGGCCTAAGACCCGCACCCACTCCCTCCAACCACCCCAGAATCATCATTGGCAACAAGCTCACCATGAAATCACAGATCAACACTGTCTCCTCCGCCTGCTTCCTCACTCTGCACATGCTAGGTAAGATCTTCAAGTAGCTACCCCTACACACAAGATGTACCATGATACAAGCCCTCATCACCAGCCGACTGGACTACGTCAATACCCTCTACATAGGAATCGCAGCACACCTTCTACAGAGACTTCAGACCATACAGAACACTGCAGCTGCACTCATCCTCGGCCTTCGCCGAGGGACACACATCACACCCCACCTCAGGAAACTCCACTGGCTTCCTATACAGAAGAGATGCCAATTCAAGCTGCTGACCAACGCACACAAGGTTCTACACAACCAAGGACCCACCTACATTAACCACTGCCTGAACTTCCACCAACCATCTAGAAGAGTACGTTCCGCCTCCCTTTCACTTGCCCATACTCCCTGCATCTACCAAAGCAGACGTGGAGGACGCTCCTTCTCTCACTTCGCAGCAAAGACCTGGAACAGCCTTCCCACGCACCTCCAGACTATCACCTCACTTCCGGAATTCCAAATGGCTCTCAAGACCTGGCTGTTCGAATAAGCCCTACAAAAAAGGGATAACCTTTAGCTATTCAGGTCCAGCACACATGCTCCATGTAACAATAGTCTTAAAGGTAAGAGGGGTGTGCAGTTCCTCGAGTTAAGAAACATGAGAAAGATTATAGTTCCGAGGAAAGGAGTTGCTCCAATAGGAGCATAGGCCCTCACACAACCGGATGGGTGTCATGCTTCATCATTGGGGTAGCTCCTCGTCGGGCCGGCAATGCAATGCCCGATGGGCACCCACTAGGGGGATCTTTGCCGGGGATCTTTTCCTTAGCCGTTTGATGAAGTGAGGGTGTGTGGGCTCGAGTGATGCATGTAGAGTGGTGAAAAAAGTGGGTTAAAATAGGTTAAGAGATGCTCAGGGTTATGTTTATGTTTATGTTTGGTAAGCTTGTATAGCATGCAGCTGCCCCAGCGAAGGGGCGTCCCGGCGCTGATAGCAGTGTCGGTAGAGAACAGGGGCTAGACTGTAGGGAACAAGTGAGTTTTGATGGCCTTACGGAAGGGTAGCAGGCATTCTAAGCGGCGAATCTGAACAGGGAGAGAGTTCCACAATTTAGCGGCAAAACAGCGAAAGGACCGGCCCCCTCTCTGATGCGTTTCACCCAGGGCACCGTGGCCAGAAATTGCTCAGCGGAGCGTAGCTGGCGTGCGGGAACATAGGGGACCAACAAATTAGCTAAAATCTCCGGAGACGAGAATTTTAGTATTTTGAAGGCCAGACAAAGTGCCTTGAATTTGATCCTCTTAGGAACGGGTAGCCAGTGAAGGCGCCGCAAAGCACCCGACGTAGCGCAGGTTCTTGGGAGCCTGAGCAGGACTCAAGCGGCTGCATTCTGGACTCGTTGAAGGCGATTCACTTCCGCCTTATTGGCGCCTAACATCAATGAGTTAGCATAGTCCAGTCTGGACAAAATAGTCGCCTGTACTATCAACTGGCGTGTGGCTGGGTAAAAAAAAAACAATATAGGCCTCAGACCCCGTAAGAGTCCAAAGCAGGTACCAGCAATCTTTTTGGTATGCTCCTGGTTAGACTATTTAATGAGCTTGCTTGCCTAATTAAAAGTGAAGTGCTAATTAAGGATATAATGGTCCTAGTTAGCGTTGTGGAAAAATTGTTCTAAAACAAGGTCAACATGTTTCTAGCCTGTGTATGTCAGCAAGTGATCATGTGGCGATTCTTCAGGACCTGTGTCTTTTGCTTTCTTGCCATAAGTGTGCCGGGTATGCCCAGACGTGGGTCCCGGGCTCACTGTGCCACTGGATGCAAGCTAGCCTGTTGATGAGGGTGATACCCCAAAATCGGTCCCAGGATGCTTGTCTCTGGTCCAGGGAGGACCTGGCTTGGCAGTTCGGGCCAGACTGATCCCATGAGGAGCAGGGTCAAGACTGATTTGTATATGCCTAGGTCTAAACTGAGTGAGCAAAAGAACGATGGATTCAACCCAATTCTCTTGACTGGGGGTGAATGTTTGATATGTTCCACATTCCGTCCATCATTTCTGTGCCTTTCACTCCTCATTTTTTGCCATAGCATTGACAGTAGCAGACTTCGGATGCAGAATTTTAGAAGAAATGAGTGATCTCTCACTGCTCTTGAACAAATCAAAAACCTCACGAAGAGTAACATTTTTGCAGCTTAGGTGTCTTTCTTGCACCCTCCTAGAAGCACAATTAAAGACAGATTGGTCCTGAATATTAATATCCAGATTAGTGCCAAATTCACAAGTGGAGGCTAAAACCCTGAAGGTTGACACAATCCTCAACATTTTCCTCTGGCTGCTGCATGCGTTTGAAGAAAGAATGGCATTCCAATATTATATTTGGTTCATCAGAGAACTGCTTGCACATTCTAGCAATACCCTACAGATATATGTTCCATGGATCATCCCCTGATGGAGCTGAAATGGGTGGTAAGCTGTCAATAATTTGATGTGCAGCATGACAAAGGCTACCGAATAGCAAGGCAAATTTGTGTACAAGGCTGTAACTGATGGCATCAATGGCGACAAGATGGATCTCAAATAGCCTAAACTAATGAATCCATTTTATGACAGGTTTGCCATGATGACTTAGGAAAGGTGGAGGTTTAGTAACTAGTGTCTGTTGCGGAGTAGTCATGGCACAAACAAAGCAGAATATGTCAGCAACCACCACAGTTGAAGCAGTGAAAATGCTTCCACAGCTGAAGCAATAAATGAGGTGAATGTACAGGTAAAAGTACAAAAGGCACCACATACCTTAAATCCCAGAGCTAAGCGCGAACTACTCCCCCCCCTAAGGGCCTCAAGACGCTGGGGGCCGTCGGGGAGATTAGTTGAGCTATTGCCCAAGAGTCACATGGTGCTGAGCTGAGTTGGAATGGAATGTGAACCCTGTGCTCCAGAGTCAGTTTCCCTGGCCGCTGTGCCACACCTCTCCCTTTTTGACACGTTCCCATAAATCAACAGCCATGAGTATGCCTGGAAGCAAGTTTCCCTGAGTTGAAGCAAAATAATGAGTTTGACCAGAATAGGAGCTCTGAAGAGAGAGAACTGCCTTCTGCATGAAGCCCAATCCAATATGACCACTGTGTAGACGACTGATGGTTTGGCCCAATGAACCACGAAGTGGGCATTGCCCAATCCAAAGATTCGCAATGATAAGCAGCATCACTTACCAGCATTTGGCCCAATGAACAAACGAAGTGGGGGTGCCCCAATCCAAAGATGCAATAAGCAGTAGCAAAGCCCAACGCACGATGAGTGCCTGGGGGGGTGGAGGGCATGCAGGATTGGAAGAATGGACTCAACGGGTGAGACAGAGACCCTTCAGTGTCCCACGTCTGCAGGGGGTTTCCAAATACCTTGAAGCAGAAGAGCGGTGGAGCCAGCGGCGTGCTGACTCAGCAAGGAGAGGTTCACCTAGACGGTGTGCCGTGCCGCGATGAACCTTGACAATTGCGGGCGCACATCACTTTAAAGAAAACATGATGACATTCAGTGGTGTGTCAGTGGGCTGATGTCGAAGCACAACTTGTCGCCAAGATGAAATGGATGAAGACGCAGGAATCAAGACTGTCTTGTAAAGTAAGTTTTTGGTGTACATCAAGCCCATGACACAGCACATCCTGCCAGCTCGGATTCCAACAACACACTAGGTGCTGTAACGGAATCCCACCTCGCATTCATGCCGCAAACGTGAGACCACATGTTAAACATAAACAACATAAAACACACTCCATTGCGTGCCCATTCAAATAGGTACAGAAAGTAAAGCATTTGAAAGATGCAACACATTACACTCAGAGAGTGAGGCACCTAGGCCTACCAATCACAATGTCGAAATGCACTTATGTAAACTAAAGTTAATATATGATTCATTCATATGTAACGTATTGTGGGAAATAATACGCAAACAAATATATTATGTGTAAATCAGGTGTAAATCATATAAGCAGTGGCTGTGCAGGCTACAGATTAACGTGTAATTAGCACAGATGAGTGATACTGCGAAGTCACTCTCACCAGGCAATGAGGTATGGGGCTCCATCCTTCATACGCTCTCTCTGGCTTTCAGGTCCCTGAAGCTCTATTCCATCCATTGCTTCCTCTGGTCATGACCAGGCCTGTTTTTGGTGTACACCTTACAGATCCCACCCACCTTGTTGTTTCAATCTCCCAAAAAATACCCTCCATGGACTACAGTTACTTTCATTAATTGAGTGCTGGCAAACACCAACTTAGGGGTCATTAGGATGGCGGTCGGAAAATCACTCCGACCGCCATGGTACCGGAAAACACCGCCCGCTAGGACCGCGGCATAACCGCCGGTCCCATTAGGATGCTCCACAGTCGAAATCCGACCGCGGCGGTCGGATCGCGGCATCTAACATTGCGGCGGTTGCTGCTGCCAGCAGCACCGCAGCGATGTCCAAAAAAGCATGTCCTGCATATCCCTGCACTGCGTGGCAGGCACTGCACAGTGCCTGCCACCTGGTACAGGGACATGGAGGGGGGTACCATGGGTACCCCCCCAGTGCACCCACACACCCCCACAACACAATGGGGGCCTGCAATGGGCCCCCGGAGACATTCTCTGTATGCCTTTTCATGGCGGTTCCACCGCCGCGGAAAGGCTGGCTACCGCCGGCATCATAATCATGCCGGCGGAGCCTGGCCCTGCACAGGCCCCATTTTAGCGGTCCAGCTTTGCCCGCCAGGCAAGCGTGCGGACTGCTACCGGCGGAAAAGTGGCGGGCAGAAAATCGCACCGCCACGGTCGTCACCGCCATGCTAATGGGACCGGCGGTTTTTAGTGTTGCGATCGCGGGCGGATGACCGCCGCCAGGGTGGCGGTCATCCGACCGCCATCCTAATAGACCCCTTTGTTCGGACCTTGCTTTTGCCTTTAGGTGTATTGTGTCTTATGACCCGTCTCTTCAAAGTAGGATGCTTGACACTGGGTCATCAGTGGATCAATGGTCCTCTGAAGAGAGAACCCTATCAACTGATGGACATGTGCCCATATGAAGAGAGTCCAAATTTCTTAAGGATAATGCATATGCATGTGAGAGAGGCCTGGTTGCCTATTGATCTGTGTCCATCTGAAAAAACAGCCCTAGTCACCTATTGATCTGTGTTCAAATTAAATGAGAGCCCATTTAACATATGAATCTGTGCTGAAAAAATACCCTTATTCACTTTTGGATATGTGCTCATATGAACAGAAGTAAATAACCAAAGGGGGAGGCAGAAGCTAAATAGCGACAATCCTCAGGCTCCCTTGATATACCAAATAATTACACAAGAGAGTGTTAATGTTGGACCTGGCCATTTTGACAGTCTATCCCAAAACCTTTTGTCTTTTGCCTCCTATTTTCTCTGACCTATTTTTGTTGGGTTTAGGACTCTGGGCACTTTACCGTTGCTAATCACTGCTAAAATGCATATGCTCCCTGTGCAAATTGTAATTCTGATTGGTTCTCCATGATTGGCCGGTTTGATTTACCGGTAAGTCCCTAATAAAGTGCACTGGGTGTGCCAGGGACTGTAAATCAAATGTTACTAGTGGGCCTGCAGCACTGATTGTGCCACCCACATGAGTAGCTCTGAAAAAGTATCACAGACCTGCCACTGCAGTGTCTGCACGCAGTTTTAAACTGCCATGTCGACCTGGCAAGTGCACCCACTTGCCAGCCCCTGACCTTCCCTTTTCTTACATGTAAGACACCCCTATGGTAGGCCCAAGGTACCCCCATGGCCAGGGTGCAGTGTATGCGAAAGGTAGGACATGTGTGTAACATGTCCTGATAGTGAAATACTGCCAATTTCGTTTTTCACTATTCAAAGGCTATCTTTGAAAGGTCTGAAGTAACAATGCTCTTGGCTACAGATGATGGTATGGAAGAGGAGAGGGAACCTCTTCCTGACCTCCTGTCATCCAAGGAACATGATGGGTCAGTGGATGGAGTGAACTTTTCTCCCACCCTGACCCCAGAGCAGCAGAGGGACTGTCACCAGGTGCTGGGACAGTTCGCCTCCCTGCTCTCCCTGACTCTTGGAATCACCAATTGGTGTGTCCATGATGTGGACACTGGGGACAGTTTACCTGTAAAATATAACATTTACAGAGTAAGTGACAAAGTCAGGGCCAGCATCAAGGAAGAGGTTTCCAAGATATTGGTGTTAGGGGTGATAGAGCCCTCCAGCAGCCCCTAGGCTAGCCCAGTGGTCTTGGTTCCGAAAGCTGCTGCACCCTGTGCCACTCCTGAACTCAGGTTCTGCCTGGGCTACCGTGTGCTCAATGCCGTCACCAGGACTGACGCGCACCCCATCCCCAGAGCTGATGAGCTCATTGATCGGCTGGGAGCTGCCCGGCACCTTAGTACGTTTGATCTAACGTCTGGGTACTGGCAGATTGCCTTGACTGATGGGGCAAGAGAGTGGTCTGCGTTGTCAATGCCGAAGGGGCACTACCAGTTCCATGTCATGCCCTTTGGTTTGAAGAACGCCCCTGCCACATTCCAGAGACTAGTCAACCAGGTAGTGTCCGGGCTGGAGGAATTCAGCACCGCCTACCTGGTTGACATTGCGGTGTTCAGCTCCAGCTGGGAAGAACACTTGAAACACCTCTGTGATGTTGAGGGCTCTGAAGAAGGCAGGCCTCACTATCAAGGCCAGTAAGTGCCAGATAGGGCAGGGATCTGTGGTGTACTTAGGACACCAGGTAGGAAGCGGCCAGGTGGCGCCTGTACAGCCTAAGATTAACACCATTATGACTTGGGAGACCCCCAAGACCCAGACAGAGGTGAGAGCCTTTTTAGGACTCACCATGTACTACAGACGGTTTGTCAAGGGGTATGGCACAATTGTTGCCCCCTTGACAGAGCAGACTTCAAGGAAGCAGCTAAAAGAAGGGATTTGGACCAATGCCTGTCAGACCGCTTTTGATGCCTGAAATCTGCCATGTGCAGGGCGCCCGTGCTCAATGCACCTAACTTCACCCAAGAATTTGTTGTGCAGACAGATGCTTTAGAGCATGGTGTGGGAGCAGTACTCTCACAATTGAACGACGAGGGCTTGGACCAACCCGTCGCTTTCATTAGTCGGAGGCTACTTCCCAGGGAACAGAGGTGTAGTGCAATTGAGAGAGAAGCTTTTGCTGTGGTCAGGGCACTGAAGAAGCTAAGACCCTACTGGTTTGGGACTCACTCCTGGGTTCAGACAGACTACAGGCCCCTCAGATGGTTGATGCATATGAGGGGTGAGAATCCAAAACTGTTGAGGTGGTCCATCTCCCTACAGGGAATGGATTTTACAGTGGAACACCGCCCTGGTACAGAACACACCAATGCTGATGGTCTGTCCAGATTCTTCCACCTTAGTGATGAGAACTCTCAAGAGGGTGGATAGTTCTCCCCACCTTTCAGCTTAAGGGAACACGTGTTAGACTTGGCATCTTTGGCATGGTTTCCCCTGACTTTTTTGCTCTACCTCCTGTATTTTTGATGCTGTGCTGGATTTCGTTTTTGCTGGCTTAGATGCTTTGGGCACTTTGCCACTGCTGATCAGTGTCAAAGTGCAAGTGCTCCCTGTGTAAATTGCATTTACAATTGGATCTCCCTGATTGGCATATTTGATTTACTGGTAAGCCCCTAGTAAAGTCCACTGAGTGTGCCAGGGCCTGTAAATCAAATGCTACTAGTGGGCCTGCAGCACTGATTGTGCCACCCACATGAGTAGCTCTGAAAAAGTGTCTCTGACCTGCCACTGCAGTGTCTGGGCGCAGTTTGGAACTGCCATATCAACCTGGCAAGTGCACCCACTTTCCAGCCCCTAACCTTCCCTTTTCTTACATGTAAGACACCCCTATGGTAGGCCCAAGGTACCCCCATGGGCAGGGTGCAGTGTATGCGAAAGGTAGGACATGTACCGGTGTGTGTGACATGTCCTGATAGTGAAATACTGCCAATTTCGTTTTTCACTATTGAAAGGCTATCTGCCCCATAGCATAGAATGGGATATACTTTGTAAAATCTTACAAGTATAACTTCCCATTGGGAAACCATAGAGAAATAAAGTTTAGGCTCTCTGAACTCAGAATTTAATAACACATCTTTTAGTAAATATGGTTTTTAAATTGTGTGTTTAAAAATGTCACTTTTAGAAAGGAGGCATTTTCTTGTTTAACCATTCTGTGTGCCTCTATGTGTTTGTGGATTGACTCTGTTTTTGGAGTTACAGGGGCTGGGGATGTGCATTCACTGTAGATAGCCACGGGGGGTTTGAGGTGTGCCTGGCCCTTCCTGGATGACTCAGAGCTGAGCTGAATGGGGCTTGGCTGCGTTTAGAGTAGTGAGAGGAGATTTCCTTGTACCTAAATATATGGCCTGTCTCCCTTGCACAAAGCTGGCTCCACCCCCTGTGGTCATACTGCACCAGTGAGGACAGAACTGGTTAGGACTGGGCTCAGAGACCCTTGCATAAAGAGAACAAAGACAAAATGGGGTATAAGTAGTAGACCTTAAACCCTAGAACTTTAGATTATTTCTGGACTCAAGAGGAACCTTTGCCAAGGAGAAGAGCTGAAGAGCTGTGAGGAGGAGTACTGCCCCTTTGCTGTGTGCTGTGTGGGGTTGGCCTGCAGTTGCTGTTTCTGCCATGGAAAGGACAAAGACTGGAACTTTGTTGTGAACCTGCTTGAAGAAGATCTCCAAGGGCCTGTGTTTTCTGGACTCCTTTTCTGAAGTCTCAGGGACACAAAGACTTCACCCCGAGCTCCCCTGAACTCTGCTGCTGAGAGTTCTGACCTGCCAGGAGGTGCCTGTTCCAGTTGTGGGCCTCTGGAGGTTGTTCCTGCTGTTGGGAGCTGGAAGAAAAGCAGAACTGAAGAAATCGACTCATCACTCTTCTTGCGGCTGTTTTTTTCAGACGCAGCACCGCTGTTTGAGAAGAATCTCCATGCATCGCCGCACCGCTGCAGAACCGACGCAGTGCCTGTCGTGGCTGCAAGAACCAATGCATTGAGGGATCGTGGCTGAAGAAACTGACGCAGCGCCGCTCGACGCCGCTGCATTGAACGCCAATGCATCCTGGATTTCCACGCATCGTTCTCCTGCTTGCAGCACTTCTCCTGCTTGCAGCAGAACTGTTGCATCGCCTCCCCAAAGTCTCAGGAACTGACGCTTCTTCTTGTTTTTGACGCTTCCCCTCTCTGCGACTGCTTGGCCTTGTGAATTTTGACGCATCTACTGGTACTTTGTGAGAAATCATGCATCCATAGTTTCTATGGATCCAGTTACTTGAAACCTTTGAAAAGTCATATTCTCAATCAATCAATCAATCAATCGTTTGTTAAGCGCGACTACTGACCCGTAAGGGTCTCAAGGCGCTGGGGGTGGGGGGGTGCAGGTTCCAGTCCATCAAGGAGGGGGTCTGTCGAAGAGCCAGGTTTTGAGGTTTCTAGCGAAGATGGGAAGCGATGTTGTCTGTCTGAGGTGGAGCGGAAGGACGTTCCAGGCTTTGGCCACGAGCGGCCTCCCGATCTTGGACCTCCAGAATAAATGCCAGAGATAGTGGTCTGCAATCGTTCTGTATGTATGTTGGATTTTGGTTGTTTTGGTCTTGTTGAGTTTAGATAAAGATACTTTATTTTGCTAAACTTGTGTGGTGTCCATTTGTAGTGTTATCACTGTATTACTGTGGGGCATATTCTCAAGGAGTCATCGCCGATTTATCGGCACTTTAGCGCCGCAAAAGTGGCGATAGATTTATCGCCCTATTCTCAAGCTGGTGCAAACTGCAGATATCGCCAGTTTTCCAGCGATAGCTGCCGCAAAAACATCGCCACGGATGAGTGCGACAACCAATGTTCCCTCTAATTGTTTTCCTCTGTGTGCGGCAGTGGAGGGTCTCTGTGCGCTGCAACCATGGCTATGTGCGCCAGGAACCAGACCGCGCGCGTGTGCAGCGCCAAATGTCACTCCAAACGTTTACTTAAAAGTGAAAAGATGGTGCATTTTCACACATACAGCGCCACGTTAAGGGTCTTAAGGTCGGTTTGCAAATTGGATAAACACGCCATGACATGAATTGGTTACACAGGCAAGTACACTTCAGGTTTAGAAAAGCACAAGACTCCAACGTTGGTACCATCATAAGATTTTACTAAATATTCTTAACTGGAGCACTGTTCATTGGGTGGGGAAATGTTGAGAGCCTATACAATATCACATATACACAATAAGTTACAAAATTACATAACATATTTACAATTTGATGTGAAAGCTACTGAGTAATGTTGGGCTATCCCACCAGAGATAGTTTGTAAAACTCTGACATCCAGGCAAACATGGACTGTGGGAGAGGGCCATTCAGACACGTCAAGTGGCATCACTAGATGGGTGACAGGGTTGCTTCTCACGGCGATCCTTGCCATTTTTCCAGTGCTGATAAACTCTATCGAGGTCAACTTTCCCATTCAGGAGGTAGACCTTTGTTCTCATCAGCATATCCAAATGCTTCTGCTCTAGTCTATTCCTCAATTTACTCTTGATAGTATTCATGAGGCTGAATCCTCGTTCACAATCTGCACTAGATGCTTGAAATGTTGTGCAGACATCAACAAGCTGAGACACCACACTATACTGAGCAGCATTGCGTACAGTGAAATTCACCATGTCTTGAAAGGTGGTAAATAATCCACCCTTTACATGTTCTGCCACCACATATTTATAGTCTCTGTATTGTCGAACAACATCTTCTGGTGTTTCACAATCACCCAGGACCAAGACATTTTTATACTTTTCAACAAGTCTTTGTATATTCTCAGTCCCAAAATCAAAATGTGATTGTGTTACTATTGCCTGGATTTCAAAACTTGCCCATTCTTTCAGTTCATCTTCAGGGAACCTTTTTGCATGTGCTCACAAAGAAGGGAAACAAAAGACAAAATAGGCCCACTGTCAAACTCTTGCCTTTCCTTGTACAACACCATCAGATCTCTTACATTGCTGCTCCAAAAGACAGTGTCCCCCAAATACTGTTCCTTAATTTGGCCAATCTTTGCTCTTGCATACTGTACAGCTTCAACAGTAGTCAAAGAACTTTTTTGGAACAGTTTGCACAAAGATGCAAATTCACTCAGAATGTCATTAAGTACTGCAAGGGAAATATGGTAGTTTGAGTCAGATAGCTTTTTGTAACAGTATTTAGCAACTGGATCATTCTCCTCAACTTTCTCATACTCAAAGTACTTAAGAACAGCCTCGTAATTCCGAATTAGTGCACCAACTGCAAAATGCCTTGAAAGCCACCTGACTTCATTCAATGGTCGAAAAGAGACCACTTCACAATCAGTGACCGATGCCATTTCATCCAGCTTGGACTTCCTTGCAGGAGAATTGGAGAACACAGTGTAGACAGTCCTCAATAATGACTCCATCTCTTTAATCATTGGAACCCTCTTCCAGGCATCATCAACTCCCAAATCTTCTCAATGAGCGACACAATGCTGCTCAACTAGATGGGGAATGGATTGTTTAAGGCGAGTAGCAACACCATTATTTTTACCCAGCATCACAGACGCACCATCGGATGTGAACATGACCATTTTCATGAGGTCCAGTTCATTGGCAGTGTAGAATTCTTTCACAGCAGTAGTGATAGCCTCAGCATTACAACTAGTCAGCTTCACTATGCCCCCAAACAGTGTTTTGTGCTCTGTTGAGGTTACAGGTCAGAACTTGAAGTACAGGATGAGCATTTTTGTAACAGAAATATCTGTGCTCTCATCAATTATCAATGTGTGATACAAAGCGTTACGAAGTTCTGCCATACCTTCACAGTGTATCACGCTATTGATGGACTCAAGGAACTCAAAGGCATAGTTCTTGCTCCTCCAGCTGTCTGGTATCTTCACACACAAAGCTAGGTGGTCATGGATGTCTTGTACAGATAACATTGAAGTATTCATCTTGACTGCCAGCAACACGTTGTTGATGAGAATCTTTATCTCCTCAGGCAGGGATCTTTGTCGTTCAACTACTTCCATTCTATTTGCTTTGTCAGTGGCAGTTTCTGTAAGCATTGCCTGCACTCCAAAACCAAACCTGGCAGCAGCACTTCTGTTTCTCAATATCACCATGGCAGACTCGTGAACTTTGCTAATTAGATGGCGTTTCAGGTAATCCAGTTTCCAGCCATCACTCCATTTCTTCCCTGTAGAAAAGTCTCCAACAATCTTGGCTTCGGCACATGCTTTGCAAAACAAGGCCACGTCTGGACTGTATTGAAATAGTTCCCCAAGTTGCACGCGAACCTTGCTTCGTGATTTCTGTGTCTCAGCCTCCACAATTTCTTTCATTCACTCTTCCTTGAATACAAGGCAACATTTCTTCCTTTGTGGTGAAGCATCGCACTCTGCAGAAGGTACAGCTTTGCGCTTAAACATTTCCGTGCCCGCCGGTTTGAACCTGCTGTGCCACAAAGCCTGCAAAATAAAGGAACATGGCTTACGTTGACGCCTATGCTCATGAATGCAATCTGTTGTTACACTACAATGTACAAGATGCACCACAGTTTAACTCTACCAAACAATTACCTGTTCTGCTTGAACTCACATACACCTGTTTAAATGTGTGGGGTTTTGTCTGCGAAACCTGCAAACGAAGAAAACATGGGTAAGTATATTAAACTACAATGTACAAGATGCACCACAGTTTAACTCTACCAAACAATTACCTGTTCTGCTTGAACTCACGTACACCTGTTTAAATGTGTGGGGTACTATCTGCAAAACCTGCAACAGAAGAAAACATGGGTAAGTAGGTTATACTACAGTGTACAAGATGCACCACAGTTTAACTCTACCAAACAATTACCTGTTCTGCTTGTAATCACGTACGCCCGTTTAAATGTGTGGGGTACTATCTGCACAACCTGCAACACAAGAAAACATGGGTAAGTATATAATACTACAATGTACAAGATGCACCACAGTTTAACTCTACCAAACAATTACCTGTTCTGCTTGTACTCACGTGCCCCCGTTTAAATGTGTGCGGTTCTTTCTGTCTGCGAAACCTGCAACAGAAGAAAACATGGGTAAGTATATCATACTACAATGTACAAGATGCACCACAGTTTAACTCTACCAAACAATTACCTGTTCTGCTTGTACTCACGTACGCCCGTTTAAATGTGCGGGGTACTGTCTGCGAAACCTGCAACAGAAGATGCACCAGTTTAACTCTACCAAACAATTACCTGTTTGTTCTGCCTGTACTCACGTCTGCCTGTGCAATTGTATTCGTAGTACGGTCTCACAAACCTGCAAATGAAAAGGGGTGCAGATTGTGAATCTGTTTACCCAGCAACCCCCAACCCAACAAGGAACGTAAACAGAATTACCTTGTCTTTGTGGGTACTCGCACCTGACCACTCAAATCCAAATACCTTACAGACTGGAAACCTGCAATTGAAGACAAGATCATCAGCAAACGCTCGAAGAGTTACAAACTATGAATGGGACCGGTCTAGAGACCCCAATAGGAAAAATGACCAAATAATTACCTGGGATTCCAGTCTAGACCAAACAGGCACGTGCCCATGTGCTTCATTATTAGCATCCATTATCATAAACTGGTCTATAAATCTGTATTTTGTGTTACACCTTCTGTGATGCAGCTTTTCCCTGGCATTCAAACTGCGCAAATGGTTGAGGTGGGTGAACAAGGAAATTCACAAGGAGGACTGAGCAGCACACAAGCCATCAAAAGATCCCACCTGAAGATGATGCAGTGGCATGCAAAAAATATGATACCGACTTTCTAGCAATTTTCAGGCAACCATAAAAATGTCAGGATAACTCTGAAGATTGATGGACCTGCTGCAGAGAGATCTGAGTTTTGTCTAGTGGAAGTTGACTCATCATAAAGTAGCAGAGGAGGTTAAAATGCCTGATGTAAAGAAGCTGGTGAACCATGCAGATCACAAATTGCATGCAATGTAAATAGGTCAGTGCATTACTGCTTCTGTCAGACAGCCCCTTTTGTTTCTCGCAGTTTATAAGTTTAAATCCTAATATAGAACAGGGATCACTGTTAAAATATCGATCACAAAAACACCGACATACAAAAATATCGATGTGAAAATATCAAATACAAAAATATCACCATCCTATACATGAACAAGATTATACACAAATATCGATATTTAAATATCGCCGTAATAAATATTGTGAACAAAAATATCGACTACAAACATATCGATAACAAAAATATCGAAAAATTTTAATTATAAAGAGACACAACAAAAATATTGATAACACTAATATCGACTTACAAATATAATTATAACTTATACAAAAAATATCGATAATACTATTCAACATTAAATAAACACTCCTTACAACTGTGTAATAATTTAACATATTAAAACAAATAATATTAAATAATACCAACATATATAAAATTAATATATATTTAAAACAAATATAAAACAATTATAAAAACCCTAATAAATATATCAATTCATAAAATAAAAAAATATACTCACTAACACATAATTATTCACATATATATAATATACAACAATTATTAACGTTATAAAGTAAAATTATTAACAAATATTTTAAAATAACTACAACAAATAATATATTATAAACATCAAACAAACAACACATATATTTACCTAATTAAAAAGTAACTGCTACAAAATTCAAAAAACGTATCTCAACCAATGATTTTAAACTAAAAGCACAAACCAATTAAAATTGAGAAGCAATTAACTAAACACTATAAAAACTAAGGGGTCTATTAGAATGTCGGGCGGATCGCCACTGCCCGCATGGTGGTGGCGATCCACCCGACATTCTCCCCCGCCCGCATGCCATTTCCCCCCGCCATATTAGTATGGCGGGGGAACCCGGCGGACAGAAAGACCGTCCGCCGGTTTTCTGCCGGTCACACAGGTGACCGGGTGGAAAAGGGGTCTGATATGGTGGCGGTGTCTGCTAGACACCGCCATCCATATTATGATGGCAGCGGGAAGCAGCCTTTCCGTGGCGGCGTTGCCGCCACGGAAAGGCACGCGGTTTCCATAGTTGGGGGCCTGTTGCAGGCCCCCAGGATGTTGGGGGCCTGTTGCAGGCCCCCAGGATGTTGGGGGGTGGTGGGGGGCACATGGGGGTACCTATGGTACCCCCCCGCATTTGCATGGATGACGTGGCAGGCACCGCGCGGTGCCTGCCATGTTGTGCATGCAAATGGGCACATGCCTTTTTGGTATTGCGGCGGGTGCTGCTGAGAGCACCGCCCTCCGCAATACAAAAAATGCGGGATGCGCCCGCCAGTGTGGCGGGCGTATCCTAATTGCCCATGCGGGACCGCCGCATCCTTAGCGGGCGGTCCCATTTCCCGGGGCGATCGCGGGCAGACAAAGTCCGCCCGCCATCATAATAGACCCCTTAGAATTAACTTTAAAAAAGTTACCGTTTATCGGCCAAACAAAGAGGGAGAGCGTTACTTTGCTGAAGAGAGAGAGAAAGAAGATCTACAAAAACTACTATCACAGATTGTATTACAACACAGGTAAGAAAAAGCATTATTTTATTATTATAAATGCCTCAACCTCCTTAACTTAACTACCTAAATCAATTAAATGTTCTCTTCTTTTTTAAATCAAAAGTAAACTTGCTAGCAACAACAGCAAAAAAAAAAAAATGCTAATGTGATTAAGTACCTTATCTAATTCAACATGATAAAAAACATGAACTATTAAAGAAGCAACTTTACCTAAAAAATAAAATAAAATTGTCTAATTTTATGTAAGCATGTAGCTTACAAAAACAAAACAAAACTAATAAATACATTTTTCTTCCCAGCTTTGACAAACTCCATCTACCAAAGAACATCCACCAAATTAAATTCATCTACTGCAAAAAGTAAGTATACTTTCAGTGTAAAAAAATGATTAAGACAAAGAAAGTAAAAATAAACTCTAATATAATTAACGTAAACAATTTTCTACCCCATCTACAGAAATTACAACTGTGAAACTCAAAGAGCAGCAAATAAAGCCATCAACAAAACTGAAAGAACAAAAATGTAAGTATTTTCTTTAAATTACTAATAAAACAAGCATATTTATAAATGACAAAAGCATATTTACTCAACACATATGTATATATCTTCACAGATATACCATAGAAATGGCTGAAGGAGCAAGCTTTATTACATTGCAAAAAGGAAAAATAATGCTTTGCTACATGGGTTATACCTACACCCAAGAAAAGGTGAAAGATAATAAGACACATTGGAAATGTAGCAAATACTATTCAACTGCATGTTATGGTCGAGCTACAACTATAGATAACAACGTTATGAATGTTAGAGAGCACAACCATCCACCCAATGTGACAGAATTAGAAGTAAGGGAAGCCTTAGAAACAATTCGAGAAGCAAGCACAGGCTCCCAACAGACAAGCACTGAAATCTTGAAAAATGTGTTGACAAAAGTACCGGAACATGTCACAGGACAATTGCCCTCTATCCCCAACCTGAAATGATTAATCGCTAAAACTAAAAGAGCTTCCGATCCAACTCCACCCACCCCCCAAACCTTTCAAGAAATTGAAATACTGCCTGAATATACTATTACCCACAAAGAGGACAAATTCTTGATATATGACAACCAAAGTAAAGATAAAAGAATTCTTGTTTTTGCAACGAATAATAACTTGCAAAAATTGAAACACTGTGAAACATGGATGATAGACGGAACTTTTAAAGTGTGTCCAAAACCATTTTACACACTTTACACCATTCATGGTGAATTTCAGGAAACTAATATTCCCTTCAATTATGCATTGCTGCCACATAAAAAGAATCCCACCTATATTGAATTATTAACAACAATAAAAGAATTGACTGATAATTATTATCCCCAAAGGATAATAATAGATTTTGAACTAGCTATGATTCAAGCTATTCTTAAAATATACCCACATACTGCAATTCAAGGGTGTTACTACCACTTTAATCAAAGTATGTGGAGACACCTCCAAAAATCTACCTTAAGTATAGAGTACTCTACTAACAGCAACTTTGCATATCAAATTTAAAAATTGATTGCACTAGCATACGTGCCAACAACAGAAGTAGCAAATTATTATAACTTGTTAATAGATAGTCCTTTCTACCGCATTAATGAAACAAATTAAGTCCCTTGTTAGATTACTTTGAGGACACCTGGGTGGGGAGGTTGCATTGTTCAGGTCACCGTAGACAACCAAAATTCCAAATTCCCTGGTGGAATATCTACGCCAGCACTATTGCACAAAAAGCAAAAACTAATAACGCGGTAGAAGGATGGCATAATGCCTTCCAGGCCACAATAGGGAGAGGGCAACCAACACTACACAAACTAATACAATCAATAAAAAAAGAACAAAGGGGCCCATTAGGATGTCGGGCGGAAGCACTACCGCCGTGCTGGCAGATGCAAAAACCACCAGTTACCGCCTGCACGCAGCAGTCCACACGCCCGCCCGATTACGATGCGAAAAGTCAGCCAAACACCGCCGGCAAGCCAGCGACACCGTCCGCCATCAAAGTGCGCCCGTACACGTAGCGGCGCAGCACAATTGACACACACCGTCCGACGAAACACGTACCGCCCGGCGTACAAATTACGATGCCGCACACAAACTGAACCCACGGCTAAGAGACACCGTACGTCAAACCGAAGCGGTAACACGAACGCCGAGCACGGACACCGAAGAAGCGGCACCCCCGAGCATGAATCCAGCACTGCAGGCCCTCCCTATGCTCTATCTGATGCACCACCAAGGACGCAACGTACCGCGAAGACGCAGGTAGGCACACATACAACAAGTGCACGCAAACAGCGCACACAGTGCAAGGGCGGAAAAGCGGACAACCCCCACCCCCGCGTGTACACGACACATCTACCATAGCATCCACATATGACACACAGGCCAAATTGTAACATCTCGTAACACATGTGTACACACCACCTGGGACTAGGAACCAACCACCCCGTCACGGCCCCAAAGCGGCGATGACGCTGCCACACATGCGCACAACGCAGAGGCCAACCGCAGCGCCATGCATGCGTCGCACACAGACACAGGGACACAACCAAGCAGCACACACACCAGCCCCACCCCGAACGCACATGACACGTGACAGGCCTGCCACAGACATGTCCCCAACGCCCAATTCACGGACAACACCCAACGTCACACAACCGACGCACACATGTCAGTGAAGTCACGCAACAGCAGGACACACCCCAGTGCAACAAACATGGCGAAGCACACAGCGGCGGCAACACCAACTAGGAGAAGCAGGGCCCCTTCGGGAAGAGGAACGCCAGTACCACACTGAAACACCCATACCACCCTGCACATATGAACAAGACATACAAAACGGAACACCAAAGAGCCCGGGGACCGACAACAGGTGGCCCAAGAATAACACTCACACACAAGGCCCAACGCAGAGCGGAAAGGCAGCCTGCCGCCCACACAAGGGAGAGCAGACAGCACTGAATGACCTTCCATTCCAACTCCGAAACCACAGCCCCACGAAAGAAGCCGGTGAATACAGCCATTGTCCAATAAAAGACCAACACAGGCATGCAGAGGAGACCGACCACAGGGCAGATAGCGCATATCACAGAAGAACACAACGGACGGCAAAGAAAAAAGAAAACACTCCCCATGTCGGCCCCATGCAAGTTAATTGGAAGGAGTCACACATCACTGACCTTGAACTGTCTGAGAAGCATGTGGGATGAGGGCCCGTGTCCTCCGCACAAGCCAACAGAACACAAGTCCTGTCTCCCTACGACTACACAGAGCTCACAGCAACCTCGGATCGTGCACATTGCAGACTGCACACACAGCCGGAGCACGCCACCACAACGCACCGCTGCAAAATGGCAACCGCAACACACCTACCCAACTACGCCGGACAGGTCAAGCTGTACAAAACCAACCTGATACATATATTGGGATGCGAACTCCTGTCCCTGCTGAACGTAAGTTACCGACTGACTTACCGCATCACATTGTTCAGCTGCGTCATACCCGTCTTCTACTGTCGGAGGTGTCCCTACCAGCATCCCGTGGAGATGTGTCTCTCCAACCCGGCATGTCTAAAGGCGGACCTGCTAGCACTACTCCTCCCTCTGGACGCACACGACAGGGCCTGCTCTGCCTATGGGGGCATGGCGTATGTGGCCAACATCGCACCCGCACTGAAATGGGACCACTGTGCCTCCACACGACGGATCATCGAGCACAGCTACATCGAATGTCACCCAGCATGCCCCATCATGGTCCTCCAAGGGACAACTTACGAACAACACCTTGACAGCCACCATCCGCTACATTGGCTGGCAAACATAAACACCACCAATGACATGGAAGCCCTGCTGGACGGCATCGCATACCTGACAACCTGTAAATTCGTCGGACCCCAACGCAGATTCCCCGATTGACCTATGATGTCCAACCCCGCACCCATGCTTAGCTTCCGCACGGACTGGCCAGTCACCACCACAACAGCCATACCAAACGACCGGCAACAATTACCACACCATCAACGACATCGCCATGACATCGGATATGACCGGGACATGCACACTGTTCCCCATCACATCCAGGAACACCGCATGCATCGTGGGAGGCAGTGGCATGGGGTCTGTGTATCGCACCCACATGGACGGAACTGCACGAACAACCAGGACACGACATGGATCCAGCGCCCATGGACACACACACCGCTCAGTGGACATGAATAGGTCGCCTGGAGTCTGTGGGTGCTGCACCCCTCCCACCCCCGCCCCGGGAATCCCATACCAGGACCTTTGCACGGACGACAAGTGCAAACAACAACAACACGACCCCAGTGACTGTGACATGTCCAGTAACCACCACATTGCAACAACAAGTGGCACGCCGCTGCATGCACGAAAGCACATGCCCTGATGTCATCTCACATGCACGCGTGCATGAGGAACAACCGCAGCAAACCTGTCACATGGAACTGAGATGGACTGTGCCCATGATGCCAAGCGGTCTGGTAGGCTACTTGTATACCGTCTGTGTCAAAGTCCGCAGCTCCGCAGCTATACGTAAATGTACATTAGCACAGCCTTGGCCAAGCAGATGTAACTCTGAAGCCCACATCCCACATGCAACAGCCAATCACATGTAACCCCACACCCTATCCCATTTGTAATCATGCTCAGTATATCCTCAACATGTATTCCGCTGCCAGTAGTGTCCACTATACTGCATCACAGAGGACAGAAGACTCAATATAATGTTTGAAACCAAAACTGTCTCCGCTGACTCATTTCACAAGTACGAATGAGAGAGGATGAGAGTATGTGAAGTACACGGCAGTCGTGACATGACCATGTAGTCCACTGGTATTGGATGTCAACGCAAATGAGTAGCACAACTGTGGAAGACACACATGTGTCGTGTGAAGTCGTATGGACGCAGTGCTCAGGTGGGTGGGTGCGACGGGTAGATGCGCACATGCCAAGTTGGAGCACGCCGTGTTGGGAGGGGTCATGAACAGTACACCACCGCTTCCCTGGGCATTGTGAGAGGACACCTGTCGGGGGGAAGTGAACACGTGTGTGCACAGCAGCCGGGCACACGAACAATGCGGAACCAGGCGCACACGTCAGCCCACCCTCCGTGGACTAGCTGGATCCTGTTGTGCGCCCGCCATGCCCCTTGACAAGGCACACACAGCCCCAGTCGACCAGGTGTAACCCCAACATAGTCAATCCGCACAGGCGATACAGGGCACGGGATGGCAGTGGAGCATGGTGTGTGAGAGGTCTCCTCGCGCTCCTCCTGGTCATATCACGCAGGCAATAGAACCTCAACGTGTAGCATGGCACAAGTCAAATGGAAGTGTAGGGGGACGCACCTCAGCACGAGCAGCACTGACGTCACGGGAGGTGGCTCGCACCATCCCATCCATTGCCCATTATACCAACCACGCCACATGCCATTGCGACTAAGTGCAAGCGCGTGCGCCACCACCCCCGAGCCCTCCCCAGAGAGGCCAAAGAGTGAATGTGTGGGCCATCAGTCACAGACGGACGCGGCCTGGCCGCAAGGGCAGCCACAGCCACTGGGTGTCGCAGGTGGCGGATCCGGAAGGCGAAGACTGTGATGCATAGTCCATGCAGGCCGGGTCTCCATTTGGGGCACCACGCAGGTGGACGGCGTCCCGCCACACATCATACCCTGAGACAGCCCACTCGTGCAACTGGACCCACACATACACTCCTTGCCCTCTCTGGTGCGAGCTTGGGGCTGCCTGTGCAAGCGCTAGCCTCGCAGGTGCACATGCATATTGGGGGAGCGAGGGGAGGACATGAGGGCTGGGGCGAAGATGACTGTATCACTGTCAGTGAGTACAAGGGATGAACCAGATGTGGAAAGGAAGAGACGTGTCCTGTGTGTACTGCAACTAGTCGCCAATCCAACTACCCCCCATGTCCGGAATGTAAGCCCGCACCTAGGCCCGCCCATCCGCCACATCGAATATACCACCAGCACAACAACCTTCCCATTCGAAACACTGACTGGGGGTGGCGACCAGTGAACAAACATGTGTAGCCTACCCACGCGTACATGTGGGCCCTCCATGATCCATGTCACCTGCGGCAAAGTCATGACATGCGCAATGAGGGAAGTGAGGTGAGCTGTCCGCCCCATGCACAGAAGGTGCATCAGCTCCACAGACCCAGCAGCGAGTCCAGCAGGGGTCACATGTGCAGGGGCAGCTGTGCCTGGTGTGAAGGCACATGCACATAGACAGCACATCGACCAATGTGTAGTCTGCCCACATCTACAGTCCATCATCATGCGGACATAGGAATTGAACACAGGGCAACACATCTTAGTGGGTGCACCCACCGTGACCAACAATGCGCAATCATCGACGTACCCGCCCTGTGCATGGCCCCCCACCCAACGGAGGCACATCCAGTGCCACCATCCCACACACACAAGCCTTCCACGGAACATGCTGTGTCCAATGGTCAGTACAGAGTCAGCGCCCATCTGGTGGATCCTGAACAGGAGACACATGCACACACATGATAGCTCCCACTATGTACGTCTGCCACCTGGCCCGTGCAATGTAACCTCTCACCTGTGACGTGTGACTGCAAGCACACAGCCGTCTTGGCATGGGGCTGTCAATGTGGACACCTGTCAATGTTTCGGGAGGTGTGATCCGTACAGTGCTGTACATAGGGTGCAGTGCTGACACCTACTACTGTCTCATATCCCCTCGTGCCACAGGTCCCACTTGTTTTGGCCGCTCAGCCTGTGCCCACATCGTCGTCGTCGTGTGCCATACTCATCCAGCCTCGGAAGCAGTGCCATGCTCAGCAGACATTCATGTTGCCGTGGCGTTGCCGCTTGACGAATATGCAGTCAGTCCCCATCAGCACGCCCCGCAAGTCATTGGGGCCTAGATCCCCATGTGCATGACCATGGCAGTGGTTTGCATCACTAGCCATTGCCATTGGTGGGAGACCTGTGTAAGTGTATTGTGGCCGTGCCGTCCCTGCTTGACAGCTGGGCTGTGACTCATGTGCTTGCTCAGTCATGTCAGTGATGTGAATGCGAAATTGCTATGTGTTGTGTTGCTTTGACATGTGTCCACTGCCATCTTCCCTAGGCGGAGACCGAACATTGACCGCCCATACCAATTGCTGGTGGACATGGAGGATACTGAGGTCATAAGGAAGTTTCGGCTGGACAGGCCAACCCTGCATCGACTGTGTGCCATGTTGGAACCCCATCTCCGTCCCCGCAGGGTGTATCCGACAGCATTCACCCCCACGGCTAAGGTGATGGCCGCCATGCATTTCTTCGCCACTGGGTCATTCCAGCACACAGTGGGCAGTGGAGGAGGGATGTCCCAGCCCATGTTCAGCAAGGTGCTGAGGGATGTACTGGCAGCCATGATGCTGTACCGAAACAGGTACATCAGATTCCCCAGGGCTCGTGAATTGGCGGCAGTGAAGGGTGCATTCTATGCCCTTGGCAGGATCCCACACGTCGTTGGTGCCATTGATTGCACACATGTTGGCCTTGTTCCACCACAGGCCACTGAGCACCTGTACCGCAACAGGAAGCACACGCACTCCCTGAATGTGCAAGTGGTGTGCCTTGCGGACATGGTGATCACCCACGTGTGTGCAAAGTTCCCAGGCTCGGCCCATGACGCACACGTAATGCGCAACAGCATCTTGCCACGACTGATGTCCAATCTGCAACAGGATCGTGGCTGTATTGTCGGTGAGTATGTGGAGTGGTGTAGCGTGCTGGTTGTGCGATGCTGTCCCCTGTCCAGTTGGAATAGCAACGGTTCTCTGTGTCCCTCACACCCAGGTGACTCTGCGTACCCGAATGGGGCATGGCTGCTCAGTCCATTGAGGAATCCTCGCACCCCAGCAGACGATCGCTACAATGAGGCACATGGGAGGACCAGACGTGTGGTCGAGCGTACCTTTGGCCTCCTCAAGTCCAGGTTCAGGTGCCTGGACCGCACCGGGGTGCGCTGGCATACTCCCCACAGAAGGTGTGCCAGATAGTGGTGGCGTGCTGCATGCTGCACAATCTGGCCATTCGGAAGCAGATCCCCCTCATTGTGGATGACGGAGATCAACCAGGGCCCCAGCCCGCAGACCAGGACAGCTCGAGTGAGGAGGACAGTGGAGAGGAGGAAGCTGGGAATGTGCGCCAGCAGCTCATCGCCCGCTACTTCACTTGACGGTGAGTGTCCATGTACGACGGCTGATGTGTCTGTATTTGTGCAGGTGTGTGTGTGCTGTGTCAGGGTGGCCTTTTGTTCACTGCGTGCTGTGTGTCAACGCTCCATGCCCAGGTTAGTATGCCACTGATGGTGGCTGTGGCATTGTGCCCTATTGCTCTGTGCGATGTGTGTACATTGCTTGTAGTTGTTGACATGTACTGTGTGATGGGTGTGTGACACACTCATTGAATGTGCTCCTGTTCTGTCTCCCACCCCTAGGTCCCTACAGGCCCTCCGGTTCCATTGCCATGCCACGCATCAGGTGCCGTTCCGCTCAAGGTGGCCGTTGTATTCCGTACAATTAAAACACAGGGCACAGACAGCAGTTTGTGGAAGAGGTGCATTTATTTCAAACTGTGACATGTGATTGTGTGTAAGGTGATGACAAAAGTGGTGCGTGCAGTGACAATGAGCTGTCGGTCATTGCTGCGTGATGCTCAGGGTGTACCCACTGGTTCTATGTCCATAGTCCAACACACACATGCCATCCAGATGGCTGTGTGGAGTGGGATCGTAGTCCAAGTCAATGCAGTGGGTGGTCAAGGAAGGCTGGCTGGCTGCCTCACTTGCGTCTGGAGCGTGCGAAGTCCTCCCGGGAGATCTGTTTCCACTTCGGACGGCCCCTTCCACGTTTGCGAGGGGGGGTGCCTGCTTGCGACATGCTGGTGGTTGAGGTGTGCTCACTGGCTGTGGACGCAGGGGAACTGGACACTGCTGCTCGACCCTGCGCCCCGGCAGATGGTGGCGGAGGGGGAGCTGCTGTCCCTGGCTGTGACCTCACCGCCACCACCAGCTGGCCCATGAGGTCCACGAGTTGGCCCATACGGGCGTCCATGGACCTCAGCACCCCCAGCACCTCACGCGTGTCTGTAGCTGACCTGGCCCATTGTCCTTGGGCCTCTTCATAGGCCCCAAGGACTCTGGCCATTTGAGGCAGGGCATGGCTCCCAGGGGAGGCTGGCGTTTCCCTGACCCTGCTCCTCCTACCAGTCCTGCTGCCACCGGCCTGCCCACTAGCCACATTGCTCACCACGGTCCTCGCCCTGGCTCCCAGGGTGGATCCAGTCGTCCGGGCCACCACCTGCGCTGGGGCTGGGGCCAGCGAAGACGTGGTGGCGGTTGCGGCAGTGGTAGTGGCCGCAATGACCGTGGGTGTGGCCGCAATGCCCGTGGGTGTGGCCGCAATGACCGTGGGTGTGGCCGCAACGACAGTGGCAGCAGGGGGCTGGGAATGTTCAGCAGCCCTGGATGATGGGTTGGTGGGTAGGAGGGGTCCTGGGGAGCGGCTGGGCCCTGCCACACTAGATGGGCCTGCTTGGTGGTCCGTGTCCGAAGAGGAGGACAGATCCTCCACATCCGTGTGTCCTCGTTGGGGGCTTGTAGGCTGGCTGTGCTGGCTGCTGTCTCCATCCCCAGCATCCAGCAGTTCGTCACCTGTGGAGAGAATGAGATTTGTTATTGTGTTGCACCTGGCGAAGTCTGTATTGGTTGTCTGACATTCTCCGTTCGTGCACTCTCGTGCACGTGTGTCCCGGAGGCGGGTGTGTGGCTGTACAATCTGTTGTTGTGTGTGCTTGGCAATGGGACTGTGTGCTGTGCACATGTGGCATGGGACGGATTGGCTATGCCGATGGGTGTGTTGCTGTGCTCCTACTTATTGTGACTCTGGTGTATGCGGGCTCCAGGCCCATCCTGGGTCTGGTTTGTACTTTGCTTTTGGGGTGCATATGGAACGCTTAGGAACGCATTTGGCAACATGGGGGTCATGCCCCAGAAACGCATTTGGGATGGAATATGCTTTTGGGGTTCAAATGGAACGCTTAGGAACGCATATGGCAACATGGGGGTCATGCCCCAGGAACGCATTTGGGATGGAATATGCTTTTGGGGTTCAAATGGAACGCTTAGGAACGCATATGGCAACATGGGGGTCATGCCCCAGAAACGCATTTGGGATGGAATATGCTTTTGGGCTACATGCTGTGAGCCATGGGTGCCGAACGTGACATGTGTTGTGGCAGCATGACAGTGCATGGTCTGAGGTGTGTGCATGCCTGACATACCCTGCATATTTGCTGTCTGTTGTGATTACTGGACATGGCATTGGACGCATCGTTATGAGTGTGTGATGGTTGTGTGCCACCCGACGTATTGCAGTTGTCCCATCTCCTTGGTGTGCGTGCTGCCCTGTGCCATGTGCATCACTGCAGTGCTCGGGGGTGTGGCCCATGTTGTGTGTTGTTGCTCACAGTGTGGCGTGCGCTTCATTGACTTCTGGCACATGGTTGGTCATGGGCATGTATCTTAGCGTGACTGCTGTATGTGTGGCAGCTGTGCGGATGACATGCCTTTCATGAGACTGGGGCTGACGGATGGGATGGATGGTATGTTGTATGTGCATGGTGTGTCTGTGTGTTTGATGGGTTCAGTGGTGTTCGTGTGCATTTATGTTGTTCCGCTCTGTTGCGTCTAGTGTTGTTTGTCTTACATAGGCGTAGTTGTGGGGTGTGTGGTTGACAGGCAGTAGGGGCTACATGGACAGGACTTCAATGGTGTTTCGGTTGTGTGTGATGGGTTGCACAGTGGCTGCCGTGTGGTACTATATTCAGTGTGGCTTGTGCATGCAGACGTGGCTCCTTGGGTGTTGCTGTGTCTGTGATGGGTCATGTGGGGTGTGAGTCTGTGGTTCATGTCCGTGTGCACATTGTTCACTTGTTCGTGACAGTGGGCGGTGCTGCGTGTTCGTCTGCTACGTAACATGTCCCATGTGTTGGTCATGTTACGGTCCTCATGCCTCCTGTAATCCAGCCCTGTCCAGTTTCCCACCTGCAGGTTGTTCGTGCGTGCACTGTACTGGATGCCACATGGTTCTAAGCGGGGGTGCTCCATGTTGCAGGTCTGTGGGGGTGGGGGCGGTGTTGTGGGTCGTGGTGATGGCTGGACACCCACTGACACCGATTGTTGTGGACCGTGATGTCTACCTTTCGGCTGTCGGTGTGCACTGCGGTGGCTGACACGTGGGTGTGGGGGATGCTCCTCCTTGCTGTGCTGTGGGACTAGGGGCCTGGTGTGTGTTGTACTTGAGCTGTCCACCCTCCCACCCACTGCACTTTGTGTTCCTGCCACTTACCTGTTACTTGTCGGTTAGTGCAGCTATGGCGGACACATGGGTGTGGTGGGTGCTCGTTGTGGCGCTTCTGGCATACTTGGGGACCTGTTGGTGGTTACGTGGCTGGCTGAGTGTACACATGCCCCCACGTATCTTACAGTTGTTAGGTTTGGGCTGTGTGTGGTGGTGTCTGTTGCATGTGTGTGTGATGTGTTGTGTATTGTGTGCTGGACATGGGGGTGTTTGTCCCTGGGAGCTGTGGCATGGTGGTAGTGCATGTGAGTACATAGCGGTGTGCTGGTATACATTAGTTTGTACTTACCAGCCTCCACTCCCCTGCTAATCCGGCGAGGATCTCCGGATGTATAATGACTCGCACCTTCTCCTCCCACGCTTTGAAGGTCTTGAAGAGCGCGGGATTCCCTCCGCCAGTGACGGCAGCCAGCTCTCTGTTCTTGCTCTCCTTCTTCTTGACCAGGCTCTTGACGTCATTCCACCGTTTGTTGATTTCAACTCTGTTCCTGGGCAGGGTCCCGACTGCATTGACCTGGTCTACGATCCGGTTCCACATTCTCTTTCTGGTGGCTAGTGGTGTGTGCTGGACCAGGTTCCCATAGATTTGTGGGTGCACCTTGATAATCTCGTCGACCATGACCGTCAGCTCAATGGGCGTGAACTTGGGCATTCTTTGTGGTGCCATGGTGTTTGTGGTGCTGGTGCGGTGTGTGTTGTGTAATGTGCAGGGGTTTGTGGTGCCGGTGTTTGGTGGTGGTGGTGGTGGTGGTTGTGATGTGTGCGTTTCTGTGGTGTGCTGCTGTCCTTGCTGTGTCACTGTGTCCTCTCCTCTCCTCTCTAGTTTGCAATGTTGCAAGGGGTTGTGGTCTGTGGGAGTGCTGCTTTTGTACTTACCTATGTGGGTGTGTCCCCATGGTCTGTCGTTTTCAGGTGTGTTGTGTCTGGTGTTCTGGCCTTTGTATTTTTTGTTTGTCCAGGGGGTGTTTTCGGGATGTGTACTGTGCTTGTGTATTTGTGCGTGCCTTGCTGTGTGGACTTGTTGGCCATGTTGTGTGCGATTGTTTTTGTCAGCGGATGGTTTCTGTGCAGGGACGTGGGCGCCATGGCTTCTGCCGTGTCAATTCTCATCGGCGTTGTTTGCGCTGGCGGGCGGTATATTTGTGGTTTACCCGCGCTCATGGCGGTGCGATTGTAATTTCACGTGCGGTGTGTCGGCCGTGAGGGCGGGCGGTTTTGTGTTGTCGTGCGTGTTTCCGTCCGTGGCGGGCGGTTTGACTCCGACTCGGACGAGGGCGGGCGGTATCTTGTGGGTTTTTCCGCCGATGGCGGTTTTCGGTTTGTGTCATCGTAATGGCGTGGTCGGTGTTCAGACGGTGTGTGCGGGCGGATTTTTGCCGCTTTCATGCCTGGCGGATTTTTTTACGCCGGGTATCGTAATGGGCCTTAAAGTTACCAAGAGCTCAGAGTGGAACAATCTCTAAGCAAAATAGGACCAAAACTGAGTAAACAAACAATATGTACGAATACCTCCAACAAAAAACTAGAATGTATCCAAATATACAAGGTCTAGAATACATAGACATGATAGCAAAATCTATTCTTTAATGTAAAAGAAATATCAAACATTAAAAACATATCAAGCACACAAAGTATTTTTATTTTTATATTAGTTAAATTATGTCATGAAATTTTCTATATAACTCAATATCATATGACATAATATAACTAATAAAAAAATGAAAATCACAAATAAACATTGCCCACCCTCAATAATATTAAAAACAACTTACAGCTGTGTAACTGTAGAATATCCTCAAAATAGATGAAATAAAAAACAATACAAAGCAAAAATAATCCATGTGCTAACAAAATACCTCAAAAAATGTAAAAATACAACTGTAGATAAAAATCCAATGCAGCAATCCTCTCGATAAAGAGACCATAAAAACCCGAAAATATTTAGCTGTAAAAACGCTCCAACAACCCAATCAAAAAAAGGAAATGTATAGCAACTTGTCTTAAAACAAGAAACCACAATTTCCTTTATTTAAAAAAAAAAACACGTGGACAACTCCATCTATTCACCGAAGCCGGAACCTGTAAATAGAAGCAAACAACACCCACCCATAACAAATATATAAACCCACAAATCGAAACAACAACATATAAAAATATAAACATACATAGTAAAATAATAAGTAAAATTACATTGCATTCAAATTACATTCGATAGTAAATAAAACACGAAATCACTAACCTAGGTAAACAACACGTAACTTTAGTAAAAACATTTAAATAACACTTTTACAAATACATTGACACTACCACTAACTTAACACTACCTTAAAAATAACTTAAAAGTAAACTTACAGGAACGGAGACGAAGCAGCTCCCAACCGCGAGGTTCCGTCTTCATAAATGACCCAAACAACGAAGTAGATAGTTTAAAAAGTGAATAAAGGAAAATAAAATGGCGGCATAATTAAAACAAAAATAGGACTAACTCCCCATAGGAATGAATGGAAAATAATAAAAAATACTTTAAAAATGTTTAAAAATGTATAAAAATGTATATCTATATTCTTTTAAACAATGTTTAAAATAAACATATAAAAAATGTAAAATATACATTAATTATTTTATTATAAAAATTATAATATAATAATTAATGTATATTAAAATATATGTTTATTACATACACTTTTAATTTCCAAATATTATGCAAATGTTCTAAAATATATATGTACTTTTCAAAATATCAATGGAAAAATTTGTAAATTATTTAACATACTAAATAATATTTTATTAAAATAAAATTTAATATGCTATATAATAAAACATAATGTAATAAAATGTACAATGTATATAGATTCCAACTCCTGAACTTTTGTAAATTATGATATAAAAATGTAAAAAAAGTTGATGACAAATATTTAGATGTTTGAATTAAAAAATATTAAACAATACAAAAGATACTGTATATTAATGTAAAATTTATACTGTTTTACTTTACCATTATATATGTATACCAAAAAATGTAAAATGTTTAAAAACTGTCAAATACATTTGTACATCAATGTAATAAAATATAATTTGTTGAACATATCTAAACAAATGTTAGAATATCCTAATAAAATGTGAAAAACATAACAAGGTGTATTATTTCTTGCAATGTTGTAATAAATTGTAAATACAAATTAATGGGGTCATTACGATGTAGGGCGGATCGCCACCGCCCGCATGGCAGTGGCGATCCGCCCTACATTTCCCTCCGCCCGCCACCCATTTCCCCCCCGCCATATTAGTATGACGGGGGGACCCCGGCGGACGGAAAGACCATCCGCCGGTTTTCCGCCGGTCGACCAGTCGACCGGGCGGAAAAGGGGCTAGATATGGTGGCGGTGTCTGCTAGACACCGCCATCCATATTAGCATGGGTGCGGGAAGCAGCCTTTCCGAAAGTCTGCCCGCCATCCTAATAGGCCCCTAAATGTCATAATTTACTATTCTAACTGCAACTCCAAAAATAGATATGGGAAAATGCTGGATGGTAAACCATAAAAATTTACTATTCTAACTTCAAATCCAATTAAACTCTGGGAAAGTGCTGGATAGTAAACCATAATAATTTACTATTCTAACTCCAAATCCAATTCAACTCTGGGATAGTGCTGGATAGTAAACCATATTAATTTACTATTCTAACTCCAAATCCAATTAAACTCTGGGAAAGTGCTGGATAGCAAACCATAATAAATTACTATTCTAACTCCAAATCCAATTAAACTCTGGGAAAGTGCTGGATAGTAAACCATAATAATTTACTTTTCTAACTCCAAATCCAATTAAACTCTGGGAAAGTGCTGTATAGTAAACCATAATAATTTACTATTGTAACTCCAAATCCAATTAAACTCTGGGAAAGTGCTGGATAGTAAACCATAATAAATTACTATTCTAACTCCAAATCCAATGAAACTCTGGGAAAGTGCTGGATAGTAAACCATAATAATTTACTATCCTAACTCCAAATCCAATTAAACTCATGGAAAGTGCTGGATAGTAAACCATAATAATTTACTATTCTAACTCCAAATCCAATTAAACTCTGGGAAAATGCTGGATAATAAACCATAATAATTTACTCTTTTAAGTTCAAATAAATATAAATTGTAAACAATAAATATTTAATATCCACCCTTTCATTTACAGTATGAATAAATATATATACTTAAAACTATATATGAAATTACTATAAATTTTCTTTCTACATTTAAAAATAAAACATTTAAATGATAAAAAATGAAAAATCCTTTATTATTATTAGTATTGTTACAAATTTGAAATATAAATATTTTTTTATATTAAACTATTTCATTATTAATTAGATAAATATTAAATAATTCTAATAATTACAAAACATTTCAAATATAATTTAAATCTTATAAAAATAAAATATTTATCTACATTTACATTAAAATTTTTATACATTTCTCTTTAAAATTTAAATTAATATATTTAGACTTCTAACAAATATATTATCTTCATATATTTTATAATTACATTTGTAACATCCAAATATTAAATTAATTAATTTCGATAATATTCAATATTTAATGATTTAAAAAATATATATATATTAAAATTTATTAAACACAATTTATAGATTGGATAATTTATTTATAATAAATTAGCATTTATAATTTAAAAACATAATTTCTCAAAAATTATAATTTCTAATTTTAAATTATAAAATTCTAATTTCAAATTAAATTTTTTCTAAATTTAAAATATTAATATTAAAATTGTGACACAACATTTTTAAATTACTACCCACCTTTATCCCCTATAAACCCAACAACTCGCTCCTAAAATATATACAAATTTAATAAATTTAATAAATTTAAAATAACATTTTTAAATTACTACCCACCCTTATCCCCTATAAACCCAATATCCCGCTCCTAAAATTAGTATGAAAATTAGAGAAAAAAATTATTTCACGTTTAATATTTCCATACAAACATTATAAATTTAAAAAATAACATAAAATAACTATTAAAACACTAAATAAAAAGTTACATCATAAACATAAAATCGATATTATTTACATCGATATTATTTACATCTATATTTTTAACATCGATATTTAACACTCAATATTTTTACACAACTAACAAAATGATATTTCTAACATCGATATTACTTACATCGATATTTAACATTAACGATATTCTTACCTCGATATTTATGTATGTCGATATTTTCCCCTCGATATTCTTGCTCTGCACCATAGAACAGTGAGCTATTAACTATCGAAGAGCTGCATTTCCATTCATTGCAATGGCAGAAAACCTGCAACAGACCACCCGAGCGGAAGAGTAACATAGCTTTTGATTGTAAGAACTTAAGGGTGTTTTTGAACAGTAAATAAAAAAATTCAGCCTTAAATTTAAAAATCAGTATCAAGAGGAATAACCTTCAATCATGTTTTACTTGCTGATAAGTTTAAACAAAACACAGAACAAGGCACAGTAGGGCGGCCGATTCAAGGGAGTTCCTCAAATACTAAAATAGATGCCTAAATAACAGCCAACCACTATACGTCTCAAACCACAAAGTGACTAGCTAGAATTCAAGCTCTGCATTTTCGACCCCATACCTCCTTCTATGCTGTAGGTACCACGAGGGACCGGGGGTGCAGCTTGCACCACACGCACAGCAGCCTCGCAGAGTAACTACATTTAATACAGTTAGTGAGAGTGCGTGTGCCAGAGTATGGGTGCGCATGCCTGAATGTGTGTGACTGGCGCATTTCCAGTATAAAGCTGGCGCTGGCATAATGTTGATAATTCTTTGCAAGTTAAGGGAATCCATGGTATGATGATGCCTACCACTTGAATAAAACTATCTCAAGCATAATGGTGGCAGCTCCGGGCATCTATGGCACGATGATGCCTAACCCTGGGATAATGCCACCCCCCTCTTGCATAATTGTAACCCTCAGTATGTTGTGGGCATCCATGACTTGCAAGGCCTGGACATGCAAGGCAAAATCCAGCACTGGCAGCAGGAAATGGGAGTCTTTGCTACGCTCAAACGTGTTTTTGAGTGTCTTCATCTATGTTTACACTTTGCTAACATACAAAAAATAGTTAACTAAGAATATAGGCCCTGCGCTGCAACCTACTAATCCAAAACCCTTTTGGCATACTCTTTACAACATACAATGCTTTTCAGCTGGGAGGTAGGAACATTACATAAAGCTACTTATTTTATTGATTAATCCTTTTTATTCAAAAAGCCTTTTTTTAGTAAAACACAAATAAAATATGATTCTCCTAAAGTCCATTCATAAAACCCATGCTTGAATTTGACATATTTCACTACTTTTCCGCAGAGGCATGCTCTGTGTACACACGTAAACCATGCCAGCTAAATGATCTTAGGCTATTACAATGCCAATGGTCTTGTAACTTAACAAGACAATGTATCAATGTGGTTGTGCTCACTCTCTGCTTCTGAGCACCCAGCGAGCCTTTTTATGACAAGCATTCCCACAAAGCAGAATGTTCCTAACTGCAAAACCCTGGCCTGTATGGTGATAATCAAAATAATGTATTCTCAGGATATCCTGATGGTGCCACAGACTGGAATGCATCATGTTTTGTGTTGGGCTTAAAGGTGCAAATGAGATGAAGTCTTGTTTCTAATGAGGACCTAAAGGTGTAGCACCTGAATGTTGCAATGTTTCAGGATGGAGATAAAAAGTGCAGGTATCAAGCTAATACTCTTGTTTCAGCTACCACTCAGCAAGGGGCGCATTGATTGGCAGAGCAGATCACCGTCGCTGTTTGCACGCCCCCATTAGCGCACTTTACTTCAATTGCTTCTTACAGTTTCTTGTAGCTCAAATGGGTGTAATTTCGTATATTTATATGATTCCCTATGTTTCATTGCTTGATTTTTGCTCGGGAGAAAATGTCACTCATAGTTGCTGAAATCTCATTCACAACTACACGGAAATTATTAACCCCTTCGATGCTCATGACGAGCTGGACTCGTCATGGCACACAGTGGTCGTGTGCTCATGACGAGTCCAGCTCGTCATGACCCCCAGCATGGGAAATCCCTCTGGTGCGGGCACCAGAGGGATTCCCTTTCTCCCTAAAGCCTCGGGAGCTGGGGAAGAGCTTCCCAGCTCCCGAGGCCCCCTGGTTTCCCTGAAATGACGATCGGCGCGCACGTCGCGCTGATGTCATTTCAGTGAAACTGAAACTGAAATGAGCCAAGAGGCTCATTTCAGTTTCAGCTTTACGTGCTCAGGGGCTATCTCAGCCCCCTGAGCACGTAGAAACTCAGGAGAGGTATCGTTGGAAAGGGAGAATCTCCCCTTTCCAATGGTATCTCTCCCTAGTGGATCCCTGCTTGGGGATCGCCCCAGGAGGGCGATCCCCAAGCAGGATCCACCCACTAGGCACCAGGGAGGGGGAGCAGCCCCTGGGCAAGGGCCTTTGCTCCCCCATACAAATGTTGGCATTATTAGTCTTTCTGCCCCCCTGGGGGTAGATGGGGGCAGTAGCCCCCAATCTTCTCCCGGGGGTAGAAAGCCCACTAGACACCAGGGATTTTTATGGGATAGCTATTAGGGGTGGGGCTGCCCAAAATGGGCATGCCGATGCCCCCACCCCCTGGCAACAAAATTAGTCTTTCTGGCCCCCTGGGGGTAGATGGGGCAGTAGCCCTCAATCTGCCCCCCGGGGGGCAGAAAGCCCACTAGATACCATGGATTTTTAAAAAATTATAGTTAGGGGTGGGGCTGCCCAATATGGGCATGCCAATGCCCCCACCCCCTGCTGCAAAGGTACAGTCTTTCTGCCCCTCCTGGGGGCAGATGGGGGCAGTAGCCCCCAATCTGCCCCCGGGGGCAGAAAGTCCACTAGATACCAGGGATTTTTTTTTTTATTATACTTTGGGGTAGGGGCTGCCCAATATGGGCATGCCAATGCCCCCACCCCCTGACGCAAAGGTACAGTCTTTCTGCCCCTCCTGGGGGGCAGAAAGCCCACTAGACACCAGGTTTTTTTTTTTCCTCGATAAATTTAGGGGTGGGGGTTGCCCAAGATGGGCATGCCAAAGCCCCCACCCCTCCCCCACGAAATTCCAGTCTTTCTGCCTCCCGGGGGCAGATGGTGGCAGTAGCCACCAATCTGCCCCCCGGGGTTCAGAAACACCCTAGATGCCAGGGATTCTTTTTTTTATAGGCCCGGGGTGGGGGCTGCCCAGAATGGGCATGCAAATGCCCCCACCCTACCCCCAAAGAAAAAAAAAGACGTTCTGCCCCCCCAGGAGGCATATTGGGGCAATAGCCCCTGATCTGCCCCCCCGGGGAGGGGGCAGAAAGCCCACTAAGCGCCAGGGATTTTTTTTTTATATAGGTAGGGGTGGGGGCTACCCAGAATGGGCATGTCAATGCCCCCACCCCAAAAAAAATGCTACAGTCTTTCTGCCCCTCCCTGGGAGGCAGATGGGGCAATAGCACCTTATCTGCACCCCCGGGGGCAGAAAGCCCACTAGCCACCAGGGATTTTTTTTTACAAAGTTCGGGGTGGGGCTGCCAAGAATGGACATGCCAATGCCCCCACCCACCCCAAAAGATGCCACTGTCTTTCTGCCCCTTCCAGGAGGCAGATGGGGGCAGTAGCCCCTGATCTGCTCCTCGGGGGCAGAAAGCCCACTATGTGCCAGCGATTATGCTGGCTTTTTTATACGCAGGGGTGGGGGCTGACCAGAATGGGCATCCCAATGCCCCCGACCACCCAAAAGAATAGCCACAGTCTTTCTGCCCCCTCGGGGGCATATTGGGGCAATAGCCCTGATTTCGCCCTCCCCAGGGCGGCAGAAAGCCCACTAGGCACTGACTTTTTTCGGAATGTGCCTACCTGTTGAATTTGGTTCCTAGCTCTGCCGGCACCTAGGGAAACCTAGCAAACCTATACATTTTTAAAACTAGACACCCAGGGGAATCCAGGATGGGCTGACTTGACTGGCTCTCACCAGGTTCTGTTACCCAGAATCCCTTGCAAACCTAAAAATGTGTCCCAAAAACACATTTTCCTCACATTTCTGTGGTGGAAAGTTCTGGAATCTGCGTGGATCCACAAAATTCCACCCACCCCGCGTTCCCCAAAGTCTTCCGAGAAAAATGGTACCTCACTTGTGTGGGTAGGACTAGTGGCCGCGACAGAAAACGGCCCAAAACGCAACATGGACACACCACATTTTCGCAGTGAAAACGGACCATTTTTTTGCAAAGTGCCTAGCTGTAGATTTTGAACCCTAACTCTGCCGACACCTAGGGAAACCTAGCAAACCTATACATTTTTGAAAACTAGATACCCAGGGGAATCTAGGATGGGGTGACTTGACTGGCTCTCACCAGGTTCTGTTACCCAGAATCCCTTGCAAACCGAAACATTTGTCAAAAAAACACATTTTCCTCACATTTCTGTGGTGGAAAGTTCTGGAATCTGCGTGGATCCACAAATTTCCACCCATCCCGCGTTCCCCAAAGTCTTCCGAGAAAAATGGCACCTCACATGTGTGGGTAGGCCTAGTGCCCGCGACAGGAAACGGCCCAAACGCAACGTGGACACACCACATTTTCACAGTGAAAACTGACCCTTTTTTGCAAAGTGCCTAGCTGTAGGTTTTGAACCCTAACACTGCCAGCACCTAGGGAAACCTAGCAAACCTATACATTTTTAAAACTAGACACCCAGGGGAATCCAGGATGGGGTGACTTGACTGGCTCTCACCAGGATCTGTTACCCAGAATCCCTTGCAAACCTAAAAATATGTTCAAAAAAACACATTTTACTCACATTTCTGTGGTGGAAAGTTCTGGAATCTGCATGGATGTACAAAATTCCACACACCCCGCGTCCTCCAAAGTCTTCCGTGAAAAATGGTACCCTTCTTGTGTGGATGGGTCAAGTACCAGCAACAGGCAAGGGCCCAAAACCTATTGAGGCGACATCAAAATTACCTTTCACAAACCAACCTGGTTTTGCATGGGGGGTCCCATGAGTTTTTGGCCCCGGGCTCGAAGGCCATCTAGGGAAACCTACCCAACCCACACATTTCTGAAAACTAGACACCCGGAGGAGTCCAGCGAGGTATGGCTTGCGTGGGTCCTCCAAAATTTTCTTACCCAGAATCCCCTGCAAACCTCAAATTTAGCTGAAAAAAATCACGTTTTTCTCAAATTTCTGTGTGGGAAAGTTCTGGAACCTATGTGGATCCACAAATTTCCTACCACCCAGTGTTCCCCCAGGTCTCCCAATAAAAATGATACCTCACTCGCGTGGGTGGGTCAAGTACCCGCAACAGGCAAGGGCCCAAAACGTATTGAGGAGACATCAAAATTACCTATCACAAAACAACCTGGTTTTGCAAGGGGGGTCACCTGGGTTTTTGGCCCCGGGCTCAGCGGCCATCTTGGGAACCTACCAAACCCACACATTTCTGAAAACTAGAAACCCGGGGGAGTCCAGTGAGGTATGGTTTGCATGGGTCCCCAAACGTTTTCCTACCCAGAATGCCCTGCAAACCTCAAATTTAGCTGAAAAATCACTTTTACTCAAATTTCTGTGTGGGAAAGTTCTGGAATCTGCGTGGATCCACAAATTTCCTACCACCCTGCGTTCCCCCAGGGCTCCCGATAAAAATGGTACCTCACTTGTGTGGGTAGGCATAGTGGCTGAAACAGGAAATGGCCCAAATCGTATTGTGGAGACTTCAAATTTACCTATAACAAAACTACCTGGTTTTGGGGGGCACCTGGTTTTGGCCCCGGGCTCGCCGCCATCTAGGAAAACCTACCAATCCCACACGTTTATGAAAACTAGACACCCTGGGGAGTCCAATGAGGTATGGTTTGCGTGGATCCCCCAACGTTTCCCTACCCAGAATCCCCTGCAACCCTCAAATTTAGCTGAAAAAACCATATTTTCCACATATTTTTGCGTGGAATCACCATGCTGGCACAAATGTCCTACCACCCAGCGTTGCCCTTGTTCCCCCGAGTAAAATGATACCTCACTTGTGTTTGTGTCCAAAGCAGATCTGCCTATTATCGGGAGACATGGGGGAACACTGTGTGGTAGGAAATTTGTGGATCCACGTAGATTCCAGAACTTTCCCACACAGAAATCTGAGAAAAAAGTGATTTTTTTCAGCTAAATTTGAGGTTTGCAGGGCATTCTGGGTAGGAAAACGTTGGGGATCCACGCAAGCCATAACTCGCTGGACTCCCGGGTGTCTAGTTTTCAGAAATGTGTGGGTTTGGTAGGTTTCCCAAGATGGCCGCCGAGCCCGGGGCCAAAACCCAGGTGACTCCCTTGCAAAACCAGCTTGTTTTGTGATAGATAATTTTGATGTCTCCTCAATACGTTTTGGGCCCTTGCCTGTTGCGGGTACTTGAACCACCCACACCAGTGAGGTTTTTGGCTCTGGGCTCGGCGGCCATCTTAGGAAACCTACCGAACCCACACATTTCTGAAAACTAGACACTCGGGGGAGTCCAGCGAGGTATGGCTTGTGTGGGTCCCCCAACGTTTTCCTACCCAGAATCCCCTGCAAACCTGAAATTTTGCTGAAACAATTCACTTTTTTCACACATTTTTGTGTGGGAAAGTTGTGGCATCACCGGGCTGCCACAAATTTCCTACCACCCAGCGTTCCCCCAGGTCTCCTGATAAAAATGGTGCCTCACTCGGGTGGGAGGCCCAAGTACCCGCGACAGGCAAGGGCCCACAACGTATTGAGGCGACCTCAAAATGGCCTATCACAAAACGACCTGGTTTTGCAAGGGGGGTTCCATGACGTTTTGGCCCAGGGCTCAGCGGCCACCTAGGGAAACCTACCAAACCCACACATTTCTGAAAACTAGACACCCGGGGGATTCCAGGGAGGTATGGCTTGCATGGATCCCCCAACGTTTTCTTACCCAGAATCCCCTGCAAACCTGAAATTTGGCTGAAAAAATCACTTTTTTCACACATTTTTGTGTGGTAAAGTTGTGGCATCACGGGGCTGACACAAATTTCCTACGACCCAGCGTTCCCCCAGGTCTCCCGATAAAAATGGTGCCTCACTCGGGTGGGAGGCCCAAGTACCCGCGACAGGCAAAGTCCCACAACGTATTGAGGCGACCTCAAAATGGCCGATCACAAAACGACCTGGTTTTGCAAGGGGTCCCATGACGTTTGGCCCGGACTCGGCGGCCACCTAGGGAAACCTACCAAACCCACACATTTCTGAAAAGTAGACACCCGGGGATTCCAGGGAGGTATGGCTTGCGTGGATCCCTCAACGTTTCTTACCCAGAATCCCTGCAAACCTGAAATTTGGCTGAAAAATCACTTTTTTCACACATTTTGTGTGGTAAAGTTGTGGCATCACGGGGCTGACACAAATTTCCTACCACCCAGCGTTCCCCAGGTCTCCCGATAAAATGGTGCCTCACTCGGTGGGAGGCCCAAGTACCTGCGACAGGCAAGGGCCCAACGTATTGAGGCGACCTCAAATGGCCTATCACAAAACGACCTGGTTTTGCAAGGGGTCCCATGACGATTTGGCCGGGCTCGCGGCCACCTAGGAAACCTACCAAACCCACACATTTCTGAAAAGTAGACACCGGGGATTCCAGGGAGGAATGGCTTGCGTGGATCCCCCAACGTTTTCTTACCCAAAATCCCCTGCAAACCTGAAATTTGGCTGAAAAAATCACTTTTTCACACATTTTGTGTGGTAAAGTTGTGGCATCACGGGCTGACACAAATTTCCTACCACCCAGCGTTCCCCAGGTCTCCCGATAAAAATGGTGCCTCACTCGGGTGGGAGGCCCAAGTACCGCGACAGGCAAGGGCCCAAAACATTTTGTGATAGGCAATTTTGATGTCGCCTCAATACGTTGTGGGCCCTTGCCTGTCGCGGCTACTTGGGCCTCCCACCCGAGTGAGGCACTATTTTTATCGGGAGACCTGGGGAACGCTGGGTGGTAGGAAATTTGTGTCAGCCCCGTGATGCCACAACTTACCACACAAAAATGTGTGAAAAAGGGATTTTTCAGCAAAATGTCAGGTTTGCAGGGGATTCTGGGTAAAAACATTGGGGGATCCACACAAGCCATACCTCCCTGGAATCCCCCGGGTGTCTACTTTTCAGAAATGTGTGGGTTTGGTAGGTTTCCTTAGGTGGCCGCCGAGCCCCGGGCCAAACGTCATGGGACCCCTTGCAAAACCAGGTCGCTTTGTGATAGGCCATTTTGAGGTCGCCTCAATACGTTGTGGGCCCTTGCCTGTCGCGGGTACTTGAGCCTCCCACCCGAGTGAGGCACCATTTTTATCGGGAGACCTGGGGAACGCTGGGTAGGAAATTTGTGTCAGCCCCGTGATGCCACAACTTACCACACAAAATGTGTGAAAAAGGGATTTTTTCAGCAAAATGTCAGGTTTGCAGGGATTCTGGGTAAGAAAACGTTAGGGGATCCACGCAAGCCATACCTCCTGGAATCCCCGGGTGTCTACTTTTCAGAAATGTGTGGGTTTGGTAGGTTTCCTAGGTGGCCACCGAGCCCCGGGCCAAAACGTCATGGGACCCCTTGCAAAACCAGGTCGTTTTGTGATAGGCCATTTTGAGGTCACCTCAATACGTTGTGGGCCCTTGCCTGTCGCGGGTACTTGGGCCTCCCACCCGAGTGAGGTACCATTTTTTTCGGAAGACCTTGGGGAACGCGGGGTGGGTGGAATTTTGTGGATCCACGCAGATTCCAGAACTTTCCACCACAGAAAAGTGAGGAAAATGTGGTTTTTTTGCCAATTTTTTAGGTTTGCAAGGGATTTTGGGTAACAGAACCTGGTGAGAGCCAGTCAAGTCACCCCATCCTGGATTCCCCTGGGTGTCTACTTTTCAAAAATGTATAGGTTTGCTAGGTTTCCCTAAGTGCCGGCAGAGCTAGGGTTCAAAAACTACAGCTAGGCACTTTGCAAAAAAAGGGTCATTTTTCACTGTGAAAATGTGGTGCGTCCACGTTGCGTTTTGCGCTGCTTCCTGTCGCGGGCACTAGGCCTACCCACACAAGTGAGGTACCATTTTTTTTGGAAGACCTTGGGGAACGCGGGGTGGGTGGAATTTCGTGGATCCACGCATATTCCAGAACTTTCCACCACAGAAAAGTGAGGAAAATGTGTTTTTTTTGCCAATTTTTTAGGTTTGCAAGGGATTCTGGGTAACAGAACCTGGTGAGAGCCAGTCAAGTCACCCCATCCTGGATTCCCCAGGGTGTCTACTTTTCAAAAATGTATAGGTTTGCTAGGTTTCCCTAAGTGCCGGCAGAGCTAGGGTTCAAAAACTACAGCTAGGCACTTTGCAAAAAAAGGGTCATTTTTCACTGTGAAAATGTGGTGCGTCCAAGTTGCGTTTTGTGCTACTTCCTGTCGCGGGCACTAGGCCTACCCACACAAGTGAGGTACCATTTTTTTCGGAAGACCTTGGGAAACGCGGGGTGGATGGAAGTTTGTGGATCCACGCAGATTCTAGAACTTTCCACCACAGAAAAGGGAGGAAAATGTGGTTTTTTTGCCAATTTTTAGGTTTGCAAGGGATTCTGGGTAACAGAACCTGGTGAGAGCCAGTCAAGTCACCCCATCCTGGATTCCCTGGGTGTCTACTTTTCAAAAATGTATAGGTTTGCTAGGTTTCCTAAGTGCCGGCAGAGCTAGGGTTCAAAACTACAGCTAGTCACTGTGCCAAAAAGGGTCATTTTTCACTGTGAAAATGTGGTGCGTCCACGTTGTGTTTTGCGCTGCTTCCTGTCGCGGCCACTAGGCCTACCCACACAAGTGAGGTACCATTTTTTTTGGAGGACCTTGGGGAACGCGGGGTGGGTGAAATTTGTGGATCCACACAGATTCCAGAACTTTCCACCACAGAAAAGTGAGGAAAATGTGTTTTTTTGCCAATTTTTTAGGTTTGCAAGGGATTCTGGGTAACAGAACCTGGTGAGAGCCAGTCAAGTCACCCCATCCTGGATTCCCTGGGTGTCTACTTTTCAAAAATGTATAGGTTTGCTAAGTTTCCTAAGTGCCGGCAGAGCTAGGGTTCAAAACTACAGCTAGGCACTTTGCAAAAAAGGGTCATTTTTCACTGTGAAAATGTGGTGCGTCCACGTTGTGTTTTGCGCTGCTTCCTGTCGCGGGCACTAGGCCTACCCACACAAGTGAGGTACCATTTTTTTCGGAAGACCTTGGGGAACGCGGGGTGGGTGGAATTTTGTGGATCCACGCAGATTCCAGAACTTTCCACCACAGAAAAATGAGGAAAATGTTGTTTTTTTGCCAATTTTTAGGTTTGCAAGGGATTCTGGGTAACAGAACCTGGTGAGAGCCAGTCAAGTCACCCCATCCTTGATTCCCCTGGGTGTCTACCTTTCAAAAATGTATAGGTTTGCTAGGTTTCCCTAAGTGCCGGCAGAGCTAGGGTTCAAAAACTACAGCTAGGCACTTTGCAAAAAAGGGTCATTTTTCACTGTGAAAATGTGGTGCGTCCACGTTGCGTTTTGCGCTGCTTCCTGTCGCGGGCACTAGGCCTACCCACACAAGTGAGGTACCATTTTTTCGGGAGACCTTGGGGAACGCGGGTGTGTGGAATTTTGTGGATCCACGCAGATTCCAGAACTTTCCACCACAGAAAAGTGAGGAAAATGTGTTTTTTTGCCAATTTTTTAGGTTTGCAAGGGATTCTGGGTAACAGAACCTGGTGAGAGCCAGTCAAGTCACCCCATCCTGGATTCCCTGGGTGTCTACTTTTCAAAAATGTATAGGTTTGCTAAGTTTCCTAAGTGCCGGCAGAGCTAGGGTTCAAAAACTACAGCTAGGCACTTTGCAAAAAAAGGGTCATTTTTCACTGTGAAAATGTGGTGCGTCCACGTTGTGTTTTGCGCTGCTTCCTGTCGCGGGCACTAGGCCTACCCACACAAGTGAGGTACCATTTTTTCGGAAGACCTTGGGGAACGCGGGTGGGTGGAATTTTGTGGATCCACGCAGATTCCAGAACTTTCCACCACAGAAAAGTGAGGAAAATGTGTTTTTTTTGCCAATTTTTTAGGTTTGCAAGGGATTCTGGGTAACAGAACCTGGTGAGAGCCAGTCAAGTCACCCCATCCTTGATTCCCCTGGGTGTCTACCTTTCAAAAATGTATAGGTTTGCTAGGTTTCGCTAAGTGCCGGCAGAGCTAGGGTTCAAAAACTACAGCTAGGCACTTTGCAAAAAAAGGGTCATTTTTCACTGTGAAAATGTGGTGCGTCCACGTTGCGTTTTGCGCTGCTTCCTGTCGCGGGCACTAGGCCTACCCACACAAGTGAGGTACCATTTTTTTCGGGAGACCTTGAGGAACGTGGGGTGTGTGGAATTTTGTGGATCCACGCATATTCCAGAACTTTCCACCACAGAAAAGTGAGGAAAATTTGTTTTTTTTGCCAATTTGTTAGGTTTGCAATGGATTCTGGGTAACAGAACCTGGTGAGAGCCAGTCAAGTCACCCCATCCTGGATTCCCCTGGGTGTCTACTTTTCAAAAATGTATAGGTTTGCTAGGTTTCCCTAAGTGCCGGCAGAGCTAGGGTTCAAAAACTACAGCTAGGCACTTTGCAAAAAAAGGGTCATTTTTCACTGTGAAAATGTGGTGCGTCCACGTTGCGTTTTGTGCTGCTTCCTGTCACGGGCACTAGGCCTACCCACACAAGTGAGGTACCATTTTTTTCGGAAGACCTTGGGGAACGCGGGTTGGGTGGAATTTTGTGGATCCATGCAGATTCCAGAACTTTCCACCACAGAAAATTGAGGAAAATGTGTTTTGTTTTTGCCAATTTTTTAGGTTTGCAAGGGATTCTGGGTAACAGAACCTGGTGAGAGCCAGTCAAGTCACCCCATCCTGGATTCCCTGGGTGTCTACTTTTCAAAAATGTATAGGTTTGCTAGGTTTCCTAAGTGCCCGCAGAGCTAGGGTTCAAAAACTACAGCTAGGCACTTTGCAAAAAAGGGTAATTTTTCATTGTGAAAATGTGGTACGTCCACGTTGCATTTTGAGCCATTTCCTGTTGTGGGCACAAGGCCTACCCACACAAGTGAGGTACCATTTTTATCGGGAGACTTAGGGTAACATAGAATTGTAGAGCAACTGTTATTACCTATTGACTTTCGATGCATTTCTGCCTTTCAAATGAAAGACAATGTGTAAAAAATAAGTCATTTTGAAAAATGACCTATAATTCTCATGCTAGTATGGGTACTCCCAATTTCGGAAATGTGCAAATATCTACTGTTTCTAAAATCTACATTTTGTTCCCATTTCAGAAATACATAGGTGTCTTTCATAACAATTTTTCCATGTATACATTTTCCCAAAATAATTGCTATATACCCGGTACATAATAAAAACCATTGCAAGATGCTGCTCAGTTATTGGCTAGGGGTTCGTCGGGTTCTTGGTGAACCTACAAGTCCTATATATCCCCACAACCAGAAAGGTCCAGCGGATATAACGGTATATTGCTTTCAAATAGCTGTCATAATTAGAAGAAGTTACAGGTGAAAACGTTGACACAAATGGCTGTTTTTTCAACTAATTTTCAATTTTCCTTTATTTAACTGTTAGTTTCTATAAGGAAAACTTTAAGGATCTACACAAATGACCCCTTGCTGAATTCAGAATTTTGTCTACTTTTTAGAAATGTATGGCTTTCCATTATTGGTTTCATACCCATTTCTACCATTAACTGCAAGGAGGTTGAAAGCACAAAAAATAGCAAAAATAGGCTATGTCCCAGAAAAATGCTAAAACTGTGTAAAAAAGTTGGTTTTCTGACAAAAGTCTGCTTGTCCCTGAAAGCTGGGAAGATGGTGATTTCAGCACCACAACCCCTTTTTGATGCCATTTGCAGGGAAAAACAAGACGCTTTCATCTGTAGCCCTTTTTGCATTTTTCCCCAAAAAACAAAAGTTTGCTGTATTTTGGCTAATTTCTGGGTCCCTCCAGGGGAATCCACAAACCCTGGGTACCTTCACAATCCCCATGATGTTAGAAAAAAGGACGCAAATTTGGCGTGGATACCTTATGTGGTCAAAAAGTTACAGGGGCCTAAGCGCGCACTACCCCAAATAGCCAAAAAAAGGCTCAGCACAGGGGGGGGGGGGAAGGCCTAGCAGCGAAGGGGTTAAAATGCCACACATAGCAATCTGAAACCTTGGCAGCTATGCTAAAGAGCACAGCAAGTTTAAAAACACAGCGTGTACTTTCAGAAAGTACACGCTGTGTTTTTAAACTTGCTCTACTCTTTTGTTAGTAAAGCGGGGTCCGGGGAAAATTGTGGGTTTTTGTTTAAGTATTCATGTTAATCACAGCTCCTTCACGAGCTGTGATTAACATGAATACTTAAACAAAAGCCCACAATCTCTCTCGCAGCCGCGCTTTACTCAGTCCTGCCAAGTATCACGCATGAGGCCACTGGAGCCCATAGCACAGCTGCTGCTTGCTGATCCCGAATGACCCGGGCAGCGCATTTCCCCAAGAAAGTCATTTGTTGCAGCCAGGAGCACTCTGGAAGCGGGCGGCCCAGCCGTAAACTGAATTACCGCGGCTCAGCTCAGAGTTTTGAGTAAGTTAGTTCCATGGTTCCAGAATGTGCTTTATAGTATAAATAGTGCTTAGCACGTGGTCAATCAGCTGCCCTGTCGCTGAAGTTCTGCAATGAACCACACACACACACGTCACAGTCCCCTATGTGTAAATCTGAGATGTTTAGAATTTACTCCGGAGCAAAGCCTTTCGAATTGAACGATGCAATTATATCTTTTCGCTTCTTGCTGCGCCTGCTCCTGTGATTTGGCCCTTTCATAAGACCCCCTCAATAGAGAGCCCCCCATTGCGATTCATGTTCCCTGCCTCCGGTGCATTGTGGTCCAGAATCGCTGATTGGAATCCTGACAGCAGATAACTGCCACTCATTCAAACCACAGAAACACCCTTTGTGTGGCTTTCCAGACAAAAAAAACCGCCAACTGCAGGGGATGTGGGAGGAAGAGGCAGGGGCACAGCAAAAGAGCGCACACGAGAGATAATTTCAAGCCGCAGCCCCTCTACATGGTAAAATATGGCGCTGTAGCTTTGAAAAAAATAACAGAAAGGCGCGTTGTTTTGGTTTGCACTAACCTCACAGTCCTCTTTCTAAACAGCACAAGACTTGTTTCATGGCCTTCTTTAGCGCAGCACATTTGGGCCATAACACTTAGGGGTCGATTCCGATCTCGGTCGGAAGGCCTCCGAATCGGATTCGGCTTTACCGGATCCGAGTCGGAGGCTTTGTTTCTGACCGAGTCGTACAGAGGTCCGGACGCCCAAGTACGATGCGAATGAACGCGAAATCGCCGACCGACTCGTTTCCGGGTCCGAACCGCTGCGTACGACTCGGTCGCAGATGAACCGTACCGTGCAATGGAGTCTATTTCCGACCGAGCCAGTACAATGCACGATTCGGACAGCCGGATCGAGTCGGAGTCTCCGGGACAAAAAAGCTCCGGGAAGCGGACTTCGGGGGTCCGTGCCGGACCCCCTTCACCCCTAGCCTAACGAGTCGAACACAGGGGGGGACCCAAGGGTCCCCCCTTCACATGTATGTACGGTGCGGATGGCACCAACGCGTACCCACTGCAGGGGGCGCCCTTTTGCGAGACGTACCTATTCAGCTGATGCGAGGCCATGCACGCATCGTACGACCGGCTCCCATTGACTTCAATGGGAATCCGACCGAGCCGTGTCCGTCAGCATGCGGCAGCATCGTACTCGCTCGGTCGGACTCCAGGGGTACGGCTCGGTCGGAAAACACTCCGGATCCGGCTCGGTCGGAGGGCTTTCCGACCCAGATCGGAATCGACCCCTTAGTTTTTCACAAAAAGGCAATCCTTCTTAGTCAATCAGCTGCCATATACTTCCTTTGGTCCTTGTCTTCTTATCTATCAGGCTAGCAGTGTAGTCACTATGCAGACACGTGGCAATACGTCCTCGGCATCATCAGATGTTTTTGTTAGTATAATTAACACCATTTAGCATAATTATGGCACTGCACGATTGCCCAGTTTAGCCTAGTGTCCTGTAATTACATTCTGCAAGTAGTAAATTTGCCTAGTGGACGCAAGAAAACCAAACATACTATTCCACAATACCTGCAGTTCCTTCGAGCCAGTGCCCTTCTAATGAAAGCAATACTAAACACTTACAAGGTCCCAAATGCGAGACCGATGGCATTGCAAATGCTTGTTAAACTTGCTGTGCTCTTTAGTTAGTAAAGCGCGGTGCGGGGAAGATTGTGGGCTTTTGTTTAAGTATTCATGTTAATCACAGCCCCTTCACGAGCTGTGATTAACATGAATACTTAAACAAAAGCCCACAATCTTCCCCGCACTGCGCTTTACTAACTAAAGAGCACAGCAAGTTTAAAACACAGCGTGTACTTTGAAAAGTACACGCTGTGTTTTTAAACTTGTTCTACTCTTTTGTTAGTAAAGCGCGGTGCGGGGAAGATTGTGGGCTTTTGTTTAAGTATTCATGTTAATCACAGCTCGTGAAGGGGCTGTGATTAACATGAATACTTAAACAAAAGCCCACAATCTGCACCGCAAGTGCCAACAGCCGCAAGCCCCAAAGCCCGCCTTACCTGCACTCCCGAGTACCGACTCTTCCTCCGGCACACCGCATCCAGGAAGTGAGTGATTTTCGCGCTGCTCGCTTTTTGAAAGCAGCGGCGCGACTCTCTCGCGAGATGTCGTGTGTGTGTGCACGCTGCACATACGGCAGTGCGCGCTCACATTAAGAGAGGTGCGCACGCACCTTAATGGGAACAGTGGCGACAACTAACACTAATGATATGCAGAGTAGGCGTTCCCATGCAAAAACACACGAAAACACCACTTTGCGATATTCACAACGACCAGTCAGATCTGCGATGCGAAACAAGAACAGGCGATAAGGTGCGTTAGCAGCAGGGATTTAACACCTGCCTTTTACTGGTGTTAAGCAGGATGACCAACTGCAGTAGAAAGGGAGCCCAGCCCAGAGCCACATCTGAAGATGAACAGATGCCATGGAGACACTGATCATACAGCTCGGAGACCCAAGAGGGCCACAACACCCACCACCCCCAGGACCCCCCCCCATCTGGACCCCCACCCCCGGACTACCACCAAGGCAGCGTAGGACAAGACAGCGGACCGTCCGAAAACATCATGGCCCCTCAGCCACACAAGTGCAGAATGTGGGGAGTGGTGGGAACTAAGTATGTGTGAAGGAGGCAACTCACCCATGAAGAAGAATGTACACAATGCCAAGTGTGGCGGTGATGTGCTGGACAGATCACAGAATGCAGAGCACAGACATGTCCATGTGGACATACACTGCTGGTGTGTGTAGTGTTGTGGACACTGGATGCAACCATGTCACCTCAGGCAGTGGGGAAGACCTTGGACATGTAGCTGTGCCGTCCCCACCTGTAAGCGTAAGTGCAGTGGGCTGGGCCGGCATACGCCAGCGTAGAAGTGCTGATAAAAAGGCCGGGACCCTGGGCGTGGTTCTCTTTCGTGATGGGCAACGCGTCTGCCAGGGCGGCGCACCTCACCCAGCCACGACTCCGCCGCCGTGACCTCCAGACTCCACGACACAGGCCCCCAGCGCATCCAGCGGCACAGCAACACGGAGTCATGTGTGTGCCGGATACTGCCTTAGTCCTACACTGCGGTCAGCAGGCCCCACAATTCAAATCGTGCCACATTTCTGTTAATGGAGGAAACCACTAGTCAACAGACATTGCCCCCAGTGCGGCCCGCCCGGATGACGCATCATCGTTGGCTGCACACCCGCTAAGCGCTCCAGGTGCCACCAACTCAGTGCACCACAAGTCATCATTACGTAGCTGTGGGCTCTTTCTGACCGCTGCCTCCGGCCTACACTGCGGTCAGCAGGTCCCCCTAGTCAAACGACGCATCGTCGTTGGCTGTGCACCTGCTGAGCCCTCCAGGTGCCACACTGACCCTGTGCAACACAAGCCGACACCACGTGGCAATATTGAGGCAGAATTCAGTAGGCGAAAAACATTGCACCCAGTGCGGCCCGCACGGACGGCGCATCGTCGTTGGCTGTGCACCTGCTGAGCCCTCCAGGTGCCACCGACCCTGTGCAACACAAGCCAACGACACGTGGATGTGGGCCCTTGCTGACCGCTGCCTCCAGCCTACACTGCGGTCAGCAGGTCCCCCAAGTCAAACGACGCATCATCGTTGGCTGTGCACCTGCTGAGCGCTCCAGGTGCCACTGACCCTGTGCAACACAAGCCGACGACACGTGGATGTGGGCCCTTGCTGACCGCTGCCTCCGGCCTACACTGTGGTCAGCAGGTCCCCCAAGTCAAACGACGCATCATCGTTGGCTGTGCACCTGCTGAGCGCTCCAGGTGCCACTGACCGTGTACAACACAAGCCGACGACACATGGATGTGGGCCCTTGCTGACCGCTGCCTCTGGCCTACACTGCGGTCAGCAGGGCTCGCTAATCAAATTGAGTCTTGATTAATTTATGGAAGAGTCCAGTAGGCCAAAGACATTGCTACCAGGGCGGGCCACCCTGACGATGCATCAGCGCAAGCCGATCACCCGCCGAGCGCTCCAGGTGCCACTAACTCAGTGCACCACAAGTCATCGTTACGTGGCTGTGTGCCCTTTCTGACCGCTGCCTCCAGCCTACACTGCGGTCAGCAGGGCTGGCAAACCAAATCCAATCCTGACATTCAAGGACACGCCATCATCGCTGGGACCACCTCCAACCAACAACTGCCAGAGTCAGAGGAGTGCCACAGCCAGCCCATCTAAGTTGCTCACACCTGTCTTGGATGCCATCATCAGCTTGATCCCCTGCTCAGCTCTTCAGGTGCCACTAACTCAGTGCACCACAACACATGGACCCTTCATGATTGAGTTTTGTGCTGTGGTCAGCGGACGCAACAATGTCACCTCAGCCAGTGGGGAAGACCTGGGACGATGATGATGAAGATGAGGCAGGTGTACCACACCCCACTGCAGCTGCAGCAGGAATATCCCGAAGGGACCAAATCATGAACAATTCCTTCACATGAGCACGCTCAGCTCTGGTGCCAATACCTCAGTGCACTGAAAGTCATGGACCCTTTATGATTGAATCTGTGTGTGTGATCCGATGATCACTGTTCTAGTTGTTGCCAGCACCAACCACTCCCTGAGGGCTGGCTTACACCCACCCCACACCCATCCAGCACAGGCGTCACTGGACATGTGACCCTGGTAATAAAAAGGGGCCGGGCGCACATGCCCGTAGCCAGTTCCACTATCTAAGTGTGTCCGTGTGGTCATTATGTATGCATGATGGGCCAGGGCCCTACCACATTACATTGTGCTGTGGACAGCGGACGCAACCATGCCACCTCAGGCAGTGGGGAAGACCCTGGACATGTAGCTGTGCCGTCTCCCCCTGTAAGCGTAAGCAGAGTGGGCTGGGCCGGCATACGCCAAGCCAGAGTAGGGGTGTGAAGGATTTGCCCGGGGCTCTGGGCGTGGTTCAGTTCTGGCCTGGACAAGGAAGTAACTAATGAGTGTGTCTCTGTTGTAGTGTCGGCGCCACCCAGTCCGCAATCGACAATGTTGCAATGTAGCATGCACCCGGAGGGTGGGCTCACACGAACGGGGAAATGAAGGAGCGCATGACCGCTCGGGGTCTTGGCTCATACATGCCAAGTGTTGTGTGTATCTGTATTGCCGCAGCATGAGCCAAATGCCTAGCCTTAACCGCAGCGCGAGTTCAGCCAGGCATGAACTCTACGTCTGTGTCCGCCCTATCCTTCCCACAGGCCTACACTCACGTGGCCGCCTACCTCCAACGGCCAACATCACAGTGTCATTGTCAGGCTTGTGGACATGCGCAGACAGGCATGACAATGGTGTGCCGTAGGAGTGCCAGTGATGCAACCGCGCAGCGCACACAAGTAAATAGACTAGGGGGGAGGGAGGAGCAGCTGTGAGGCAACATAACACACAGTGATGCCGCTCATTTGCCACATGCAAGACATGTCAAACATGAATCCCAAAGTCGCACACATCCCACCCCACCCCCAACAAGCCACTTCACAGTACCTGAATGCAAGCAGATGAAAAACTAACATTAGGGATGAATGCTCCTTTGTCTGTGCTATCAGGCGGAAGCACATCTGCACCTCCGACCTCAGAATTACATGTGCCCGGCACCCCCTGACAGATACTATAGCAGCTGATTTCGACTCCGACACTACACACAGCCCACACACAGAAGTCCTTGCTCTAAATCATCGAGCATGGAATGGCCTTCACACTTACTCACACATTAACCCAGGCGTACAACCGTTGCACATAAAACAACTCATTGCTCCGAGCTGTGGCATTTTATCCACAGAACTGGCGCAGGTCAGAACAGTGCTGCTTCAACAAGAGCCACTAATGCAATGGCAGACCATCATGGACACTTGCACAACCCCTGTCAGGTGGAACTGTACCGTGCACGTATGCTGCATTTACTGGGGGCACTGCCATTGGTAGTGCTGCAGATCAGTTACCGGCTGAGCTTCTGCCTTGCCAACATCACCTGCGTGCAGCCTGTGTTGCATTGTCGCTCGTGCATATTCGAGTGGCCCATGGATGTCTGCCTATCCAACAGGACGGTAGCCGCACTGGATTTCGACATGTGTGTGCGCCCCCTGTTGGCCCACGACCATGAGTGTCACCGTGACACCCGTCTATGGGATGCCTGGATACTTGGCATACATGCTGGCAGCTGGACCTGGGAGATTTCAGAACTCCTCGTGTGCAGTGAGCAAATTGAGCCGCTCCCCTATTGGTCTGTAGTGCTAATTGGTGAAAGGGGGTGGATGCAGCACATCTGTCCGGACCTGCTAATGGTTAGCCTCGCCATCCTGTTCGATTAAGTCGACGACGACCTCATGTTGGAAATAATTGCCTACGAGGCTGCACTAGCTTTCATGGACGTGTAACTACATACCAGCAGCTACGACAGTTTGGAACACATTGCGCATGTCCCGACAACTTGTTGGAACTTGGGGTTCTGGTCACTTCTCCCACGGCGACAGTGGACATGTCTGCATTCGCCTGGACTCCGAATACATGAGCGGACAACAACGCGGGTTAACACACACCTGTGAAAGGTGAGGCACTCCCCCGGAGTGGACAGCAGCGCTTGGCAACGTTTCACGTTCTGACATACTGCTGCATTGGTCTGCATGTTGTGCCACTAATCTTGCCCGTACTGACACGGATATGCTAATAAAGTCTACGCACCTTCACTTGTATTCAACTGTGATGAGTGTTGATTTGTATGACAATGTGTGTCTCACTGCCTATCTGGGTCATGGCCATACATGCATTACTACACCATCAGGGATGTGGGGTTGTACTAGTACATCATCATCATCTCACAGTTTCCATCTATGCCACATGCGAATGGCCATTTTCCACACACAAGCGGCAGCAGTTGTTTCCTCTGTTCTGTTGTGCTGGTGTTGCTGTTTGTCCAACATTGTTGTAAATGTTGCGGTGCTCTGGATCTTATGTGTGTATGCTGCATTGTAGGTGAGTTGCCCCTTCAGCTCTGATTTGGCTGGCCCTTATCCCTTTCAGGCGGTGTGGCTTTCACTTCTGTGCTTATGCAGTGCTGTGATGTTGCAGACTTAGGTAACTTGGGCTCTTGGTTGGTGTTGTGACTCTTGGCTGTGGTTTGTCCGCAGATGTGCTCTACTTAATTGTGCATGTGTGCCATTGTGCCCATCTCCCCCCGTCCCCCCAGTCCCTGGTGGTTACTCACCCTGTTGCTGTTGTGTCAGGTCATGTTGAGCAGTGTCCAGTCCCCCAACTCCTGCCACCGTCTCCACACTGATGACTGTGGTCACCATTTCCTCCATCTCATCCAGCTCCTCCTGTGGCGTTGGTCTCCCACCTCAAGTCTGCATTGCTGCCTTCTGGTTGTCTGTGAGTTTCTGCTTGGTCTTGCGCTTCACATCATTCCAGCGCCTCTTGAGCTCGTCCGTTGTCCTCCTCAGCGCTCCGACTGCATTCGCCTTGTCCAGGATGGACTGCCATATTGTATTTTTTGTTGCCAATGACACAGTGGAGGTGACATACAGTTGTTGATGGTGTTCTATCACCTCCGTGATCAGGATCCTGTTTTCCTGCGGACTGAGCCGCGTCTTCCTCTTCTTCTTCTCCTTGCCCTTCCCTGACCCCGAGGTCCCAGGCTGGTCCTCCGTGGGGCTTGTGGGGTTCTGGTTGTCCTCTGTGCTTGCTCCGGCTACCTCCATGGTGCTTCGCAGTTGTTTGTGTTTTGTTTGTGTTTTGTGTTGCCACTTTTATTGTGCTTTTTGCAGCCTGACTTGTGGGACTTGCAGGCCTGGCGCTGCTTCTCGCTGGATTTTTTATCGCGGTTGGGCCCATCGCAACTTTTTTCGCGTTCGGGTTTGGATTTTCATCGCCATCCCGGTAGTGTTATCGCGGACATTTGCCGCGTTATCGGGGTACTATCGCATGTTACCACCGTGTTGTGAATGCCATGTTAACACGGAGTTATTTTCCCGCGATAGACGGCGATATGTAAACTTGCGTTAACCTATTTTGGTGATGTTTATCGTACGTTCTTGAGAATATCCCCCTGTGTGTTTTGAGTACAAATACTTTACACATTGCCTTTGGGTTAAGTCTGACTGCTCGTGCCAAGCTACCTAGGTGGTGAGCAGGGGTTATCTAAAGTGTGTATCCCCCCCAAACCTGACTAGAAGCAAGGGTCCCTATTTGGACAAAGGTACCTACCTCTGCCAACTAGAGACCCCCATTTCTAACAGGTGTGGAGCAGCAACCCACCACTACAATGGCAGCAGTGATGCCATGACACCCAGAAAATCTACAACACTATCACAGCTTACACAGAGGAATCACAATGAATAAATAAGAGCTCATCCCAATGGGTCTGGATGATCCCTCGGAACATGTTTGGAGCCTACAACTGGTGCACTGCACAACCTCTGAGGAGGGAGGCGGAGCTCCATGGACTAGACCAAACTGGCAGATCATGAGCGATTGCTACAGTTTGTTATCAGTTTCAACTTATTGTAAGAGAGAGAGCTGGGGAGGGCTAAAGGGAACAGTTAGGAGACAATTTTCTCAATGTGAGAGAAATTCTTAAGGTCATGCAACATTAACATATTCAACATCAACACTTCCACACTAGGGAACATTAGCTACGCTAACAGATACATGGCCAGAACCTCATGGTTAAGATACTCTCAATGAAAGTGAAGGGTTTGAATACCCCACATAAGTGTGCCAAGATGTGCCACTTTATGAAAAGCTTGCACCATGATATAATTGCATTTCAAGAAACCCGCCTACAACACTCTAACAAAACAAAATTTAGACACAAACACCATGAGACGGAACCCTATTCCTTGACTAGCTCCAAATGCAATGGCATAGCTGTGTTCATGCACCAAGAACTCTCATTTGTGAAACAAGACCACAAAAATTACAGAGATGGTAGGTATCTGTTTATTGAGGGATCGAGCGGGGCGCCCTCTCACTCATGCTGCAGTTTTTGCCCCCAACACGCATCAGGATGATTTTCTGCAGAAAACACTAGATCCTCTGGTGGATTTCGATGAGGGGCCGATAGTACTTATGGGAGACTTTAACTTAACATGGCATTGGGTCCAAACAAAGATAGAGCGGGTTCCCCTTCTGCCCACTCTGGAGCGTTCTCCAACAATCTCTAAACTGGGGGATCTAGGCCTTTATGATACATGGAGACATGCTTATGAACAAGACAGGGATTACACTTTTTTCTCACACATTCACAGGACATACTCATGAATATTTCGTTTTTTTCACAAGCTCCTCCCTGCTGACTTCTGTGTTGGACTCCACTATAGGCACCATTGCAGTTTCTGATCACGCACTAATTACTCAGACATTAGAGTGACTCCCCTTGAGACAGTCTAGAGGCAGATGGAGTTTCCACCCATCCCTGCTGCGCGATCCGGCAACAACACCACCAAAAAGGATGATAAATTTCGCTCCTTCAACTCCTACTACACGAAATTCTACACAACAGACCCCTTATCCGAACAGGCACAAGTAGACTACATACAAAGCTGTAACCTGCCACAAATCATACTAAACCAGAGGGCTAGGTTGGAAACCCCCTTGATGGAGGACAAAATATCTAAGACGATCAGGGTCCTTAAACTTAACAAAGCACCAGGCCCAAATGGCTTCATGGGGAACTTCTACAAAGCTTACAGGTAATACCTAGTTCTTGTCCTGACACGGGTGTTTAACTCCATCCTCTCTACTTCAACAGTGACACGGACCATGAACTAGGTCACTAAACCACTGGCATAAACGGGGGTAAGACCTGGGACATTGCGTGCCATACAGACCCATAGCATCATTGAATATAGAAACAAAAATATATACCAAAACCCTCGACTCCAATCTGGAGGAGATACTACCAGGCCTTATATACCCGGACCAATTGGGTTTTATCCAAAACCGACAGACCCACAGCAATATTAGAAGAGTTATCCACTCAGTGGAGAAAAAACTGAAAAAAGTGTACCAATAATACTACCCGTCCTAGATGCGATGCGGAGAAGGCCATGACTGCGATGCGGAGAAGGCCATGACTGCAGAATTTTGTCATGGGTCTAGATGCTGTGAGTATAGGCCCCAACTTCAAAGTCAGAGCATTGGCGGGCTACCAGACTCCTACCTCCATGATACTGCTGAATGGGGGCTTTTCCCTGCCCTGCCCCTGCAACTGCATCGGGGTACTAGGCAGGGATGCCCCTTGTAACCCCTCTTGTTTGCCCTGAGTATTGAACCATTGGCTGCCTGTTTTAGTGGGGACATTGGAATCAAGGGATTACCGTCCGGGAGGGAGGAACACAAAGTGGTGTTTTTCACAGATGATGTACTACTGACGCTCACTGAACCCGAAGCATCCCTCATACATTTACAAAACTAGCTTGAAAGCTTTAAAGCAGTGGCGGGCGTCCAAGTCAACCTGATGAAGTGCAAAATCCTCAATCTTAATCTAGCCCCGGCAGCCGTCATGGAAGCGATGAAATGCACACGTACAAATGGCATCAAAATATATCAATTATCTGGGGGCCAAAATAACCCCAACTATGACAGGCCTGTATGCAAATAACATGACACCCCTACTGCGAGACTTACATAAAGATCTCAGAAGGTGATATGCCCTGCCAGTCTCATGGGTCGGGTGCATCAACGCTGTTAAGATTAATATACTACCCACACTTCTGTACTTGCTTCAGGCACTGCCTATTGTTGTCCTGCACGCCTTTTTCACCTCCTAGAAATTCAGGATCCTAAAGTACACATGGGGCAATGGGAGACTGAGGGTTGCCTACAAGGTACTATGTTGACCAAAAGAAAATGGAAGACTAGCACTGCTGGCTATAGCTGCATACTATAGAGCTTGCCAACTCTGTGTTTTGAAAGAGTAGAGCACCAAAGAATCTGAAAAACCTTGGCTACACATGGACAGAATGATTGCAGACCACTATCTCTGGCATTTATTCTGGAGGTCCAAGCTGGAGAGACACCCCAATGTGTACTTGAGCCCCCGACGAACACGGAGTTAAGGGTATTGGAGGAGGCTAATAAAAACCTAACCTTAACTACATATCTGTCCCCCCACATGCCACTCAATTTTAACCCCTCTTTTACACCAGCTTTAATCTAGGGCATGGTGGGCAGGAGATTGCCTCATGGTGGATTATTTAACAAAAGTGCAGTTAAAACCTTTGAGGACTGTAAAAGAGACTTCATGATGGGAGAAACTGAGAGGCTGTGCTCCTCCCAAATTAGACATTGGGTGCTCCACCCAACCTTCAAAGAGGCAATCTCGAGGGAGTTGACCCCTATGGAGAAGTACCTCAGAGTGGCTACAGGCACAAAGGGGGGGTTATCTCTTCCATATACAAAATCTTGCTAGAAGACTCACTACCACAGACTCACCCCTGCACCAATAGGTGGGCGGGATAATTGAGGCGACACCCACAGAGCAACAGTGGCTACAAGCAAGGTGAGACTTCAATAGGTTGGCACGTAGTGTGCTGTAAAGTCCTCTATCACTGGTACATTAACCCAGAAAAACCACATACATTTTACCCAAACCCAATCACTATCCTACTGTGATGACGAGAGTGCGGTGACATAGGGGATCGACTGCACATTGGGTGGACATGCCTCAAATTTCAACCTTTCTGTAAAGCCTGCTAGAAAACCTACGGACCATGTTGGGCTACCCTATACAAGGAACTCCAGCCTATGTTCTCTTTGGGATAGCTATGAAAGAGTTACTCTTTCAGAACAAAGCAGACAAAGTACTCATCTGGAATTATCTGCGAGCAACAAAAACAGCAATTGCAGTTCGCTGATAAAGGAAGGAACCCCCAGACATCAACTAATGGCATGCACGTCTATGGTCACTTATGGCCATGGCAAAACTATCCAGGGTCTCACGAGATGACTCTGGAGACTGTGAAACTATATGGGAACCATTGCTGGCTTATCTATCGAAGGGAGACTAGGGCTCTATCACCGAGGATAAAAGCATTAAAACTGTTCCTAAGTCTGCCATGGTGCAGTGAGATACATACAAGCCAGTTACTTAGTGCTTTCTTTGTTAGCAGAGAGACTGATGGATCACAGTAATTGAGTGAAATTACCAATCCCAAATGTGTATCTTTAGAGGTAAATGCGTTGCAGATCGGAGACGTGCCCTGCAGACCTTTCCAGGAGGGAAGGGGGGGGGGGAGAAAATGCAGGGATGGGTTTGTATACATGAAGTTGGTAAATGCAACAACTTGCAAGTGAGGGGCATTAGTAAGAACTTTGGGTACCCCTTGGGAGGGGGCATTTTTTACCCCTACTTCAGAGTGAATGTAACCTGTTGCACTAAACTAATAAAATTATCTTGTTAAAAAATGTAGCATATTAAACTTCTCAAAGCTCGAAATCCTAGTTTCTCAATTGCATGGGCAAATGAAAAACATAGATACATTCATAATAAATCAATTAAAAGTTTAACATGTAATAGTATCATAACATTTCAACACTGATTAATAGCTTTAAAACGTGGTTTCATATTCCATTTAGCAAACATATGAAAATTATATATTGGAACATAGCAGGTATGACCATCCTCCAAGGTAAGCTGGAAACTTTAACATTCACTGTGGTGTATCTACAAGAAACCTAGCAATATGACAACTTTAATATGGAAGAGGTCAATGTAATTTTAAGAGCAGCCATTAAATCTAAAAGTGGACATGCAAGTGGTGGTTTGGCCATACTGCGGAGAACAGATTGTTTTTGGTCATATTAAATTCTACCCTTTAGAGGCTCAGAGAAAACTTTTGCCCAGGGAATGTGATGTTTCATTTGGGTCAATTCTCTGCAATATATTTAGCCCACCTCGTGTTCCTTCCAATGATTTACTCATAGAAGTCTTACAGGAAAATAAGGATGTCTCCTTGGAAAATAAATATCACCAACATAATTATTGTGGAAGATCTGAATGAAAAGATCCTATGTAAATCTATAACCTTCGTAAGCAATATTGAACAGGAATGTGCTGAGAATAATCCTGAGATCTCAAATATGAGTTAAAAAAGGTCACTTCAAGAGGAAAAATACGTTAATGCACAATGATGGAAATGAGATGTGTTATACTTAATGGTGAAGTTACTAGGTATATCCCTGGTGGGAACACCCAATTAGGTCAAAATAATGTTTCAACAATTGATTACATGATTACTTCTTATGAATTGTTCAGTGTGGTAAATAGTGTTTCAACATGGATAATTGATCACTCTTTGTTGCAGACCGGTTAGCCAAGGTGGAATCTGAGGGCTTGTCTCACACTAGTTGACATCAAGAAAATAAGGATCTCTTTGTTCTCTCAGTTGATTGCTACTTTTGTTTTATACACAGTCCAACAGAGAGCCAAGTGCCTATACCCCAAAGCTTCAAGGAATTGAATGGGTTGAGTTGCTAATGCAAAATTGGATAATATGACAAATCAAGAACTTGTTGTTATGGGAAACAACCTTTACAACGCGGTCATTACACCGCGATACCTTTACAACGCGATTGTTACAATAACCGCGTTGTTAGTACGCAATGTAATGACATTGCAAATATTTACAACGAATTCCACTAGGGGGCGCTGAGGTATTGTAAATGAATTCCAACACCTTCCCTACTGTTGCGCAAACTGGAGTAGGATTAGTAAATAATACTATTCCAGAGTCCAGCGCGCCCCCTAGTGGAAGTCGTTGTAAAGACTTGCAATGTAATACATCGTGTACTAACAACGCGGTCCTTGTAACGACCACGTTGTAATGGCACACGATGTATTACATCGCGTTGTAATGTGCCATATTCGTACAAGTTTAATGTATGGTGTCCTTCAGTTAGAAACTGTAATGATGTTGCTATTTTGAAATAAAAATTAAAAAATTGGAAGAAAAAGAAAGTTATCCCAAAAGTATTTTGGATATATGTACAACCATTCAGAAAGTTTAGGTTTTACTGCTGAACTAGTTATGATGAATATATTATAAGATTCATACTAATGAAATAAAAAAAAATATGTTTTGTCAGTTTAAAAGGCCTTGCAAAAGATTAGAAAACAACAAAGAGAGATGGAGGAAAGCAGGTTGTGGTATTTTCTCTGATGAAAGCAACTTGGGCGAAAGGCTCACATTAATATTGGCAAATTATTGCAAAAAAATCCAAGTGATTAAAGATCCTAGGCCAGAAATCCCAGTCACTGGAAAAACATGGGACGAATATGTAACTCAGCAATATGCTTGCTTCAAATAACTATCCAGAAACTAAATACCAGAAATATATACCAAAGTTGAGTAATTCAACTAATCCTCTCACAATGATAGAAATAATAAGTCGCATTAATCCCTAGTCCTGTGGTATAAACTAGAACCAGTCAGAGTTTCCAATGGACTGCTCAGACTACAGAACATACGTCATGCAGATGTAGATTTCTGTTGGGGCCAATAGGAATCTGAACAACTGGATGTCAATAAAAAATGGGCTTTAAAAGGTGCATTTGGGCCCCCATTCTTTTTACTCAATATCAAGACGATTGTCCACCTCTGCTAGAAAAACGTGCATTCTCTCCAAATGAGGGTGGCTGTAAAATACACACCTTAATCGATGCTGAGGATATCTTAGTATGCGATCAGACACATGTACAACTACAAGGAGGACTTCAAGCATTAACCGATTACTCCAAAAATCGACTCCTGAAGATCAATGTAATGAAAGGAAAGCGATAAAACTCACATAAATCATAAAAAGGTGCAATTTAAGTTGTCATTTGGGTTCACCCAATTGGAAAGACTTAAGACTATATGGGGGGGGTGGATATCCGTCAGAATATTCCTAAATTGCCCCCTAAATTGGCCCACATAGGTCAATTATAGGGAAAACCCATTGTGCATGGAGTCGGAATCCAAAGGTTATGTAGCGTCTTTTGAAAAATACATCTGTTTCACTTGATTTAAATGTATGAGATCAAAGTGATTCACCACACTGGGGAATCTACAGTGGTCTAGGAAAGTCAACTACACGTGATCAATTTAATTGAGCATAAATTACATAGATGTTACATGAATTTCCACTCTTATGGACTCCCTTTAGGATGTGATACGGGAGGCTGGGAGGGCTTGAGTAACCAGGAGTGTATTTGTCCGCTGTGTACAGTGGAGGTGCAGGATTTAGGACATCTGCGGTTTGTATTCCCTTTATTAAGGCTTAGCCATATTACATACTTGAGAAATATGTTCAGAAGGGGAGGGGAACAGCCTTTGCTCATACCCTGAATTTTGTATTATATCCGCTTACAATAACTGGCTGCCACTGTGCATATGAATATTTTAAATGTTTTATGGCAGTGACTATTTAAGGTCGGAGTTAACTTTATCGCTGGGTTTTCCAGAACTGTATTTGTGCATATAATGTACTTTTAATGTCTTATTGAGAAGAATATTTAGGGATTCCTTTATTTTTGTTATTGTGCCTCTTTTTTGTATTCTTTTGATTCGTCATCCTTCTAGCGAGAACAAATCATAATAATATCAAGAACAGTATGTAAACAGCCCAAAAAAGGCTCAGGATCTTATTTAGGATTCTGGAGTCAGCCACCGCACGACTGAGCTGAGAGAGCAGTCTCAGCCATTTTACTGTCTTAGGGTGCGCACAGTCCCATAGTGGTTATAACAAAAATGAGAGGGCTTTCGATACTCTATTTAATCATAGACTCAGATGTGGATTTTCAGGTCTTGCCAATAGTGTAGAAATCGTTCTCTATACTTAATTGTGTAGGAAGGTTCTTCCAAGGCAAGTGTCCTTATGTTTGGAACAATCTTTCCCTGATTCATTTGTGTCTGGTGTTTTAGGAGTCAGACATTGAACATCTGAGTGTTGGTAAGGCTGGAAGTCCTTTGAGAGATGTTGAGGACTGTGTCTATGTAATGCTTTACCTATTCCAATTACTCCCCAGAAAATGGGTTATTAAATGCGCAGTTGGTGATTTCTATGCCAAATTCTGCATGCATTGGAATTTACCCTGTATTTTGCCCCAGTAAATTTCTGAAAGTTTGATCTGTGAATATTTACCTGTGTAAAATGACGAAAGGCGTGGTGCAGGGCCTGAAACTCAGAACCCTGATATCTAGAGATATAGGAGTTACTGCACATGTTGGAATTCACACCCATACCTTTGAAGACCTTTTAACACAGGGTAAACTTACAAGTCAGATGAGATTCATGAACTGCTTTAGGAAATAGTAAAGTTTTAAGGGACAGAGAGTACTGTTAAATGAAGTCATTTCGGGGCATATCTACAAGGGCTGGCGATAAAATTATCGCCGCTTTACCGTCTGTTTTCGGACGAAAAGCGGCGATAATTTTAACGCCCTATTAGCAAGGACACGCTAACGCGTGAATCCATGCTTTTCGCCCTTCCTCTTATCGCCCAGCTTTGCATCTCTAATGAGATGCAAAGTGGGCGTTCCTTCCCAGAATAACTGGAGAAATGTCGCTAAGCGACATTTCTCCTATTATCAAGCCTGACGCTAAGAAGCATAGCGACAAGAAAAGTAGCGATAACCTCTGTTATCGCTACTTTCCTTACGCCTGCTTTGAAACCGACTTAGCCATGATATCCTATGGAAGGTGGATATCATGGCTAAGTATGTGTGGCCCTATCAGCAAGCTATCGCCAAAAGTTGTGCGATTATCGCTGGGTTTCCAGCGATAATCGCACAGTTGGCAGCTTGCGCTCTGAATTTTATCGCTTTGGAGATAAGCGTTGCTGATAGCACTCTATCTCCGCGATAAAATTCAGAGTTGGCCGGCGATAATTATCCTCACGCTAAGAGCGCTGAGCGATAATTATCGCCAGCCCTTGTAGATATGCCCCTTCTGATGGTGACACGTTGGGCGTTACCCACATTAATTTTTCAGTTTCCGATAGGTTGAACTGATCACCCAGTGCACAATGTGATTTTTCACTGGTCAGTCAGTGAAATTGCTTTTGCACTCCTAGGTTGTAGGCACTAATTCAATCCCGTCATAGCTGTCATTTTATGTGTTTCTCAAAGATGCCATTCTTTAGACCAAGAACAAAGGTAGTTGGAAGGGGCCACAGCGTGAATATGTAGAATCTACACTCGTGTAGTGGTCACAAAACCAATGTCCTTGCATAGAAAATTACTTAGGAAGGTGTGAGCGTGGCATATAGAGCAAGTGAAGTAAACCTAGTGCTGTGGAGAGTGAGCAAGGGAACAGACATCGAGGAATATTTGATCAACAGGCCCCAGGAGGAAACGGCATACACACCTGTTGTTAGCACTCCATGTCCCTTTTGAAATATAGGCCTTCAGAAAGTGCTGTAGACCTATGACAGTCCTTTCTGTAATATGATTTGCTTGGATGCAAAGTTAGTACCCGAGGAAAGTCAGTGTGTCCTATCCGATACCAATGAGAGAGCAAATTCGCCCATACTACCGCACCCTTCATGGGCAGATGGACAAACAGCCCTAAGACAGTGTACCACCAAGGATGTGGCACAAAGTTATTGTACACTCAGCGACCTGCGCCATACACCAATGATTTACTCACTGGCTGCACCTTCTATGGGCAGGTGTCTGGCGTCCCTCCAAAGAGTGACCAACAGAATCCCTGCAAAGACACTGCAAATGCTTCAGGAGTTGCACTGTTACTGTCCTTGCAGAGGCACACTGCACCACAGCCCCTCAGACAGACCTTGCACAAGCCCAGTGTGTGACCATGCCCGTTTTCTTGATGCTTTCAGGACTTATGTCACCTGCATGAAAACATGGTGCATAGACAAAACCACTGCTCCATATTTCCATGCTGAACTGTCTGCAGAACATGCAAACTCTCTGAGATACTGCATAAACTGCAGGCAGCACACGGTTTGTCTGCCACAACCTATACCTAGCACACCAGTTAGGTTGTGCAGTAGCAATACCCTTGCTACTACATCTGGTAATATAGCCCTAGAAGCCAATAGAAGGCAAGGCCGTATCATTATAAGTCAACCAAGGACTACAAAATATGACACTTTACATGGCTGAGAACTACACGAGTAATGGCGGCAGGAAAATTAAATCTGGGGGGGGGGGTCGCACAAAAACCTGGAAACATGAAATAAAATACCAAGGCCCACAATTACTAACGTTTGTGTAGGCGCTCACGCAACGCAATTCAGTGCTGGGAATGCGGGCCTTTCAATGGTAAATAACCCGACTCCATCTTCTGCGTCCCAAAGCACTGAGCGAGCGTCCCCACAAAACTTTAGTAAATGTGGGCCCCAGGCAGTGTTGCCAGAATTTTATACCCGTCCCAAGCCCAACGCTGTCCAAGTTTAAGCCCAAAATCAGCCCAATGCAGACCAGTTTCAGCCCAAAAACCAGCCCAAAGTTGCCACCCTCAATTTATGCAAAATCAGCCTTCAGGAAACATTTTACGCATAATCCTAATTTCTATTCAATATACTTATAGTGGGAGGAGGTTCAATGGGCACCTATGCACTTCTGCAATCATGTTCCAATTCGATTAGTAACTACTGATTTTGAAGATCGGTCCCGTTAGGACCTGTTGCTTTGTTCACCACAAATCCAAACCTGAACCTGGCATTGATGAACAAACTTTACAAGAACAGACTGTAACCCATTTTAGTGAAGTCCAAATGCTGAAAAGTTGAAACTCTATGTCATGTAGCTTCTCAAACAGGACATTTAATGCATTTTGTGGATCTCATAAAATTAACACCACACAATCATGCACATATAAAGTAACCACCTTGGCATTAAAGCAATTTCAGCACAACTTGTTTGGCAAGCTGCAATTAGAGGCCCACTCCCTCCAGTTAAAATGTACAAAGGCCAAATAGGAGAGTCACTTACTCTGATTATTGCCTGCCCTCCACTTCAAAGTCTTTCACCATGACCATCTACTGTGACACTAAAAGTTAAACAGAACCTATGTCATTGCCTTCGCGTTTCAGCAAAGGCTTGACTAAAGGCCCCTGTCTTGGCAAGAAGCAGATGGGTTTGAGTGGGGTCCAAAGGAAATCAACTGGAGTGGACAGGAAAAAGACTTCTTTCCCAAAACTTTGGGAATACCCTTCCCCAACATCTCAACACTAACGCTCCATCAAGTCGGATGACACTGTCATCACTCCACTTGTCCCATTCAGTTCCATTCCCCTTCATCATTCGCACTGTCGGTCTCACATATCACCATTGATTAGTGAAATATCATTAGGCTGTGCAACTCCTTTAAACCTATCAGCCACTCATGGTTTTAAGCAGAGAAGCTCCTAGAACTGACTTTGCAAGGGATCACTAATGGGCTATATATTCAGGTCCTTAAATTTCAAGGCAAAAGCATGGATCAATTTCTCAATAATGCCCAAAGTGTGAACAAACACATATATACACCTTTCTCAATAATGGCCATAAAATAAAACCCTAAGGTAATCCATGCCAGCACCGCAGTTTATGTTTACAGTACAAGGCACTTCGTCAATGACATAGATGTTTACAGTTTATCTTCATCACATCTTTCATTACCTAAGAGTATTTTCAATTTTGCGATTTATGAGCTATATTGTTCCTAGACAACAAATGTTCTTCTATTCAAATAAGAAGGTGTCCTGTACCTTTCTTCTGACTAATAGGATTGAGTCTACACACATTAGTTTTTAAATAAGATTGAAGTACAATATATAAATTAGTCCCACAGGACTATTGTTAGAATATAATACAATTACCCTGGTTCCCGTGGGCATATAGGGTTCTCTTTGTTCTGTTTAAATGCAAACAGAATGGGGCTAGCTCTAGGGAGTACTGTGTGTGCATACTACTTATGGTGCATGTTCTACATGAGATCTCTCAAAGCAAGGGTACCATTTAGTGTGTATGGAAGAATGCTACTGACTAAGCTCTGAGACACTCCTGCTTGCTGCTGCCCTTGGAGAAAGAAGGTTCAAAAAGAATGGGAGCAGCACTGGAGAGTGCTGAGCGTATATACGGCATAGGGTGCATGCCTCTACATAAGAGTGTCAAGGTAGAGGTACCATCTAGATTGTATGGGATAATACAATTGGCAAGGCTGAGAGACATCTGTAACTATTACTGCCCTGAGACAAAGAAGATGGAAACAGAAAGGGACCTCGTTGGGGAGGTGTGTGCGTGTGTGTGGCATATGGTGCCCACCTCTACATGAGTTCTCACAGCAGGGATACCATCTAGTATGTATGGCATCTCATACATTTTTGCGCTTTATACATCATCATGCATTCATTCGAAATGTATAATATTAAACTTTCTCCAGTGCATTTTCAACACACTACCCTTTGTCATAGTCCCACCTTCTTTGCATGTGCTGTCCTACCACGCTTGGGGGCATATTCTCAAGGACTCATCACCGATTTATCGGCATTTTAGCGCCGTAAAAGTGGCGATAGATTTATCGCCCAATTCCAAAGCTGGTGGAAACTGCCAATATCGCCAGTTTTCCAGCGATAGCTTCCGCAAAAAGCATCGCCACGGATGAGAGCGACAACTAACGCTAATGATATGCAGAGTAGGCGTTCCCGTGCAAAAACACACGAAAACACCACTTCGCGATATTCTCAATGACCAGCCAGATCTGCGATGCAATCCAAAAACAGGCGATAAAGCGCGTTAGCAGCAGGGATTTAACACCTGCCTTTTACTGGTGTTAAGCAGGATGACAACCTGCAGTATGAAAGGTAGCCCAGAGCCACATCTGAAGACCAACACATGTCATGGAGCTACTGATCATGCAGCTCGGAGACCCAAGAGGTCCACAACACCCACCGCCACCACCCCAGGACCCCCCCCCAGGCCCCCTCCCGGACTACCACCCAGGCAGCGCAGAACAAGACAGCTGACCTTCCGAAAACGGCATGGCCCCCCAGCCACACAATTGCAGAATGTGGGGAGAGGTGGGAACCAAGTATGTGTGAAAGAGGCAAGTCACCCATGAATAAGAATGTACACAATGCCAAGTGTGGCGGTGATGTGCTGGACAGACTTCAGTATGCAGAGCACAGACATGTCCATGTGGACATATACTGCTGGTGTATGTAGTGTTGTGGACAGTGGACGCAACCATGTTACCTCAGGCAGTGGGGAAGACCTCGGTCATGTAGCTGTGTCGTCCCCCCCTGTAAGCGTAAGCGGAGTGGGCTTGTCCGGTGTACGCCAGTCCAGCGTAGGAGTGTGAATAAATTGGCCGGGGCTCTGGGCGTGGTTCACTTCCGGGATGGCCAACGAGTCTGCCAGGGCGGCGCCCCTCACCCTGCCACGAGTCCGCCGCCGTGACCGCCAGTCTCCTCAGCCGATCGCTGGCTTCCGCGACACAGGCCCCCAGCGCACCCAGCAGCACAGCACTGCGGAGTTATGTGTGTGCTGACTACTGCCTTCGGCCTACACTGCGGTCAGCAGGTCCCCCAATTCAAATCAAGTCTTGATTTATTGATGGTGCAGTCCAGTAGGCAACAGACATTGCTTCCAGTGCGGCCCGCCCGGACGACGCCATCATCGCTGGCTGCGCACCCGCTGAGCGCTTCAGGTGCCACTAACTCTGTGCAGCTCAAGTCAACGCCACGTGGCTGTGGGCCCTTGCTGACCGCTGCCTCCGGGCTACACTGCGGTCAGCAGGGCTCACACATATCAAATCCAATCCTGACCTGCAAGGACACGCCATCATCGCTGGCTGCACACCCGCCACCACCGCCAGGACCACCTCCAACCAACAACTGCCAGAGTCGGAGGAGTCTTACAGCCAGCCTATCAAAGTTGCTCACACCTGTCTTGGATGCCATCATCAGCTTGATACCCTGCTCAGCTCTTCAGGTGCCACTAACTCAGTGCACCACAAGTCATGGACCCTTTATGATTGAGTCTTGTGTGTGTGATGTCAGAGCTGGTGCCCCTACCTCAGTGCACCACAAGTCATGGACCCTTTATGATTTAGTCTTGTGTGTGTGATCCGATGATCACTGTTCTAATTGTTGCCAGCACCAACCACTCCCTGAGGGCTGGCTTACACTCACCCCACACCCATCCAGCACAGGCGTCACTGGACATGTGACCCTGGTAATAAAAAGGGGCCGGGCGCACGTGCCCGTAGCCAGTTCCACTATCTATCTAAGTGTGTCCGTGTGGTCATTATGTATGCATGATGGGCCCGGGCCCTACCACATTACATTGTGCTGTGGACAGCGGACGCAACCATGTCACCTCAGGCAGTGGGTAAGACCTTGGACACGTAGCTTTGTCGTCCCCCCCTGTAAGCGTAAGCGGAGTGGGCTGGGCCGGCGTATGCCAGTCCAGCGTAGGGGTGTGAATAATTTGCCTGGGGCTCTGGGCGTGGTTCAGTTCTGGCCTGGACAAGGAAGTAACTAATGCATGTGTCTCTGGTGTAGTATCGGTGCCACCCGGCCCGCAATCAACAATGTTGCAATGTAGCATGCACCCGGAGGGCGGGCTCGCACGAACGGAGAAATGAAGGAGCGCAAGACCGCTCGGTGTCTTGGCTCATACATGCCAAGTGTTGTGTGTATCTGTATTGCCGCAGCATGAGCCAAATGCCTAGCCTTAATCGCAGCGCGAGTTCAGCCAGGCATGAACTCTACATCTGTGTCCGCCCTATCCTTACCATAGGCCTACACTCACGTGGCCGCCCACCTTCAACGGCCAACATCACAGTGTCGTTGTCAGGCTTGTGGACATGCGCAGACAGGCATGACAATGGTGTGCTGTAGGAGTGCAAGTGATGCAACCGCGCAGTGCACACAAGTAAATGGGCTCGGGGAAGGGAGGAGCAGCTGTGAGGCAACGTAACACACAGTGATGCCGCTCATTTGCCACATGCAAGACATGTCAAACATGAATCCCAAAGTCGCACACATCCCACCCCACCCCCAACAAGAATATCACATTTCCTGAATACAAGCAGATGACAAACTAACATTAGGGATGAAAGCTCCATTGTCTGAACCATCAGGTGGAAGCACATCTCCGCCTCTGACCTCAGAATTGCATGTGCCCGGCACCCCCTGACAGATACTATAGCAGCTGATGACGACTCCCACACTACGCACAGACCGACGAAAGACCAACGTATACACACCCCACACACAGAAGTCCTTGCTCGAAGTTATCTTGCATGGAATGGCCTTCACACTTACTCCCACACCATCCCAGGCGTACAACCGTTGCACACTAAAACAACTCATTGATCCGAGCTGTGGCATTTCATCCACAGAACTGGTGCAGGTCAGAACAGTGCCACTTCAACCAGAGCCACTAACGCAATGGCAGAACATCCCGGACACATGCACAACCCCTGTCACGTGGAACTGTACCATGCACGTATGCTGCATTTACTGGGGGCACTGCCATTGGCAGTGCTGCGGATCAGTTACCGGCTAAGCTTCCGCCTTGCCAATGTCACCTGCGTTCAGCCTGTGTTGCATTGTCGATCGTGCATATTGGAGTGGTCTATGGATGTCTGCTTATCCAACAGGACTGTAGCTGAACTGGATTTTGACATGTGTGTGCGACCCCTGTTGGCCCACGACCAGGAGTGTCACCGTGATACCCGTTTATGGGATGCCTTGATACTTGGCATACATGCTGGCAGCTGGACCTGGGAGATTGCACAACTCCTCGTGTGCAGTGACCACATTGAACCGCTCCCCTATTGGCCGGTAGTGCTAATTGGTGAAAGGGGGTGGACGTAGCACATCTGTCCGGACCTGCTAATGGATTGCCTCGCCGTCCTGTTTGATGAAGTCGACAACGACCTCATGTTGGAAATGATAGCCTACGAAGCTGCAATCGCTTTCATGGACGAGTAACTACGTACCTGCAGCCACAACATATTGGAACCCATTGCACATGTCCCAACACCTTGTTGCATCTTGGAGATCTGGTCACATATCCCACGACAACAGTGGACATGGCTGTATTCGCCTGGACTCTGAATACATGAGCGGACAACAACGTGGGTTAACACACACCTGTGAAAGGTGAGGCACTCCCCCGGAGTGGACAGCGGCGATTGGCAACGTTCCTCATTCTGACATACTGCTGCATTGGTCTGCATGTTGTGGCACTTATCTTGCCCGTACTGACATGCATATGCTAATAGAGTCTACGTACCTTCACTTGTATTCAACTGTGATGAGTGTTGATTTGAATGACAATGTGTGTCTCACTGCCTATCTTTGTCACGGCCAAACATGTGCATTGATAGCATTACCCAGGGAGTACCTTTTTGTGGCATCACTGTCCCTACATTCATCCATACTTTCATACTTGATTGATCATAGCCATGACACATCTGTGTGATTAGAATGTTTTATTCACATTCAGTGGAGTGTTGAAGCTGGACCAGTACAGGGCCATGCAAACCCCACTTTACATTGTTGCCCCGGGAGGGCCAGCCAGAGTCATTTAGGGATTGACCAGTTCATCGGAAGAGGAAGACTTCAGTCCGCAGTGTGATTGCCGTGTCATTGGTAACCAAACAAAATATGGCAGTCCATTTCGAGGTCCAAGGTGAGTGTCGCTGAGTGTATCGGGGGACAGTGGAAGGTGTTATTCCAGGGCATGATGCAGAGGTCAGGACCAAGCTGAAACAGGCCATATGGCGGAGATGAATGCTACCAATTCATTCTTACCACAAAGCCAGATTCATCATCATCTTCGTCCTCTGATGTGTCAGGTGCCTCACATGTGGATGGTGGTGTTTAGTCTGCATCACTGTGTGGCACTGACACATCAGCGGCCAGAGGTGGAATGTCTGCCACACTGTGTGGCACTGACACTTCAGGGGGCGGAGATGTGGATGGAGTAGTAGCAGCAGCATTCATCCGCGCCAGGCCTTGTGGCGGCAATGCCATGATGAGGATCTGCAGGGCATGGAAGATTACAGCTACATCTCACTGGTGTGCAGCCATGGCAAACATTCTTTCCGCCTGCATCCGCTCCAAGCTCTCCATCATTCTCCTTATGTGTCCCAACTCCCGGCTGACATTGCTGGAGCCACTCTGACTAGACAGTTGTTTTTGGCTCAGAGTCATGACTCCAGCGATGTCAGCCATGGATTGTTGGAGAGCATGGAGCGGACAGTGGGTGTCTGTTAGGGACTGTAAGTCGTCCCTGATGGGACTTAGACATCCAAGTATGGCATCTAGTTTGGCTGCCATGAGGTCGAACCCCACCCGCAGCTGATCAGCCATCTTCTCCTGGCACCCTAACACACAGCGTTGGAATGCCATGTGTTGATCGTGGGGGTCCTGGCAGACAGCTGTGGTGGTGGGTGCTTCTTGCTGTGTGGTCTGTGCAGGGGGTGGGGCCTCCTCGATGCAGCTGGGCTGCCCTGCTCCTGGAGGTGGGGTGTCGAAGCTGTCCATGAGCTGTTGGAGGGCGTCGGTGTCGATGTTGGGGAGGTCCTTTTCATCATCAGTGCTGAGTTGTTGGGTCTGCTCTGCAGGAGGTGTTGATTCTCCCTCTGCAATGTGAAGGGGAGATGCAGATTGACATTGTGTTCACATGTATGTTCACGCATTGTACAAGTTTACTAACAGACTGCATGACAATGTACATTGTGACTGTTTGTGAGGAGATGCCTATTTGATGCGGGACAGTTGACATTTCTACAACATCAGGGATGTGAGGTTGTACTTGTACATTATCATCTCACAGTTTCCTGCTATGCCAAATGCGAATGGCCATTTTCTACACACAAGCGGCAGCAGTTGTGTCCTCTGTTCTGTTGTGAAAGTGTTGCAGTTTGTACCACATTGTTGTCAATGTTGAGGTGCTCTGATTCTTATGTGTGTGTGCTGCATTGTGGGTGTGTTGCCCCTTCAGCTCTGATTTGGCTGGCCCTTATCCCTTTCAGGCGGTGTACCTTTCACTTCTGTGCTTATACAGTGCTGAGATATTGCAGACATGGGTAAATTGGGCTCTTGGTCGGAGTTGTGTCTCTTGGGCATTGTTTGTCCACAGATGTGCTACACTTAATTGTGCACGTGTGCCATTATGCCCATCTCCCCTGTCCCGCCAGTCCCTGGTCGTTACTCACCCTGTTGCTGTTGGCTCAGGTCATGTTGTGCAGTGTCCGGTCCCCAACTCCTGCCACCGTCTCCCCAATGATGACTCGGGTCACCATTTCCTCCATCTGATCCAGCTCCTGGTGTGTCGCTGGACTCCCACCTCCAGTCTGCATTGCTGCTTTCAGGTTGGCTGCGAGTTTCAGCTTGGTTTTGCGCTTCACATCAGTCCAGCGCTTCTTGCAGTCATCCACTTCCCTTCTCTTCACTCCGACTGCATTCACCTTGGCCAAGATGGACTACCATATTGTATTTTTAGCTGCCAATGACACAGTGGAGGTGATGAACAGTTGGTGGTGGTGTTCTATCACCTCCGTAATGAGGATCTGGTTTTCCTGCGTGCTGAAACGCGGGTTCCTCTTCTTCTTCTCCTTGCCCTTCCCTGACCCTGAGGTCCCAGGCTGGTCCTCCGTGGGGCTTGTGGGGTTCTGGTTGTCCTCTGTACTTGCTCCGGCTACCTCTATGGTGCTTCGCAGTTGTTTGTGTTTTGTTTGTGTTTTTTGTTGCCGCTTTTAAAGAGTTTTTTCCCGCCTGACTTGTGGGACTTGCAGGCCTGGCGCTGATTATCGCTGAATTTTTTATCGCAGTTGGGCCCATCGCAACTTTTTTCACGTTCGGGTTTAGAATTTTATCGCCGTCCCGGTAATTTTATTGTGGACATTTGACGCGTTATTAGGAAACTATTGCATGTTACCGCCATGTTGAGAATACGACGTTAACACAGAGTTATTTTCCCGTGATAGACGGCGATATGAAAAGTTTGTTAACCTATTTTGCCGATAATTATCGCACGTTCTTGAGAATATCCCCCTTGGTCTCTTCAACAAACATGGTGCCTCAAAAGCAGATCAGAATTAAAGGCGGTATAACATAGTGTGCCTAATAGGGAATCTTGTGTGAAACATACCTCAGCAGCAACAAACATCTTATCTAACAGCCAGAATGCCCAAAGGCGAATGCTCGCTTTACAAATGCAGATGTTACAGTCCACATTTAACAAGCATTGGCATAGCCAATAGGACTCGCCTTTGGGACCTTATAAGTGTTTAGTTATCCAGCACAATCTCCGTGGTGCAACAACATCAAGTGTTGCATGGCTAAACACTTATAAGGTCCTAAAGGCGAGACCTATTGGCTATGCCAATGCTTGTTTTGAGTGAGTGGCTCGTGCAGGTATGCCACTGTGAGGTAGAGATGCTGCGAGTGCTTTTACAGGAGCCCCTGTGACATTGCGCCTCTTCAAAATGTATCTTGGGTCTGGTGTAATACTTCTAGCCCCTATTCCCGTCTTCTTGCACCCAATGCATCCTTAAATGTCCCATGTACAGCCGGGGTTGACACTCCTATTACCCCTGCCCTCCAGTGACACTTTACCTGCCACGGGTGGTGGACGTGGTGGTGGTGGATGTGGATGTGGTGGTGGTGGATGTGGTGGTGGTGGTGGACATGGTGGTGGTGGTGGACATGGTGGTGGATGTGGACGTGGTGGTGGTGGACGTGGTGGTGGTGGATGTGGTGGTGGTGGACGTGGTGGTGGTGGTGGACGTGGTGGTGGTGGATGTGGTGGTGGTGGACATGGTGGTGGACATGGTGGTGGATGTGGTGGTGGACGTGGTGGTGGTGGTGGACGTGGTGGTGGCAGTGGACATGGTGGTGGTGGTGGACGTGGTGGTGATGGTGGATGTGGTGGTGGACGTGGTGGTGGTGGTGGATGTGGTGGTGGTGGACGTGGTGGTGGTGGATGTGGTGGTGGTGGTCATGGTGGTGGTGGACATGGTGGTGGTGGACATGGTGGTGGTGGACGGGGTGGTGGTAGATGTGGTGGTGGTGGTGGACGTAGTGGTGGTGGACATGGTGGTGGTAGTGGACATAGTGGTGGTGGATGTGGTGGTGGTGGACATGGTGGTGGTGGACGTGGTGGTGGTGGACGTGGTGGTGGACGTAGTGGACATGGTGGTGGTGGTGGACATGGTGGTGGATGACATGGTGGTGGTGGTGGACGTGGTGGTGGACGTGGTGGTGGTGGACATGGTGGTGGTGGTGTACATGGTGGTGGTGGACGTGGTGGTGGTGGACGTGGTGGTGGACGTGGTGGTAGTGGTGATGGTGGACGTGGTGGTGGTGGACGTGGTGGTGGTGGACGTGGTGGTGGTGGTGGATGTGGTGGTGGACGTGGTGGTGGTGGACATGGTGGTGCTGGTGGATGTGGTGGTGTTGGGGGTGGTGGTGGATGTGGTGGTGGTGGACATGGTGGTGGACGTGGTGGTGGATGTGGTGGATGTGATAGTGGTGGACGTGGTGGTGGACATCGTGGTGGACGTGGTGGTGGTGGACGTAGTGGTGGTGGACGTGGTAGTGGTGGTCGTGGTGGTAGACATGGTGGTGGACGTGGTGGTGGTGGACGTGGTGGTGGACGTGGTGGTGGTGGACATGGTGGTGGATGTGGTGGTGGTGGTGGACGTGGTGGTGGTGGATGAGGTGGTGGTGGACATGGTGGTGGTGGATGTGGTGGTGGACGTGGTGGTGGTGGATGTGGTGGTGGTGGTGGACGTGGTGGTGGTGGACGTGGTGGTGGACGTGGTGGTGGTGGATGTTGTGGTGGTGGTGGACATGGTGGTGGTGGACGTGGTGGAGGTGGATGTGGTGGACATGGTGGTGGATGTGGTGGTGGTGGTGGATGTGGTGGTGGTGGATGTGGTGGTGGACGTGGTGGTGGATGTGGTGGTGGTGGTGGACGTGGTGGTGGTGGTGGACATGGTGGACGTGGTGGTGGTGGTGGTGGTGGACGTGGTGGTGGTGGTGGATGTGGTGGTGGATGTGGTGGTGGTGGTGGATGTGGTGGTGGTGGACGTGGTGGTGGTGGATGTGGTGGTGGTGGTCATGGTGGTGGTGGACATGGTGGTGGTGGACGTGGTGGTGGTGGACGTGGTGGTGGTGGTGGACGTAGTGGTGGTGGACATGGTGGTGGTGGTGGACATAGTGTTTGTGGATGTGGTGGACATGGTGGTGGTGGACGTGGTGGTGGTGGACGTGGTGGTGGACGTAGTGGACATGGTGGTGGTGGTGGACATGGTGGTGGATGACATGGTGGTGGTGGACGTGGTGGTGGACGTGGTGGTGGACGAGGTGGTGGTGGACATGGTGGTGGTGGTGGACATGGTGGTGGTGTACGTGGTGGTGGTGGACGTGGTGGTGGACGTGGTGGTAGTGGTGGTGGTGGACGTGGTGGTGGTGGTCGTGGTGGTGGTGGACGTGGTGGTGGATGTGGTGGTGGACGTGGTGGTGGTGGACATGGTGGTGCTGGTGGACGTGGTGGTGTTGGTGTTGGGGGTGGTGGTGGATGTGGTGGTGGTGGACATGGTGGTGGACGTGGTGGTGGATGTGGTGGACGTGGTAGTGGTGGACGTGGTGGTGGACATGGTGGTGGACTTGGTGGTGGTGGACGTAGTGGTGGTGGACGTGGTGGTGGTGGTGGATGTGGTGGTAGTGGAAGTGGTGGTGGTGGATGTGGAGGTGGTGGTCATGGTGGTGGTGGACATGGTGGTGGTGGACATGGTGGTGGTGGACATGGTGGTGGTGGATGTGGTGGTGGTGGTGGACGTAGTGGTGGTGGACGTGGTGGTGGTGGTGGACATAGTGGTGGTAGATGTGGTGGTGGTGGACATGGTGGTGGTGGACATGGTGGTGGTGGACGTGGTGGTGGACGTAGTGGACATGGTGGTGGTGGTGGACATGGTGGTGGATGACATGGTGGTGGTGGACGTGGTGGTGGATGTGGTGGTGGACGTGGTGGTGGTGGACATGGTGGTGGTGGTGTACATGGTGGTGGTGGACGTGGTGGTGGTGGACATGGTGGTGGACGTGGTGGTAGTGGTGGTGGTGGACGTGGTGGTGGTGGACGTGGTGGTGGTGGACGTGGTGGTGGTGGTGGATGTGGTGGTGGACGTGGTGGTGGTGGACATGGTGGTGCTGGTGGATGTGGTGGTGTTGGTGTTGGGGGTGGTGGTGGATGTGGTGGTGGTGGACATGGTGGTGGACGTGGTGGTGGATGTGGTGGACGTGGTAGTGGTGGACGTGGTGGTGGACATGGTGGTGGACGTGGTGGTGGTGGACATAGTGGTGGTGGACGTGGTAGTGGTGGTCGTGGTGGTGGTGGACATGGTGTTGGACGTGGTGGACGTGGTGGTGGTGGACGTGGTGGTGGACGTGGTGGTGGTGGACATGGTGGTGGATGTGGTGGTGGTGGTGGATGTGGTGGTGGTGGATGAGGTGGTGGTGGACATGGTGGTGGTGGATGTGGTAGTGGACGTGGTGGTGGTGGACGTGGTGGTGGACGTGGTGGTAGACGTGGTGGTGGTGGACGTTGTGGTGGTGGTGGACATGGTGGTGGTGGACGTGGTGGTGGTGGATGTGGTGGACATGGTGGTGGATGTGGTGGTGGTGGTGGATGTGGTGGTGGTGGATGTGGTGGTGGATGTGGTGGTGGATGTGGTGGTGGTGGTGGACGTGGTGGTGGTGGTGGTGGACATGGTGGTGGTGGTGGACGTGGTGGTGGACGTGGTGGTGGACGTGGTGGTGGTGGTGGATATGGTGGTGGTGGATGTGGTGGTGGTGGATGTGGTGGTGGTGGTCATGGTGGTGGTGGACATGGTGGTGGTGGACATGGTGGTGGTGGACGTGGTGGATGTGGTGGTGGTGGTGGACGTAGTGGTGGTGGACATGGTGGTGGTGGTGGACATAGTGGTGGTGGATGTGGTGGTGGTGGACATGGTGGTGGTGGACGTGGTGGTGGTGGACGTGGTGGTGGACGTAGTTGACATGGTGGTGGATGACATGGTGGTGGTGGACGTGGTGGTGGACGTGGTGGTGGTGGTGGTGGACATGGTGGTGGTGGTGGACATGGTGGTGGTGGACGTGGTGGTGGATGTGGTGGACGTGGTAGTGGTGGACGTGGTGGTGGACATGGTGGTGGACTTGGTGGTGGTGGACGTAGTGGTGGTGGACGTGGTAGTGGTGGTCGTGGTGGTCGTGGTGGTGGTGGACATGGTGGTGGACATGGTGGTGGATGTGGTGGTGGCGGTGGATGTGGTGGTGGTGGATGTGGTGGTGGACGTGGTGGTGGTGGTGGACATGGTGGTAGATGTGGTGGTGGTGGTGGACGTGGTGGTGGTGGATGAGGTGGTGGTGGACATGGTGGTGGTAGATGTGGTGGTGGTGGTGGACGTGGTGGTGGTGGATGTGGTGGTGGACATGGTGGTGGTGGTGGATGTGGTGGTGGTGGACATGGTGGTGGACGTGGTGGTGGACGTGGTGATGGTGGTGGATGTTGTGGTGGTGGTGGACATGGTGGTGGTGGACGTGGTGGTGGTGGATGTGGTGGACGTGGTGGTGGTGGATGTGGTGGTGGACGTGGTGGTGGTGGACATGGTGGTGGTGGTGGACATGGTGGTGGTGGTGGACATGGTGGTGGTGGACATGGTGGTGGTGGACATGGTGGTGGATGTGGTGGTGGACGTGGTGGTGGTGGACGTGGTGGTGGTGGATGTGGTAGCAGTGGTGGATGTGGTGGTGGTGGTAGATGTGGTGGTGGTGGACGTGGTGGTGGTGGTGGACGTGGTGGTGGACGTGGTGGTGGACGTGGACGTGGTGGTGGTGGTGGACGTGGTGGTGGTGGACATGGTGGTGGACATGGACGTGGTGGTGGTGGTGGACGTGGTGGTGGACGTGGTGGTGGTGGACGTGGTGGTGGTGGATGTGGTGGTGGTGGATGTGGTGGTGCTGGACATGGTGGTGGTGGACGTGGTGGTGGTGGACGTGGTGGTGGACATGGTGGTGGTGGACGTGGTGGTGGTGGTGGTGGTGGTGGACGTGGTGGTGGTGGTGGACGTGGTGGTGGTGGTGGACATGGTGGTGGTGGACATGGTGGTGGTGGTGGACGTGGTGGTGGTGGACGTGGTGGTGGTGGTGGTGGACGTGGTGGTGTTGGACGTGGTGGTGGTGGTGGACGTGGTGGTGGTGGTGGTGGACGTAGTGGTGGTGGTGGTGGATGTGGTGGACGTGGTGGTGGTGGACGTGGTGGTGGTGGATGTGGTGGTGGTGGACATGGTGGTGGTGGTGGACGTGGTGGTGGTGGACGTGGTGGTGGTGGTGGACGTGGTGGTGGTGGACGTGGTGGCACTGCTAACCAGCACTTAGGAGCACCTAGTGTAACAGCAAGGGACCGTGGCTAAGGAGGTCAAAGAGCAGCCTTGTCTGGCAGGCCTTGGGCCTGTAGGTATCCTCAGCAATGTTTGCAGCCCAGTCCACCACACTGGGTTTGACCACGTGCTCTGCAGGCTTCACCTGGCAGCACCTTCAGGATACCACAGTTGAGTCCAACGCACCTGATCACTCTACAAACTTGAGTGCTGCCATGGGGGCAGTACCAGGCCAGAAAGAGGGTTGGGAGGGGCAGAAAGTTAAAGACATAGCTGAAAGGTCAAAATATGTTTATTCAGTCAATTTTGATTGTCTTCACCTTCAGGTAACACCATATAAAATAAAGGCGCACTGCCTGTTTAAAATATAAGATAAATCCAAGTTAAAGTAATCAGTAGGAAATGCATTTGTTCACATTACGAAACCTTATTGGTTAATTCAGTCACTGCAGATGTCTACGAGTGTAACCAGACAGTAAAGGAATAGATTCCTGGTTGGCAGAGGGGTATGGAGTGGTGGTTAACGACTTCTGCATTTATAGTGCAACGAGGTCCCAGCCTATGACTTAAAGCACAATGAATATGCAACTCATTATTTTAACATAGTATAAAATGTTTTTCGACATGTCATATTTTGCTGTGGAATGTCACTCATAAGTCACTGCAAAAATGGAAATGTCACACATTAACAATCTGAATACTTGGCAGCTATGATATTAACCCTCTGGGGTACCTTACACAAGTGAAAATTGCCAAAAAACAAAACTCCCATCTCTCTCCAGCAGGTACATTAATTACCAGAGTTAACTTGACACTATTTGTTGCCTGAAAACTGCTCAATATACAAGGAACTTTGTAGTGCTTTTAAAAACAGCTGTACTGCCACAAAACTGCAAAGGAAAAGTTTCAGCATTGAAGAGAAGAATATTTATAAGTAAAGGCCCATTTAAAACACTGCCCCCGTTACTGTGCCGGTTTGTCCTCATGTCCAAGGCAAGGCCAGAGCCCGCAATACACTCCCTCTACACATAACAGAAGAAGCACTTCTATTTGGTGCTGTGTCCTTTCCATAATTACTCCCCCCAGAGTGACGCGCATCTAGTTCTTTTCTGAAGTGCCACCATCAGAAACAAACAATGGAGAAAACTTACTTGTTGCTTCAATCTCCCAAAGATAAATCTCACACTACCTGCCTGGCCCGGCGCCAAAGGTCCAACCAACTCACTCAGTCAGAGTGACAAGTGAAGCAAGTCACTCACTCATGGTGGCCCGAAACTGGGAATCGGTTCTGTTCCTGTTAGTCCCTGCAGGCATGCACACCATCACGTGTGTGGTGCGCGCAGCGCGCTCAATGTCAGCAGCACTGTTCACTGCCGGGCGGGCTCTGGACGATAACGTTTGCAGGGCCGTCATTGGTAGTGATGGAGCAAGGTCTCGTAAGAAAGAGACTCGCTCGGAGGCAAACCGCTCGTTTAACTCATTAACAAGTTATTAAAAATGAACTCTGTGAATAACTAAAACGCACCACATGAACACGCAGGTTAGTGAAGCTTGCTTATGTGTGTACTAATGTGGATAACAATGAAAACGGACTAATACCGCTTTAAACGGGGAAACTGTTGTGCGCATGCGTCAACTGCACCTACGCAATATTACGAGCTAACGCTTGGTGGGAAAATATAGCGCATGAGCAGAAGACATTAAAATGGAGTCTTGAAGACTCGCGTGCATGGCACCTGCTTAGCTGAAACTAAAACAAGCTATTTTACTAATGCTAATGCAGGTAAAATATTAGTAAGTAAACGGGAATAGAGTAGAGGTGGGAGGTATACAGTGAGACCATTTATTTTGTGAAAATAACATTTGTCTTTTGATTTATTATTAGTGCGCATTTGGGCCTCTCTTGTATGACCGGACTGGATGAAATGACGCAAGGCCTGCGCATGCGTTCTGAACGAAGTTATGAAGGTCAATGACAGAACATTTGAACGGAAGCCAAATTGGAGTGCCAATACCCTGGGAACGGATGGTGAAAAGTTCAGCAATGAGATGTTCTATTCTTCGTAGTGTCATTAATGTTGCAAATTGGATACATGTAGTGGATGGGAATACAGTTTTGAATAAAAATTAAGGGGATGGGTTTGGGAACAATGGTTTAACAGAATAAAGTGATATGTAAGCATGGTGTGATGGAACTTCCCCCCTTGCTTGACCAATGAGATTCCGTATATTTACGATATTGAAACTTTAGTGGGTGGAACATGAAGAAATGAAGGTATAATTAAGGTAGTTTTAGTTAGTTAGAGAGGAAGTTGGAGTCGAGATGCTGTCCGTCCAGATGCTGTGAGTCGGGGATGCTGGGAGAGATGCTGTGAGATGCTGATGAAGAATCGAATGCAGACTCTGAAGAAGAACTTTCTATCCTAACTTAATTGGGTTAGATCAGAAGATTGCGGAAGAATCACGAGGAGGAAGAGAGTGTCAGAGAGGGGTGCGGCGCAATCGTCGGTATACTAGAGAAGTAAACTATCCTGTCCTGAATCCTGTCCTGAAGTCTTTGTCTCCTGACCTATCCTGGGGGACCCTTACCAGCCCTTTGGCCAGGGGGTTGGTCTTTCACACCATTCTTAGTAATTATAATTTCACGTTATTTGCAAATGTTCTTTTCTCTCTGTTCTCTCCCTTTCTGAGCATTAGTTATTGCATGAGTCTGAAGTATATGTTTGATGTTTAATCAATTGAATTTCTCTCCTAAGATTGATGGTGACTACATTGTATTTTTTGAATGGTTCACATGCACTTAATTTAGATAAAGATTTTAAAACTTCCTGAGCCTGTGATCATTTTTTCCTTCAAAATAAAAGAGTAGTTAAGGGTTAAGTTAATTATCGCCATCAACTAGTTCAACTAATGGTCCATCGACCAGAGGAAAGAACTTTTTGATCAGTGAAAGGTTAGTTAAGAAAATAAAATATCTAATCCTGAATATTGTGAAGTATAAATATAAAACTTAGGGGCATATTGGCAAGGAATAGCGATATTTATCGCTAAACGCGCTTAGCGCGAATCCTGTTAACGCCGCCTATCGCTGGAGAATATCGCTGAGATAACACCCTATTAGTAAGGTTTATCTCCATAGCGATAATATTTCCAGCGATAGCGGCAAAATGCGAGAATATCGCTGGAAAACCAGCGATATTCTTGCATTAACGCTAAGGTGGATTCAGCATTAGAATCCACCTCCTATACCTTAAACAGGTAAGTCATAGTCAGTAGCAGGTGTTAAAATCTAGCGATAAACGCGCTTAGCGCGATTTATCTTATCGCTTCGCCTGCCTTGATAATAGGGGTTAGTGGTGTTAGCGACTGTTTACAGTCGCTTTTAGTGGGGAACGCCTACCTTGCATGTCATTAGCGATAAATATCGCTGACATAAAAGGTGATGTAATTCCCGGCCTCTAACGCCTGAAAGCTGTCGCTAACGCCTGTTAGCGACAGCTTGCTAATAGGGCGTTAAAAATATCGCCGATTTAGCGGCAAAAAGTGCTGCTAAATCGGCGATGAAGCACTTGATAATATGCCCCTTAGTCATTTATTCCAGCGGTTTTTACCCAGGTGAGTTGTTTGATGGGCCCAGGTGAGTATATGGTAGTGGAGTATCTGTTGTTGGTTCACCGCTGGATCAGTAGCGCTTTCGCGCGCTACCAGATTGACGGCCCTGGGACCCAAACAAGCTGGTAACACATAATATCATGCTCAGGTGGTGCGTGCAGTGCGGTTGCACTTACACACACTGGCCAATCAGGCCGAGTAATGCTGCACGCTTCGTTGTCCATTCACGGCTGGCTGCCAATGATGATCGTGGTTTAGCCGAAACTACTGAGGCACCGCCCCTGCTTGTAAAAATGCGCAGAAGGGGCCAATAAACACCCAAAAAGTAGCCTCCCGCAATTTGGGATTTTTCTCGCACAAATGGGAAAAATGTCGCCCATTTGTGCGGGAAATAGCCCAATCTGGCAACACAGGCCCCAGGCCATGAAAACGTTTAACGTTTGTGCGTAATTACATCACAGAATTCTCGTGGAACTAAGGCATTGCAATGGAACAAGACCCGTGGATCACAGATGGCCGAGTAAATACATTTGCCCAACATTTGTTAAATATACATTTCGTGTATCTTTTTACACTGGTGGAGCGTAATCTCCAAAGTAAAACACTACAGTTATTTTTTTATTATTTTGGAAGGCTTGAGTCTGCTATTTTAGGCCCAGCGACAGAGGATCTGCTCGTGAGTAAGTAAGAAGGAAAACTTAGAATCTTCCCTTTTGCTATAAATACCAGGATGACATCTCACTGGCACTTCCAAATGTAAGCATATCATATACATATATATGGAGATACTGTCAGGAAGGGCAGACAAACTACGTGTACTTAATGCATATAATAACAGTGCTCTGAAGGATATTGGATTTTCCTGGGGAGCTGCCTTCATCACTCAGAAGTGGAAATGAGACACCTAATACGAAGTGTATGTAAATAAAGCAAATTCTTCAGCTGTCATTACTCATTCCATTTAAACCTGCTAAAACATTCTGTTAATGCTGCCGCTCAGTCGTGAATCACTCACTCTAAAGATGATCAGAAAACATGAAGCACTTGAAAATGCCTCTAGGATTTCACACACATGAGATGCTTTCCATATTTACAGCCTATGTAAGTCATTCTAAAATACTCTATTTCAAGTTTCTGTATTTTGCAAGTGGTGCATGTATTATGCAGGTTCTGTAAGCATTAAAACATGTCAGCACAAAGAATAATTCAGGGTGCCCCAAACAATTTAGTAACACAGGGCGTGATTAGCGAATACAGGTGTAACTTACACCATTCGTAAATTCCGCCATCAAATGCATATAATTGATATTTTTTTAACTTACAAAATCGTTAAAACTTCTGTAAGAAGGGTCAGAGGTACTAACAGGCACATGCATCATCCGAAAATCGGGTCGCAAACGGAATCTGCCCCTTTGCGACCTGTATTTTTGCATTTGGGATGCATCATCCCAAATGCAAAAATCGCAATTTAAGGAATCGCAAAATTGCGATTACTTAATTGCGATTGCATTTAAGGAATCGCAAATTGCTATTCCTTAAATGCAATGCACTAAACTGAAAAACATAGCGATTTCGGTAATAGGGGTCGCAAATTACCATCAATCTGAACTTGATTGTAATTTGCAAAAACTTTGAAAAATGCACAAAAGTGCATTTTTCAAAGTGCCATGTGGCGCACACATATGCCCTTACGGCATATGTGTGCGCCACATGAGCCCAGATGCCAAATTTGGGGGTGCAGCAGGGTGGCCTTTAAGGCCCCCTACCACCCTTCAAATTGCATTCGCAATTTGCGAGTACCTATTTGGTACTCGCAAATTGCGGATGGCTTCCCATTCATTCCTATGGGCCTCTAGGCCCATAGGAATGAACGGATAGGCATTCATAATTGCGAATCGCAATTTGCGATTCGCAATTAAGGAATTTGTAGGAATCGCAAATATTTTTGCAAAACCTACATGCATAGGCAATTGTGATTCCTTAATAGCGATTCCTTAATAATCGCTATTAAGGAATCGCAATTACCTAGCTTGATGCATGTGCCCCTAAGAATCGATTCACAAAAAGTGGTCGCAAATTGCACAGCAACATTTTGCAAAACAATTCTGACTTTGGAAATCTACATATGTATTATGGTCGGTTCGCAAAATCACTATTCAGAGTCCGTCTCAATTTAACCTACCTCATTACTATTCATGAGTTCGGTCGCAAACTGCACCTCACTCTCATTGGATGCGTCACAGAAAATGTGGCCTGCTGGGATCAGCAGACTACTATTCTTGTGACTGCACTTAAATAAAGTAATGTTTCAAAATACAGCCCGTTTTCGCCAAAGGGAACAGAGCTCTGTTTTAAAAAAAAGATACTTTTTAAAAAAAAACTTGTGTTTAAGATTTGGCAGTGAACCCCTGGACAACTGCCCACTCCCAAAAACATTTTTTTTATATTCAGAAAGGGAAATGGGATCCCTTTTCCTTTGCGTATGGATTACAACATTCTTTGAGGAGTCTGTAATATATCAACAGTTTGCAACCAAAATTGCGGTCCCAGACCATTGATACATCACATGCCAATTCACCATTTGGAATGGATGCCCTAGACATGCCCCTTCCAAATTGAGATTCAATATTCATTTCTAAACCCATTTTGCGATTCTGTAAGCACCAAATCACAAAATGGGCTTAGCACATACTAAATAGCCATCCAGCAGTAGCAAACCATTTAATTGAGCAAATTGTGGGGGGTATATTCACAAGAACGTGTGATAACTACCGCAAGATTAGCGTAACACAACTTTCAATAACGCAGCCTATCACGGGCAAATAACCCCGTGTCAACGTGGAATTCACAACAAGGCGGTAGCATGCGATAGTCACCAGATAACGCGTCAAATGCCAGCATGAAAATCAACACCACGCCTAAAAAATGCGAAACGCGAGAAATCATGCGATGAGGCCAATCGCGGTACAGAAATCAGCGAACACCAGCCACAGGCCTGTAAATCCCACGCGTCAGGCGGGAAAAAGCACCATAAAAGAACGGGAAAAAAAGCCCAAAAACAATTCAAACTGCGAGCAACATGGATGCACCCGGAACAAGTGAAGAGGACAAGCCGAACACCACTAGCCCTACGGAGGACCATCCAGGAACCCCGCTGTTGGGGAAGGGCAGGGACAAGAGGAAGAGGAAGACCGGGTACAGTCCGCAGGAGGACCAGATCATCGTCACGGGGGTGACCGAACACCATCAACAACTGTTCGGCACCTCCACTGCGGCACTGGCAACCCAAACCGAAATATGGCAGGCCATCGTCACCAACGTCAATGCAGTCGGAGTGTCCAGGAGGTCACTGGAGGAGGTCAAGAGGCGCTGGCATGATCTGAAAAGGCAGACCAAACATAAGCTCGCCGCCAACAGGGAGGCAGCAAGGGCGACTGGAGGTGGGAGTCCTGCGACACAGGAGGAGCTGGATGAGCTGGAGCAAATGGTGGCCACAGTCAGCAGTGAGGAGACGGTGGCAGGATTGGGGGGCCTGGACACAGCACGATGCGACCTCACCCAACAGCAACAGGGTGAGTAACGACTAGGGACGGGGGGAGATGGGCACAATGGCACACATGCACAATTACGCGCAGCACACAGCACACCCACAATGACTGTGGAACATGTCCCTGAATGCCTTGGCACACTGCAGCACACATAGAAACACCAAGTAGGCCCCCATCCACAATGTGCACAGAGGGGCCTCCCTCTATCACCAATATCACAACCGACCCGTGCACATGTGCTGAATCCAGCAAAGCAGCGGCTCCGTGACCCACACTGACTATGCAAGTAACACTGCATGTCTGATAGCATGGCAGCTGCCCCAAAAAAATGACATGGCCCACGAAGCGACATGGAGGTAGCCAAGTGCGGATCACATCCGTAAAGGAGCAGGTCACACTCCGACGTGTCCAAGTGCACCCACAACCCATGCCTTACAATACACGCAGCAGACGAACAATGCACCAGGCCACAAAAACAGTCCACGAGCACACATGACCCAAGTCAAAAGCAAATCAGGCCCCGAAAAGCACACAATTCAAAGGCACCCCGCCTCAAAGGGAGAAGGCTACACGAAATCAGAGATTCAGGGGCAACTCCCCCACAATGCAGCACACACACATAGCAATCACAGGACATCCGCAATGAAGGCAATGTGGTACAAAGTGCAACACCAGCACCACAGGACAGAGCCCACAACAGGTTCCTCTCGTGCGTAGTGACTGTCCACCCACATCTGGCATTGCCTGACACTGTGTGATGATAATGTACGGGTACTACCACACATCCGTCATGTAGTCGAAAAACACACTGACTGCCATCAAATAGCCAGCTCCCCCAAAACAGTCACAATGTACATTGGCATGCAGTCTGAATGTGAACATCTGCAAATCATCACCATACACGTGAAAATCTGTTAACCTGCATCTCCCCTTTACATTGCAGAGGGACAAACAACACCCCCTGCAGAGCACACCACACATCCCACCATTGATGATGAAGAGGACAACCTGCACACATGTCAAGACACCCTCCAACGGATGCTGGACAGCCTCTGCACCCCACCCCCAGGAGAAGGCCAGGCCAGCTGCCTCGAGGTGACCCCACCACCTGCACAGACCACACAGCAGGAAACACACACCACCACGGCTGTCTCCCAGGACCCCCCGACCAATACATGGAATTCCAACGTTGTGTGTTGGGTTGCCAGGTGGAGTTGGCTCATCAGCTGCAGGTGGGTTTCGAGCTCGTGGCAGCCAAACTCGATGCCATACGTGGGTGTCTGAGTCCCATTAGGGACCACGTACAGTCCCTATCGGACACCCCCTGTACGCACCATGCTCCGCCACAGACCTTGGCTAACCTCGCTGGTGCCATGAGTCTAATACAAGCACTGTCTGGTCAGACAGGCACCAGCCATGACAGCACAGAGTTGGCACAGATGCGGAGGGCAATGGACACCATGGAGCAGATGCAGGCCGGAAGTATGTCTGCCACTGCTGGACACCAGCGAGTAGTGGCTGGGAACAGAAACGCCCTGCAGTACTCCAACTTGCCATTGTTGCCACTGAGCCCTTCCCAGATGACTGCAGTGGGACCATCGACACACACAGCTCCGAACCCTGATGTGCCCCTGGCACACCGTGATGCTGCCCCATCACCTACGCAGTCTGATGTGTCAGGGGCACACAGCCATGCAGCCATCACCCCGCCACACACACCGGACACACCGGACACAGAACCCGTATCAGGGGAGTGAGAAGGGGATGGGAACTACTGTGTGAGGAAGGAGGCAGTAGCATCCATCACCGCCATATGGCCTGTCCCTGCCTGGTCATGACCTATGCATCATGCCCTGGGAAATACCTCCTACTGACCTCCGGAACACCCTGGGACATTCACCCGGACTGCCATTGCTTCACCGCTGGACGATCACACAGCAATCCTGCTGCGGACTGCACTCTCCCTCTTCCCAATCACTGTGCATTCCCCAAAGGACTCTGGTTGGGCCACCACTGGGCTTCCATGTGTTGTGGGCTTGGATGTGCAGCTACAGCTCCAGCTCCGTCAATCACCTGAATGTGAATAAAACATTCTGAATCACACAGATGTGTCATCACTATGTTCACTCACGTATGGAAGTATGGCTGGATGTGGGGACGATGATTGCACATGAAGGTACACCCTGCTAACTGACATCTATGCACATGTCTATCCCTGAGACACATGGCCAATTGGATGACTGTGAAGGTGAGTACTAGCTGTGACCCCATTGCACATCAACAGCAATCTCACAACACCCCAACTTAGGCACACGTCCATGTGTTGAATAGGGCCGTGTGTAGGAGTGACAAAAACCGCTGCAGGCCAGGAGTGGTATCCCACGCCACGTGTGACAGCAGAACTTCACGTCGCATACCGACTTACACACATCTGTGTGGACACATTCTGTTGTGATGTATGACATTGCTCCACATGGGCAAAGGTTGGACACCATACACACATGGCTGGAGTCATGTAAGTGCACATGTCGTTCAGCACCTATCCCAAACCAATGTCTGGCTCACAGAGGCGGAGCTTGCCAAAGGGACACACCCCCATTGCACATGCGACAGTCAGTTCCTCCCTGTGTTGGGACGAGGCTCATTGTGGCACACGAGTGGACAATCTTAACAACACACCTCACAGTTAGACACCAGTGGAGTGGCATAGGCTTTATTGGCATGTGCGTGTCAGTACGGACGAGGCAACACCCACAACAGGCAGGGACATGCTTAAGACACTTACACGCAGCATGGGTACATGTCGAGGGGCAGATAATGTTGGGGCTGAAATGGACAAGATTCATCACGGATGGCAACGCTCACAGCCCACCTTGCCTTGCTGGACGAGTCATGTGTTGTTTGGCGTCTGCACAGTGCCCCGTGTGAGGGGGCACGACTCACTGCACGTGGGGTCTGCATGGTGCTCTGCCTCCGGAGTGCGCCGATTGTCTGCTCTGCCGACAGTGATCAGGTGTGAGGGTCCGACAGGTTCACATGTCGTGCTACATCGCCATGTGTGTGCTCTCACCCAGCAGTGTGTCCGAATTGGCAACGTTGCCAGACGACGCTGTGTTGCTCGGACCATGGACCTGCGTCGCCTTGCACAGGTGTGTGTGCACACACGTTATTCCACACACATGCATCCAGAACCCGACCGAAGGCAGACGTGTCCTCTGTTTTGGTGGGATATGTGAGCACTGTGCAACAAGTTGTTGGGCCATGTGCTGTGGGTGGCAATAGGATGTGGCTGCAGGTACGTAGTTACTCGTCCATGAATGCCCGTGCAGCTTCATGTGCAATGTGTTCCAATAGTACGTCGTTGTCGTGTTCAAGGAACACCAGGGTGAGCCAATCCATTAGGTGGTCCGGGCAGGTGTGCTCAGCCCACGCCGTCTCACCGATCCACAACACAGCCCAATAGGGGAGCGCCTCGATGTGGTCACTGCACATGAGAAATTGTGCCATCTCCCATGCACAACTACCAATACATACGCAGTATGTCAAGGCATCCCATGCACGGCTGTCTCGGTTACACTCCTGCTCGTGATCCAACAGGGGGCGCAGACACAAGTCATAGTCCAATTCATCAACAGTTGTGTTGGATAGGCAGACAGCCATGGGACACTTGAATGTGCATGTTCGGCAGTGGAACCGGGGCTGGACTCAGGTGACGTGGGCAATGCGGAAGCTGAGCCTGTAACTGATCCGCAGCACTGCCAGTGGCAGTGCGCCCAGTAAATGCAGCATACATGCACGGTACTCTTCCACGTGACGGGGGTTGTGCATGTGCCCGGTATGGCCTGCCATTGCGTTGGTGCGTCTCGTGAACAGGCACTCTTCTGGACTGCGGCTGTTGTGTGGAGGATATGCCACAGCTCTGAGCAATGATTCGAATGTGTGTGCAACGTTGTGGGGCATGGCTTGCTGTGTCCGTGGGTGTCAAGGGCATCCCATGCGGGGGTACCACAGGCAGGGGCTTCTATGTGTGGGCTGTGGATGAGTCGGATGGTTCATTTGCGGAATGCGTGGTGTGGGAGTCGTCCCCATCTGCCATTGCATCTCTATCAGGGTGTTCCAGGCACGTTCGGGACCAAGGTCAGAGGTGCAGGTGTCCTCCCGCCTTCTGCATTGGGACAATGGTGCTTTCATCCCTGATGTTTGTCTGACTACTACTTTCGTTTTGGGAACATGATGTGGCTTTGGTGCTGAGATTGGGACACAGACTTGGGCTCATGGTGTACGGATGGCGATGCACATACACATGTTGGCATGTGGAGCCAGGTGCCCGTGTGGCCTTGCGCTGCTTGTGCTATCTCACTCCGTCTCTCTCCCTCGCTCTCTCCCTCTCTTTCCTTTGTTGCGCGCATGGCACACCTTCTTCTCTTGGATTTGGTCTACCGGGCTGTGTGCTACGGATTGTCCAGTGGGAGCAGCTAGGACTCATCCTAGGGGTTGTTTCTGCTTTTGTTTGTCTGGTGTTTTGTGTTGGTGGTTGCATTGCTGTATGACTGATTCTCCATTTTCTGGCCACGCATGTATGTTTATTTTCCTGCTTGTGCGACATCAGGCAAGATGTTTGTTTTGGGATTCTTGGTGTTGGTGTGCAATTTCTTAGTCCGGGGTTCGGGGTGCTCCATGGCATCTGTTGCCCTTCGGATGTGGCCCTGGGCTGTGCTCCCTTTTGTGGTGCTGGCTGCCGTCCGACTTTACACCAGGTCAGAGCAGGTGTAGATTTCCTAGTGCTAACGCGCCTTATCGCCTGTTTTGTGTTTTTATCGTGGATGTGGCTGGTCGTTGTGAATGTTGAGGTGTGCTGTTGTCTCGGCTTTTGTCACGGGAACGCCTACTCTGCATCTCATTAGCGATATTTGCAAGGGTCCTCTGTGGCAATGTTTTTTGTGGCTGCTATCGCGGGTAAACTGGTGCTGTGGGCTGTTAACAGCGGCTTGTGAATGGGGGGGTAAATTTATCACGACTTTGGCTGCGATAAAGTGCCGTTAATTCGGCGATGGCTCCTTGTGAATATGCCCCTGGGTTTTTTGACCGCTATATGACTGCAGACATCTTTCCAGAAGAACTTACACATGTTGGGATTTCTGTGCATTAATAACAGCCTTTTACCCAAAAACATATTTACACCCACTTTCCTCACCTAATCCGTGCATGCTGTTTGTAATGCTTATAGAGCAAACACAAGGAGATTATGGACGGAGTGCGGAAACTTTTCAGACACTCACCCCCAGTCACAGACCTGGGTTGAATCCATCATCGTTCTTTAGCTCACTGCCACACCAATTTGAACGCAGCCATATGCAAATCAACCTTGACCCTGTGCCTCATGGAAACATGGGTCGCTTGCTCACTTTGCCACTGGACTCCCTTGTGTTTGCTGTAATGCTTCTAGTACATGTTTAGAGTTAGAAAATGTGAAAAAAAGACTTTGCTTTTAGAATGGCTGTTACTGCATGATATGAGAATAAAAACAAGTGTTGGAGCAAATTTACCAAAGTTGATAATTTGTTTCAAAGCTTGTTCTTACTCTCATTATATTATAAAGATTATGTATAAACTTTATATATTCTTTTTATGTATACTGTTTGCTCTTTGAAACTTGTTTTCTGCATAAGTGTAAAATACCAATAAAGGTATTTAATTTTTTTTTTAATGATTATTTTTTCAGATGAAACTTGTTTTCTCTTTCATGTCTCTCCAAGCTGTGCTCCCATCCCTTCCATGAAAACTGTGGTAATTGTAGTACTCACTGTCAGCAGCACTTTCACATGGATCTCTGCGGTGTAATTTGCGCCTAAAAGTGTGTAAAATCAAATCTGCAAATGCTTGTGAATACACATTTAGGTAATACAACTTAGCTGGTATTCAGCACATATGTATGTTATTTTCATAACACCATCTCTGACACACCTTTAGGAAAGCCGTGAGGTGTAACGCAAGCAAAAAGTTCTATATGCGTCAGTTGCATTTTGAATGCGTTGCTCTCAAGCACATATCGCAGACTGAAGGCATGCTTTTGTAAAACCTTCATAAATTATGCATGCTTGTTTTTCCATGTCGAAGACCAGCCTGTATCAGGAAATGTCCTGTGTAAATAGTTCATACATTTTAATAATTTAATAATTTTAAGAATATTAAATCTGAATTGCTTGAAAATTTGAAATTGAGGTAATAAGAGAGTTATTAAAAATGCACAATACCTCCTCTTCCACTTTTTCATTCCAGTCATTGGCACAATCACACCTCTCACTTGGATTGATTATGCCATCATCCAATTCCAGATCAGCATCCCTCACCATACAAAACCCACCACCACAAGCCTGGCCAAACGCACTGGTAGTAGCATCTCCGAATCAATTGGACCGACACCCTGCGCCAGAACTGGTCCAACCCTACTGACAATGACCTAAACAATGACATCAAACGGCTCGACAAGTGCATCACAATGTGGGCCGACTCCCTGGCTCCTCGTAAACACATCATACAGAAGAGGACCCAGAAACAAGCTAGCTGGTACACTGAAGATCTCTGGGAAAAAAAACTGCAAATAACTGGAAATAAAATGGAGAATGACCCACCATGAAAACGGAAACTTACAGAGCAGCCCTGAGATGCTACCAACAACAGACCAGGGAAACCAAGAAGAAGGTTCAAGCAGAGTACATAGACAACAGCTCCAATAATTGAAAAGCACTCTTCTCAAGCATCAAATATTTCACCTCACCAGCTTTCACCAGAAACAGCATCGCTCCCTCTCAAGAACTCTGTGATAACCTCAAGGAATTCTTCATTAAACCCATGCAACCACACCTTCAGCCTACCCACAAGCAACCATGAAAACTACCTAACTGCATGGAAATCAATCACCACAGAAGAAACATCCAACATCAGGAGCGTCAACCACTCCAGAGCACTGATGAGCCCCTGGCACCACCACATCTACAATATGGGCATCTCCCTTATCAGCGAAGTCCTAACCCTCATCCTGAACATCTCCATTACCACTGTAATGTTCCCAGATACCTGGAAACACTGGTCAATGCACTGCTAAAGAAACCTTCTGCAGACCCCAATCAACTAGCAAACTAGCATCTGATCTTCCTTCTACCTTACCCAGCTATGGTCACGGAGAAAGCTATCAACAAGCAACTCACTCATTACCCGAACACACACCAACTTCTAGACACCACACTATTGGGTTTTCAGCTCAATCGCAGCACAGAGATGGCCCTCATCGCAGCAACAGGCAACATCAGGTTGATCCATGACTGTAGAGAAACCACAGCTCTCATACTGTTTGACCTCTCAGCGACCCTCAACCCGGTCTCCCACTCCACCCTGCTCAGAAGACTACTTGAAACAGATATCCGAGGACCCACCCTCAATTGTATCTGCTCCTTCTTCACAGGAAGAACATAAAAAATCAGCCTGCCACCTTACACGTCGGAGGCTAAGAACCTCATCTGTGGAGTCCCCCAATGATCTTCTTTCAGTCCAACCTTATTTAACATCTACAAGACTTCGCTGGCAGACCTCATCAGATCACATGGCAACAACATATTTTCATATGCTGATGACTCCCAACTAATACTCTCCCTGTTGGACAAGACCCCCACAACAAAAAACAACTTCGCCACAAGCATGACCGCAGAGGGCCCTGGATGAAATCTAACTGCCTAAAACTCAACACAGACAAAACTGATGTGGTGATCATCCGAATAAAAAGCTCAGCTCGGGACTCTACCAGTGGCCAGAAGACCTCATTCACACACCTACCCCACAACCCACACCAGAAATTTAGGAATTATCTTGGACAACAAGCTCAATATGACATCCAAGTAAACGCAGTGACCTCAATATGATCCTACCTCTTCTGTTTAAAAAGGTTCTCTTGAGCCAGCGAGCTGACGAGCTTTTGGAAATGCACCTGTGCACCATTGAAAGGTACTGAGACCTGAGAGGACTGTGGCAGCAATTTCGTCACCCCCTGATGTAATTCATTTTTCTGATCTCTACTGATGAAGTAAGCGCAAACATTGTACTGCATTTACCATAATGCTAAGGAGCGAACTGTGATGTGTTGTGAGGCAGTGTGCTCCCATCCCCCTTCTACATACTGAGGATGCTGCGAAAAATCTTTAAGTGTTTCAAGTAAGTAACCTTTATTGTATATTGTTAATTGAAACCGTTACAATATACATCGTAAATAAAAACTCAATTCAATAAAATCAGTCGATATGCTAAGACGTTATAAAAAAGGTTAATAAATACGTAATAATAAATATATAAAAGTAGTGGGTCCCATGACAGCTGTTTAAATCTATTTCATTTTGGTTTGTGTTAGAAATGGGATTTCTGGTTGGCTAGGGCTTGCGCCTAAGCCAGGCAGAAACCACCACTCTAGTCAGGGCAAGGGAGTTACATGCTGAAGATAACCCCTGCTCACCCCTTGGTAGCTTGGCACGAGCAGTCAGGCTTATCCCAGAGGCAATGTGTAAGCGTTTGCTGCAACACACACACACAGCAGCAACACACTAGGCACACTACAAAAGAACTCCACACAAGGTTATATAAAAAATAGCCTTTGTATTATCCAAAACACATTAGAATCATAATCACACATATACACTGTGCTAACTGGCACCAGGTCATAATTTACAGGGGATTATATACATGACAGGGCCAATCGGGCCACTGTCAGAACCATCACAAAGCACAAGTAGCAAAGGTAAAACACAACCAGTAATTACTGGTACAATGAGTGACCTCAGCATAATATCACATTAGCATTACTTTGGCATAGAACACCTTATGCATAACATTTGGCATCATCATCAGCATAACACATTATGCAACAACCATATTAGGCATAACCACATTAGCATAAACACATTATGCAACCTCTGCGGGCATTACATTAGGGCCTTGCGCCCTGCCAACACTGACCCCTGGCCAACTGGCCTTCCTCTGGGGGCTCAAATGCCCTTTGTCCCAAATGTCAGGGTGCGATTATAGGACCCTCCTGGGCCCTCTGGCTGCCTTGGCAGCAAAAACACTGTGCGCAATGCGCTGGGGGGTGGGGTGTGTCTCACCCCTTCCTTGTCACCTTTAGGAACTGTCCCCACGTTGCAGCTGCCCGCACTGTCGCGGTGCAGCTAAGAATCACCTTTGGCACTGCTGTGTCTCCTGAGCCCCCACTGGGACTCTACAGACAATATTGCCCAACGTTGCAGCTGCCCTCCAACGGGCGAGTCAGCTATGAGGAAATCGGCACCCAAGCACTGGCACTAACAGTGTGCCGGGGGAGCCCCTCCTTCACAGGGCTCCTTTTGTGGTGAACAAAGCACTGGCACCAACTGTGCCTCCTTAGCCCCCCTCACAGGGGCTTCTATGCGGCCCACAAGGGAATCAGTGTTGGCACTAACAATGCCCAATTGGAGCCCCACTCACCGGGGCTTCTCCTGGTGCCTTCTGCTGCACCCGCCAACACTTCTCGTTCTGGCCCCCTCTCGCCAGGGCCTCTTCTGGTGCCGCTCTCAGCGCCACAAGAAAACAAAGAAAGGCTCACGGGCAGCCCCACTCACCGGGGCTCTCTGGTGGGCTCCGCTCCTCGTCTGGCAACAACTTCCCCGGAGGTCCACCCTAAGGCGAAGAGCCGGCACAAGGCTCCGTCTCCCTCAGCTCGGCGTGCGGGGCTCTCCTCGGTGCACGGGAGCCCCGCCCACACTCAGGCAGAAGACGCCTGACTTCCGGGTCGCCGCTCAGGTGGGCGGTGGCCTCTTCGAGCAACGCGGAGATGCGGGGTGGGCTCCCGTTCCATTTACTGTGGCACAAACGCGGGGCTCTCCCTGGCATACGGGAGCCCCGCCCGGAACTCGGCAATCAGGGGGCGATGACTCCACTGCTACTTCGGCACCTTCCAGCGCGGGGTAGGCTCCCGCCTGGATCCTCCTTTCGGTTCGGGGGAACTCAGGCCACGCCCCCAACCAGGCACAGCTGCCTGGCTTCCTCTCTGGCCACGCTTCTCCTGGGTCGCTGCTCGTGAAGCGGCGGCCCCTCAACAGGGCACAAAATGCGGGGTAGACTCCTGCTTGCCTTCCCAGCAGCAAGGGGGAGTCCCCACGCCAGGATTCCCCCAGCAGGCCTCGCAGTACTGCGCTGCAGGGCACCAGCGCTCCTCTTCTCCTGGCAGGGCTGGAGTCCCCCTCTCTGGGGCTCCAGCAGTAAAGATGCAGCGCTTCACGAAGCACTGGGGACCCAAGGGCTTCAAAGGGGCAAAGCTGGGCCCAGGCAGGCCAGCACACAGGGCCCTCCAGCAGGGAGGCAGTTCCTCGTGGCGGTTCCTCTTGGGGCCCAGCAGCAGCAAGTCACAAGGAAGCACACAAACATGGGATCACAGCCCCAGTATATATACACCATTTCTCTTTGTTCTGCCCTGGCACAGGGCTTGGGGAACCAGCCTCAACTGGTTCTGGGGGTATTGGGGCACTTTGTTTACAGGGCTCCTCTTCCCCTTTGTCAGGTGGGGGCTCGGTCATCAGACCATCACAGGGGGGCGGAGTCAGCATTCACCCAGGCAGGCATAGACCTATTCAGGGTCAGGGGACTACTCCTCCCACTACTCCAAATGCAGATCCCCTATTCAGCCTGGTGCTGACTCACCCTGCCCTCCCTGGAGCCACACACACCTCACCAGCCCCTGTCACTCCAGAGCCAGACATGCAATACACATCAGGCAGGCAGACACATAGCACACAGAGATGCCAACTTCTAAAAGTGACATTTCAAAAATAGTGATAATAAATCTGCGCACACCATTGCGCAGCATTTATTATTACTATTCCAAACATACCAAACTTGACCACGCTGCTCCTCTCATAGCAGGAATTACCACTGAAACACTTATCAGGGAATCCCCAATGCATTCCTTTGAGAGGGCAGCCTCGCAACAGTGAGAAACCAAAATGGCTGTTTGTCACTACCAGGACATGTCACGCACTTGAGGTACATGTCCTACCTTCTACCTACAATGCACCCTGCCCATAGGGCTAGCTAGGGCCTACCTAAGGGGTGACTGACATGCAGTAAAAGGGGGGTCACAGGCGTGGCACACACTTTAGGTGCCACGTCACAGCGGCAGTAACACTGCGCGCACAGGCCCTGCAATGGCAGAGGCCTGAGACAGGTTTGAAAGGCTACTTTGGTGGGTGGCGCAATCAGCGCTGCAAGCCCAGCAGTAGCATTTAATTTACTAGCCCTGGGTCTCTGAGATACCACTTTACAAGGGACTGACAGGTAAATTAAATATGCCAAACAGGTGTAGACCATTCTTACCATGTTTACCACAGAGAGCACACGCACTTTACACTGGACAGCAGTGCTCAAGTGCCCAGAGTCCTAGAACCACCAACACCATGTCAGAAAAAAGGCTAGGGGGAAGCAAAAAGGTCAGGGATGACCCTGCGAAAAGGGCCAAGTCCAACAGTTTGCATGCTCCTTTATTCCAGGATGACGGAAGGAGTCATGTCTATGCAGGCTCTTTGCAGTTTGTTTTCTGCTAGGGTTAGAAATTTTACCAGCTTGGAGTTCAGCTGGGGATCGTCTGGTTTAAAGCATGCTATCACTGCTTGTCTTCGCATACGGATCCCACTGAGGTTAAACTGGGGTTTGAGCAGCTGAGACCTTTCCTCTTTCAAGTAAGTGCAGGTACTGATCAAGTGTGCCCTATCCTTGATTCCGTTGCTGCACAGGCGGCAGCTCATTGAGGTTTGAACCCTCAGCCATGATGGGAGATGCAGGATAGCTGGACGTTTTCCCAGCCGATGTTTAAGGAATTTTTCTTTCATGTTCCTCGAATATCCCAGGCTGAAATATATTTGTAGCCATTGATTGTCATCCAAGCGTGGCTTCTTCTTGTAAAGGCAGGTTTATCTTCTATAAGAGAGAGGTTCCTAGTGGCCCTTCGCCATGCTTTTTTTAAGACTGCATGGGTGGTTGGAGAGTCCCAGAGTTGGGAGAGACCTGTAGTTGTCAGACTGTATTTTAAAACGTTTCTGGCCAGCGATGTCATTCGGTGCTATAGTTCTTTCCAAAGTAGGTAATTTAAAGTGTTTGGGGGGGCATTCCCGATTTTAGCCAGCAGTTTATATAAGCCCCCTGCCTTGCTAGGTGTTGTTTGGTGAGTCCAAATTCCAATCTAAAGGCGTAAATCGGTATGTTGAACATAATTCGATAGGCTCTGAATACAGTGCTGTCCAGGTTTTTGGAGTCTCTTCCTCTCAGGGCTTCGCTTCTATATGAAATGGTGGGTAAGATTTTGAATTTTTGTGTGACCTGGAGTAGAGGGGAGAGCATTGGGCCTGCCAGCTTAGATTTTATCTGCCTCAGGGTTGTTGCTAAGGTCAGTCATTTCCTTCTGATTGTTTCAAGCTGACTGGCGAATTGACTGCCATTATTGTTAATCACGCCTAGGTATTTGTAATTGGTCACACTCTGAATTTATACGTTCCCCAGATAAAAGACGTGTAATCTTTTCTTGGCCCTTTTTATAGACATAGTTTTTGTTTTTTCAAAGTTTACTTCTATGGAATTGTCTGCCGCGTAACCCTGTAGTGCGTATAAGATGCTGGATAAGGCCTTGATGCCCATTTTTGGGACATGTGCATTGCATGAGTTTAGGGTTTGGATCATGTCTGCCATATAAAGATTGCACAGGGTTGGGGCGAGTAAGCACCCTTGTTTAAGCCCTTTGGTGGTGGGGATACGCCTTGAGTGGTATGTGCAATCGCCCAGTTTTATCTGCACCCTGGTATCTATGTTATCAAATGCTGCCCTGAAGTCTATGAAGCAGAGATGAAGTGCCTGTTTGGTTGACCTGGCCATGTCCATGAGCAGTGACATGGTTAAGATGTTGGTTGTTGTACCAGTAGATTTACAAAACCCATCTGGTTGAATGGTATAATCTCATGCTCCGTAGCCCAATCCTGCAGCTCGGCTAATAGAGAGATGGCAAAGTATTTTGCCTCGATGTCAAGCAGGGCAATGAGGCGGTAGTTTTTCAGGGAGGTTTTACTGCCCGATTAGTGAATTGGAGCAATGACAGAGCTCTTCCAGGAGGTTGGGAGTTGACCCAGCTGCCTGATTTCGCAGAAGAGAAGATCTAGAGTGTCTGCCCAAAAGTCCACATCTTGTTTGAAGAGTGCTGGTGAAATCCCATTTGGTCCTGGTGCTCCCTCTCTCCTGCCCTTGGAGATTTGGTGTTTAATTGTGGCTAAGCGAAATGGCCTGTCTGCTTCCTGGAATTGGGCTTTAGTGTTGGGATAATGGTTAATCTGTGGGTCTTTGGTTGTGCTTGGACCTGTTGTTGCGCTCTCCCAGGCGTTCCTGGTTTACTGGTGGAAGTGGGATTTCAGGAAGTGTATCCAGGTCTCCTCAGAGATGTGCGATGTCACTCCTTCCTGTAGCGGGCGCATTGCTTTGTTTACCGTTGCCTAAAAACGCTCCCTCCGCCAATTAGAAAGAAAGTGGAGGTCGGACTACTCTCCAGTAGGCAAAACGACATATGCCCAAGCCCTGAAAGAATATAAAACTGCCATCTCCGCAGCAAAGGCAGTGTATTTCTCATCTCGCATCCTCAGTACCAACAACCAAGCTAAAGAAATATTCACTATAGTTGACGAACTATCCAATCCTGAGAGAGTGCTAAGCAAACCTGAGCCGTCACAGGCTCTCTGCGACTCTATGAATAATTTCTTTATCGATAAAATCACTGCTATCAAGGCCAGTATCCCTCTCAGTACCCCGCAATCCATCATGGTGCCCACACCCAAGAACCCCCATTTTTGGAGGCTTTCCCACCCATTAACACAGATACCCTAAATAACCTACTAGCCAAGGTTAGATCTGGCTCTCCCTGGACCCCTGCCCTCCTCATGTCTTGAAAACAGCCTTCATGGCCTTCCCTGACCCAGCCCTTGCCCTTTTAAACCATTCCCTGTCCCAGGGCTGTGTCCCCAATGCGTTCAAAGAGGCAATAGTAGTCCCCCTTCTCAAGAAACCTGGCGCAGACCCTCAAACGCTAGCAAACTACCGCCCTATTTCTTTGCTTCCCTACCTAGCCAAGTTAATAGAAGCTCACGTGGCAAAATGCATGTCCAACTTCTTGGAACAGACAGGATTTCTCGATCCCAGCCAAGCAGGTTTTCGGCCGGCACACTCGACGGAAACAGTGATCTTGGCAATACTTGACTCCCTACGTGGAAGCACAGACAGAGGTCTTCCCCAAGCCCTGGTGCTGCTTGATCTTTCGGCCGCATTTGACACGGTCGACCACAACGTATTGGTGGACCGTCTCTGCGAGGCTGGCTTCCAGGGCCCAGCCCTTAGTTGGATCAACTCTTTCCTAGAAAATCGCACGCAGGCAGTCCGCATTGGCCGGTTCACCGCCCCCAAACTAAAAACTACCTGCGGGGTCCCACAGGGCTCCTCGCTCTCCCCGCACCTATTTAACCTCTATCTCCTCCCACTGATTAAATCTCTGAAGGAAAGAAGAGTGACAATCTTTAACTATGCAGATGACCTCCAACTCGTGTTCACCATCGACAACTCCCCACAGTCAATCTCTGATTTTCAATCCACCATGACTTTCATCCGGCAATGGATGGACCACAACCACTTAAAATTAAACCCCAACAAAACTGAGCTAATACTGATGGGCGGAGCCCAAAATCAGTGGGGCCCACAATACTGGCCCAGCGACTTGGGCTACCCTCCTGCCCCCTCTACCTCAGTAAAAAGTTTAGGGGTCACCATAGGTAACGACCTGTCTTTAAAGTCCCAAGTAGGCACGATGGTTTCCGCCTGCTTCCTTCAACTACGAAAAATCAGGAAAATAAGCAGGCTACTGTCCCAAGCCGCACTGGTACAGGTGGTGTTAGCTCTGGTTATATCTCGCCTAGACTACGCTAACTCCATTTATTTAGGACTTCCACTTGGCCTTACTAGGCGACTTCAGATGGTACAGAACCAAGCGGCCCGACTAATATTCAATCAGCCCAGATGGCAACAGGCCTCCCTATCCTTAGGAAGCTGCATTGGCTTCCCATTCCCCAGCGCTGTGCCTTTAAAGCCGGCTGTCTGGTGTTCAAATCTCTTAACGGCTGTAGCCCTAAATTTATTGACAACCTTATTTCCCGTTACATCCCCTCACGTAACCTCCGCTCAGCTCAACTCCACCTTCTCACAGTGCCATCTTTCAAGCTGAAGCGCCAAGGGGATGCAGATTTGCAATCTTGGCTCCACGCCTGTGGAACTCCATCCCCTGGATATTAGACTAAGTACCAACTTACTTACCTTTAGAAAATCTTTTAAAACCTGGTTATTCACACAAGCATACGCATGATCTGTTCTGGGCTGGCTATCCTCTAGTTGTTTTTAGCGCCAGAAGCCAACTGGTGTACGAGCGCTCTATAAAACACTGATAACATAACATAACATAACTTGCTGTTTTTAGTTTTAGAGTCATGAAGCAGTTTAGCCCAGAACTCGTCTTCCCTAGACCTCTTGATGGCCCATTTTAGTTTTTTCAGCATAGTTCTATGTTGCCGCAATGAGGAGCTGAAGGGTAGATATCCAGGATTGTGCCTCAGTAGTCTGAGGGTTTTGTTAATTGATTTCACTGTTATTAGTTGGTTTCGCTGTGCACTGGGTAACCATACTACTTCCCTCACTTCATGGGTCGGTCTGTACTTGAGTGTTGAAGAAAATGTGCTTGATAGCTTGATGGTGAAAGTTTCCCATTTGCTGACAGAATGGTTTACAAGCCCATTAGTGTTCTGTAGCAGGTCATTTGCCACCTGGAGTACTTCCACTGTGTTTGCTAGAGAGGATTTAATTCTTTTGAGATTAATTGTGAGTGAGAGTGGGATCCCCCTGGTATGTGTTCGAATGCTGCTGCAAATGCTGCTGAACGAGTTTCACCTGTGGTCGATGGTCACTGTCCCCTTTGTCCATGGGGGGGAATGAGACCATGCTGTGGAAAAATGGAAGGGAGACCAGTGTGAAATTTAATGTAGACCAAGCGGTCTCAAAATAAAATGAAGCTGCTGGTGGAGAATCATCAGGGAATCTGCCTTTTAATACCCTAAAGTTGATGAGCTCTCGGTCTTCCAGTAGGCACCTGGATGTCTTGCTCGCTCTGCCATGCAGGCTTCTCTTTTGTTCGAGTTATGTTCCAGAGCGACGACTGAGCCAGCATCTCTTCATAGGTCGAAGAGCCAAGAAGATGTAGATTTAGGTCTCCTGAGAGGATGAGATTTGCGGTGTCCTGTTTGCTTATAGTTGACAAGAAATGGTCCATCAGGTGCCTAGCGTCTTGGGTTTTTTGTTTAGGATTTACGTAGGCATTAAAAATGATCACCTCCTCCTTTTTTCCTCTGATTTTAAGGGAGGTCTTGATTGTGTTGACAGACATTGAGGGAGAGGGAATTTCCTTTACGGGTGATATGCTTGTTGCTGACACTTAGATTGCCAGCCTGCCTGAATAATGGTCACATTGTGCTTTTCTAGCTGCGGGTGTGTGAAAGCATGTAACCCTGTAGATGATGGGGTTCGGCCAGCCGTGTTTCCTGCAGCAGAACTGTATCAAATGATTTAATGTGTGATACGAACTCCGGGTCGGTTACTTTATTTCTAAGACCACTAATATTCCATGGCCAGAGGCGAAGGGTTGACTTGGTTTGCTGAAACCTCCATTCCTATTGTAGATTTTGTCATTGGGTGTCCACGGGCCCATTAATGGTTCTGTAAATCCACTGATTGTCTGAGTACGTGGGTCTTTGCTGTGATAGGCGCCGGGGTTGGCTGAAGCGGTCGGTGTGTTCTTGCTCCCTTAGAGATGATTGGTTCTGCGCTCACCTTAGGACTAAGTGAGTTATTCCTTTGCTGCTGTTGTTTTTGTTCTTCTTGTTGACGAGCAGTGGATGTGGGTATCCTACATTATGGTGAAGTGAAATGCGCTTTCCCCATGACTTGAATGTCTCACTTTCATTTAGTACTTTGTTAGCAAGGAGGGGTGACATCCATGTGGCTTTGGTGATATCTGTTCCCAAATGTGTGTCTGTCCAGATGAACTCTATTGAGAGCAGGTCGGTTGTTTTTACGTCTCTTAAGGCTGGGATTGTTGAGAGTAAGTGGAGAATGTTGCCTCTGTTCAGGTATCACAATTCCCTTTTGATTTGAACTCGGGTCTAAGGAGTGAGGTGCAAGGCTCCGACTGCTGTCTAATTGGGCTTTCCCTTGGGTGAGCTTCCGCCCTTTGGTGCCAGTCAAATATTTGCAGGTTTTGCACCCTGTCATCGCGATTGGTCTGCGCCGTTGTAAGGCAGCATTTGCCCTGTTGTGGTCTAGTGCCTGCTGTCCGCCAGCAAGTTGGGCCTTCTGTGTCTTCCTCTCCCTGCACTTGTCCCCTTGTGTTGTCAGGAAGGGTTAAAGAAGGCCAGGGCTGGGTACCAAGATGGCCACCATCGTCTGTAACCCAGCTCATGTAGTTTGTCTCTGGCAGTGTTGGGGTTGTGCTGTTTGTGGCTTTGTCGGTTGTGGCTGCTGCCAGATGTCTATTTGGACCTCTCTCCAGTTGCTGTGCCTGTGCACTTGTTGACTCATTCGTTGTAGTACTTGTTGGTCTGAGAGAGGTGTCTGGCTCCCCCAGGGATGATTTAAGTCTGCTCCTCTTGTGCCTCCTGTAGGACTTTTTGCGTTTGAATTTGACGTGCCCTGAGTGAATGCCCCACTGTGGTCACTGTTGGTTGTATCAGCCTCCTGGCTAATGGAATCTTCATTGCCTGGTATTTTGAGAGTTAAACTAGGTTTAGTTTCCACCGGGTTCAGCTGTGTGGGGCAGAAGAGGGACTTTACTGCAGCCAGACTGGCGTCTGTTCTTTTGTAGCGACCTTTCCTTCTGAGTTGACGCCTTTGTTTGGCATTGTGGACTTGGGCATTTCCAGGTTGCGGCACTGTGAGTCCAGTGGCGAGGGATGCCCCAGGTGTGCTGCCATTGGTTTCCGCAAGTGGGATTTTGTTTGTAGCTTCCACGGACTTGGCCTCGTGGATGACGCTGCTTTCAATTTTAAGGCCTCCTTGCTGCCCGCAGACTCCTTTTTCAGATCATTGAGTAGATTGGACAGCATTGATGGAAGGGATGATAGTTTGTCAACCATCGGCCCTAGCTGCAAATTAGGATTGCCTTCAGGTGGTCCCAGGTTATTAGTGAGTTTAAGTTCCCCAGTTTTTCGTTGAACCCTCCTACGTATAGGGCCAAGGTATTGAGGAGCGTCAGTTGTATATCCATCTTGTCAGACTGATGCTGTAGTGCTTCCACCATGCGTTGCATGGTATTTAGCCGGGAGTCCCATGCGTTGGCGGTTCCGGGTGGGGCTGGACTACTTGAGTGCACCCAGCTGCTGGGGCCCGCAGATGGGGTCACTTCATCCAGTTGGATTGCGCTGGTTTGAGGAGATCTGTGTGGGGGCCCACTAGTGAGGAGAATGCCACCATGTCGGTATGAAAAAACTTTCTGGTTGTCCTTTAAAGTCTCAGATGCGTCTGCCCCCCTGCAAGTTTTAATATTCCCTTGACCCAGCGGCATCAACTGCAGCTTGGGTCATTTACGGTGCCCTTGGGGCTGGCTTAGGGATGATGTGTTGGTAGATTGTGCAATTGATTCTCCCTGTGGTTCCTTCTTGCTAGGAGTCTGTGTGTGAGTGGGGTGGCTTTCAGAGTGCGACTCTGGGTGGAATTCTGGGCTGTATGGGATGGGTTCAGATTGATGGGGCCAGCTGGCCTGGAATGGCACGTGCTCTGGGTTGTCTCTTGCGGGTGAGGGTACTTGCAGATCGATGATTCTCTGGAAGGGAGGAGATGTGGGAGAGGATGAGGTGTGTGAACCTCTACCTTGCATTGGACCCCCCTGAGCTTTGCAGGTTGCGGAATGCTTGACGTCTGCTCCACCTGCCCTTCCACTACTTGGGGTAATTGCGCATGTAGCATGGGTTGGGGTGGTGTATGCATAAGTTTAAGAGGATCCTGCAGACCGCATACCCTGCTGCTTGAAGAAAATATGGTGGAGCCTGGATCCTTGAGGAAGTAGAATTTTGAGTAAATTTTGGGTTGTGAAAGATGAGTAGAGAGGCTCTTCCCTTGGGCCACCTTGTCTCCCGTATCCTCTTAGGGTTGCCCTGTATCACTAAGCTGGGAGAGGATGGTGGCATGGTCCGCTCAGTTTGGTCCTGTTTGTTTGTTTGGGCTTTCATGCTGCTTTTGGTCCCCCTTGGGTTGGAAGGGAGCGGCCCCCTTGTTCTCCCTGACCTCATTGTGCTGAACTAGCCTTGCTGTTTTATTATAGAGAGTTGGTTCCAGTCGGTCCTGACAGAGTGCGCTTTGGCGCCGCCTCTCCCCCGCCTGGGAGATGGATGGATGTGGAGGTTCCAATCAGGTGCTTAGGCCTAGGCTCAGGGACTAGTTCAGCTGTAGATCCTGGTTTTTCCAATTTTTTTCTAGTTTTTCCTGGTCTTCCGGTGTCTGTTGTCACTTTTCCGCCTTACACCTTTCCCTTGTGTTAGAAATGGGGTTCTCTAGTTGGCAATGGTTTGCACCTTGTCCAAGTAGGGACCCTTCCTTCTAGTCAGGATAAGGGAGTTACACTCCTAAAATTACCCCTGCACACCCCCTTGGTAGCTTGTCACGAGCAGTCAGGCTTATCTTAGAGGCAGTGTGTAAAGCATTTGCACATAACCAACAGTAATACAGTGTAAGCACTACAAAAGGACACCACACCAGTTTAGAAAAATATCCAATATTTTTATATATTTAAGACAAGACCAAAAACAATAAAGATCCGCGATACAGTACTTTAGAAATCTTCAGTTATAAAAATAAACTTGAAATAAAGTTCCTCGAAGTCGATAGCTCCGTCTGGGGCTATCACGGCGTCGTGAACAACAAATTCCAAACAGTTCCGGCTGACCACGGCGTCGCGGGCCAGCTGCGGTGTCGGGAAGACCGACAAAACGTTACCTTTACAAATGCAGGGCGTTGGCGACCTCTTGTTGAGCTCTGAAAGCATGGGGTCCGCAGGCATCGGTTCCGGAGGTCAGTGCAGGAGTCGTCGGGCTCTTGAAGTCACATGCATTGCAGATCGAACTCCTCGCGGTTGAAGTCAGAAGCGCTGGCATCGGCAGGCGTCGGGCCTGCGGTGCGAAGTGCAGCGGTGCTCGTCGCGGTGCTGGCAGGTCACGGTGCAAGCATCAGCGTCGTTGTTGCTGAAGCGCTGTCGTCGGCTGACGAACTGCAGTCGATGGCGCTGGTGTCGGTAGGCCAAGCCTGCGGTGCGGGATGAGGATGGTGCATCGTGTAACTTACGAGCGGTGCCCTCAAACAACGATGCAACCAGAGGCATCGATGTCGGCATGAAGCAGCGTTGTCGGGGATACCAAGGCGACGATGTGAAGCGAGGCGGTGCGGAGTGCGGTGCCCACAGGTTGCGATGCAAGCAGCGGCTTGGTGGCGGCGTCAGCAGGCGTCGTCGGTAAGACCAGGGTTGCAGTGCGGCATGCGGCAGTGCCCTCTGCGGTCCCTTCAGGACACGGAGTCTGCAGCAGCGTCGGCAGCGGCATCGTAGACGGCGTCGGGTTACTTTTTCTTCTGTTGCAGCACAAAACACACAGTCCCCAGTGCTGAGGGCAGAAGAACTTGAAGTGTTTGTTGTTCCTGAGACTTCTTGAACGGATGGCAAGCTCTACCTCCAGCCCTTGGAGAAACTCACAAAAAGAGATTGCAGAAAGTTCAAGTCCAGTCCTTTCACTGCCCAAGACAGAAGCAGCCACTGCAGGCCAACACAGCAAAGCACACAGCAAGGTGGTAGTTCCTCCTCACAGCTTCTCCAGCTCTTCTTCTTGGCAGTCTTCTTGGTCCAAAAGAGTTCTAAAGTTCTGGGGTATGTGCCCCAATATTTATACCACCAAATCCTTTGTTCTCTGAAGGCAGACAGTGTCTGTACCCAGCCCAAACCAGTTCTGTCCTCACTGGTGCAGCTTCCTGGCAAGGGTTGGAGACGGCATTGTGCAAGGCAGACCAGGCCCCTTCAGGTGCAAGGAAATCTCCTCTCACTACTCTAAATGCAGCCCAGGTCTATTCAGCCCAGCCTTGACCCATCAGGCTCTCTGAAGCCACTGCCCCTCTCCAGCCCCTGTCATTCCAAAGCCAGGCAGTCAATCCACAACCCCAGGAGAGGCACACAGGATGGCTAAGCAAGAAAATACCTACTTTCTAAAAGTGGTATTTTCAAACACAGAATGTAAAAATCATCTTCACTAAAAGATGCGTTTTAGCATTCTGAGTCCAGACATACTAAACTTTATTTTTCTACCTTGTTCCCAGGGGTAGTTATGTTTATAAGATAGTATAAACAAACTCCCCATTCCGTCCTATGGGAGCAGGCAGCCTTGCAATGGTGAAAAACGAAATACACTGTAATTCACCACCAGGACATGTCACACACATCAGTACATGTCCTACCTCTAACATACACAGCACCCTGCCCACAGGGGTATCTTGGGCCTACCTTAGGGGTGACTGACATGTAGAAAAAGGGAAGGTTGGGGCCTGGCAAGTGGGTGCACTTGCCAGGTCGACATGGCAGTTACAAACTGTGCACAGACTCTGTGGTGGCAGGTCTAAGTTACCTTTTCAGGGCTACTTCTGTGGGTGGCACAACCAGTGCTGCAAGCCCACTAGTAGCATTTGATGTACCAGCCCTGGCACTCTCAGTGCACTTTACTAGGGCCTCACCAGTAAATCAAATATGCCAATCATCAAAACACCAATCCATAACATAATTTACAACAGGAGCACTTGCACTATAACACTGAACAGCAGTGAGAAAGTGCGCAGAGACACTAAACCAGCAAAAGCAGAGTCAAAACCGGGAGGTCAGAAAGCAAAAAGACAGGGGAAACACGCCAAAAGATGCCAAGTCTAACACATGTCCCCTCCAGCTGAAAGTAGGGAGAACTACCCAGCCTCCTGGGAGTTCTCTTCACTAAGGCGGAAGAACCTGGACAGACCATCTGCGTTGGTGTGTTCTGTGCCAGGGCGGTGTTCCACCGTAAAGTCCATTTCCTGTAAGGAGATGGACCACCTCAATAGTTTTGGATTCTCACCCCTCATTTGCATCAACCATCTGAGGGGCCTGTGGTCTGTCTGAACTCGGAAGTGAGTCCCAAACAGGTAGGGTCTCAGCTTTTTCAGTGCCCAGACCACAGCAAAAGCTTCCCTTTCTATGGCACTCCACCTCTGTTCCCTGGGGAGTAGTGTCCTGCTAATGAAAACTACAGGCTGGTCTAGGCCCTCTTCGTTCAGTTGTGAGATCACCGCTCCCACACCATGCTCTGAAGCGTCAGTCTGCATGACAAATTCCTTGGAGAAGTCGGGTGCCTTGAGCACGGGCGCCGTGCACATTGCTGCCTTCAGGGCATCAAAAGCTTTCTGGCAGGACTCAGTGCAGATCACCTTTTTGGGCTGCTTCCTGGAAGTCAGCTCTGTTAAGGGGGCAACAATGGTGCATAGCCCTTAACAAATCTACTGTAGTAACCGGTGAGACCTAAAAAGGCTCTCACCTCTGTCTGGGTCATGGGGGGCTCCCAAGCCAGAGTGGTGTCAATCTTGGGTTGTAGGGGCGCCACCTGGCCGCTTCCTACCTGGTCTCCCAAGTACACCACAGAGCCCTGCCCGATCTGGCACTTGCTGGCCTTGATCGTGAGGCCTGCCCTCTGCATAGCCCTCAACACTTCCCCAAGATGCTGCAAGTGTTCTTCCTAGCTGGAACTGAACACTGCAATGTCACCCAGGTATGCGGCACTGAAATCTTCCAGTCCAGCCAACACCTGGTTGACCAACCTCTGAAAGGTGGCAGGGGTATTCTTCAACCCTAAGAGCATCACCCGGAACTGGTAATGTCCTTCTGGGGTTGAGAATGCTGACCTCTACTTGGCCCCCTCAGTTAAGGCAATCTGCCAGTACCCAGACATTAAATCAAATGTGCTGAGGATCCTGGCAGCTCTCAACCGATCAATGAGCTCATCAGCTCTGGGGATGGGGTGTGCGTCAGTCCTGGTGACGGCATTGAGCCCACGGTAGTCCACACAAAACTGCAGTTCTGGAGTGGCACAAGCCTTTGGGACCAAGACCACTTGGCTGGCCCAAGGACTGCTGGAGGGCTCTATCACCCCTAATGCCAACATCTTAGAGACTTCCTCCTTGATGCTGATTTCTGACCCGGTCAGTCAACCTGTAAATCTTGTGCTTTACAGGAGGGCTGTCACCAGTGTCCACGTCATGGGTACACTAGTGAGTAACACCTGGAGTCAGAGAGAACAGTGGGGCAAACTGTCCCAACAACTGGTGACAGTCACTCTGCTGCTCTGGGGTCAGTGTAGGGGAGAGGATCACACCTTCCACTGACCCATCGTGCTCCTTGGTGGACAGGAGGTCAGGGAGGGGCTCACTCTCCTCTTCCACCCCATCATCTGTTGACAAGAGCATGCTCAATTCGGACCTCTCGAACTGGGGCTTGAGGCGGTTCACGTGGAGAACCCTCAAAGGGTTCCTGGGAGTCTGCAAATTCACCAGGTAGGTGACATCACTTTTGCGCTTCACCACCTCAAAAGGCCCAGTCCACTTGTCCTGCAAGGCACAAGGTTCCACTGGGGCTATGACCCACACTTTTTGCCCAGGTTGAAATTCGACCAGAGTGGCATTTTGGACATACCACTTTTTCATTTCTTCCTGGCTTGCTTCCAGGTTTACCTCAGCGAGTTTCCTGAAGCGAGCAGTTTGGTTTCTGAAGGCCAGCATGTAACTAAACACATCCTGGGGAGTTTTCCTGGGAGCTGCCTCCCAGCCTTCCTTCACAAAACTCAGAGGTCCTCTCACAGGGGGCCCATACAGGAGCTCAAAGGGACTGAACCCAAGAGACTTCTGAGGCACCTCCCTGTATGCAAAGAGAAGGCATGGCAAGAAGACGTCACACATACGCCTCATGGGTTCTGTTAGACCCTTAATCATGCCCTTCAAGGTTTAGTGGAATCTCTCCACCAAACCGTTACCTTGTGGGTGGTAAGGAGTGGTGAACTTGTAGGTTACACCACACTCCTTCCACAGGGATGTCATATACTTCGATATGAAATTGGAACCACAGTCAGAAACCACCTCTTTGGGGAAACCCACGCGGGAAAAGATCCCCATTAACGCCCGGCCCACCACTGGCGATGTCGTTGTCCTGAGAAGGATTGCCTCCGGGTACTGGGTGGCATGGTCCACCAAGACCAGGATGTACCTGTTGCCCATGGCTGTCTTGGGATCCAGTGGCTCACAATGTCCATACCTACCCTTTCAAAATGGGTTCCAGCAACTGGAAAAGGTTGGAGAGGAGCTTTGACCTTCCTTCCACTTTTACCACCTGCCATGCAAGTTTGGCAAGACCTGCAATGCTCATTGGACTGCCTTCACATTTGGGGCCAGAAGAAGTGGGTGTCAAGCCTGTCAAAGGTCTTGTCCCACCCCAAATGTCCTGCCAAAGGCACGTCGTGAGCCAGATCCAGTAGGAAGGTCCTGAAGCACTGGGGTACCACCAGTACACGGGCTGACCCAGGGTCAGCGACCTTAGACTCGCTATACAGGAGACCATTCTCCCAGTAGATCCAATGTGATCCAGGCTGATCACCAGCTGCCCGGTCTGCAGCCTGCCACTGCAGACCCTCCAGAGAAGGGCACTACTTCTGCTCCCTGCAGAAGACTTCAAGGTGGGACCATCTTCTTGCTGCCAATGGGTCAGCTCGGAGATGTCCCCCAGTTCAGCTACATGCTCCCCAGTAGGTACTGGGGCATCCCCCTCAAGGTCAGCCTCCTCCCGGTCCGTGGGAACTTCAGGGGCCGGTTTCCCACGCCCCCTGCCCTTTCTCTTGGCAGGGACCTGGGCCACTGTTTCAGGCTCCAGGTCCTTCTGATCACTCTTCCTGGCCGCCATTGAATGAGTGGACACGCATGCCCACTCTGGCAACCCAAGCATCTCCAAGTGAGACCTGAGCTCAACATCCTTCCACAAGGACTGCTCCAGGTCGTTACCTAGCAGACAATCTACAGGCATGGTAGGGCTCACAACCACCCTCAAGGGATCTGAGCCCCCACATTCAAAGGGAATCTGCACCACCATACACTAGCGTTCCGAGTTGTCTACAGCAACTACTTGCTGGAATGCCCCGGGGACTACTTGCTCCTCAGAGACCAGGTGACACCGGACTGAGGTCACACTGGCTCCAGTATCTCTGAGAGCCTCTACCCTTTTCCTATTGATGGTCACCCAGGTGCTGTATTTCTTTGTGTTAGGGGGCACCTGGTTTCCTGGGACCATCTCACTGTCCCCTAGTGAGACAAGGGTAATTTCTGGGAAATCCCCACCCTCCTGTGGGCACCCCTCCTCCCAAAGTGCTACACTGGCCAACACCTTGGTCTGCCCACCGGTGGTTGGCTGTGCCCTCTTGGGGCAATTGGGGTCCCCCTTCAAGTGACACACCTGGTCACATAAAAAACACTTGCAGGGGCCGGTCTCAGTAGGCTTTCCTGAAGAGACCTCTTGTTTCTAATCTCTTGGGGGTTGGGAACCTTTACCCTGGGTGTTAGTTTGGGGTCCTATAGAGAACTCCTGTGCTTTACCCTTGTCCCCCCCACTTTTCTGCTGGGGACCCTGCCCACCTTTGGCTGAGTCTCCCCCAAATGCTTTCTTGTGGACCCTGGTACTCACCCAGCGGTCCGCCTCTATAGCAAGCTTCCTGGGGTCAGTCAGCTTACTATCAACCAAGTGCTGGGGCAGCTCTGCAAAACATAGACTAGACAAGTGCTCCCATGCAATCAAATTGTAGAGCCCCTGAAAATCTGTTACATTACTGCCCTTCACCCAGCCATCCAGAGACCTGCAGAGAGAATCTACACATTCCAACCAAATGTTGGCATCAGTTTTCTTGCTGGACCTAAACTGATCCCTATACTTCTCAGGAGTGAGACCATACCTGGTGAGGAGAGCGTCCTTCATATCAGCATAGGTGAAGTTCTGCCCCTTACCCAAAGCTATCAGAGTATCCCTAGCTTCCTCTGGAAAGAGAGGCCACAACCCTGCCCCCCAATTCCTTTCTGGGACCCCATTCATATGAATAGATGCCTCATACCACCTTTGTGTGTCACCCCCCTTTTTGAATTCCTTGCCTACCTTCTTGGGGATGTGCACAATTCTGTCTGCCTGCCCTGACGAATTGCTGCCACCATCTGAGCTGGGTCAACTCCTTAGCTCCAGCTCCTTAAGAATACGTTCATGATCTAAGATCATCTTCCTTTCCTCCATGGCTATTCTTTTGTCTTCCCTTTCAGTTTCTATACTGTGTTTTTCCAACTCGAACTTCCTTGCTTCCCGCCTGTCCTCCAGCTCCTCTGGGGACAGGCCACTACTGCCTGGCCTGGAGGGTTCTCCCCCTCCCAAAAGCACATCCACGCTAGGAAGAGGCTCCTCCGCCTCTCCACTGAGATCTCCAGACTGCCCACTGACATGTCTGGCTGCTACCCAGGCCCTCAGCGCCTTTTGTAGCTCCTCCTTCCTGGTGAGGCCTCTGATTTGGACCATTAGGTTTTTGCAAATAGCATTCAATTCTTTAACATTGTAGGATTCCAACCTATCCTCCTCAAAGGCCACTTCCAAAGATGCAGCAGATGATGCTCTTGATTCAGGCATGATGAAGTAGCAAGTTCAAGTTCTCAGAAAAAACTGGCAAGATCAAAAAAATAGGCCAAAAAGAAAGAGAACCAGTATGTGGTACGTAATGGTCTGCGATATGGTAGTAGTGCACACCAATCACTGTAAGTCAAGTGCAAACGAAAGTCCTATCCTCACCGTTGACAACCAATGTGTTAGAAATGGGGGTCTCTAGTTGGCAATGGTTTGCACCTTGTCCAAGTAGGGACCCTTCCTTCTAGTCAGGATAAGGGAGTTATGCTCCTAAAATAACCCCTGCTCACTCCCTTGGTAGCTTGGCACGAGCAGGTTTTGCACATAACCAACAGTAATACAGTGTAAGCACTACAAAAGGACACCACAACAGTTTAGAAAAATATCCAATATTTTATATACTTAAGACAAGACCAAAAACGATACAAATCCACAATACAGTACTTTAGAAATATTCAGTTATCAAAATAAACTTGAAATAAAGTTCCTTGAAGTCGATAGCTCCGTCTGGGGCTATCACGGCATCGTGAACAACAAATTCCAAACAGTTCTGGCTGACCGTGGCGTCACGGGCTAGCTACGGTATCGGGAAGACCCGCAAAACAGTACCTTTAGAAATGCAGGGCGTCGGCGACCTCTCGTTGAGCTCTGAAAGCACGTTGTCTGCAGGCATCGGTTCAGGAGGCCGGTGCAGGAGTCGTCGGGCCCTTGAAGTCACACGTGTTGCAGATCGAACTCCTCGTGGTTGAAGTCAGGAGCACTGGAGTCGGAAGGCGTCGGGTGCTCCGGTGCGAAGTGTAGCGGTGCTCGTCGAGGTGCTGGCAGGTCACTGTGCAAGCAGCGGCGTTATCGTTGCTGAAGCGCTGCTGTCGGCTGGCGAACTGGAGTCGATGGCGCCGGCGTCTATAGGCCAAGGCTGTGGTGCAGGATGAGGATGGTGCGTCGTGTAACTTACGAGCGGTGACCTCAAACCACGGTGCAAGCAGCGGCGTCGATGTCAGCATTTTAGCGGCGGCGTCGGGGATACCAAGGCCACGATGTGAAGCGAGGCGGTGCGGAGTGCGGTGCCCACAGGTTGCGGTGCAAGCAGCGGCTCGGTGGCGGCGACAGGAGGCGTCGTCGGTGAGACCAGGGTTGCAGTGTGGCGGTGCCCTCTGCGGTGCCTTCAGGACAAGGAGTCGGCAGCGACGTTGTAGACGGTGTCAAGTTGCTTTTTCTTCTGTTGCTGTTGCAGCACAAAACACACAGTCTCCAGTGCTAAGGGCAGAAGAACTTGAAGTCTTTGCTGTTCCTGAGACTTCTTGAACAGGGGGCAAGTTCTACCTCCAGCCCTTGGAGAAACTCACAAAAAGAAATTACAGAAAGTTCAAGTTAAGTCCTTTCACTGCCAAAGACAGAAGCAGCCACTGCAGGCCAACACAGCAAAGCACACAGCAAAGTGGTAGTTCCTCCTCACAGCTTCCCCAGCTCTTCTTCTTGGCAGTCTTCTTGGTCCAAAAGAGTTCTAAAGTTCTGGGGTCTGTGCCCCAATATTTATACCACCAAATCCTTTGTTCTCTGAAGGCAGAGAGTGTCTGTACCCAGCCCAAACCAGTTCTGTCCTCTCTGGTGCAGCTTCCTGGCAGGGGTTGGAGACGGCATTGTGCAAGGCAGACCAGGCCCATTCAGGTGCAAGGAAATCTCCTCCCACTACTCTAAATGCAGCCCAGGTCTATTCAGCCCAGCCCTGACCCATCAGGCTCTCTGGAGCCACTGCCCCTCTCCAGCCCCTGTCATCCCAAAGCCAGACAGTCAATCCACAACCCCAGCAGAGGCACACAGGTTGGCTAAGCAAGAAAATACCTACTTTCTAAAAGTGGTATTTTCAAACACAGAATGTAAAAATCATTTTCACTAAAAGATGCATTTTAACATTTTGAGTCCAGATATACTAAACTTTATTTTTCTACCTTGTTCCCAGGGGTAGTTATGTTGATAAGATGGTATAAACAAACTCCCCATTCTGTCCTATGGGAACAGGCAGCCTTGCAATGGTGAAAAATGAAATACACTGTAATTCACCACCAGGACATGTCACACACATCAGTACATGTCCTACCTCTAACATACACAGCACCCTGCCCACAGGGGTACCTTGGTCCTACCTTAGGGGTGACTGACATGTAGAAAAAGGGAAGGTTGGGGCCTAGCAAGTGGGTGCACTTGCCAGGTCAACATGGCAGTTACAAACTGCGCACAGACTCTGTGGTGGCAGGTCTGAGTTACCTTTTCAGGGCTGCTTCTGTGGGTGGCAGAACCAGTGCTGCAAGCCCAATAGTAGCATTTGATTTACCAGCCCTGGTACTCTCAGTGCACTTTACTAGGACCTCACCAGTAAATCAAATATGCCAATCATGAAAATACCAATCCATAACATAATTTACAACAGGAGCACTCGCACTTTAACACTGAACAGCAGTGAGAAAGTGCGCAGAGACAGTAAACCAGCAAAAACAGAGTCAAAACCGGGAGGTCAGAAAGCAAAAAGACAGGGGAAACCCCCCAAAAGATGCCAAGTCTAACACCTTGTCTTAGACTGCGACCTCACTTCACCTCACAGCCCCTCTCACAGCCTTGACCGTAGCGTAGCACAAAAAGCACAGGAGCGCTGAAGCGCAGGATAGCTGTTGTTAGCTGCCCTTTCAGGGGGAAGAAGAAATGAGCTGTCTTCTTGTGGTCTTCTTCTGATGCTGGGCCTTAGCGAGGCTTGCGTCATAGGGTAGTGCAGGTTGTGCGAGTGGTGTGAGTGGGGGCAGGTGAGTGGGGATCCTAGGTACCTGCAAACCTCACCCAGCCTAGCTAGACTGCTTCCCCTGGCTCCCAGGGCATGCGCTCGGCAGAAGCCAAGTCCGGCTGCCGCACTCACCTTGCCACTTCTTTCAGTGGCCTCTGTTTGCAGGCTTGCAGATTTGTGCTTGCAGCAGAGGCAGGGGAGTACTCTTCCATCTGTAGACCACAGCTGCCGATGTCGCGGCAGCCGATACCGGTGTGGTGACAGGGAGTGTTGGTGCCCAGCCAACATCTCAGCTGCATACACTTCCGCCTACCTCCCAGGCACTTGCGCTTAGCCGGACTTTCACTGGTACACATACCCCGCATTCACAAAACAAAAGCTGGATGCCACACTTTATCTTACATCTCCCCCAAAGTGTGGAACAACCCCCCACATCACATCAGAGCTTCCTCATCGCTTCTCAAGCTTCACAAGAAGCTGAAGACCTGGCTCTTTGAGTAAACTCACCAAGGGAACAGTTGCCTACCCACCTGCAAATCACCTTGATATCCACATGGGTGATTAGCACGCTATAAAATGGAATATACCATAACATGAAGTGAGTGCACCTGTTGTAGGCAATCACTCTGAATACCCAAACCTGAACAGCAAATCATTTTTATCCCTTCCTGACTTCTCTAGGGGCAGTATAACTAAACTGCAGTACCTTCCCAGAGAACATCCTGTTACTTGTCGGTCTTTAAGGAGCAGGTAATAATTCTGAAGGCAGGATTGCTTCAGATGTTCTAAGTTTTCTCAACCGAGAGTGGGACACAGCTACAATGTTATTCTATTTCCATTGGTGGTATTTGGACCAATGTTGAGGAGCTCTGACGTCTGTGCCCATCAGACCCGGAGGAGGCTGGGTTAGGCCACCCCTCTTGATCCTGTCTTCTTGTTATCCCCATTATGGCGAAAAGGAAAGCATATGCAATTTCTAACAGTAAGCTTAGCTCTGCACTCTCCTCTGTTCCAAACATTCGTACAAACACCATGAGGTTCTTGAATAGTGAGTTACACACTGTCGAAGAAAGACTAGGCAAAGTGAAACAGACCCTTTTAGAGCCGTCTAATTCTGCTCACTTACCTCCTACTGTATCAAAAGGTAATAATACTAAAAAAGACCAGAAGATTAACTGTGTTTTCAAGCGTAGCCTTTATATTGACTCTACCCTGGACGTTTTAGTTTTAAGCTCTCCACCCACTAAGAAGAAAAAGGATGTAGAAATGAGAAAACCTAAGGGCCTCATTTATGAAAACTGTCGCAACGTTGCGTGAAAACAGCGCTGCAACAGTTTTCACTGCGCCCTCCATGCGACAGGATGGAGGCGCCGTATTTAATGTACGATGCTCCTTGCCGCAAGGAGTTACAGATATGTCAGTATTTCTGACGTATCTGTAGGCGCAAAAGTGGCGCATTGCTGGTGTGTGTCTGAAAACAGACGCAACTCCAGCAATGTGTCCTTTCACATGGGGCAAGGCCCATGTGAAAGGGACGGCGTCAGTCTTATGCCTGCTGTGAGGCAGGCATAAGATATTGACGCAGTAGCGTCCTAGAAGTGATGCACTGAAATGTTATAGATTTCAATGTGCCACTTCTACGAGACTTTTTGCGGGTAACGCCCACCCTGCATACATTATACCTGGCGCAGGTATAATGTGGCGCAGGGGTTTACAAAGTGACGCATCTGCCTAGATGCGTCACTTTGTAAATAGGGCGCAACATAGTGCATTTTTTATGCCCCCGTACGTCACAAAAGTGACGCAACAGCGGCGCAAAAGTGTCGCAAGGCCTCATATATAAGGCCCTAAGTGTGATGACTCCCTGAAGTTGCTCCCCAAGCCGCCAAGTGGTAAAGAGTCCAGTACAGGTCAAATGCATATCCCACCCTAAGAGCCTTGTCCTCGTCTAGTGTCCATGAGTTTGAGCAACCTAGATGTTATGGTCAAGAATACGCTTGACACTATTTGAAATACTAAATGATATTAAAATGTCACTTGTCAAGCTGACACAATCAGTGGAGGAAAGACTAGTTCATAACAGGGAGGTAGCCAGTGACAATGCTGTAGAAAATTATGATTTTTGTGGTCCGGTTCAAAGTAGCATTCCTAATCCTAAAACCCCCTCTAAAAAGGATGCACCTCAAAGTAAAGTTTCAAGGGCTGATATGGGAGGCATTGAGCCTGAAGTGGTGTCCAACTTACCCCTGTCTGGTCAATCTTCTAATTTGTCCACAGAGAGTTGTTTGTTACAACTCCCTCCTGAAGCATTGCCCAGTGTCATAGTGTTTAATAATGTTCCCCCTTGAAATCTAACCAAAGGGAACCATGGTCAGACTTGAAAAATAAGGCTCTTCAGTGGGTTAGGAAGCAAGGTTTTTGTAGATTTGATAAAATCATTATGGGTTGGTAATGGCTGTAAGGAGTACCCGGGGGATTGTATTGTACGAAGCCCTTGCTGCACTTTTACGCCACCGGAGCGTCACTTTTTGCCACTCCAGTGGTGCAATGTGCCACATCATATTTAGAAGGCAACGCAAAGCCACTTTACGTTTCTTTTCATGGCCTTGTAAATATGTGCTCCTTTCACGCAGAACACTGCGTGAGAGGGGCGTTCCATGGGTGTTGCTGCCCAGATTTACCAGGAATCATAAACCTGGGAATGAGCAAAGAGGATCGTTTTTTCCTCTTTATTATGCGTGCTGTGCAGCACGCATTAAAAGAGAAAAATGCCATCAATGATTGTTTTTGTGCAGGAAGGTGTGCCTTCCTGCACAAAAACAATCATCCCCTCAGCGCTGGCACCCTTGCATGGTGACTCAAGGGTGTCTGCGTTGGCGCACGGCTGCTGTTTGTGCGCCAGCGCAGGGGAGAAGGACAGGAATGCGCCGAATCTTATAGATACAGCGCATTCCTGCCCTTTTGTTTTGACGCAGGGCAGCGCAGCAGGAAGGCTTGCTGCTGTGCGTCAACATTTTGTAAATGAAGCCCTAAGTGGGGGTGAGGTGGTTACTTGTAAGGAAGTGGTTGGGGTAAACACTGCATGCCCACCCCCCTGGAAAGCCAATCGCTGGTTTTTCCCTCCAATCTCAAAATATTTTAAGATGCATTTCCTGGAATACAGAAGGTATTGACTCGAAGGAGTTTGACCCCAATTGGTTAATCTTCATAAAGCAATATGGCTGTATTTGTTTACAGGAGACTTGGGTACTTGATCCGTTTTTTTATAGACAGCTTCATCACAATCAGCACCCCAGCAACAGCGCCCAAATCGGGCAGAGCTAAGTCAAAATGGCCGTATTGTTTTCATGGCACATACTTTATTCACCCCATTATCTGATTTGCTTAAATAATATTGTTTCTGACCGGCTTTCTGTAGTTAACTTTCATAATAACAACTTTAACTCTAGGAACTTTGACATCATAGACTAGCTGAGGTATAATCTAGGTGCGGCAGCTAAAACGTTTAAGTACGAACGGTTTTTACTGTGGATGGGCGAATTTAACTCCCGGCTCTGTGAGTCTATCTCGACTCGTATATGTGAGAATGCAAGTGCATTTGATTCTGTACAAACTCACATTCGACACAACAAGGGAGGGGACTCCTTAATTGGGATTTTTACGAAGTGTAATCTTTTTTTGCCTTAGATCTACATAAATCGTGTGACACTCATAAACAAACTTTCACTGGAAGAGGTGCTGCCGCGATTATTGTATTATTGATTTTATTTTAAGGATTTGCATTCCTTTCTACTTTATTTCTCTGTGGGTCCCTACTGTGCTAGTGATCATAGTCCCCTTGTCCTGTCTCTTAGTTCCAGACTATTCCCACGTTTTAGACCATGCAACAGCAGAACATACGAGGTGGAAGTTGTACAGAATAAAGGGAGATTATTAAAATGGGCTCACCTGGACCCTCATAAAATCACCAGAGAGTTAGTTAGGGCTTCTTGCCCAGAGTTCCTGTCCTAAGTGATCAATCAAGTCCAGCAACCATTCTAAAGGCATTTGAAGCAGTCTGCCACTACTATTACCCTCATGTGGAGCCCCCTTATTCTGCACAAATTTATCCCGCACAGCTGGTTTGACTCTACCCTTCGATGGGCTCATAAAAATCTCAAGTTTGCCCTCAAGATCAGGACCCTTATACTCTCAATTATGCAGAAATGTAGACGAGATTCTAAAAAGGCATTGGAAGCTAGAAAGTCCAGCATCAAGGAAGACGTTTGGATCTCTTTAATTCTTGCGAGCGAGCTACAAGATGGTACCGCTTTCTGGAAGGTAGTAAACGCTCCTTATTTAAAGGGCGACACTGTGCCTAGGGGTCTCCACTCTCCAGCCAGTAGCTTGTGAGCTACTGTAGCTATCCAGCTACCTCTGAGTAGCTTATCTGTGTGCAGCCCAGTTTATTAAATTAGAAAGCTTTTGCTTGGTTGAATTAATGTACATATAAGAAAAATGTAAATTATACAACACTAATAATATTAGTAGCTCTCAATGCGTTTCATTGAACATAAGTAGCTCTCAGTACAGAAAAGGTTGGAGACCCCCGGCCTAGTCCAACAACTGTCCTTCCAGCAGTAAAGTGTGAAGACACTTTAGTCAAGTATATTTATCTTCATCATCTTCCCACTCCTCCTCGAATGTACCCAATTTCTTCTAGGCTAGGCCCATTGCCACAGCTGTATTTGAGAAAGAGGAAGTAAAAACAGCTGTTTTGAAAAGACCAAAAAAGGGAAGATCCATTGGCTGGACTGAGTGCCTGTGGATCTTTTTAAACATATTGTTGATTTGTGGACACTGTTGTCACTAATGTTCTCAGGGCTGCTGCAGCATATCAACCGCCAAAATCTTGGTCCAAATCTTTGTGTCCCAATTTATAAGAAAGGAGACGAAGCAAACCCTGCCTGCTACAGACCAATTTCCCTACTGGACTCTGTTGTGAAGGTAGCAGGCAGGGTTCTATTGACAAAGTTGGAAAAGTGGACCCAGGAAAATACCATCTTATGTGGAGGTCTGATTGGGTTTTCGTGAAGGACTGTGCACTTTTGAGAAGAATTTAAATCTGTAACTGTTGGTTTACAAATACAGAGTTGCCAAAGCTGGCTCATTGGACTTGTCCGTCAAGTATTTGATAAGTGCGTTACACTCTGTGAATAGCTTCAAATTATGGCAAAAAATGCTGGATATGGGGGTAGACGGGAAACACCCTTTACTACGCAGTCAAAACCACGCTGTGCCTTTACAACGCAGGCACTACAACGAATGCATCATTACCATGCATTCCTTTAGCATGCAAGTTGTAACAACGGCTTGCTTTAGGGAAGGTGATGTTGGACTGGTGTTGGATTTTAAGTCCAACACCTTCCCTACTGTTACCAAGACTGAAGTTGGAATAGTAAATTATACTATTCCAAATCCCACGCTTCCCTAAGGCAAGTCGTTGTAACGACTTGCGTGCGAAAAGAATGTGTGGTTAACAACACTTTCATTCTAGTGCTCTTTTGTAAAGGCATGTGTGGTTCCGTCATACAACTGGGGGTAGACTCCCCAATTCTTTTTTTTTGTGTAGTTACATATGGGCATGGATGCCTGTGTCTGCTACGGTAGAGGGGCAAGTGTTCCAAATCATTTCAAAATGTCAAGGAGGTACAGCAAGGATGTGTCCTGGCACCCTTCATGTTTACCCTGTATATCAACAACCTGGATAAATTCTTAAGGTTAAGGGGCCAGGATATGACAAAGATAGGCTCATGTCCACTGCCTGTACTCCTTTATGCTGATGATGCAGTCCTGATGGCATATACTCAGGTACTTCTAGATTTATTTCCCTATTTTATGGAACATTTTGACTTAAATACCAATGATGACAATTTTTTTGTGATGGTTTGTAGCCCACAGACGACTAAAATCAAGTCCCATTTTTTACACAGCACCCATTTCAACATGTAAAAACTTTTCAATACCAGGGAGTTATTTTTGATTCAGCTCTAAAATGGGACCACTCTCCTAGGGCTAGAGACTGCTAGTTTGAGTGAGCAATTGAAGCTGTTTTTAGATTCTCAGGCAAGCTAGGCTCAGAGCTCCTCAAAGAGATGATCGAAATTTATAAAAGTAAATATATTTCAGTCTCTAGTTACGGCCTACAGTATTGTGAAGGTGCGACAATTGCTTTGAAATGCTTTCCTACGAAGGATCTTGTCCATGCCCAAATTCCCCTCCACTTTTATTTGTCACTCTGATATCAGAGTCCCCTATCTGGAGAACTTGATAAATTGTCGCCCCTTTGCTTTATGGCTAGCCATTTGGAAGAAATAAGAAGCATCTCTTAACCGTGAGATTATTCTGAATTGCCTATCACTGGACCATGGAGACCCCATCCCATGGTTGAGAGATGATAGGGATGGCTTTGAGAAAATAGGACTACCTGGCGCTTCTTCCTCACCAGACTCAGGCAACTTCTGCTGCGAGGGAACGTTAACAAATCTATTTTTTGGAAAATGTGATGAGACCGGATTTTTGTAGGAGGCTAATAAGCAATCGGTTATAGTCTATGTTCCAATCATAACAACAAATCTGATTGAACCATATCTAAAATTCGTAACAAATGTGCATCAAACGTTTTTATCAATGAGGTTTCGACACAATATTGTTCATGCTTCAGTAATGTTTCTAGAAAAGGGGCTCTGAAAAATGCACTTGCTCCTTCGTCTTTGTGGTAACCCATCCCTTCAGTCACCAATGCATTTTATCCTTTTCTGCCACTTCTATCAATTTTATTTTCCATTATTGCGTACCTACAATTTTAGACCCCATAGAAATTATTTTACATTTTTACAAAAATTTCAACACAATTAACATGTATCTCTTCTACAAGCTTCATTCATCAACTAATTAAAATAAGCACCTTGTGATCTGTAACACACGGTGCTCTTTGATACAATTATGCGTATCTTTAAGTTGTTAATCGATTTGCACTTTATGATTACTGCACTTTTTGGACACTCCATATATCTGTCATGACTTATTGTTCAATCAGATTGAGGAGCCATTTGAGTGCAGCATGAGGTGCTCCTTGAGAGAATTGCACTTACCTTCATGTTGTTAACCTAATGCACTTTATATTTATTGCTCCCATTTTACCATTTTGACTCCATTTTTATACACCTTTTATGGCAGATCTGAGCTGAATAAAGTATATTGACTGACTGACTGACTGGCTTAACTCGTTTTAGGCTCTGATTACGAGGTGTTGTTTTTCATCTGATAAATAACGATACCATGGGGTGAATTGGTTATCGGGCATGATAAATAACACCTATTACGAGCTGGTCGGGAAGAACATGCAGATTTTTAAGTTTAATGCACCAAAATCTGCATGATACAGTAAATACCGTATGCTTTTCCCCTGTTAACCTTCAGTAGGTTTGACCTGCTGAAATTGAACAAAGGTTGAAGGATTTAACGCATCCGATAATTATCGGATGCGTTAAATACCTACCATACTCGTAATTCCAACCTGCGCATAATCATGGGTTTACGCATGAGTCGGAGGATACCGCCAATCTTGTAATCAGGCCAATAATGGTCCTTTCAGGGCTCAAGAATATCACCACCACAAGAAGCAATCACTTCTGTTTTTCCCTGCAAAGGTTTTTGGGGCACAAGAGGGAAGAAAGGTCCTCTGTGATCATTTACTGTAGCTGGTGTCTTCAAAGCATATTGCATTTACTGAACAAATATTTGGCTGCCTGATATGTATATTTTTTTGACTCATTTGTCATACAATGGGGTTAGTGCATTGTTAAAAAAAAAAGAGCAGGTTGACTTGTGAATCATCCTAGGTCTTCTTTGCTGACAGGGGCATTGTTAAGGGTACACCAAACTATTTATTTCTTTTGTCCTTTATTTTCTAAGCATGTGAGTAACCATGGAGTGGAAGAAATCGACCAAATGCCAAGATGTACCCCCAGTTCATTCACCTGATGAGGAAGAAGAGAGGGGCAGAAAGATGTGCCTCTAGGCATCCTTCATCTTGACGTGCTCCTCCTGAAAAACCAAGGGTTTTTTCTATCAGTGAAATCCAGAGGTTGGTTTGGTTGAAGATGCAGTGGCTAGAGCTATAGCATCAGAAAGATTAAAGCAAACGTGCAAACATCATCATAACCCAGGGGAACAGGATGTGGACTTTTCTTCTTCCAGCCCCTCAGAGCAACTGAACCTGGTCCTTCAAATTTAAGCAAATACATTAGAAAAGAAGTGGTGCAGATTCTGGAGCATTTAAGGGGGAATCTTTCGTTTCTGGGGGTGGCTCTAGTCGAGGACTCACCGTTTCTCTTCCCTCAGTATGATAGCGCTCAGGTTGGGATCAGCCACTGCATGACGAATTTAAGGCATTGATTCTATGACAGTGTGGTGTTCTTGACCACATTAATAGGCCATATATTATGCTGGGAATAACTTGGTGATAGGAACTGGAACATACTTAGCCTATAAATATCAGTATATGGTCAAAAAAGACTTTGAAAATTTGGGAGGATCCATGAAAGAAGGATGACATTGTGTGAGTTACTGATGCAACAATGGGCCGGTTTCCATCCAGATATTTCTTTGATGGAATTAGAGCCTCCGCTTTGATGTCAAAGACTTCAGTGTTAGCCAGCCAGTATACATCTAAGAGGAACTGGAGGGTGGAAGGAGGAGTGAAGAGAACTCTTAAAGAATATTCCTTTTCTTGGTAAAAACATATTTGGTGGCCAGTGATGGAGCAAGAACTCACAATGAGACTTGCTCGGAAGCAATCCTCTCACAGTATTAATTAATTTGTACTAAAACCATTTAATGTCTTATTAATAATATGCAACACAAACATATTTATCTAGAAGATGCTTGCCTATGTGTTTTCCGCTAATAAGTAATCCTTGTCTAATCCAAAATGGCCGCTAAAACGCGGGAATCCTACTGCGCATGTGTCGACCATGTCACGTGGTATGACGTCTTTCTTTGCTTGGAGGGAATCTTTTGCTTCTGCGCAGTGTATGCTAAAATGGCCGCTTTAATGTTCTTATATGATAAAGCTTTCGCATTGCTGCAATTAATGTGGTATTTTAACGCTACTAATGCGGGATAGACATTTATAATTAAATGGGACTAGGATAGAAGTAGGAGGTTTACAGTGAAAACATTTATTTTTGATTTTAATATGTTTCTTCTTTGATTTTCTATTAGTTCGTAAAATTGGCCTGGGTTGACTAAACGGCAGCTCAAGAATCATGTGACCTGCGCATGCGCCCTGAAAACTAACAAAGCAAAGCGATGAAGTCAACTTGGAAGATGTCCAAGGACATGACCCGCTGATCACCTTCAGAGTTCATCCAAAATGTCCTACAAAATGATGCATTTTGTATACACTTTATATTAAAATTGTTGTGAAACGGGTGGGAAATAAAGCAAATGTATTAATTGAGAGGGGCGGTATTTTAAAACAATGGGCTTAAGAAAATTGAACTAAATTGACATGGTGTGAGGATCAACCCCCTGTCCCTGTCCAATCAGAATTAGTGGGCCCATAATTTTGAAACATTAATGGGAGGTACATGGGCATAGAGGGGTATAATAGATATAGAATTAGCTAATTAGTTAGCGCATTAGGAGAACAGATGAACAGATGCTGTAGCAGAGAACTGGTGCTATTGCAGAACAGAGCAGACTGAACCGCTGTCCGAAGAGGTCGTGAAGTGGGGGCGGCGGACCATATTAGAGGGAGACGTGGAAGAAGCCACGAGGAGGAACGAAGTGTCAGAGAGGTGAACGACGCAGGCGTCGTTGGTAGAGAGGTCACCCATCCTGTCCTGAACCTGGTCCGGAGGTCTTGGTCTTCATCTTTCTTGGGACCCTTTTCCAACTCCTTGGCCAAGGGGTTTGGTTTTCACACCTTTAGGTAACTATAAATGCGTAATTTTAGTTGTACTGCTGTCTCTATCTTCTCCTTTCTGAGGGACCGTCATTTGTGATTAATAGGTGACTATAAAGTGTGCTTCCTCCTTGATATGCGATTAAGTGCCATGTGGCTTGTATTTTACTCTGCAAAATAATTTTAGATAAACATTTAAAAACTTCCTGAGTCAGTGGTCATTTCAGGTGTTTGATGAAATTATGTTTTGCATGTTCTCATTACAACCCCAGTTATCAAAGGTCCATTGGTAAGTCAATACTCTTCAATCAGAAAAGGTAATTGGTAGCAGGGATTTTGATAAAGAGTACAACTGATTCCCACCAGCGGTGATTACTAGTTAGTGTGAATGAATGGGCCCAGGTGAGTATCTAGTGTATGAATGCTTGTTGCTAGTAACCCGCTGGATCAGTTTTCTGGCTATCAGAGGATGGTTATACTTTGTTAACTGTGTAATGAGAATTTTATTTTTATGAACTAACATCCGTTTTAAAAGTTTTGTTTTATATTGTCTAGAAATCCCCGGGGAAATTGAATAGCGGATGGTAAGTGGAAACCATACTGCAGTGAGGTTATCTGTCAGGCAGAATTAGTACTGAAAAGTTAAGCAGGGCTATCAGTACTTGTTAGGGATTCTGTGTGTGTATGAGTGACAGCAAAAGAATACGCTGGTGAAATTTTGATGTTATATCACCTAGAAAGGGTAACATTGAAGGAGTAGCAGGTAATTCTGAAGCTTACGTGAAGAGTAAACGGAAGGGTTTTACTCGTAGTGTATGTCTAGTAAACGGAAGGGTTTTACTAAGTGTGAGGAAATCTATCCTTTTCAATTTAGGGAAACTGACAAGATAGCGAATGTTTTATGTTGTTACTGAATTTTAATGAAAAGTGTTGAAGAATTAAAGTTTGCGTACGATTTTTGTAAAGGGAGGGTCAGCTGCCCGAGTAGAAGCTGACGTCACAAGCGCCGCGCTGAGATTGGCTGAAACAGTGGGCGTGGAATGAGTCTTGTAAAGGAGGGGTCAGTAGTCAGGAGTAATACTGACTTCACAGGAGCCGTGCTGGGATTGGTCGACACAGGGAGGGACAGAGAAACGCAGATTGTAAAGGAGGGGTTGTCAGATAAGAGTGAATAGACGTCACAGAAAAACCGCGCTAGGATTGGTTCCGAGACAATTGTTAGCTGGAATTTGATTGGTTGTCAGAATAAAAGTCGAAATATTAGTGGACAGTGGAAATTGTATGTGGAAACACGATCCGACTTTGATAGGAACACGTCCAGACAGGAGATTTTTAGGTTTTGCAGAATATAATTCAATACATAGATATTTACCCAAAATGTACGGAGAAAAGAGAAAATTGTCATTCTTACAAAAGATTAAGAATTATTTTAAGAAAGATAAGCCAATCAAAACTAGGGAAGGAATTCTCATTTCACCAGCAAAAACGCCCGCCTCATTCATGATGATGGAGAGGGGTTATCATACTTGCGTATGGTTAGAAAATTGGATAGCATATACAAAGGATGACGGAGTATTAGCTTTCCCGGAGAATGGTACATTCAATGGGAGAATTCTTCAAAATTTAAGAATGAGAATGAATGAATTAGAACCCAGACCAAGATTAACGCAGTACGAAGCCCTAGAAGAATGGGAGCCAGAAGCATTTGAACGTGATAGACCCAGGAGCAATAGGGGCTATAGGGGATTTTTCCCTAGATACCAGAATGGAACAAGAGAAAGTCAGATGAAACAGTGGAGACGAGCGATGATTAGTGAAGGTTTGTACCCAGTATTTATGGCTGATGAGCAGCTAGGGAGAAAATGCAAAGAAAAGACTAGACATATGACAGGGTTTGGAGAATCCGAAAATGAATTCATGGAAGAAATATTAAAGAACCCTCCACCATTTCAGGAAGAGTTGGGTGGATGTTCCCCAAGCGCACCTGTTTAGAGAACACCGTTAGTACCTCGAGTACTGCATAATCCACCAGTTAATAGAGTACTTCAGGATAAGGAAAAAGAGGCTTTAGACAGAAATAGAGCAGAGTTAATACAGAAAATAACACAGTTGAATGTACATCCTGATTCCCTGACTATACCTGTAACTATTGGTCCCGTGGTCCCTTTATATGGCGACAAAGTAAATTGCCCGAAACCTCTAGCTATGACTACACCTGTGGATATTCCTAAACATGAAGCTGTAATAATTGATGATCATATCAGTGACTGTGAATCTATGATTTCACTAATGGATTTGCCTATTTGAGAATCCGCAAATAGCACCCCCAGAAGAACCACACCTGGTTGCTCAAAGGATGTAAATATAATAACATCTTCAGGAACTAAAAGTGCAACCGTAGTAACTCCAGAAGACTTAGAAAGATGGACACAAGGAATAGACAGACAGAGTTCACCCCCAAAGATCTTGGACATTTATAAACTAAAAGTCGAGTTAGAAGAAATGATAGCAGGCAACGTAGGAGTAGATCGTTTAAATACCTACAGTGAAGAAGAACTATTGTTCGTATGTAGGAGCATAACAAGAAATGCAAAAATATTCCATGAAAAGTTAACGGATTTGGCTTCAGAGATGGGAATTGAAATAAGGAAGTCAAAAGTGTTGCCGAGACCATATAGAGCAGAATTTACTGACAAAGACTTAGAAAATATGAATACATCTGGTAGAAAATTACAAATTATAGAATTAATGACAGTCTTACAGAAATGGGGAGAATTGGATAGATGGAAAACTAGATGGTCAAAGAAAAAGGAAGAAGCACGTTCAAATAGAATGACATCTGAGTATTTATTGAAGGAAACAGGAAAGGTAGAACAGATGTATCCAATGCGAGAGGTTCCAGGAGGAGGCTATGTCCATGTCCCATGGAGTAGGCAAGACATTTTGTCATTTACAAATGATTTTCCAAAGTTGAGAGAAAACCAATTGAATGGTACAAGCAGGTTGAGAGGTTTGTGAAGGTTTCAAAAGTTTTGTTAAAGGATCTAGATGGTTTATTTGACATAGTGGTACCTGCTGATTTATGGACAGACTGTAAAATTACAATCGACTGGCCTAGTGAAGAATATCCTAGGGATCCAAAGACAGGTGCTCCATCAAATGATGTGATGAAGAAGTATCACCAGGTAATAACTTATTTGAAAGGGAAAATACCACCAAAAGAAACAGATTGGGTGAAAATAGACAGAACAACCCAAGAAGCAAATGAATCGGTATATGCCTACTATGAACGTCTATTACAGGTGTTCAAACAGTATAGTGGTTTTGAAGATATTGGAGACAAAAATATGAGTCAGTTTGTCTATCGATTTGTTTATGGTCTAAAACCAGAGATTTGTCAGATGATTAAGCAACATATGTTATGTTGGCAAGGAAAGCCTATTGATGAGATTTTGAAATATGCTAAATATTGTGGGGATGACATTGAGGATAGGCACAAGAAACTACAAGAAAAAGTGATGTGGGCTCAAGTGAAATGGCTGAGCGACAGGGAATTAATTTAGATAATCCAACAGAAAGTCAAGGAAAAGAATCTGGATCGAATGGTGACACAGGAAATGGTGGAAAGGTAAGAGGACGAATGAGTAGAGAAGAGGCTAAAAAGAAATTTCCTTGTCATGGATGCGGAAAGTTGGGACATTGGAAGAACGAATGTAAAAAGATTCAAAATAATAATGGCCTAAATCATAATTTAAATCCACAGACGCAGAACGACTCACAGCAGGGTGTAAATCCTCAGAGTCAGTTGCCACCTGCCCCAAACAGGGTAATGTAAGCAGAGCAAAGCACGGTACAGACATCGGATATCAAGGAGGAAGTGGTAAGAATGAATATGTAACTTCACAGTTTCTTTTACAGGATGATTTTAATCCATATGATTATCAATGACGGTGCCTAAGAGAGGGGAGAAGGAGTGCGTACTTGGCGCATCCTTGCCAGTATATCAGTCAGATCCATATGTTGAAGAGAAAGTAAAAGGTAATGATATCACCTTTCTTTTGGACACTGGTGCTACCCATTCTATTGTAAGAACAGCAGACATCCCAGACCTCCCTCTCTTTGGAGAAGCTATCCAAGTGGTAGGTGTAGCCAATCGGAAGATTAGAACACCCCTTACAGAACCCATGGAAGTAAGAATTGGAAACTTCCGAGAAATGCACCAATTTGTGGTGTGTGATTCCAGTCCAGTAAATGTACTGGGCAGAGACTTACTGTGCAAAATGAATTGCACTATTTTCTGCACACCGGATGGTGTTGCAATACAGACCCCGGATGAAGATCATGTTTACAAATTCATGATAGCCAAGCAAGGTACGGAGGTAGATGAAATGTTTTCCTTGATAACAAAAGATGAATTACCAGAAGAGATGAAAACTACAGTGAGCTCAAAGGTATGGGATTTTACTGGAAAAAAAGTAGGTCTGATGGCAAATATAGACCCAGTGAAGATCACTATAAAGGAAGGCGCAATTTTCCCAAATACCAGACAGTATAAAATGAGTGCTGAAGTGAAAGCAGGAGTTACTGAGGAAATTGGCAGAATGGTGGAGCAAGGCATATTAAAAGAAGTTATGAGTAGCCCTTGTAATTCGCCAATCATGGGGTTGAAAAAGCCTAGTGGAAAATATAGGATCTTTCAGGATTTGCGGAAAATTAATAAAATTGTGGTACCTTGTTGTCCTATAGTACCAAATCCTGCAGTGATCCTATACCAAATACCATGGAATGCAGAATGGTTTACAGTAATTGATTTGTGTCAAGCATTTTTCTCAATTCCATTGCATCCAGATAGTCAGTATTTGTTTTCGTTCAAATTTGAAAATCACGTTTATGTGTGGAATCGTGTTCCTCAGGGGTACACAGAAAGTCCCTCCATTTTTAATCAGATACTGAAAAAGTGCCTAGAAAAAGTAGTAATGCCTAGGAACTCAGTCTTGGTACAATAAATAGACGATTTGTTAATCGCATCTAGAACTTATGACGATTGTGTCACCGACTCTATTGTACTTCTCAATCATTTGGCTGAGGAAGGTCACAAAGTGTCACCTGAAAAGTTACAATTTTGTACAACAGCAGTTAAGTACTTGGGACACCAAATTGAAAGAGGAAAGAGAAGAATAACCTCTGAGAGAATAAAAATAATTAAGCAAATGAAAATGCCAGTAACACAAAGAGAGGTGAGAATGTTTCTTGGAATAGTAGGATACTGTCAACAATGGATCGTAGGGTTTTCACTACTAGCAAAGCCTTTAATTCAGTTGACCAAAAAGAAAGCAAAAGATCCAGTTGAATGGGATGATGAAAGTGCCAGTGCATTTGTAAAATTAAGAAATGCTTTGTGTGAGGCACCTGCCCTGGGCATGCCTGACTATACAAAAGAATTCACATTATTTTGCTATGAAAGAGAAAGTTGTGCACTTTCAGTCTTAACACAAAGACATGGACTGGACAGGCGTCCTATAGCATATTTTTCTGCTACATTAGACCCAGTGGCCGCAGCATTGCCAGGCTGTTTAAAAGCAGTAGCTGCTACTTGTATGAGCATTGAAGAAAGTGAGTCAATAGTAATGGGACACCCTGTCAAGGTATTCGTCCCACATGCAGTTGTAATCCTGTTGACAAGAACTAGAACTCAGCATCTCACACCTAGTCGGATGACAAGATATGAGCGGATAATTCTAGGAGCTGAAAATGTGACAATAGCTTGGTGCACAGTTGTAAATCCTGCTACACTGTTACCAGATCCATATTGCGAAGAAGTCAGGGACGACCCAGAACATGACTGTTTGCAAGTCACAGAGTACCAAACCACGCCCTGACATACAGGAAATGCCTCTTAAGAACCCAGACAGGGAGCTGTTTATGCAAATTGAGTGCAGCTTATGCTGTATGTGAACTTTCTGGAATAGTCGAAGCATCCTATTTACCAGGAGTCAAATCTGCACAAGTAGCTGAATTAATTGCTTTGATGAAAGCCTCCAAAATTGGGAAAAATCTAAAAGTAACCATATTTACGGACAGTCAATATGGGTACGGAGTTGTGCATGATTTTGGCCAACTGTGGATGCAGAGGGATTTTATGACTTCTTCAGGATCCCCAATCAAAAATGGGCAGTTTGTAAAAGAATTATTGGAGGCAATACAATCACCAAAAGAATTGGCAGTGGTGAAATGTGCCGCACACCAGTCAGGAGATGACTGGGTGGTAGCCGGTAACAGATACGCAGACCTAATCGCTCAACACTGTGCCAGAAATAGAATGGCAGTAAACAGAAAAATCAAAAAAATGGGAATCAGCTGCCAACTTATGCTATGTTCAACACCTGAAACATGGAAGGATGTGAGACGATTGCAGGATGATGTGGAGGAGAGTGAAAAGGATGTTTGGATAAAAATAGGGTGTACACGAAGAACAGATGATGACGTGTGGGTTTATTCAGATGGCAGACCAGTCATGCCTGATTGCCTGATTTCATAAATGGCCAGAATGTATCATGGAGACACACATGTAGGGAGAGATGCCATGATTAGACTTTTCAGACAAAATTGGTACAATCCAAAGTTTAGGGCTGCAGCAGAGAGTCTTTGCCAGAGGTGTTTAACTTGTCAAATGTATAATCCAGGAAGGAAAACAGTAATTGGTTTGGGTAAAATTGGAAAAGCAGAAGGCCCATTTGTGAGATTGCAGTTAGATTTCATTCAGTTACCACCATGTAAAGGACTGAAATATGTACTTCTCATAGTGTGTCTGTTTTCAAGGTGGGTGGAGGCTTACCCTACTAGGAGGAATGACAACATAACAGTTGCAAAACTATTATTACGAGAACTCATTCCACGGTTCGGTTTCCCAGTAACTTTGGAATCAGATAGAGGGAGTCACTTCAATCACAATGTAATTCGAATAATCTGTGAAGCATTTAAAATTGAACAAAAATTGCACTGTGCGTACCGCCCAGAGGCTTCTGGAGTGGTTGAACAAATGAATGGCACAATAAAATCAAGATTGTCAAAAATGTGTGCATCCACATCATTAGATTGGCCAGATGCATTGCCTCTTGTCTTAATGGGACTCAGAAGCATTCCTGATAGAAATACAGGATTGAGTCCACGTGAAATCATCATGGGAAGAGCAATGAGACAAGCCCATGTACCTGGAAATAAACTGCTGAACATAACTGATGATATGGTTCTAGATTATTGCAAAGCATTGGCTGACCTAGTGCGTTCTGTCTCTCACCAGGTTGGAGAAGACGCAGTTTCCAGGCAGTCTGAACAAGAGCATGATCTGAACCCCGGAGACTGGGTGGTAGTGAAGCATCACACCAGAGAAACGTGTTTATCACCCAGGTGGGGCGAACCTTGTCAGGTTATATTGGTTACAAACACAGCAGTGAAATGTGCAGGTTTACCTAATTGGATTCACGTAAGCCATACCAAAAGGGTGCCAGCTCCTAAAGAAAGAGATCCTCAGTCAGCATCAATAGCTGAGGATGCCGAAGGTTGTACAGCTGAAGAATCTCAAGTGATAGATTCAGGAGTAGCTGAAGAAGAACAACCGAGCACAAGCCAGGACTGGATACCAGTGGTTGATATACCTGAAGTCTTTATCAAAACAAGGAGCAGAGCTAGATTAGAAGAAATTAGTGAGGACCAGATAGGTGAAGAAGAACAAGCTCAGGATAGGGAGGTTGAAACTATAAGAGAACCTGAGCAGGCTCAGATAGGGAAAGGAAATTGGGCTCAAATTGACAACGAAACAACAAAATTTGAGCAGGGACAGACAGGTTCAGAAGAACGCGGTCAGGCTGCAGAAGTACAGAGTGCAATAATCCCTGATCAGAACCAGTTAGGACAAGAAAATCACTTTCAGGGAGAAGAAAATCAAGAAAACATTGAACATGAAAATATCAAGCAAGAAGATGTCAATCCTGAACAGGGCCAGTTAGCAGAGACTCACATTCAGGCAACTGAAGAAACATCAATAAGACCTGAACAAAAGCAGATAGAGTGGGAAACTGAAATCGAGGACAAACAATTTGTGCCACACCTTGATAATAAAGGAGTTTTGGGAAAAGACTCGGAAGGTGAAGATACAGTGCAAACCAAGAAAGCCAGAAAGGGTGATCATTGGCCTAGTGTCATTAAAAGAGTGAAATACCATATAGTAACACGAAGTGAAGACCCAGAACAAGTAAATGAAGTAACAAGCTTATCTGGACAAACAAATGGGACTGAAAAACGAAAAAGCAAAAGATTGAAAGTCGTGAACAATAAGTTTAAAGGTCCTCATTGGACTTATATAATTCTCGAAGACTGCGAAAGTTCAGAAACAAGTGAAAGTGGTGACGAAGGAACAAGTGCAGAACTGACTTATGAAAAAGAAGTGAAACCACCTTGATAACGTTAAAAAAAAAAAATTGTGGAAAAAAAAGAAAGAAGAGAAATCTTCTTAGTCAAAAATGGCTGAGGACAGAGTTTCTGGGAGACCGAAACGGAAATGTTGTAAAAGATGCTGTGCTATATGCATATGTAGTCTGGTAGTGGTACTTATAGTGTGGTTAGTTGTAATTGTAGCAATTCCTTACCTTATGATAACAGATAAAAAGAATAACAACGATACCAAGGGAAGGATAGATAACCTGAAAAGTGATAGAGTAGAAATAGAAGCAGAAGATGAACCAGATTTTCATCACGTGGTAACAGATAATGATACTAGCTTAAATGTCTTTACTAAATTATTATTTCAGTACGTAGATACAATGGATGTTAGTGATTGTTATGTCTGCATGAAGTTACCTGAATCAGTAGCAGAAGGATTAACCTATCATCATTTACCTTTAACTTATGGTATATCATGTAGTGTACTAACTAGTTTATTTTATAGAACAGGGAAACTTCAGTATTATTATTCAAATATAGATGTGATATTTTCAGAGGTTCCTATTCGAAAGAATCTGAACCCAGTGCTTAGTAGTCAAAATGCACAGTTTATGGGAGAATTTTTCTTAACGATGAAGTCAATAGACATAACACATAGAAGCAATCTAACATGTTCATTACGTGAAGAAGAGAAGATATTTTTAAACTTAGTTGAAGATAAAAGACGGAATTTTCAAAAGAAGGCATCTGAGCATAAGGCTCATCTTCCACCTTGGGCTGAGAAAGAGGGTATTTATACACCTGGCAAGGCTCAAGCTGCTATGGCTCTAGATTTTGTAAAGACAGGGAAAATTTGTCTTCATAGGTTAAAAACGGAATATAACAATGTTTTTATTGGTACCAGTGAATGTGAACATAATTTCTTAATTCTTGGAGGTTGGGGACTAAAAGGAGGAACAGATTCAGTGTTTCCTGGAATATATTATGTGTGTGGGAATAAGGCTTACTTTAGGCTTCCTACACGGTGGTATGGAAGTTGTTATTTTGGAATAGTTTTTCCAAAAATATACCACGTAAAAAGAAACACTGGGAGCAATGAAAATAATAGTGAACTAACACGTAGTAAGAGAGCTTGGGGCATATTAGCAAGACCCACGTTAAAATTATCGCCGTTTTAGCGGCAGGAAACTGCCGCTAAAACGGCGATAATGGGCTTCCTAATATGCGTTATAGAATTCCAATAGAAGCCCAGGTTAGATGTGCAGGACATCTAACCTGGGCTTCTATTGGAATTCTATAACGCATATTAGCAAGCCCATTATCGCCGTTTTAGCGGCAGTTTCCTGCCGCTAAAACGGCGATAATTTTAACGTGGGTCTTGCTAATATGCCCCTAGTTTTTCAGAAATTGTACGTGATATATTTGGTGCATTGATACCTTCAGTGGGAGTAATTCTGAACTCAAGGAGAATATGTAAATTGTCTACAGTGGTTGATCGTTTATCAACGGATACTGCTGGAGGATTTCTAATGATTAATGCGGAGATAATTGCGATTAGATCTATGGGTATGCAAAATCGACTTGCTCTTGATATAATATTAGCAAAAGAGGGCGGAGTCTGTAAAATGTTGAAAACGAAACATTGTTGCACATATATTCTGGACAAAAGTACAGAAATCGGAACATATATAAAGAATATTACTAAACTTGAGAAGGAACTGAAACCACTGGAAGTTGATAGTGTATGGGAAAGATTGACAAATAGCATTGCGTCAATTGGTACCTGGTTTACTAATGTAGGGAAAGGATTTATAGGTCAAATAATAGTACCCTTAGTAGGGATAGCAATAACAATATTGTCAATAATGATATGGTGCAAATGTTGTAGAAAGAAGGAAACATATAGGGTGACAGGAAGAGGCAAGAAAAGGAAATTTGATTAGATTGAATTAGAAGACATGAGAAGTAAAATTTACAAGAAACTGAAAGGAAAGGATAAGAATAGACAATGTAAAAATGAAAATGTGATGGAAATATGTTAAGTTGGCATCTGGTTGTAGGTCATTTTGATGGCTCAGAAACGCCATCAGAGAGGGGATTGATGGAGCAAGAACTCACAATGAGACTTGCTCGGAAGCAATCCTCTCACAGTATTAATTAATTTGTACTAAAACCATGTAATGTCTTATTAATAATATGCAACACAAACATATTTATCTAGAAGATGCTTGCCTATGTGTTTTCCGCTAATAAGTAATTCTTGTCTAATCCAAAATGGCCGCTAAAACGCGGGAATCCTACTGCGCATGTGTCGACCATGTCACGTGGTATGACGTCTTTCTTTGCTTGGAGGGAATCTTTTGCTTCTGCGCAGTGTATGCTAAAATGGCCGCTTTAATGTTCTTATATGCTAAAGCTTTCGCATTGCTGCAATTAATAATGTGGTATTTTAACGCTACTAATGCGGGATAGACATTTATAATTAAATGGGACTAGGATAGAAGTAGGAGGTATACAGTGAAAACATTTATTTTTGATTTTAATATGTTTCTTCTTTGATTTTCTATTAGTTCGTAAAATGGGCCTGGGTTGACTAAACGGCAGCTCAAGAATCATGTGACCTGCGCATGCACCCTGAAAACTAAGAAAGCAAAGCGATGCAGTCAACTTGGAAGATGTCACAGGACATGACCCGCTGATCACCTTCAGAGTTCATCCAAAATGTCCTACAAAATGATACATTTTGTATACACTTTGTATTCAAATTGTTGTGAAACAGGTGGGAAATAAAGACAATGTATTAATTGAGAGGGGCGGTATTTTAAAACAATGGGCTTAAGAAAATTGAACTAAATTGACATGGTGTGAGGATCAACCCCCTGTCCCTGTCCAATCAGAATTAGTGGGCCCATAATTTTGAAACATTAATGGGAGGTACATGGGCATAGAGGGGTATAATAGATATAGAATTAGCTAATTAGTTAGCGCATTAGGAGAACAGATGAACAGATGCTGTAGCAGAGAACTGATGCTATTGCAGAACAGAGCAGACTGAACCGCTGTCCGAAGAGTTCGTGAAGTGGGGGCGGCGGACCATATTAGAGGGAGACGCGGAAGAAGCCACGAGGAGGAACGAAGTGTCAGAGAGGTGAACGACGCAGGCGTCGTTGGTAGAGAGGTCACCCATCCTGTCCTGAACCTGGTCCGGAGGTCTTGGTCTTCATCTTTCTTGGGACCCTTTTCCAACTCCTTGGCCAAGGGGTTTGGTTTTCACACCTTTAGGTAACTATAAATGCGTAATTTTAGTTGTACTGCTGTCTCTATCTTCTCCTTTCTGAGGGACCGTCATTTGTGATTAATAGGTGACTATAAAGTGTGCTTCCTCCTTGATATGCGATTAAGTGCCATGTGGCTTGTATTTTACTCTGCAAAATAATTTTAGATAAACATTTAAAAACTTCCTGAGTCAGTGGTCATTTCAGGTGTTTGATGAAATTATGTTTTGTATGTTCTCATTACAACCCCAGTTATCAAAGGTCCATTGGTAAGTCATTACTCTTCAATCAGAAAAGGTAATTGGTAGCAGGGATTTTGATAAAGAGTACAACTAGTTAGTGTGAATGAATGGGCCCAGGTGAGTATCTAGTGTATGAATGCTTGTTGCTAGTAACCCGCTGGATCACCAGCTATATCAAATGATTACTAAAGCATTTAAGGAAAGCCAACACTCATTATCTTACAAGAGTACACATTCAACATTTGTGAGTAATTGGAATCCATTAAGGAATCTTTGCGTTCTTCATGTTCTTATTGGCTCAAGCGTTTCCAGCCCGAAAGGTCTGTAAAGAAAACTGAGTCCGCTTCTCGGTCATCACGCAGCAGAAATCCTGACTATTGTAGAGCAGGAACAAATTCTCGTCCAGATCCTCGGCCTGTCAGGTGTCATATCCAGGAATGTTTTCCAGTTTAGAAAAAGATGTTTCAGAGCAAGGGATTCTGAATATCTTTCAAGGAGGTTATTTTATTGACTTTATCTCTATGTCTCCAGAATCAGCCTTGTTCTTAAGCCAAGACATGGAAAAACTGCAAGGCAAAGAAATTGTGGGATGGTGTTTTAACTGTGTAGCAAAAGAAGGCTATCATGTCACTTCTTGCAGAGGAGTAGGGATAATGATTCTACTCTATTATGTTTCTTGTGGAAAACGATTCGCCCGGTACTAAACCTGAAAAGAATCAATTCTTTGGTTCCAATTACCTATTTCAAGATGGACTGTCTGCAAAAGATAATTCCTATGGTGCAGCCAGGAGATTCATTCTATAATCTCTAGAACTACAAGATGCTTTTCTCTACATTCCAATCAGCTACAGGCATCAGGGGTTCCTGAGATTTGAAATGGCAGAGCAACATTTTCAATTTTCTGTCATCCATGCAGTCTCAGATCAACTAACTACCTGAGTATTTAACAAGATGATAGACCCTCTGATGGATTTGTCACCCAAAATGGTCATTCTTTCACATCCCTACCTAGAACATCAGTTGGTTTATTTGCTATAAAAAAACAGAGGGTATAGGATATGAAGAAAGTTCTAATGATTGTTCAGAATCATAAGTTGCTGATCATTTGGGAGAGAGGTTCGGATTAGAACCTGCACAGGATGTGGATTTAATTGGAGGCAGCTTTCACACAGCTCTAGGGCTGGGTATTCTTCAAGATCAAAAAGTGTGGAAGACCAGAGGTCATCTGTCCTGAGACCAAGCTCCAAAAGTGCCATATTGTGGATGCAAATCCTGTGCAATATAACAGCAGTCCAATAGTATTCTTTGGGTCACGTTCCATCTAGTAATAGTGATAATATGTATTCTTGCATCATGGACTTCAGTGACTCAGAAATTCAATCTAACCTTCCTTCAGTGATTTTTGCAATCAGACTTTCTAGGATTCCCTTACATCAGGGTTGATTGTATCCAGTTAATTTGTAAAACCAGTCATCCAGGTCCCTTTATATTTCATCGCTTTCTCTTGTAGACCATTACTTCAGGGTTCTTTGTATCAGTCTCTTTCTAAAGCCCTCTCTTCAGGGTTTTTTATTACCTGTCCAGTTCTCCAGCATCCGCTGTTTACATTCAAGGTCTTTAATCAGTGAAGCAATCAATACCTTTTCTGTTCAGCCTCCTGAGGACAGAATGAAACGGCAATCTGTTCACAAGATGTTCTCCAGAGTTTCCACACACTCCAGGTGGTGCCCTTGGGCTTAAAGCCCACAGAATTGAAGGCTATGGCAAAACAGGAATGTCATATGGTGCTACAGTGCTTGGAGGCCACCAAACCGACTATTGTGCATAATTGGAAAAGGCCAGACTGTCCCCTGCTCACTCAGTGGTACCAAAGACTGTGGTCAATTCTTGCTATGGAACTGTTGATAAGCAACATTAATGTTACTCAGTTATAATATGAACCTAAACAGAAACCTGCATATGCCATATTGAGCAGAGTTCCACCGAATTTGGTTTCTTCATCCCCAATGGAAAGCCTTTAGTCTATTTGATACGAATGATAAATCTTTTCTTTTTCCTTTTTTAGGTCGAGCATCAGCGTGCATGCGCTGTCTGCAAGGCCTTTTGTATTCAATAAAACCACTTTATTCCTGCCTGCTACTTACTATTGGCTCCCTCCTCCGTTGCTCTTCTTTCCTGCCTCCTAAGTCGTTCACGCAGCGATTCATCACGTCCGGTCAAGACTAAGTAACATTGGCCAAGCACGGTCTCCTTACCCTTAGTTTCTTCATCTCTTGTTTTACAGAACTTTTTTTTTTTACGTCCACCCTCCAACGCACATGGGCCAGGAGCGAGGATTAATTGCCATCTCTAAGTCAGGCAAACACAATAGTGTTCTTTTATGCACAAATCGGTTTCACGTTTAATACAGTGTGGGTGTGTGTGGTGAGGAAAGTTTATACACTGCCTACCTTTCAGATCAGATCTTTGTACTGAACGGCATTAACAGAAGCAGGCACTCTGAAAAACAGGAAGTTAGACGGAGTACAGAATTTGGCTCTTGTGGGCTGGACTGCATTTCTTCACAGCTAGAAAAAACTGTTCCCACAATGCATTGTGCTTGCATGCACTAGTATCTGCTCTGCGGCTTCCTTTTTTTTCATGGAAAGCACTAAACTTGGTCACAACGTCACAAGCAGGCACAACGGATCACAATATGGCAGGAAGAAGTCGCAGATTTTTTATTGGCGTAGTGATGGATCTGATGGCGAGTTTGTCTTAATGTAGTGAGTACAGGAAGTGTTTGTCTTGTCTAGCTCAATGTTTATTTTGTTTATATAGCACATACTGGGTAACGTAATTGCTCCTAGGTACTGATGAGAAGAAAGTTAGTTGACTGGTACTTCCACCCATGGCTTTAGGTTATTTAAACTCATTTGTTTACATGGGCCTGAATCTGTTTGAATGTTTTTGGCACCAAAGTTGTCATGAGTGTAGATATCTGTGAGGAGAAATGATCAGACAACCAAGGGCAGTTCAAAGGATAAACCTAGTTTATCAATAATTTCAACCAGTGCTTGGCTTGTAAAGAAGTGGGTGCCGGGGCTCTTGTCGGGGGCTGCTACCTCTTGCGCCATACGTTGCCCCTGCCATCCTGCCAACAATAGTAACAACACAACTGCTGACCATTGCGCTGTGGGGGCGGCTTGGGCGGCAGGTGGTGGTAATTTTTAATGTGTATTGAATTAGTTATTAATGTTGGATAGACAGCGCCGCCTTGTGGTGGACTGTCACGGGCACCGGTGCTGACGGTTGGGTGCGAGCACCGGAGACCACCGGCTCAAATTGGGCACTGATTTCAACAAGCATTGACAAAGCCAATAGGCCTGACCTTGGCAAGATGGTACAATGGCTATTTTTTCCTATTGTATTTCAAGCGTATGCCAAAAAAAGAAAAAAAAACACTACCATAATGCGGTGGCCATATGTTTGCAGTAAAAAATTTAAATGTAAAAAAAAAATAACCATTGTATAGAATTTCAGTAGAACACTGGGGGTTGCTTCCTAGTGGACGGGAATAAAAATTATTTTTCGTTTCAATGCACACAACAGGAAAATATTGTTATTGGCACAGAGATTTGGTGCTAATTACTTTGAATCAATGCAACCTTGAGAAAGTTCAAATAAACAATGATTTAAAAAAGTGTTAATGCATAAGTGCAGAGGTTTACAAGAAAAATAGCATCACCAACATTGCAAAAGAGCCAGTGGCTAAAGTAAGATGACCCATTGCCATCATGCATTATGCTGTGGCGAGCAGAAGCAAATGTGAATTACTGTTGAACAGATCAATGGGTGAGAGTTGACGCAAACCCCGTATTTATGTGTACACAGATGTATTAATCTTCCTTCTTCTATCCCTGCACTATTCTTTTTCAATTCAAATCACAGACTAATATGTCCACCACTCAAATTAATTTCATATTTCCCTATACTAATTCCCCACTAATCCTGTTTGGGTTCCGGAGTAGCATGCTACTTGCTGAAAAAGCGCTTCGACGCCTCGTCATGGGTAGTAAGCGCTATATAAATGCAATTACAATACAATTTTAGTATGCCTTATCCAGTGGGAAAAATGGTTTGTAGTTCATCCTGACTTCTCACTATAATTACAGATGGGGTGTTTTATTCATAGCCCTTCTTGTATTACTATAGAGGGCTTTCTGGTTGGATGCTGAGGTTTAAGGGGAAAGTTGGAGTTTTTCCATGGCCACAAGTTCTCCGGGATCTTGTGTCAGGGCCGCAATAGGTAACCGACAAAGGCGGTTGACCTTGATGAATGTGTGACTACAGGCACCGCCCCCTGCTGGGATCCATGTTACTTAAGTTTGTTACAATTTACATACAGCATACTGAGTGAAAACCGTAAGTGACTGTCTCACCCTTGAAATAGAGGGTGCACCTTAGTGTGTGTACTTTCACTGCACTGATGCCGTATTTTTATGGCCTTTTCACCTCTGGTCCTGAAGAAAGCCTTGGAATCTATATGATATTGGCTGAAACATGACTAACCAAAGGATGTATATGATCAATTGTATCTCCTAAACATCCGCGTTGAGTTTTTGACCTTGCCCCAGGACTCTGCTATTAAAATCCCTCATGGTTAGGAGGGAGATCCTGGAGACAATTTTAAAATTCACCTTTTTCATTGACTTTCACAACAACGAAAAACCCGCTCCGCTGTAATCAGGTGTCGAAGCACACCTAGGATGCATTCGGCACCCTAGGTGGGAACCCAATGATGAAGCATGCCACCAACTAGGTTGGTGGGTGAGGGTTCTTCTTAAAACCCTAATGGTATTTTGTATGATTTATTTTGGATGCAGTTGAGTTTGAAAGGGCTCATCTCCATTGTTGAAATAAGTTCTCATAGCCTTCGGTTACCCAGACCCGCCAAAACTCCAGAGGCGATTGAGAGATACATTATTGGCTTGATTCACAAGAGGCCTCCGCACTTGTGTCATGGGCCCGCAGTCGTGGGTGGCTTGCTGCACTCGGGGCAGAATCTCCACAATGAGAATTCTCATTGCGGAGATTCCGTCCTAAGCGCAGAGACTCCACCACAACTGCGGGACCTCAGACACAAATGCAGAGTCCCTTTGTGAATCAGGGCCTATGCGTCTGTCACACCTGTCCCTGCTGAGTGCAAATCTGACTTCAGATTGAAAGAACGCAGAAATGTTGGCTTCCTTAGCTCAGACAAAAATTAATTCTCTGTCTCCCCAAAACTTGGACCCTTCAATTCCCTCAATGCTTATGGGTACAATCCCAGTGCCACACTACTGATTTGTGGAGTCATCGCCACATGTTCTGCCCACCTCACAATTTTCCCAAAGAGTGCAGTCCCCACCGCTGTGAGTCAGGACTACCTGGGCTTCGACTCACCCATCACCCCTCCAGGTAAGAACACTAGGGCCTGATATACAATGAGGCTGCGCCACTGCAGAGTCACTTTTTGCGACGCTCTGGTGGCGCAGGGGTGTGCTCCATATTTACCAGGCAGCACTACGCCACTTTACGTGGCTTAATGTGGCCCTGTGAATATTGTTCCCTTTAATGCAGTTTCTGCGTTAAAGGGGCGTACAATGGGTTTTGCGGTGGACGTTCCCAGCAACACCAATGGCTTTTTGACCCTGCCGCAGATTTACGAGGAATCGTAACTCTGAGGCAGCGGCAGAAACTCATGCCTCCCCAGGGGAGGAGTGGCGCAACAAGGAAACATACCTTTATTCTGCAGCACACATAGAAACAAGAAAAAGTCTCTTGTGATTGTTTTTATGCAAGAATGTTTCCCTTCCTACACAAAAACAATCATCCCTGCAATGCAGCATGGCGCAAGGGTGCCTGCGTTGGCGCATGGGAGCCCATTGTGCGCCAGCGCAGGGGAAAAGGACAGGAATGTGCTGTATCTCATAGATACGGGGCATTCCTGCTCTTTTCTTTTGCCGTAGAGAAGTGTAGCGGGAAGGCAGCGGCGCTGCCCTATGGCAAAATCTTGTAAAAAAGGCCCTTAGGGGCATATTCACAAGGAGCTATCGCCGAATTAACGGCACTTTATCGCAGCCAAAGTCGTGATAAATTTACCCCCATTCACAAGCCCGTATTAACAGCCCAGAGCACCAGTTTACCCGCGATAGCAGCCGCAAAAAACATCGCCACAGAGGACCCTCGCAAATATCGCTAATGAGATGCAGAGTAGGCGTACCCGTGACAAAAGCAGAGACAACAGCACACCTCAACATTCACAACGACCAGCCACGTCCGCGATAAAAACACAAAACAGGTGATATGGCGTGTTAGCACCAGGAAATCTACACCAGCTCTGACCTGGTGTAAAGTCGGACGGCAGCCAGCACCACAAAATGGAGCACAGCCCAGGGCCACATCCGAAGAGCAACAGATGCCATAGAGCCACACATCATGCGGCCCGGACACCCAAAAGGACCACAACACCCACCGCCACCACCCGAGGACCACCCCTCCCTGACACCCCCCCGACCAAAGACATGCCACATCAGCCACACCTAAACATGTACAAAATATTCCGCCTGATGCCGCACAATCACAACTGGTGACATGGATGTGTCGTCACAGAAATGACCAGCACATATTCACTTTTGAAGCAACAAATGAAACTTTATTAAAATGAACAACGAAATGAAGACACATGGCTGCTCCCCTCCGGACAATACGTAGGTCACAGCCTGTAAGACAAAAAACATGATGGGAAGGTGTGTCCTGCGCACATCAGAGGACAGAGAGAGAGCGAAGGAGAGAGAGAGGAAGAGTGGAAGGGAGAGAGAGAGGGAGGGAGAGAGAGAGAGAAGAGGAGAGAGAGAGGAAGCGAGGGAGTGAGAGAGAGAGGAAGAGAGGGAGAGAGAGAGAAGAGGAGAGAGAGAGGAAGAGAGAGGGAGAGAGAGAGAGAGAAGAGGCGAGAGAGAGGAAGAGAGGGAGAGAGAGAGAGAGAGAGAAGAGGAGAGAGAAAGGAAGAGAGGGAGAGAGAGAGAGAGAGAGAGAGAGAGAGAAGAGGAGAGAGAGAGAGAGGAAGAGAGAGGGAGAGAGAGCGGAAGAGAGGGAGAGAGAGAGAGTGCCGCCCCTGCGCAACAAGGCCACACTGCTCACCTGCTGCCACCGGTGTGTCTCCAACCACGTGCCGGTATGTAGAGAGCAGTTCACCAGGTCACACATCTCATTCAGAGCCGGCAGCTGAAACAGAGCCCAGATACATGACTGGCACAGTACACACACTTGCACAAGACAACATCACCTGCCCGCCCATGCACACCCAGGCAGAGGCACCCCAACCCCTCCCGCCGCCCATCGGAGCATGCCCGCCCGTACACACCCAGGCCTCAATGCTCACCTTCCGCCAACGGCGCGTAGACAGGAGGTCCCACCATGTGCCGCTGCAAGCCACAAGCCCAGGGCCCGCGGACATGGCACCCTCCACATTATGCAGCCCCGCTCCGCAGGCCACCAGGTCTCACGTTTGGTGCTGGGTCTTGATTACTCCATGGCAGAGGACATACCAGTGCACCCGGCATCATCGCAGGCTGCACACCTGCTCAGCCCAATGGGTGCCACCAACTCTGGCATCCCGGAAGCGACGCCACGGGGCGGTAGGCCCGTGCTGCCCGCTGGCTCTGGCCTACACTGCGGTCCAGCAGGGCACACAAAACCTGAGCTGTCCGGACCGCCGGGACGGGGCATCATCGCAGGCTGAGCACCCGCTCAGCAGCTCAAGGTGCCACTGACTCAGTGCACCCAAAGTCACCGTCCCGTGGCGGGGTGCCTGTGCCGTCCGCAAGGCCTCGGATGCCACTAACCCTGTGCAACCGCAGTCTGCGCCACGTGGCGGTAGGCCCGTGCCGTACTCCAGGCCTCAGATGCCACTAACCCTGTGCAACCCCAGTCTGCGCCACGTGGTGGTAGGCCTGTGCCGTACTCTAGGCCTCGGATGCCACTAACCCTGTGCGCAGCAACTCATGGGCCCTATATGAGTACGAACCGTGGGGCGTCCGTCATCCAGTCACCACCGGAAGAGGGGAATGAGACGTCGTCGGACCCTTATGTTGGCGGAGTCACATGGCCTGTGACGCCTGTGCCGGATGGGTGTGGTGTGTGTGAAAACCTGCCCTCAGGGAGTGGCCGTGACATGCTGACAACTAGACCAGTGACCCCCACACCACCAGCGAGTACGGCTGCGACGGGTAGCAATGAGGGTCCCCTCTCGGTGCGTAAGCGGAGTGGACTGGCCTGCCGTATGCCGGACCAGCGCAGGGCCTGCAACAATGACTTGTGGGCTCTGGGCGTGGTCCAGTCCATGTCCGGACAAGGAAGTGACTGATGCGTGTGTCCCTGCTGCAGTGTTCACGGAACCCGCTACACAAAATTCAATGTTGCACCCCCTTACTGGCATCCCACAGGATGAACATCATTGACGCAAGGGAAGGCACTGTCCCCACATTCATCCACACATCCACACAGGAATGACGTAAGACATCACACAGGAGTGCGTCACTGGATGTTTAATTGCACATCCAGTGCAGTCATGTAGCTGGAGCGGTACAGGGCAATGCCGAGCACACCACACAATATGGGCCCGTGGAGGGCCAGCCAGTGTCCATCCTGGGATGACCTGTACTGCGGAAGAGGAAGGTTACAGTCCGCAGTCTGTCCGCCGTGTCATTGGTCATCAAACAGCAAGTGGCAGTCCATGTCGCTGTCCAAGGTGAGTGCCTCGGAGTGTATCGGGGGTCAGTGGTAGGTCTTGAGGCCATGTACGGCACCAAGCAGAAACAGGCACGGTGGCGGTAATGGATGCTAGTGCCTGGTCCTCCTGACCACAGTCCCATCCACGTCCTCATCCCCGGGTGTGTGCCCTGCCCCACCTGCGGGTGTTGCAGTGCCGGCTGCGGCACTGTGTGCCACTGACTCATCAGGTGCAAAAACAACAGTTGATGGACAGAATGCAGAACAATGTCATACATTCACCCCAGTACAGAGATCTGGGCCTAAATCCAGCGTTTTTTTGCTCACCATGCCATTCCAGTTTGGACCCAGCCATATGCAAATCAGTCTTGACCCTGTGCCTCATGGGAACAGTCCAGCCTGAACTGCCAAGCCAGGTCCTCCCTGGACTGGAAACAAGCATCCTAGGACCGGTTTCGGGGTTTCACCCCTCTTCAGCCAGGATAGCTTGATTCCAGTGGCATGGAGAGCACGGGACCCACGTCTGGGCATACCCGTCTCACTCGGGGGTGACAAATGGAAAAACAACAGTTGATGGACAGAATGCAGAACAATGTCATACATTCACCCCAGTACTGACTCATCAGGTGCCGGAGGAGGATTGTCGGCCGCACTGTGTGGAAGTGACACATCAGGTGCCGGAGTGGATACGCCTGCCGCACTGGGAGGCACTGACACACCAGGGGGCGGAGATGTGGATGGTGTGGGGGCAGCAGCATTCATCATCGCCACGCCTTGTGGCAGCAATGCCATGACGAGGACATGCAGGGCACGGAAGATCCCAGCTATATTTCGCTGATGTGCAGCGGAGGCTGCCATCCTTTCCGCCTCCATCCGCACCATGTCCTCCATGAGCCTCCGCATGTGTGCCAGCTCAAGGCTGGCATCGCTGGGGCCACTGTGAGCGGACAGGTATTCTTCCCTCCGCGTCATGACTCCAGAGATGTAGTCAGGGCTCGCTGGAGACCATGGGGCGGACATAGACACACAAGGATGGCGTCCAGTTTGGTAGCCATGAGCTCGAACCCCACCCGGACCTGCTCGGCCGTCTCCCTCTGGCCCTCCAGCACACGGCGTTGGAAGGCCATTTGTTGTTCCTGGGGGTCTTGGGAGGGTGCCGGGGCTGTGGGTGCCTCCTGCTGGGTGGTTTGGGTGGTGGGTGGGGTCTCGTGGATGTAGCTGGGCTGCCCTGATCCTGGAGGTGAGTTGCGGAGGTGGTCAATGAGGTCTTGGATGGTTTGGATGTCGATGCTGGTGTTGTCCTCCTCCTCATCATCAGTGAAGAGTGGCTGTGACTGCTCTGCAGGAGGTGTTGAAGATGCCCCTGCGATGTGAAGGGGAGATGGTGTATTATAATGTGTCCGCATGTATGTAGCCGCATGGTACAGGTTGACATTCAGACAGCATGGCATTGTACATTGTGACAGTCTGTGGGTCTGGGCGAGGACCCAGAGTGATTGTGGGTGTGCACTGTGCCCTGCTTGCTTGTGCATGTGTGCCATTGTGGCCATCTCCCCCCATCCCCCCAGTACCTGGTGGTCACTCACCCTGTTGCGGTTGTGTTGTGTCCTGTCGAGCAGTGTCCGGTCCCCCAACTCCGCCCACAGTCTCCACACTGATGACTGTCGACACCAGCTCCTCCATGTCATCCAGCTCCAGCTGTGGCGCTGGGCCCCCACCTCTGGTCTGCGTTGCTGCCTTCAGGTTGGCGGAGAGTTTATCCTTGGTCTTCCGCTTGATGTCATTCCATCGCCTCTTGACCTCGTCCATTGTCCGCTTGTGCTCTCCGACGGCATTCACCTTGTCGACGATGTCCCGCCATATTCCATTTTTGGTGCCCAATGACACGTTGGAGGTGATGAAGAGTTGTTGATGGTGTTCCATCACCTCCGTGACTATGATCCGGTTCGCCTGCGGACTGAACTTGGTCTTCCTGGTCTTCTTGTCCTTGCCCTTCCCTGTCCCCGAGGTCCCTGGCTGGTCGTCCGGGGTGCTTGTGGGGTTGCGCTCGTCCTCTGCGCCTGCTCCGGCTGCCTCCATGGTGCTTGTGTGTTGGTCAGTTTGTGTGTGGGGTTTTTTTCCTGCTTTTATGGAGGTTTCTGATGCCTGCCAGGTGTGTGTTGCAGGCCTGGCGCTGCTTGTCGCTGGTTTCCTCATCGCGCTTTGGCCCATCGCGTGTTTTTTGGTGTTGTGGTTTGTGTTTTTATCTCCATCATGGTGGTTGTATCGCGGACTGTTTCCGCGGTTTCGGCAGGCTATCGCATGGTACCGCCTTGTTGTGAATTCCACGTTGACACGGGGTTATTTTCCCGTGATGGGCTGCGTTAATTGAAAATTGCGTTACGCTACTCTTGCGGTAGTTATCACACGTTCTTGTGAATATACCCCTTTGTGTCTTGCGCAACTTTTCCATGATAAATTATACCTCACATAGAAAAATTACTCAACATACCTCAGGAAACTGCTTCGAGCAGAACATTTTTCTCAGTGAAATATATTTCAACCTAAACCAGTCTCCCAATGGCAAAAACCACACAAACTATTGTGTTATACAAAATAGCCAACATTTTACTTCACAAAAAATTTGGAAATTTCACCGGATTAGGCTCATGCAATGAGAACTATGCACAACGCTTTTATTTTCCACATTTGGGCTGCGCCCAGAGTCACTCTATGTAAATCAAACTTCCCACTTTAAATGTATCACATGTAATTGACTGCTTTACAAACCCGTATTCTCTTATTCACAAACTGCTCTTTTATCTTGATTTTGTTACATTCGCCCTGAATATTCTGAAACGATTTCCAGTCGCTGAAGCACTATCTCGAAGCAGGAGAAATTGCATGATTTCGTTTTTCCTAGCACGAGTTTCTTGAAAAGCATACATAGGTTTTCGTGTTAAATTGTGTAAATGGTACTGTTTCTCCCACATAAGTTTTGTCACGCAGCTCTTGAATGTGTTGTGACAGGTACACTTCTCAGACCAGAGTTTCAGTCCTCCGAAGGGCATACCAAATCCCATGAAATTCAGATAATTTTTTAAAAGGCAAAGAATCTTTCACATTTCCACGGGGATTCCCTTTGCATGCTGAGGAACCGAACAAGTTTGCTTTACATAGTCAAACTGGATATGCATTACTTCCCAGAAGAAGGGGAACATGCAAACCAGTCACTAGTTATGGTCTTATCGTTGCTTTACCCTTACCCTGCAGGCCTGTACTGTTATAAAAGCGTGCAGGCCATTCATTTCAACAGCTTTTTCCTCCTACCCTCCCAAAACAAACATTGTACATGCTTTCCTTTACTGCTGCTAGATAGCAACATAATGTGAGCTTCCTAATTATCAGTGCCTAATAATTAAAAAAATCATGTCACAGGGCCGAAAGGGTGCAGCCTGCAACACGCTCTGTCCCAGCTAGAGCTGCCAAATGCCAGTGCAACAATACCTCTACCCTTCATTCTCCAACAAAAGTGACAATTTGGACGATTCCATATCACCCAAAGCAGTCAGAATGGCTTGGACAAGCTTAGTGTTAATATTTTTTCATTTACAGTGTATTGTTACATACTGTTGCTGATATATTCTGCTCTAAAATAGACAAATAGTGCCACTGTGTGTGTCAAAAATATGTGCCCGTGCCAAGCACCAGCAAAGACTGGCCCAAGTTAAGCACTGCTTTTTACATACTTTTCGATACGATCCACTATTCAATCTGCTCCCAGAAAAAACGATCACATTCAACAGAGAAAACAGAAAAATATAACACCCTCCACTTTGCCCAGCATCCCATATGGCATTGAGCAAGCATGAGAGACCAGAGTTCCATAGAAAGGATTGGTGGGTTCTCCCGTCTTGAGGACATATTTTAAAACAATGGGGTTAAATGGTGCATTTCACACCTCACTGTCACAAAGAATATGATAGGACAATAAAGCTAAAGGTTGTCTAGAAAGATCAGCCAGAAATAATCCAAAACATCAAGGTCTGACTACCGACGCTGTCGTTCAACGAGGTGTTGGGGGGCAGGGTTAATTCTTTTCAATAATGTTTTGAAAACATTTGTTCATGTCACCGTTTAAACACATATGGCTAAGAAGCTATATGTTTTGAAGGCAGTTCTGAATGGGCACTCATAAAATATTCCAGTACTTTCATGATGTGCCAAACAAGTCTCATCTTCCCCATGTGTTTTGCCCTCCAGCACCCAAGCCTCAAGAAAAGATGGTAAAATGTTAGCGAAATGTAAGGTTTTCAGTCCAGTTTTCTTTACAAAAAAATGGCTAAAAATCAACAGGTTTCCGAGTTAGCTAAAAAATAAATTGGGCAAACTCAGGCATTTAGTGCATGGACAGAGGGTGAATGCTGGGTTATCCAGGACCTTTTTCAGGGTGATGATTTCCTTACGTTTGAACAATGTAGGCAAACTTTTCATCTCACAGAGGGGACACGTAGGCAATATTTCCAGATACGTCACTGGCTTAGTTCCCAGACTTACACCCAGGGAGCCACCAGACAATTTACCGCCTTTGAATCCTTGGTTCGCAAATTTGAGGGTTTGAAGGGTCTGATTTCTAATACATTTACCGTCTTACAGCATTCTCAGCGACCCGCGCCCCATGGATACCAGACGCGGTGGGCAGTAGACCTGGAAGAGGATAAACCTCCAGAGGGGTGGGTTCGACTGTGGCGGGATATCCCAAGGGTATACCGGAGCACGCCGCAACACGAGTCAGCATATAAATTAATGATGCAGTGGTATTACACCCCAACCCGCTTGCACCAGATATTCCCAAACTCCCCCCGACTTGTTGGAGGTGCCAGAGAGATCGAGGAGACTTCATTCACATTTGGTGGTAATCCCCGAGTCTCATGATGTTTTGGAAGGAGGTCCTTAGTCACATCAAAGAGGTGGTGTGATTTCCTATTCCTTCCTCCCCGTTAGTCACGCTTTTAGGCATTAAACCCTCAACACTAAATGCTATGACACACACAGACTGGCACTTGATTCTCCACTTGTTAGGAGCCGCTAGGCAGTCAATAGCCTTATTGTGGAAGAAGACGCACCCCCCCCCCCCATAGCCACCTGGTTTCTTCGATTGTGGAATGTTTTAGCCCTCAAATTGCTTACAGCCCGCATCAACCACGCAGATGCAAGATTTGAACGCACTTGGCAACTGCTTATACACAATTTTTTTTATTTTGCAGATTTATATAGCACAAACTCGACCCGAAGGTATTGGAGCTCTTTACATGAGCACCGGTTACGTTACACAAGGACACATTCATTTAAAAAATATATATTTTTTTTTTTTTTGGTAGGCCCAGGGAAATTAAGTGATTTGCCCAGAATCACAGGATGTGGACACGACCCCAAGGATCAAACCTTGATTTCCAGCTCCAAAGTCAGCAGTCTAGCCGTCAGACCACATCATTCACCATGACTAGGTACTCCCGGTTGGTCCCCCCCCAGATTACGGGCCTTGCAGTTGTTTGAGGACTCCCTTGAACCATTCTCTAGGGGTCGGAAACCGGAATCCCGGAACGGCCCACCTAAGTTAGAGGGCCTGCTCTCTTACCCTCCCGATGACCCGTTAGTTCCCAATTCAGGGTTAGATCCTCCCAGCGCATCCTCCTTTTTCTCCCCCCTTCCTTGAGGGAATTTCTCTTTCGTTTTTCCTTTTGCCTCATTATTTCTATAAAATTGCCGACAGTTACCTGTTGCTCTTTTAGTCTAAAGGGCTCCCTTAGATAGTGAGAAGAACCTATATACTGTGATGTCATGCATAGCACGTCCCCAACGATTTCATTGATGTGACAATGATAGAATCCCATTCGGCACCCGGATTACGGAGAGCCTCTTGTTTTCCAGTTCTGTCCCTTTACTCTCCCCTGGAAACAGGTATATTGTTAGGATAATTGGGGATGGGGATAAAGCATGTATTGTTCTCCTCTACTCTGGCATACTTCACAATGGAAGATTTGGTGATATTTTACATGGGTTAATGTTCTTATCATGATGTTTCACCATGTAACATGGAATGTGAGCTTATTGGATGCTTTTCTTACAGGGACATGTGTCCCCAATTTGTTTGGCCTTTGTTTCTGTTCTATACTCAATAAACAGAATTTACAATAAAAAAAATAAATTGGCTATATATACAGTTTGATATGACCGCTTATCATAGCTTTAAGTTGTATACAGCATTTTCTTCTTTTCCACTTTTCATCTCCTTTCATTTTCCAACCATGTCCGTGCCAAACATAATTGCACTCCATTTGGGGATATCAAGGTTGCAAAATGAAAATAAGCCTGAATAAGTAAAGAGCGGGCACTTGGACTTGACCCTCTCTGCAGGGTCACCACTGAGCATTTTGCATTCATCCCTCCTGTTTTCTGAATTAGTTTTTCTTGGCATTAGGACTCTGTGCACTTTATCACTGCTAACCAGTGGTAAAATGCCCATGCTCTCTCCCTAAAACATGGTAAAAGTGTCCTACATCTGATTGGCAAATTTAGTGTACTTATAAGTCGCTGGTATATGGAACTACATGAACTCGGGGCCTGCAAATTAAATGCTACTAGTGGGCCGGTAGCACTCATTGTGCCAGCCACTAAAGTTGAACTTTAAAGCATGTCTCAGGCTTGCCATTGCAGCCTGTAGTACAGTTTCAACCAGCCAATTCGACCTGGGAAGTTAAACCTTTTGCCAGGCCTAAACCTTCCTTTTTAATACACAGAAGTCACCCTTAAGTAGGTCCTAAACAGCCCATATGGTAGAGTGCATAGTAGTTAAAAAGTAGGACATGTGTTTTGATGTTTTATATGTCCTGGTAGTGAAAAACGTCTAAATTCATTTTTCGCTAGTGCAAAGCCTATCTCTCCCATTGCATATCATTGAGTTACCATATTACATTTAATATGTGCTTACCTCTGATTGGGAAATAAATAGGGATATCTAGTGTGGACAAAAATAAATTGTAATTTGAGATCCTCTTTAATGGTAAGTGCTGAAACTTTTCAACCACTCACCCTCAGTCACAGATCTGGGTTTAATCCATCATTCTTTTGCTCACTATGCCACCCTAGTTTGGACCAAGTCATATGCAAATCAGTCTTGACCCTATTCCTCATGGGAACAGTCCAGCCTGAACTGTCAGGCCAGGTTCTCCTAGGACCAGAAACAAGCATCCTGGGACCGGTGTTGGGGTATTACCTCTCACAAGCCAGGCTAGCTTGAATCCAGTGGCACAGCAAGCAAGAGACCCACGTCTGGGCATACCTTGGCCACTTAAGGTGAACATAGCAAACACATCAAGATGATGGACGGAGTGTTGAAACTTTTCAACCGCTCATCCTGAGACACAGATCTGAGTTTCATCCATCATTCTTTTGCTCACTATGCCACTCCAGTTGGGACCCAGCCATCTGCAAATCAGTATAAACCCTATTTCGTTTGGGAACAGTCCAGCACGAATGCCAGGTCCTCCCTGGACCGGAAACAAGCATCCTGGGACCGGTTTCAGGGTATTACCCCTCATCAGTCAGGCTAGCTTGAATCCAGTGGCACAGCGAGCAAGGGATCCACGTCTGGGAATACCCTTGGCCACTTAGGGCGAACATAGGAAATACAACAAGATGAGGGACGGAGTGCTGAAACTTTTCAACCACTCACCCCGAGTCACAGATCTGAGATTAAGCCATCGTTCTTTTGTTCACCATGCCACCCCAGTTTGGACCCATCCATATGCAAATCAGTCTTGACCCTGTTTGTCATGGGAACAGTCTAGCCCGAACTGCCAGGCCAGATCCTCCCTGGACCGGAAACAAGCATCCTGGGACCGGTTTCAGGATAATACCCCTCATCATTCAGGCTAGCTTGAATCCAGTGGCACAGCGAGCAAGGGACCCACGTCTGGGCATACCCTTGGCCACTTAGGGCGAACATAGGAAATACAACAAGATGATGGATTGAGTGCTGAAACTTTTCAACCACTCCCCCCCAGTCACAGAACTGGGTTTAATCCATCATTCTTTTGCTCACTATTCCAACCCTGAATGGACCCAGCCATATGCAAATCAGTCTAGATCCTATTTCCGATGGGAACAGTTCAGCCCGAACTGCCAGGTCCTCCCTGGACCAGAAACAAGCAGCCTGGGACCGGGTTTGGTGTATTACCCCATATCAGCCAGGCTAGCTTGAATCCAGTGGCACAACGATCAAGGGGCCCACATCTGGGCATACCCGTGGCCACTTAGGGCAATCATAGCAAACACAAGATGATGGTCGGAGTGCTGATACTTTTCAACCCGCTAGATGCAACTCATATAGACCTATATCCCTACTGAACGCAGTCTATAAAATCTTAACCGCAATTCTGGCGGGGAGATTAAGCAAGGTTGCGGGTGGTGTGATCCATAAAGATCAGAAGGGATTCATCAAGGGGAGGCATATACATGAATTGACATATGGGCTCATAGGAGCAATTGATGTGGTGACAGCTTATTCCACTCCTCTTGCAGTTATTATGCTAGATGTTTCCAAAGCTTTCGATAGGGTCAGGTGGTCTTATTTGCTAGTGGTTATGAAACAACTTGAGCTCGGGGACAAATTTTGCAGGCCAGTTCAATTAATATATCAAAATCCCATAGCAAGAGTTTTAGTGAATGGTAACTTAACTATACCCTTTAAAATCTCGAGGGGTACAAGGCAGGGATGCCCCTTGTCCCCCCTGCTATTTAAACTTTATATAGAGCCCTTAGCCCACAAACTTAGGATGGCAACTAATATTCCTGCTTTCTCTTGGGGGGCCTGGGAAAAGAAAGTCGCATTATATGCTGACAACTTGGTGATCTTTTCCTCTAACCTGGAGGCTCCACATTCTTCCACTATACAGATGGCCTTGGGTTTTGGCAAAATATCGGGTTACTTGGTCAACGAAGCAAAAACAGAGATTATGGTTTGGAACCAGAGGAAGGATAACCCGCTGATTAAAAAGGAGATGAAGTAATTGGGTATTAAAATTGTGGAGGACATAAATAAAATCCCGGAAATTAATCTGTTGAAAATATTGAGGGAAACAGTACAGCTCATGAAGAGCTGGGCACATCTTCCTCTCACGATTTTTGGGCGGGTTAATTTGATTAAGACATATCTATTTAACACCATACCCTTGCATTTTGAGAAAGCAACAATAGATAAAATTCAACAGGTAATAAATTCATTCACCTGGGCATATAAGGGGGTCCGGATTTCTTGGAAAAAGCTCCGGAGAAGAAGAGAGAAAGGGGGATTATTGTTATCGGACATCCAATACTGTGCTCGGACTTTTCAGATTGTTAACTCTTGAATGCTTTTTAAAACTCCGGATAGCTCAGATGTGGGAGTTATGTTTCTAGCAATTATAAAAAATGAGCAGAATGGGCACTGATGGTTTTCTTTTTAAGTTTGGGGACCCAAAGTTTTTCAAAAAGATTAAGTTAAAAATACCACAAAATTTGCTAGAATGTGGCATACGATAAGAAGGCAGCTTAAACTTGATTACTGCTCTTTCTCAGCCCCAATCTGGGAGTCTCCAGGGACACCGGAATGCCTTAAGGATAAATTGGCATTATCAATAAGAGAGGCAGGAGTACTTGTTTGGGGTGAGATCACGCAGGATGGACAGCTAATCTCATGGAATCAGATAAAAGATCTCTTGGCGGATAAAATTTCACATTTCAAGTATATACAACTGAAGAGATGGGAGCAGGCTCGGAAGCACCACTGGGTGTTGGAAATGACTTGGAGGGACAATTTGCCGGAAAACCCCTTGGTGAGAAAGAAGTTTCTTTTTGGTTCTGGGGTCTGCAAGATACCGTGAACCACTCACCCCCAGTCACTGATATTTGGATTATTTCAGACTGAACTTTCTAGAAAACCTGTAGCTTTATTACCATATCATATTCTTTGTAACACTGATTTGTGAAATGCACCAGTAAAGCGTCTCCTCAACATGCTGTGATTCTGGTGAATCACTTCATCTCCCAGGCCCTTAATAAAACAATCTGATCTTGCGTATTATAAGTGGTTCTCATGAATAGTGCTCAAATAGCCTTTGCCTTGGGCTGTGTTCACACTATATATAACTGTCAAAACGAAGAACAACAATAAAAAATAATCATTTGTTCATGCTTTATGATTCTGCAAAGGGAACATGATAATTAAAGAGGACACTTTATGAAAACACGTCTGTATTTTTTAACACAGTTTTTCTGCCTTTGTTTAGTTTAACTATCAGTCATGGATCATTTAGGCAGCTTCAGAACACATTTTAAGGTGTTTTCCGTTATGTTTACTGTTCAAAGTACATACTGAAAAATACCAGATTTGGGTGATTATGTTCATTTTAGACCCGCTAGTAAAAGAAAATACCAGCCATGCCAGTAACAAACCATCCAAGTGACAAACCTAGCCAGATCAGGTGTTGTGGCTATTTCACCTCACCCACCTGGCCAAAAGGAAATTAATGTCTCATTTTTCACAGAGGGACAGATTAAGTGTTTCAGTGAACACTGGTGCAAAACTTCAATTTAATTCCCCTTAGTGCCTCACTGTCTGGATTTCCTATGTTGTGGAGTCTGCGCTCTAACACAAGTCATTCTGTGCCTCTTGTTGGATGCACCATTCTACTTCTATGTTGTTTTTGTTATTCAGGGAGAGTCTAAGCTTGCACTAAGATAACATTTCATTGTGTTCATATTTTCCAGTGATTCCCTCCTCAGCCTGCAATGGGGGATCTTGTTGGGTGATGTTTGTGGCATTCCTTACCCTCCCCAGCAGAAAGGGACACTCAGATTTCCTGTCTGACCTCCATATGGCCACACGCCTCCTTCACTGCCTGCATGAGTGGGTAAACAGCAGGCCTATGGGTTTCTGTCTTACTGCTTTGACCACACCCCCTTTCTCATTCAGCCAGTAAGATGCAGTTTCTGGATTGAAGTGGGGGTGAAAAGTCATAGAGTTCCATCCCGCCTCCTGATTACCAGGTCCACGTTAGCCAGGTGAGGGACATACAAGCAGCTGGCTAGCAGCTTGCATCAGACAACTATAAGTTGGCTCTACAGCGCCCACCACCAGGAGGACCTTATGCAGAAGTCCCAGCAAGATGTCAAAGCGATGACCTGCCCAGCTCTTGGGTGCCCAGAAGACCTGCTTCGACAGGCTGCTGCTTCAGCCTACATCTTCATCTCTTTAGGTCCCTACCTTTTCCTTCCATTCCCAGGAGGAAGGAATCCATGCTTAGGCCTTAAATGGCCCAGTCGTAAACTCCAGATTCTTAGGCAGATGTCAGTCCTGACCCTCCCACACAGAACTACAGAGTGTTCACCCAGCCTTTTCTATTCAGTTACTCTTCTAACTAGATGCACCACAAGGCCAAGCTCAAACTCCAGAGGATCATCTAATCCCTTGGCACCCCATTCTCCACAGGGCTGACCAAAAGCAGGCTGAGTGAAGCAGTACTCAAAGCCACATCTACTGCTCCTCAATCGCGGTCCCAACACATCCAGAAAATCCTGCACTAGGCTCAGTGCAGTAGGTCTGCCCCAAAGCTTTACTGACTTACCACATCCAGCACCCAGAAATGCAGGGTTTTGCTAGCCGATCCCGCCCTCTGAAGCAAGAAGGAACAGGTAGGAACCATTTTATGGACTTTTTTACAATTTCTTGCACAATTAAACTGATTCATTTGTGTGTCAGTCAACCTTTTAGCTCTATTTTAAAGGCATCATCCAAAATGCAGACAAGGGACTTTTTTCTCCATATGCCAGGAATATTTATTAGTAACTTTTGGTTCGTTTTTGGCTGTATTTTGTAGGTCATTGTGGCTGGACTCTGTTTTAGGTCCTAGGCCAGAATATGCCAACATGTGTGTGTGTTGATTTCAGGATATGTTTAAGACTTTGTGTACTGTGCTTTCTCAAAAGCGAACTGTTTGAGCCTCATTCTTAGCTAGGCCCTGCTCGAGGCCTAAGCAAAATTTTCAAACTTGACACTTCTTTCTCTGTGCAGCAGGATTGCCTTTTCTTAACATCTTGAGGTTATATGTCTTTTTTGCTGATTTTCCATGTTTTTCATGGTTACTGCCATCCATAGAGGAGCTTTTCTGCAAGATAATTGCCTCGGGTCTGATTAGGGGCTTAGGCCCTGTTATGCCCAAACACGTGGCTCTATTTTGCCTGCAAAAGGAGGGTCATTTGGTATTGCACAACTTTTTCTGGTTGGTTGTGTTTTGTTTTCCTGCATGTGCCCCATAGAATGTGCTTCAGATTTGGTGCTACAGCATGTGTCTCAGTGCCACTTGGAGATGCTTGGGTTGCCAGAGTAGGCATGCGTGACCACTCGGTCAATGGTGGCCAGAAAGGGTGATCAGAAGGACCTGGAGCCTGAAACAGTGGCCCAGGTTCCTACCTAGAGAAAGGGCAGGGGGCATGGGAAACCCGCCCCTGAGGTTCGCACGGTCCGGGAGGAGGCTGACCTTGAGGGGGACGCCCCGGTACCTACAGGGGAGCAGGTAGCTGAACTGGGGGACTTATCTGAGCTGACCCATTAGCAGCAAGAAGGTGGTCCCACCAGGGAGGAATTCTGCAGGGAGCAGAAAGAATGCCCTTCTCTGGAAGGTTTGCAGCAGCAGGCTGCAAACCAGGCAGCTGGTGATCAGTCTGGATCACATTGGATCTACTGGGAGAATGGTCTCCTGTACAGCAAGCCTAAGGTCACTGTGCCTGGGTCCACCCGTGTGCTGGTGGTACCCCAGCGCTTCAGGACCTTCCTACTGGGTCTAGCTCACGATGTGCCTTTGGCAGGACATTTGGGGTGGAACAAGACCTTTGACAGGCTTATCACCCACTTCTTTTGGCCCCAAAAGCGAAGGCAATCAGATGGACATTGCAGGTCTTGCCAAACTTTCCAGGCAAGTGGTAAGAGTGGGAGGAAGGGTAAAGCTCCTCTCCAACTTTTTCCAGTTGTTGGAACCCCTTTTGAAAGGGTTGGGATGGACATTGTGGGGCCACTGGATCCCATGACAGCCATGGGAAACAGGTACATCCTGATCTTGGTGGACCATGCCACCTGGTACCCGGAGACAATCCCTCTCACGACAACGACGGCACCAGTTGTGGGCCAGGCGTTAATGGGGATCTTTTCCAGCGTGGGTTTCCCCAGAGAGGTGGTTTCTGACCATGGGACCAATTTCATATCTAAGTATATGACATCCCTCTGGAATGAGTGTGGTGTAACCTACAAGTTCACCACTCCTTACCATCCACAAGGTAACGGTTTGGTGGAGAGATTTAACCAAATCTTGAAGGGCATGATCAAGGGTCTAACAGAACCCATGAGGCATAAGTGGGATGTCCTCTTGCCATGCCTTCTCTTTGCATTAAGGGAGGTACCACAGAAGTATCTAGGGTTCAGTCCCTTTGAGATTCTGTATGGGCATCCTGTGAGAGGACCTCTTACTTTGGTCAAGGAAGGCTGGGAGGCAGCTCCCTGGAAAACACCCCAGGATGTATTTAGCTACATGCTGGCCTTCAGGAACCAAACTGCCCGTTTCAGGAAACTCGCTCAGGCTAACCTGGAAGCAAGCCAGGAGGAGATGAAATGCTGGTACGACCAGAATGCCACTCTGGTAGAGTTTCATCCTGGCCAGAAAGTGTGGGTCATGGCCCCAGTGGAACCTTGTGCCTTGCAGAACAAGTGGACTGGGCCTTTGAGGTGGTGGAGCGCAAAAGGGATGTCACCTACCTGGTGAATTTGCAGACTCCCAGGAACCCTTTGAGGGTCCTCCACGTGAACTGCCTCAGACCTGACTTTGAGAGGTCCAAAGTGAGCATGTTCTTGGCAACAGATAATGGGGTGGAAGAGGAGAGTGAACCTCTCACTGACCTCCTGTCTACCAAGGAGCACGACCGGTCAGTGGAAGGTGTGATCCTCTGCCGTACACTGACCCCAGAGCAGCAGGGTGACTGTCACCAGTTGTTGGGACAGTTCGCCACACTGTTCTCTCTGACCCCAGGTGTTACTCACTGGTGTACCCATGACGTGGACACTGGTGACAACCCTCCTGTAAAACATAAGATTTACAGGTTGACTGACCGGGTTAGGGCTAGCATCAAAGAGGAGGTCTCTAAGATGTTAGCATTAGGGGTGATAGAGCCCTCCAACAGTCCTTGGGCTAGCCCAGTGGTCTTGGTCCTAAAGGCTGCTGCACCCGGTGCCACTCCAGAACTGTGGGTCTGTGTGGACTACCATGGGCTCAATGCCATCACCAGGAATGACACACACCCCATCCCCAGAGCTGTTGAGCTCATTGATCGGTTGGGAGCTTCCAAGTTCCTCAGCTCGTTTGATTTGAAGTCTGGGTACTGGCAAATTGCCTTAACCGATGGGGCCAAGGAGAGGTCTGCATTCTCAACCCCAGAGGGACATTACCAATTCCGGGTGATGCCCTTTGGATTGAAGAATGCCCCTGCCACCTTTCAGAGGTTGGTCAACCAGGTGTTGGATTTCAGTGCCGCCTACCTGGACGACATTGCAGTGTTCAGTTCCAGCTGGAAAGAACACTTGCAGCACCTCTGGGAAGTGTTGAAGGCTCTGCAGAGGGCAGGCCTCATGGTCAAGGCCAGTAAGTGCCAGATCAGGCAGGGCTCTGTGGTGTACTTGACACACCAGGTAGGAAGCGGCCAGATGGCACCCCTGCAGCCCAAGATTGACACCATTCTGGCTTGGACGACCCAGACAGAGGTGAGAGCCTTTTTACGTCTCACTGGGTACTACAGGGGATTTGTTAAGGCTATGGCACCATTGTTGCCCCCTTAACAGAGCAGACTTCCAGGAAGCAGCCCAGGAAGGTGATCTGGACTGATGCCTGCCAGAAAGCTTTTGATGCCCTAAAGGCAGCCATGTGCACAGCGCCCGTGCTCAAGGCACCTGACTTCTCCAAGGAATTCGTAGTGCAGACTGACGCTTCAGAGCATGGTGTGGGAGCGGTGCTCTCACAACTGGACGAAGAGGGCCTAGACCAGCCTGTAGTCTTCCTTAGCAGGAAACTATTCCCCAGGGAATAGAGGTGGAGTACCATAGAAAGAGAAGATTTTTGCTGTGGTCTGGGCACTGAAGAAGCTAAGACCCTACCTGTTTGGGACTCACTTCCGAGTTCAGACAGACCACAGGCCCCTCAGGTGGTTGATGCAAATGAGGGGTGAAAACCCAAACTGTTGAGGTGGTTCATCTCCCTACAGGGAAAGGACTTAATGGTGGAACACCACCCTGGCACAGAACACGCCAAAGCTGATTGTCTGTCCAGGTTCTTCCGCCTTAGTGAAGAGAACTCCCAGGAGGTTGGGTAGTTCTTCCTACTTTCAGCTGGAGGGGACATGTGTTAGACTTGGCATCTTTTGGCATGTTTCACCTGTCTTGCTGCTTTCTGACCTCCAGGTTTTGACTCTATGTTTGCTGGTTTAGTGTCTCACTGCTGTTCAGAGTTAAAGTGCAAGTGCTCCTGTTGAAACTTGTGTTCTGGATTGGTGTTTCCAGGATTGGCACATTTGATTTACTAGTAAGTCCCTAGTACAGTGCACTGAGAGAGCCAGGGCCTGTAACTCAAATGCTACTAGTGGGCCTGCAGCACTGTTTGTGCCACCCACAGAAGTAGCCCTGTAAAGGTAACTCACCTGCCACTGCAGAGTCTGTGCGCAGTTTGTAACTGCCATGTCGACATGGCAAGTGCACCCACTTGCCAGGCCCTAATCTTCCCTTTTCTTACATATAAGTCACCCCTAAGGTAGGCCCAAGGTACCCCTGTGGGCAGGGTGCTATGTTTGTGGAAGGTTGGGCATGTACTGGTGTGTGTGGCATGTCCTGGTAGTGAATTACAGTGCATTCGTTTTTCACCATGGAAGGCTATCTGTCCCATAGGGTAGAATTTGAGTTTTGCTTATAACATCCTATAAGCATAAATTTCCATTGGGACAAGATAGGGAAATTGAGTTTAGCATGCCTGGACAAAGAATGTAAAAATGCATCTTTTGGTAAAGATGATTTTTATGTTCTGTTTGAAAATGCCACTTTTAGAAAGTAGGTATTTTCTTGCTTAGCCATCCTGTGTGCCTCTGCTGGGTTTGTGGATTGACTGTCTGGCTTTGGAGCGACAGGGACTGGGGATGTGCACTCTCTTCAGACAGCCACTGGGGGGGTCGAGGTGTGTCCTGCCTTTCCTGGATGAGTCAGGGCTGGGCTGAATAGACCCGGGCTACATTTAGAGTAGTGGGAGGAGATTCCCTTGCACCTGAATGGGCCTGGTCTGCCTTGAAAAATTATGTCTCCACCTCCTGCCAGGAAGCTGGGCCAGAGAGGACAGAACTGGTTTGGAATAAGCACAAACACTCTCTGCCTGAGAGAACAAAGGAATTTTGAGTATAAATATTGGGGCCCATACCCCAGAACTTTAGAACTCACTGGAATCAGGGAACCTGCCAAGAAGAAGAGCAGTAAGAGCTGCCAGGAGGAGTACTGCCCCTTTGCTGTGTTGTTGCATTGGTGGGTTGGCCTGCAGTTGCTGCTTCTGCCTTGGGCAAGGAAAGGACTGGCCTGAACTTTCTTTACTTGTGCTGAGTATCTCCAAGGGCTTGAAGTAGAGCTTGCCTCTGGTTCCGAAGTCTCGGGTACTGCAAAAACTCCACCAACCTCTGGGTACCTTCTGGAACTGCTGTTTCAGTTGCCACAGTGAAGGGAAATGCAACCGACTCCGTCACCGAGTCTGTCGCTGGCTCTGTGTCCTGACGGCACCGCAGAGGGCACCATCCACATCTCACACCGCATCCCTGGTCCCACCGACAACAACGACTCACGCTGCCGCCACCGAGCCGCTGCTTGCACCGTGACCTGTGGGCACTGCACTCTGCACCGCCTCGCTTCACTTCGCCATCCTGGTCTCACCGACACCGTCGCTGCTGCTGACTTCGACACCCATGACCGCATCGTGGCTGGGACACCGCTCGTAAGTTGCATGATGCACCGCCTCGTCCCTCACAGCAGTCTGGGCTGACCGATGCCAGCTCCCGCTAACCGGCTTTGTAGCTTGCTCTGCAACCTGCCAGCACCGCATCAAGAACTGCCTCGCCCTGCACCATAAACCTTGGTCTCACCGACGCTGTCTGGATGATCGTCACCACGCCGCTGCCTGCACCGCATCGTGAGGGCACCACACCCTGCACCGCTTCCATTTTGCAATGCAAACGTGACTGTTGCCATGACCGGTTCGCACCAACGTGCCAGCTGCAACGAGAAAGGTACTGTTCACGAGTCTGTCCACGCTTTCACTGGCCTGTACCGATGCGGTCGGCTGGAACTGCTAGACTCTGTTGTTTTCAGCATCGCGGTAGACCCGGACAGATTTACCAACTAGTAAGAACTGGGTTTTTGAGATATTTCTGCACTTTTAAGGATATCTTGCAAAGTATATATTTTCAATTACTGTATGTTGGATTCTTGTTGTTTTGGTCTTCTTTTGGATATAAAAAAATATTGGATATTTTTCTAAATTGGTGTGGTGTCCTTATGTAGTGCTTTCACTCTATTACTGTTGGTTATGTGTAAATGCTTTACACACTGCCTCTGAAATAAGCCTGACTGCTCGTGCCAAGCTGCCAAGGGGGTGAGCAAGGGTTATTTTAGAAGTGTATCCCCCTTACCCTGACTAGGAAGAAGGGTCCCGACTTGGACAAAGGTGCAAACCCTGGCAAACTAGTGACCCCCATTTCTAACAGTACTTATTGCTTCTTCAGAATTCTGTGTGGCATTTGATACATATCCTCTTTGGAAAAGTGAAGAAGGTTCACTTTGCAGGTTTGCATATGTTTTTCTATGACCATAAAGTCTTACCTATATCTCTTACACTCATTAACTACCTACCTTTTTCTATTGCTATGTGTCTTTTCTTCTGGCTACCCGATCTTTCTGTCTTTACCTTATGTCTCTCCTCATCACACCTATCACTACCTTATTAATAGTTCTACTTTACCTCTGTCATTATACTGTCTCATTACCTCTCTGTTCACCTCCTCTTTTCCCCCAGCCCTCCAGTTGGTACTACCCAGTAGAACTGGGGATCACTGTCTAACCAGAGTAGTGCACACAAAGAAAGAGGGGAGGTGGGACAAGGCGGCAAAAGGTACTTACGTTCAGGGAAAAGTGCAAAATTTGTGAGAGAGCTAGATTTGTTTTATTTTAAGTATTTTGCATAATGTTTTAGTGGCTGATGTGTAAAATGGGATTCTTTACTGTTTGTCACCAGAGGTTCTATTCTCCAAGGCAGAGGTTCAGAGCTGCTCTTCCTCTTAATTTTGTTATTACAGGTTCTATTCCCATAGATTTTAGTCTAACACTTACCTGGGATAAGATCATGTCCTCCAGGCTCCACTCTGCGATACCTGCTCACCGATTGGCCCTACCTCAACCACTTCTTTTGGAGAAGCTTGTCTTTGACTCCACCAGAGAGTTCTGGTGTACCAGCACTTCTTCCCATTTATTTATTCTCACTTTCACTCTCTCCTATCCCTTTCTTTATCTCTTTCACATTTTCTATTCCTCTTTCCTCCTTCAAGCCATTTCCTCTCCATTTGTTTTACATGTTGTGTTTTCCTTCTGTTTTTTTCTGTTTCTTCCCCTGCAGCCCTTTTGTCCCCATGCTTCTTTAACTGAACACCAGGATTGTTGCTTTCTCTTTTCCTTTTGAAGCCTTCTAATCTTTTCTAATAGATGTGGTGAGGGGGCACAGGAACAATACAGCTGGGTGCACGGGCCCGAGTTTGCACCCACCCTGGTGACACCAGTGATGTTTGTGTTGTAGCATGGAAGAATAATTTGAGAAAATATCCTTATTTTATCTATACAGCATCCCTACTCCTGCAGCCCTGCAATCTGGGATTATCCCTGAATCCTGGTAAAGTGGTTCTTGGTTCGGGTCATAACCACAGTAAAATGTACAGTAATTCTTGGGTGAACACATACGAGCACTTAAAAGTGGTCTGGGTGCTATGTTCCAAGTGGGTCACCGTGGCCTAGTGTTTAACGTTGCAGACTCTTACTGCAAAGGTTATGTGTTCAAATCCTGGTGTTTCAATGGCTTTAGTTTGTGAAGTAAAATTATAGTCAATGGTACTTTCTCTGATAAATGTTGGAATTTTTTTTCTTCAGTATGTATTACCCCAAAGAATACAAATCTTCTATCTCCCTCTGTCTCGCTTTATTTTTCTCTCTCTCTCTCTTTCCTTCCATTCAACACTATTGATGTCAACATAGGTGAACTCTAACCTACGGCCCTGCATACACTGGAGTGTTTGATCCGAATGTTATATATAAGTTTTCATGTAGACTGCTCAATGGTCACTGTGGCCTAGAGGTTAAGGTTGCAGACTCTTACTCCTGACGTTATGTGTTCAAATCCTGGTGTTGTGGTTATTGAGGTAAAATTATAGGCAATGGAACTTTATCTGTTAAAGGTTGGAAAATATTTTTAATTTCTCCTTGTTTGAATATCTCTCTTTACAAGTATGTATTACCCCAAAGAATACAAATCTTCTATCTCCCTCTGTCTTGCTTTATTTTTCTCTCTCTCTGTTGGAATAGAATTTTTTTAGCTGTGCTGTTAACCCCTTCGGTGCTTATGACGAGCTGGACTCGTCATGGCACACAGTGCTCGTGTGCTCATGACGAGTCCAGCTCGTCATAAGACCACCCACGGGGAAGCGCTGGCGCTCCCCCGTGGGAATCCGATCTTTAGGGTTTTTTTGGGGAGGCAGGGGAAGGGCTTCCCCTGCCTCCCCCGCCCCCCCGCCCTCCCCATCAATGACGTCAGCGCGCGAGGCGCGCTGACATCATTGAGGGTTTCCTTTCTTCCCGACGCGCTGGAAGCCATTTGCTTCCAGCGCGTCGGGGAAATCAGGTGAGGTTTGGCTCGGGGAGGGGGGTTTGTATCAAAAGAGGCATCGAGGGAAAGGAAAGGGTTTTCCTTTCCCCGATGCCTCTTTGTGCATTCCTGCTGCACGATCATGTGATCGTGCAGCAGGAATGCCCACTAGGCTCGAGGGAGGGAGGGAGGGAGGGCAAGAGGCATGTGAACGGGCCTAGAAGCCCCGCCCGATGTGCCTTCTCTCCATTTCCAACGTGAAAAGTTAGCTGTAATCCTTGATGGAGGTCTTTGCATCCTTCATTTTCTCGAGCGCAATTCTCGTGTAGAATTCGTGAGCGAGATGTGGCTTCTCTCCATTTACACCCTGAAAAGTTAGCTGTAATCCTTGATGAGGTCTTTGCATCCTTGAATTTCTCGAGCGCAATGCTCGTGTAGTTCCTGTGACCAGGAGGTTCCTTCTCCTCGTCTGCCGCTGAGATCGTGCTCTGACCCTTTATAAACAAGAGGCATGTGAACGGGCCTAGAAGCCCCGCCCGTTTGGCCCCGCCACACATACACTAGCGGTATGCAACGTCTGCCCGCCCTTTCCCCACTATGATGGACAGCTTAATCAAAGGTTCCCGGCGCTTTCGGCGCGGTGGCAAAGTTACAGACACACAGGTCACTGGAGACAATTCTTCTGGTCCTTTACGCAGCTGTAGTGTAGGAAAGGCACTATACATTTACCCAACGAGGTAACACTTACTGATTAGCCAGTAGACAGTACTACAGTTGAGTAGAGGTATTGCACAAAACGGTGGCATCTTCTTGGATAAATATGCAGGGCAGGTGTGCAGAATTCGTGAGCGTGGTTAAGCAGATGTGCCTTCTCTCCATTTCCAACGTGAAAAGTTAGCTGTAATCCTTGATGGAGGTCTTTGCATCCTTCATTTTCTCGAGCGCAATTCTCGTGTAGAATTCGTGAGCGTGGTTAAGCAGATGTGGCTTCTCTCCATTTACACCCTGAAAAGTTAGCTGTAATCCTTGATGGAGGTCTTTGCATCCTTGAATTTCTCGAGCGCAATGCTCGTGTAGTTCCTGTGACCAGGAGGTTCCTTCTCCTCGTCTGCCGCTGAGATCCTGCTCTGACCCTTTATCCCCTTCGGTGCTTATGACGAGCTGGACTCGTCATGGCACACAGTGCTCGTGTGCTCATGACGAGTCCAGCTCGTCATAAGACCACCCACGGGGAAGCGCTGGCGCTCCCCCCGTGGGAATCCGATCGTTAGGTTTTTTTGGGGAGGCAGGGGAAGGGCTTCCCCTGCCTCCCCCGCCCCATCAATGACGTCAGCGCGCGAGGCGCGCTGACATCATTGAGGGTTTCCCTTTCTTCCCCGACGCGCTGGAAGCCATTTGCTTCCAGCGCGTCGGGAAATCAGGTGAGGTTTGGCTCGGGGAGGGGGGTTTGTATCAAAAGAGGCATCGAGGGAAAGGAAAGGGTTTTCCTTTCCCCCGATGCCTCTTTTGTGCATTCCTGCTGCACGATCATGTGATCGTGCAGCAGGAATGCCCACTAGGCACGAGGGAGGGAGGGAGGGAGGGAGAGAGAGAGAGAGAGAGAGAGACAATTTCAATTTATTTGCCAGGTAACGAGGGGAGGAGGTGTGTAAGGCTTTGTGTGTGATGCAGGCAGTTTTGTAAATCGATCTTGCCTCGATCGGAAGCCATCGAAGAGAGGATAGGAGTGACGTGGTCGCTTCGTTTAGACCCTGAAATGAGGCGAGCTGCTGAATGGAGGATGGATTTGAGAGGGGAGAGGTGGGATTTGGGTAGGCCCGTCAGAAGAGAATTGCAATAATCCAGTCTTGAGAGAACCAGAGATTGTACCAAGGTTTTTAAGTCTTTCTCCGGGAAGAACCGACGGATCCCCCGTAGAAGGCGCAACTGGTAACGTGCGTTCTTAGCAATAGAGTTGATGTGGGAGATTAGGTTGAGTCTTTTGTCAAGAATGACACCTAGGGATTTAGCGCTGTCAACAATGATGGGTTTGTTGTTGAGTAGGTTCAGCTGATCCATCCAAGATTGAACAGGAGGAGGTGAGAGAGAGGTAGAGAGGAGGAGGAATTCAGTTTTGGCGGGATTCAGAATGAGTTGGTGAGCTAACATCCAGTTGTGAATAGAGTTGAGAGTAGAGTTGAGTAGTGAGAGATCGTGTGCGGAAGATAAAGGTATCTTCCCACTAGTCCACCAGGCTTTTATTTGTGGAGAGTGACCCCTTGGGTGGCAGAATAGCAGTATGTTTTTAGGCCCATCTGCCCCCAAGGAGGGCAGAAGCCACTAGACACCAGGGTTTTTTTTATTTTTGTGTTGGGGAGTGGCCAAAAGGGCAAGGGTTGCTCCCCTTTTACGGGGGTGAATATTTTATTTATACTGTTAGGCCCACCTACCCCTTAGCTTGGCTGGTGGATTGTGTGTGGACTGGTGCATTATTTGCATATGTGATTGTAATGGTTTTTTTTCTCCTTTTTATTCTAGTGTAAAGCTTTTGATTCCTGTTTGCGGTTTCGGCAGTGGTGGTTCTGCAGTTTTGCGTAATTGCATTTATTTGGTAAGAAAAATATTTTTGTTGTGTGTACTCCAAATGAGTATTATTGTCATGCATGAATGAATTTTTTTGTAAGTGGTGCCATAATGGCAGCATATTTGTTAGTGTTCAGAGCATGAAATTCTTTGCGATGTTTTGCATTGTCTTATGTGTAATTTTTTTCTTCTTCTTTTTTAGTGGGATATTGTTGATCCTTACTGTGTCTGTGCAGAGTAGGTGGTGGTGAGTCTAGCTGCTTCTGTCACGTGAGTGGTATAGTGTTGGAGTATATAGGTCTTTGTGATAAAGCTACATTTTGTTTATTTCTTTTTTTTACAAAGGGTTTGTTGTTGTTGACTTGTTTGACAAGTAACCTTTATTAGTAAGCATTATGGCTAGCCGTAGAATTACTGCTCAGCAGGTGGTTGGTTTGCTTCTTGAATCTTCCTCTGAGCAGGATTATGAGACTGACAGTGCGTCTGAGGGAGAGGAGGGAGGGGAAGATTCAGGCAGTGAGTTTTCTCTCCACATGGAATCATCGGATGATGAAGGTACTCTCAGTGCAGATGAAGTGCCTGATTTAGAGGAGGATACTACTGTGCCGATGGTGCAAGAGGCATCTGGATTGCAGCCTGGGGCTGCTAGGCTTCCTACTGGAAGTGCTGGACTCTGGGTTGATCCAAACATGGTGCAGCCGGTGTTGCCTGCCTTTAGTGGTTATGCAGGGTGTAGAGTGGATTGTGAACATTATTTGCCTATACAGTATTTTCAGTTGTTTATGGATGATGTATTTTTGGGTGAGATTGTTGAGCAGACTAATTTGTATGCTGAACAGTTTTTGAGGGACAACAGTGCCAGACTTAGGCCCCATTCTAGAGCTACCCGGTGGAGTCCCACAAATCTGGAAGAGATGAAGAAGTTTTTGGGTTTGACTTTTTGATGGGTTTGATAAGGAAGCCGTCCATGGGTTCATATTGGTCTACCAGTCCCTTGATGGCAACGGCCATATTTCCTGCAGTTATGACTCGTGATCGGTATTTACTTTTGCTTCGGATGCTGCATTTTGTTGATAATGGTTTGGCGTTGCCACGAGATCACCCTGAATGTGACCGTCTTTTTAAGATTCGGCCTGTTCTTGATCACTTTGTAGATCGATTTTCAGAGATCTATACTCCAGGGAAAGAAATATCTATTGATGAGTCTTTGGTCCTGTTCAAGGGCCGTTTGGTTTTTAGGCAGTACATTCCTAGCAAGAGGGCACGCTATGGAATTAAGCTGTATATGTTGTCTGAGAGTAGGACAGGATATGTTTTTAATTTGCGTGTGTACACTGGTAGGGATTCCACTATTGACCCCCCTGGTTGTCCGTCCACTTTTGGAGTTTCAGAGAAAATTGTGTGGGATCTTGCTAGAGGACTGTTTAACAGAGGCCACCATTTGTACCTTGATAACTTCTACACTGCTGTGCAATTGTTTAAGGAATTGTTCAAAGTGGACACTTTTGCTTGTGGCACAATCCGCTCTAACCGTAAAGGTTATCCAAAAGAGCTTGTTTGCAAAAAACTTCAGAGGGGACAGTGCAGTGCCTTGCGTAGTGAGGAACTGCTAGCTGTGAAATTTGTGGACAGGAGGGATGTGTACATGCTGACTACCATCCATGATGAGAGTACTTCACCTGTGGCTGTTTGGGGTCAGATTGCTGAAGTGCGCAAACCTGTGTGCATTTTAGACTACAATAAGCACATGGGTGGTGTTGATAGAGTAGATCAGAGGTTGGAACCTTACACTGCTATTCGTAAGTCTTACATTTGGTATAAGAAGTTGGCCATCCATCTCTTCAATTTAGCAACTTTCAATGCTTTTGTTGTGTTCAAGGAGTGTTCTCCTGCGTCAAAGTTGACTTTTGTTCAGTTTCAGGAGTCTGTCATAGGCAGCCTTGTTGTTGTGGAACAGGCAAGTGTTCCTAGAGTTGGAGTGGTGGAGGATGTGGCTCGATTGAAAGATCGCCACTTTCCTGATCACATTCCTCCTACACCCTCAAAAGACTTTCCCACTAGGAGATGTAGAGTCTGTTGGCGAAGAGGTACGCGGAAGGAGACTCGTATGTACTGCCCTGAGTGTCCTTCTAACCCTGGGCTGTGTGTGCCTGCTTGTTATAGAGCGTACCACAAGCAAAAGAATTATTGGGAGCAACCATGAGTGGTAAAGTGAACTGCCTGGTCTGTAATGTTTAAGAATTGTTGTTCTGTTTCAAGGTTGGCATTAGTGCAATGTATTTAGTTTCTGATTTTGTGTTAGTAGATTTGTATCTATTTGCAATTTGTTTGTGTTTTCTTTTTTGTATAAAAAAATCCTAAATGTGATGGTGGTGTGTGTAGGCTGGTGCTTGGCTGGCGGTGTGCGTGGAGTGGCGCTTGGCTGGCGGTGTGCGGGGAGTGGCTCTTGGCTGGCGGTGTGCGTGGAGTGGTGCTTGGCTGGCGGTGTGCGTGGAGTGGCGCTAGGCTGGCGGTGTGCGTGGAGTGGCGCTAGGCTGGCGGTGTGCGTGGAGTGGCGCTAGGCTGGCGGTGTGCGTGGAGTGGCGCTAGGCTGGCGGTGTGCGTGGAGTGGCGCTTGGCTGGCGGTGTGCGTGGAGTGGCGCTTGGCTGGCGGTGTGCGTGGAGTGGCGCTTGGCTGGCGGTGTGCGTGGACTGGCGCTCGGCTGGCAGTGTGTGAGTAGTGACTTGCTGCTGGTCACTACACACACTGCTAGCCGAGCGACACTCCACGCAATCCATCAGCTTGTGTGGTTGCTGTGTTAGGAATGTGGGCGTGTGAAAGTGATGGGCCCTTGAATGGCGCTGTCTGCTGGTGTGAGTGTTGTAATGTGATGGGCCCGCGGCTGGTGGTGTGAATGGTTTTGTATTTGTCACACGTATGAAAGGTGTATGAATGGCCTGTAAAGAGGTTGGTGCCTTGTCGTGGCTTTACAGCTCACGAGCTGTGAGTCAATGGTTCAGTTTCTCGTCCTTTCAATTATTAACAGTGCATTTCATTTTTGTGAAATCACTTGTTAATACAATTGTATATACTGAACCATCACTCACCCTCGTGCCAAATCCAACCAGTATGTGTGTGTGTGCTTGAGGATTAGATGGCTGTGCAGTAATATTTTTTTTTGTCTTTCTCAAGCAGGGTGTACCTTGTCCCTTTTTGTGAATGTTGTAATGTGTTTGTTTCGTGCCTGGGGGTGTGAATGGTCTTGTGTGTATCACGTATGAAAGGTGTGTGAATGGCCTGTAAAGCGGTTGGGGCCTTGACGTGGCTTTACAGCTCACGAGCTGCGAGTCACTGGTTCCGTTTTTGTCCTTTCAATTATTGACAGTGCATTTCATTTTTGTGAAATCTCTTGTTAATAAAATTGTATATACTGAACCATCACTTGCCCTCGTGCCAAATCCAACCAGTATGTGTGTGTGCTTGAGGAATAGATGGCTGTGCAGTAATCTTTGTCTTTTTAGTCTGTCTGCCAAGGTGTACATTCCGTCTAAGAATAACCTACCAACTGTAGATATTGTCGTAAACGAAACACCCATGGGAGTACATGGTGATATCTCTCTTGTGGATCCCAACAAGTTATGGTACCCACAATGTCCTGCAAACCTCAAAATGTCTGTCACATTTTCCTTGCAATATTGTGCCAAAATTTTCACGCTGCAGAAATAAACAACACATTATCTCAAAATGACCTGGTTTTGCAAGGGGGTCACCTGGGTTTTTGGCCCGGGGCTCGGCGGCCACATAGGAAACCTACCAAACCCACACATTTCTGAAAAGTAGACACCCGGGGGCTTCCAGGGAGGTATGGCTTGCGTGGATCCCCCAACGTTTCCTTACCCAGAATCCCCTGCAAACCTCAATTTTAGCTGAAAAAATCACTTTTTTCACACATTTTTGTGTGGGAAAGTGTGGCATCACTGGCCTCACACAAATTTCCTACCACCCAGCGTTCCCCCAGGTCTCCCGATAAAAATGGTGCCTCACTTGTGTGGGAGGCCCAAGTACCCGCGACAGGCAAGGGCCCACAACGTATTGAGGCGACCTCAAAATGGCCTTTCACAAAACCACCTGGTTTTGCAAGGGAGTCACCTGGGTTTTGGCCCTGTGCTCGGCGGCCATCTAGGGAAACCTACCAAACCCACACATTTCTGAAAAGTAGACACCCGGGGGCTTCCAGGGAGGTATGGCTTGCGTGGATCCCCCAACGTTTCCTTACCCAGAATCCCCTGCAAACCTCAATTTTAGCTGAAAAAATCACTTTTTTCACACATTTTTGTGTGGGAAAGTGTGGCATCACTGGCCTCACACAAATTTCCTACCACCCAGCGTTCCCCCAGGTCTCCCGATAAAAATGGTGCCTCACTTGTGTGGGAGGCCCAAGTACCAGCGACAGGCAGGGCCCACAACGTAGTGAGGCGACCTCAAAATTGCCTATCTCAAAACCACCTGGTTTTGCAAGGGAGTCACCTGGGTTTTTGGCCCCGTGCTCGGCGGCCATCTAGGAAACCTACCAAACCCACACATTTCTGAAAAGTAGACACCCGGGGGCTTCCAGGGAGGTATGGCTTGCGTGGATCCCCCAACGTTTCCTTACCCAGAATCCCCTGCAAACCTCAATTTTAGCTGAAAAAATCACTTTTTTCACACATTTTTGTGTGGGAAAGTGTGGCATCACTGGCCTCACACAAATTTCCTACCACCCAGCGTTCCCCCAGGTCTCCCGATAAAAATGGTGCCTCACTTGTGTGGGAGGCCCAAGTACCAGCGACATGCAAGGACACAAAACGTTTTGAGGCAACATCAACATTGCCTATCAAAAAATGTTTTGGGCCCTTGCCTGTCGCGAGTACTGGGCCTCCCACACAAGTGAGGCACCATTTTATCGGGAGACCTGGAGAACGCTAGGTGGTAGGAAATCTGTGTGAGGCCAGTGATGCCACACTTCCCACACAAAATGTGTGAAAAAAGTGATTTTTCAGCTAAAATTGAGGTTTGCAGGATTCTGGATGGAAACGTTGGGGATCCACGCAAGCCATACCTCCTGGAAGCCCCGAGTGTCTACTTTCAGAAATGTGTGGGTTGGTAGGTTTCCTAGATGGCCGCCGAGCACGGGCAAACCAGGTGACCCTTGCAAAACCAGGTGGTTTGTGAAGGCCATTTGAGGTCACCTCAATACGTTGTGGGCCCTTGCCTGTCGGGGTACTTGGGCCTCCCACACAAGTGAGGCACCATTTTATCGGGAGACCTGGGAGACGCTGGGTGGTAGGAAATTTGTGTGAGGCCAGTGATGCCACACTTCCCACACAAAATGTGTGAAAAAGTGATTTTTCAGCTAAAATTGAGGTTTGCAGGGGATTCTGGGTAAGGAAACGTTGGGGATCCACGCAAGCCATACCTCCCTGGAAGCCCCAGGTGTCTACTTTTCAGAAATGTGTGGTTTGTAGGTTTCCTAGATGGCCGCCGAGCACGGGCCAAAACCCAGGTGACTCCTGCAAAACCAGGTGGTTTTGTGAAAGGCCATTTTGAGGTCGCCTCACTACGTTGTGGGCCTTGCCTGTCGCGGGTACTTGGGCCTCCCACACAAGTGAGGCACCATTTTTCTCGGGAGACCTGGGGAACGCTGGGTGGTAGGAAATTTGTGTGAGGCCAGTGATGCCACACTTTCCCACACAAAATGTGTGAAAAAGTGATTTTTCAGCTAAAATTGAGGTTTGCAGGGGATTCTGGGTAAGGAAACGTTGGGGATCCACGCAAGCCATACCTCCTGGAAGCCCCGGGTGTCTACTTTTCAGAAATGTGTGGGTTTGGTAGGTTTCCTAGATGGCCGCCGAGCACGGGGCCAAAACCCAGGTGACCCCTTGCAAAACCAGGTGGTTTTGTGAAGGCCATTTTGAGGTCGCCTCACTACGTTGTGGGCCCTTGCCTGTCGCGGGTACTTGGGCCTCCCACACAAGTGAGGCACCATTTTTATCGGGAGACCTGGGGGAACGCTGGGTGGTAGGAAATTTGTGTGAGGCCAGTGATGCCACACTTTCCCACACAAAAATGTGTGAAAAAGTGATTTTTCAGCTAAAATTGAGGTTTGCAGGGGATTCTGGGTAAGGAAACGTTGGGGGATCCACGCAAGCCATACCTCCCTGGAAGCCCCCGGGTGTCTACTTTTCAGAAATGTGTGTGTTTGGTAGGTTTCCCTAGGTGCCGGCAGAGCTAGGGTTCACAAACTACAGCTAGGCACTTTGCCAAAAAAGGGTCATTTTTCACTGCGAAATTGAGGTGTGACCACGTTGCGTTTTGCGCCGTTTCCTGTCGCAGGCACTAGGCCGACCCACACAAGTGAGGTACCATTTTTCTCGTAAGACTTTGGGGAACGCGGGGTGGGTGGAAATTTGTGGATCCACGCAGATTCCAGAACTTTCCACCACAGAAATGTGGGGAAAATGTGTTTTTTTGACAATTTTTTAGGTTTGCAAGGGATTCTGGGTAACAGAACCTGGTGGGAGGCAGTCCAGTCACCCCATCCTGGATTCCCCTGGGTGTCTAGTTTTCAAAAATGTATAGGTTTGCTAGGTTTCCCTAGGTGCCGGCAGAGCTAGGGTTCAAAAACTACAGCTAGGCACTTTGCCAAAAAGGGTCATTTTTCACTGCGAAATTGAGGTGTGACCACGTTGCGTTTTGCGCCGTTTCCTGTCGCAGGCACTAGGCCGACCCACACAAGTGAGGTACCATTTTTCTCGTAATACTTTGGGGAACGCGGGGTGGGTGGAAATTTGTGGATCCACGCAGATTCCAGAACTTTCCACCACAGAAATGTGGGGAAAATGTGTTTTTTTGACAATTTTTTATGTTTGCAAGGGATTCTGGGTAACAGAACCTGGTGGGAGGCAGTCAAGTCACCCCATCCTGGATTCCCCTGGGTGTCTAGTTTTCAAAAATGTATAGGTTTGCTAGGTTTCCCTAGGTGCCGGCAGAGGTAGGGTTCAAAAACTACAGCTAGGCACTTTGCCAAAAAAGGGTCATTTTTCACTGCGAAATTGAGGTGTGACCACGTTGCGTTTTGCGCCGTTTCCTGTCGCAGGCACTAGGCCGACCCACACAAGTGAGGTACCATTTTTCTCGTAAGACTTTGGGGAACGCGGGGTGGGTGGAAATTTGTGGATCCACGCAGATTCCAGAACTTTCCACCACAGAAATGTGGGGAAAATGTGGTTTTTTTGACAATTTTTTATGTTTGCAAGGGATTCTGGGTAACAGAACCTGGTGGGAGGCAGTCAAGTCACCCCATCCTGGATTCCCCTGGGTGTCTAGTTTTCAAAAATGTATAGGTTTGCTAGGTTTCCCTAGGTGCCGGCAGAGCTAGGGTTCAAAAACTACAGCTAGGCACTTTGCCAAAAAAGGGTCATTTTTCACTGCGAAATTGAGGTGTGACCACGTTGCGTTTTGCGCCGTTTCCTGTCGCAGGCACTAGGCCGACCCACACAAGTGAGGTACCATTTTTCTCGTAAGACTTTGGGGAACGCGGGGTGGGTGGAAATTTGTGGATCCACGCAGATTCCAGAACTTTCCACCACAGAAATGTGGGGAAAATGTGGTTTTTTTGACAATTTTTATGTTTGCAAGGGATTCTGGGTAACAGAACCTGGTGGGAGGCAGTCCAGTCACCCCATCCTGGATTCCCCTGGGTGTCTAGTTTTCAAAAATGTATAGGTTTGCTAGGTTTCCCTAGGTGCCGGCAGAGGTAGGGTTCAAAAACTACAGCTAGGCACTTTGCCAAAAAGGGTCATTTTTCACTGCGAAATTGAGGTGTGACCACGTTGCGTTTTGCGCCGTTTCCTGTCGCAGGCACTAGGCCGACCCACACAAGTGAGGTACCATTTTTCTCGTAAGACTTTGGGGAACGCGGGGTGGGTGGAAATTTGTGGATCCACGCAGATTCCAGAACTTTCCACCACAGAAATGTGGGGAAAATGTGTTTTTTGGACAATTTTTATGTTTGCAAGGGATTCTGGGTAACAGAACCTGGTGGGAGGCAGTCAAGTCACCCCATCCTGGATTCCCCTGGGTGTCTAGTTTTCAAAAATGTATAGGTTTGCTAGGTTTCCCTAGGTGCCGGCAGAGGTAGGGTTCAAAAACTACAGCTAGGCACTTTGCCAAAAAGGGTCATTTTTCACTGCGAAATTGAGGTGTGACCACGTTGCGTTTTGCGCCGTTTCCTGTCGCAGGCACTAGGCCGACCCACACAAGTGAGGTACCATTTTTCTCAGTAAGACTTTGGGGAACGCGGGGTGGGTGGAAATTTGTGGATCCACGCAGATTCCAGAACTTTCCACCACAGAAATGTGGGGAAAATGTGGTTTTTTTGACAATTTTTAGGTTTGCAAGGGATTCTGGGTAACAGAACCTGGTGGGAGGCAGTCCAGTCACCCCATCCTGGATTCCCCTGGGTGTCTAGTTTTCAAAAATGTATAGGTTTGCTAGGTTTCCCTAGGTGCCGGCAGAGGTAGGGTTCAAAAACTACAGCTAGGCACTTTGCCAAAAAAGGGTCATTTTTCACTGCGAAATTGAGGTGTGACCACGTTGCGTTTTGCGCCGTTTCCTGTCGCAGGCACTAGGCCGACCCACACAAGTGAGGTACCATTTTTCTCGTAAGACTTTGGGGAACGCAGGGTGGGTGGAAATTTGTGGATCCACGCAGATTCCAGAACTTTCCACCACAGAAATGTGGGGAAAATGTGTTTTTTGGACAATTTTTTATGTTTGCAAGGGATTCTGGGTAACAGAACCTGGTGGGAGGCAGTCAAGTCACCCCATCCTGGATTCCCCTGGGTGTCTAGTTTTCAAAAATGTATAGGTTTGCTAGGTTTCCCTAGGTGCCGGCAGAGGCTAGGGTTCAAAAACTACAGCTAGGCACTTTGCCAAAAAAGGGTCATTTTTCACTGCGAAATTGAGGTGTGACCACGTTGCGTTTTGCGCCGTTTCCTGTCGCAGGCACTAGGCCGACCCACACAAGTGAGGTACCATTTTTCTCATAAGACTTTGGGGAACGCGGGGTGGGTGGAAATTTGTGGATCCACGCAGATTCCAGAACTTTCCACCACAGAAATGTGGGGAAAATGTGGTTTTTTGACAATTTCTTAGGTTTGCAAGGGATTCTGGGTAACAGAACCTGGTGGGAGGCAGTCCAGTCACCCCATCCTGGATTCCCCTGGGTGTCTAGTTTTCAAAAATGTATAGGTTTGCTAGGTTTCCCTAGGTGCCGGCAGAGCTAGGGTTCAAAAACTACAGCTAGGCACTTTGCCAAAAAAGGGTCATTTTTCATTGTGAAAATGAGGTGTGACCACGTTGCGTTTTGAGCCGTTTCCTGTCGTGGGCACTAGGCTGACCCACACAAGTGAGGTACCATTTTTATCGGGAGACATAGGGTAACACAGAATTGTAGAGCAACTGTTATTACCTATTGACTTTGGATGCATTTCTGCCTTCCAAATGAAAGACAATGTGTAAAAAATAAGTCATTTTGAAAAATGACCTATAATTCTCATGCTAGTATGGGTACTCCCAATTTCGGAAATGTGCAAATATCTACTGTTTCTAAAATCTACATTTTGTTCCCATTTCAGAAATACATAGGTGTTTTTCATAACAATTTTTCCATGTATACATTTTCCCAAAATAATTGCTATATACCCGGTACTTAAAACAAAATCATTGCAAGATGTTGCTCAATTATTGGCTCTGGGTTCGTCGGGTTCTTGTTGAACCTACAAGTTCTATATATCCCCACAACCAGAAAGGTCCAGCGGATATAACGGTATATTGCCTTCAAATAGCTGTCATAATTAGAAGAAGTAGAAAATAGTAATGGACCTGAACAATATAAAAAACATGTATACATGCAAACTTGGTTCAGTAGTATCAAAAATATTTTTTATTATTTTTTTATAGATAATTGTAACTAAATACACAAAAAACAACCATAAAACATATAGTCCTCTGTATATATATTTACACTGGGTTCAAGAGGGTCAAATAACAAAGAAGGTTTTCTTACTTTGACAAAATCTGATACATAATATACACAGTGTTATTCATCGATATATAAGAAATTATTTGACACACTACAATTAATGTCACAGACATATAAACAAAAATAATTATATGAATGTGTTCAGAGGACAAACATTTCTGGCATGGCCTTGAGAATCTGGATACATTTTTGATACTACTGAACCAAGTTTGCATGTATACATGTTTTTTATATTGTTCAGGTCCATTACTACTTTCCTTGTTCCTAAATATTGTGATATTTACATATTGGTTATTTTCCCTGATTTAGGAACTTACGTCAGGGGTACCCTTTTCCTTACATACATAATTAGAAGTTACAGGTTAAAACGTTGACACAAATGGCTGTTTTTTCAACTAATTTTCAATTTTTCCTTTATTTAACTGTTAGTTTCTATAAGGAAAACTTTAAGGATCTACACAAATGACCCTTGCTGAATTCAGAATTTTGTCTACTTTTCAGAAATGTATGGCTTTCCAGGATCCATTATTGGTTTCATACCCATTTCTACCATTAACTGGAAGGAGGTTGAAAGCACAAAAAATAGCAAAAATAGGCTATGTCCCAGAAAAATGCCAAAACTGTGTAAAAAAGTTGGTTTTCTGACAAAAGTCTGCTTGTCCCTGAAAGCTGGGAAGATGGTGATTTCAGCACCACAACCCCTTTTGATGCCATTTGCAGGGAAAAATCAAGACGCTTTCGTCTGTAGCCCTTTTTCCGCATTTTTCCAAAAAAAACAAAATTTAGCTGTATTTTGACTAATTTCTGGGTCCCCTCCAGGGGAATCCACAAACCCTGGGTACCTTTACAATCCCCATGATGTTAGAAAAAGGACGCAAATTTGGCATGGATACCTTATGTGGTCAAAAAGTTACAGGGGCCTAAGCGCGCACTACCCCAAATAGCCAAAAAAGGCTTAGCACAGGAGGGGAAAAGGCCTAGCAGCGAAGGAGTTAAAAACAAAAATAAAGAATGAAGCTACACCCAGTGAGGTTTTTTCCCTGAGTGTGAGGGTTATTATTTGTTTTTATGTCCCTCACCTGCTGGTGAGGGACAGAAAATATGGACAAGACACTGTGCACCCTAAATGAGGCAGGCAGTGTAATGCCCTTCCTCCAACCGCCCCTACTCCATCGGACTGTTTGAGGAAGCTTTCGGTTGAAGGAAAGCTGACAGTCCTCCGGACCCAAATCAGGGCGAGCGAGCTGCTATTTTAGCTGACAAAGTACTCCATTGTGTTTGCAATGGAGTCGCCTGTCCTCCAATCTCTAAATCCCGCCCTTAGTCCAGTATTTTGGCAGTTACCAAGCACTATCGGGTATGACTTAAAATGGTGTTGGATAAATTTGTCAAGAATAAGGTCAAGAGGCTGAGAGGAGAATCTCCAATAGCACATCCTGCTAAAAATTCTTCACAGTTGTAGAGCAGATAAGCCGATTTAAGTCAAGTAGTGGTTATACCTAAACCAATTGTATGACAAACTTATGGGAGCCATTTGAATAATACTATAGTCAATGAGATATTATACTTTTGGAACAAAATGATGAAGTATTAAGTGTTACCTTTACAAGGCTTAACAAAGTGACGGCCCTGCAGAGTTCTGCAGTTTTTAAATTTCCATTTCCATCTCTCCTCCCTGACCAATTCTAATCCTACTGCATCCCCCTCTTTTACAACTGAGCTCCTCCTCAATCATCTTACTCAGACATTATCAAATATAGAACGAAAGCACTTTCAACCTTGTCGTCTGAACTTACTCGACTAAGAGATGATTTCAACTCACTTAGAGCCTTATCCTTCTTGAACCACACTGATTCCCTCTGCCATTGCTCTCAAAACACCCCCGATATAACCAATGGAGAACTACAACCCTACGCAACAGATCTCATAGGCCTCTCCGCACAGTGAGCTATTTATCCTCTTCTGACCTCTTTGACCTTTGCAACTCTTACCTTCCTCTACCTATGAGTTCAGATCTTCCCTCTTACACACCAATATCCCAGTGATTGTAGGAGCAGAACAGAATCCCTCCCGCACCCACCTCACCTAGATCCCCCGTTTAACTTACCACCATTCTCCCTGGCAATCCTACCAACGATAACCCTAAACCCTCTCTTGCATGCTCGTCAATTGCCGTTCGGCTGTCCGACATGCGACTGAAATATCTGAAACCATCCTTAGCAAAGCTATTGATATCGCCTTCCTTACGAAAAACCTGGCTCAATGACCACTCGACGGCCTTTCTTGACCTACTCACCCCCCCCGGTTTTTCTATCCTTAGGAAAGACAGACCTGTCAGAAAAGGAGGTGGTCTAGCTATAATCTATAAAAATGAACTTCAACTCTCTCTATTAAAAGACTCAGACTACCTAACCTTCGAATACCTTGGCGCCGAACTCACTGCTCAGGGCTCTCCCCCGATCCGACTACACAATATCTACCACCCTACGGGTGAAACCCTTCTCTTTGCCGACGAATTTTCTGACCTTCTTTCACAATCCTCTCTGTCTACCTCAAAAAAATCTCTTCTTAGGAGATTTTAACATTCATTGGAATAATGTTGATGATCCCACAGTCTTGCGCCTCACTAACCTCCTAGAGATCAACGAGCTCAAACAAATATGTCAAATTCCAACCCATATCAAAGGAGCCACTCTCGACGCCATCATTTCCAATCATGACATGACCTCCCTGTCTCACATCATCCCCATTGACTGGTTCGACCATCACCTCATTCTGTTTAAGGTCATAACCAATTCCCCTCCCCCTCCACACAAATCACCAAACCTCTGAAATGGACTAGAAATCTGAGACAAATCCCACCGGATGTACTCGAGTCTAAACTCCAAGCCCAACTCCTTCTCACCCCCTCTCCCTAAATGCTAGTGAGCTCACTGAACATTTCAACAAGACCGTCAAGGATGTCTTGGACAATTTAGCCCCTCCAAAGTTAAAAAAACAACCAATTATCCCATCCAAATCTTGGTTCAACTCATATCTCAACAATGAAAGACGCTCTCTCAGACTGATCGAAAGAACTTGGAGACAACACCCCTCTCCCTCCCCATCTTGCCCTCCTCAGATCTGCCAGATCAACTTACAAGAAACACATCTTCAATGAAAAGGCTACCTTCTTTCGAGCACAACTTAAGCGTGCCAAAATAGGCCCAGAGAACTGTTTAGCAATGTAAGGCAACAAACATCATCCACTCCCCCTGTGCTGTTGGCCTCCACAGAGAGATGCGAGGAAATTGCCAACTTCCTCTCGGATAAAATTTCCAAAATCAATCAGTCCTTCCATCTAACCCTACCCCCTCCCTCCCCCAGACTTACTGCTGACGTTCCCTTTGATTTACCTCCCTGTTGACCCTGCCCCTTCCTCCTAATCCTTCAACTAACCCACCCATTTCAACGTTTGCTGAACTCAACCTTCCCAACGTTCTGCTGAAAAACAATGCCTCCTGGCATAACTTCCTCCCTGTGACTGAACACGAAGTCCTTAACATTATTTCCAAACTCAAGCCAACCTCACATACCAACGATCCGCTCCCCTCAAACCTGGTCCAAGACCTTAAGCACATCATTGCCCCATACTGGACTACTATCATTAACACCTCCTTTGCCACCGGTTGCATCCCAAACTCCCTCTAACTCGGACAAATCACTCCCATTCTTAAAAACCCTCTGCTGTCCCAAATGGCCTCAATAATCTCCGCCCGATCTCAAACCTCTCACTTCTATCCAAAGTCCTCGAAAAATGTGCTCTCCGACAATTGGACAATCACATCTGCAATTTTAACCTTCTTGACTCTTTGCAATCTGGCTTCAGAAAAGGATGCAGCACAGAAACCGCCATGCTTAATATCGTCGATGACCTCCACTGGTCACTCCGACAATGGTGAGTCCTGCCTACTTATTCTTCTTGACCTCTCGGCTGCATTTGATACAGTTAACCATTCTTCCTTACTTACCTCACTAAAAGCTCGATTCGGCCTTAATGGCCTTGTCCTCAAATGGTTCTCCTCTTATCTCCAACACAGAACACAGCAAATCAAAATCCATGACTGCCTCTCGAACCCTACACCTGTCTCCCTAGGCGTTCCTCAAGGCTCCATACTCTCCCCGCTCTCTTTAACCTCTTTATGGAACCCCTTACCCTTATTCTGAAACAAGCAGGAATCAACTACCACCTCTATGCCGATGACACGCAACTTTACTACAAGATTAGATCCCACGAGGATGTTCACGATGTCAACAACTCCTTGAAGAAGATCCAATCCTGGTTTTTCTCTAACCACCTCAAACTTAACCCCAAAAAAACAGAAATCATTCTCTTCTCTCCTAACAACAACCAACTCCCTATCCAAAGCTGGCTCTCTGACCTAAATGCACTCAACTCCTCGCTCTCCTTATCAAACTCAGCGAAATCACTCGGAGGGGCATATTAGCAAGACCCACGTTAAAATTATCGCTGTTTAGCGGCAGGAAACTGCCGCTAAAGCGGCGATAATGGGCTTGCTAATATGCGCTATGGAATTCAATAGAAGCCCAGGTTAAATGTGCAGGACATCTAACCTGGGCTTCTATTGAATTCCATAACGCATATTAGCAAGCTCATCATCGCCGTTTTAGCGGCAGTTTCCTGCCGCTAAAACGGCGATAATTTTAACGTGGGTCTTGCTAATATGCCCCTTGGTTTCACCATTGACCATATAAATAACTCGGCTAAAGCAGCTCTCTTCACTCTCCGACAACTTAAAAAAATCAAACCCTTCATTCCAGCTGACGACTTTAAAGGGGTTGTCCAATCTCTAGTTCTCTCCAAAATTGACTACGGTAGCGCTATCCACTCCGGTACCCCAAAGTTCATCTTGCTCCCTAGATCTGTGCTCAATCTAGCTGCCAGACTAATCACGGACTGCAAACGCTTTGACCACATCTCTCCTGCCCTCAAAGCCCTCAATTGGCTACCTGTAGAAGGTAGATCTGCCTACAAGACTGCATGCATAACTTACAAAGCTCTTCACCAACAAACCCCCTTGTACCTTACGAACAAACTCAAAAAAGCAGGCTGCTCCCGAACAATGAGAAGCACCAATGCCCTACTCCTTGTCCCCCCGCTGTTAAAAAAGAAAACCACTCAATCTCGTTCCTTCTCCGGGAATACCCCGATAATCTGGAATGCTCTCCCTAAGGACTTGCGCTGTAACCCCTCCTACCTCAGCTTAAAAAAAGGCCTCAAATCTCACCTTCTCAACAAATATTGGGGTCTTTAACCTCGCCGCTGACCCCTCTCTAAAGCCTCCAACAATCTGCTTCTACTCCTCTGCCCTCCTGACTCTCTCCCCTCCCCCAGAATCTCCCTCTGATGTTACTTCCTTCCTCCCTAAACCGTTTTCTTCTATACTTTTCAAACTTTTCCTTCTTCCTCGCCGACCATCTTTGAACTTCGGCTTCCCCCCCGCACTCAACTAAGAGCTCTATACTTTGTTTTTGTTATTGTACCAAAACAGCCTCGCTTGATAGCCTTTACTCATGTAATTTATCTTTTGACAGTTTTATTCTGTTTCTATGTAAAATAGTCTTTTTTTTTATAACCCCGCCCTATGTAATTTAGCTTTTTGCCTACCTATCAATCTAAATATGTCTGTATCCTACTGAATCAACGGTTTTACTGTATCAATCAACGCCTTTTAGCCTCTTTGTAATGTTTTGTTATCCAAAAGTTTATGTTTTTATCTTATTGAACCAACTGTCTTCACTGTAACTATCAATGCTCATGTAAAGCGCTCTGATACCCACGGGTCCAGCCAGCGCTATATAAAACCTTTCATATAAATAAATAAATAAATTTGCAGGGTTAAAATTCTGAATTAACAAAATATATTTAATCCAAGGAAATAGTGCGGACGTTTACTAATTTCCCAGCAATGTGCGTGTTATGTTTAGTCATGATGTCTTTGCTAGTCAGGCATACATTGAACAATCAAATAAGTATTACATTGCAGAATAGCTAAAGCTGTGGCACTTCTTGAGAAAAAAGTTTTACATTTGTCATCCTTGCATGATTATACACTTTTATATAGCGATGGATTTTTCACACTTATTTTCAACTAATCCTCAGCCACATTGCACTGTGTATCACCTAGGCTGTCGTGAACAAGTAATAAGAGCCTGCTGCACATCGAGGTAGAGAATCTTAAACGTGGAATGTTATAGTTGGACAAAGGCATTATACAGTTCTTACTTAGGATAAAATAGGGAAGACCGAGATGTTTCTAGTATGGAATCACTAAGGGGCTGATTACGATGGCGGAGGGACCGCCACCGCCAGCCGTGCGGTGGCGGTCCCTCCGCCATCTGAATGCCTATAACCCCCGCCACATTAGGATGGCGGGGGAATCGTTCGCAAGCATGGCGGGCGCAAAGACCGCCCGCCACGCTTCCGCCACAGGCAATCGTTACGATTGCCTGGCGGAGCGGATAAGACCGGGGATATGGTGGCGGTGCCTAGCAGGCACTGCCCGTCCGATTACAATGCCGGCGTCAGCCAGCCTTTCCATGGCGGTGGAACCGCCATGTAAAGGCTGGCGGAGTCTGGATTTGGGGCCCGTTGCGGGCCCCTCTGTGTTGGGGGAGACAGTTGTGCAGGGGGTACATTTCCATGCACAAGGTGGCAGGCACCGCGTGGTGCCTGCCACGTTGTGCAGGGAAATGCACGACATGGCCATTTGACATTGCGGCGGGTGCTGCAGCCAGCAGCACCCGCCGCAATGTTAAATTGCTGGATGCGACCGCCACGGTGGCGGTCGCATCATAATTAGGGGTGCGGGACCACCACCTTACAGGCAGGCGGTCCCGATCCCGCTACGATGGCGGGCGGACTCGAGTCCGCCCGCCATCGTAATCGGCCCCTAACTGATGGTTTAATATGTTTTTAGGGTCAAGATCATATACTTTAAATAAAGGTGCTATGTTAAGATGTTTTTCATAACTAGTATCAGATTTATCTCCTACTGTCAGGATACTGACGCTGGTCTGAAAGATTCCGATGATGTGTAGACTGAAGGGCCCCAGTTTTGACTGTCCTTGTCTGCCAGAGATAAGGGTGACCCCTTCTAGTAGCCAACATGCCACCGACACTAGGTCGTGCCTAGCAGATAGTGCCTTCAGGAAGGAGCCCTAAATGGAGGAAAAAGCCAGAGGGCAAAAAACCTCCTGATGACAGCAAGACACCGGTAGCAGGAAGACCACAGAAAATGACAGAACAGTACTGGAAACAGGAAGACCAGGGGGAAGGACTGGAAGGCGCTAAAGGAAAACAAGAACTTTAACTGGAAATACCTCCTGGAAAGGAAACGTTGCGACACAGGGAAAAGGACTACCACCCTTATATACCTCACAAACAGGAAATTGCATCAAGAAACAGGGTGCCACCATATTGGAATGGGAGATTTCAGGTAAGTAAAGAAGGCAAGGTGGGCATTTTCGATTGGGCAAAATATGTTTCAGTAGAGGGAATTATGGGACCCAGAACTCCCCAGGAACAAGAAGCCAATGGCCTGTTCATTGCAGGGCCCCACAGGGGAGAAGAATGGTGTCGTGGGACAGTATACTGGTGAGCCGACCGTTTGCAGGTAAGTCTAATTAGTGAGTGCGACACCCGCCATCTCTCGCCAGCCCCAACTTGCGCTCACACCACTGCGTGTCTGGCTTGCCCGAGGCAGCCTTAGGTAGTTGCTTCGGGCTGGGCGGCAGAGGCAGAAAACCTACGGCTGAAGCTAAAGTCAGTGTAAAACAATGGCAGAAATGCTAATAATGACTATAAGTATGTCCATTATGTATGCTCGATTCATAAAACAGATGTAATCTGAACAGTAAAGTGTAAATATGAAATGTGAATTCTCATTTAATCTTTTCATCAAATAAATTACATAGAACACAGAATCACATAACAACTCAGGTCAAGACTATGGTTTATGCTTTATGGTGCTCAAAGAAGAAAGTGTTTCTGAATGACC